>OW026522.1:39975788-40700788 GCA_932274085.1 Protocalliphora azurea
ATTTTAGATACATATTTACCGGTTTCTTTTATATTATTTATATATTTTTTTTATTCTTGTTTTAACTTATTTATTCGTTTTTTATTTTATAATGATTATTATTTACAAATTTCTTAGAATTAATACAATATAGTTCTTTTTTTATTATAGTAATTTTTCTTAATCGAAAAAAGATATATGTTCAAAGATAGTTTAAGCATTTACATTGTACTGCAGAAAAATCAATGAAAAAATAATATAATACCTGTTTACACTGGCAATGAAATTGAAAAATATTTATGCCACATTTTTTAATTTCATTGGTAAATTTCTATATTAGCTCATTATTATGTATTTTATTTAAATATGTTATGAATAGAAAAAGTTTTTATAACAAATATTTATAGATTTATTTCTACACTACAATTCAAATTAATTGAAAATAATTTTATAAGGGTATATTTTCTAAAATTGTATTATAAACTTTATTTATTAATAGATTTATGTCCATTATGCAGCCTAAAATCTTTTGATGTTTATTACAGCATTCTAATCCATCGTCACCTAGCAGAGATAACTGTGTAACCAAATTCTGTCACCATTATTCGATGACATCTAACAATAAATAGATTTCAATTGAATGTCAACAAAATGTTTGTTGTTAAGTTTCTATTTAAATTTAAATTAAAATTCATTTGCCATGTCAGTGTAAATGACTACGAAAAAAAAAAAAAATATTTGTATTATTGGTTTTGTTCTCCTCTCTCTACGTTAGTTTAATTGAAAATTATGTCTGCACGTCTGTAAAGACTAATAAAAATCAATTAAATGTTTCGTTTGGTTTCTTTTATTTTCTTCTCTTTTAGACAATTACTCTCGCCTTCGACTTGTTTACCAGCTTATCAGTTGTTATAACTTTATTTTTCTATATTTTTTTTTATATGATTGTTTATTATTTATAAATATTCTTTTTTTATACTTTATATTGTAAATACAAAACTTCAATACATTTCGATTCTCTAGTTAATAATTGTGAGTATGAGTCTTTTCTTTCACTATTTGACAGATAAGAATCTTAAAAGACATGTTCATTAACTCATTGCGAGTATAAATACACTGCGACTGTAGAAAGTCTTACTTACTCACTGTCATCAGAGTTTGTTTAATAATTATATTTTATTAACTATTAAAACTTTCATAAAATAGTAAAATTATTATTTTTAATAAAAATTATACATATTTTATTTATACTTTATGGTTTTTAAATAGTTTTTCCTTGCTTGAATTTATGAATTTAATTTATATAAATTTTTTTCTAAGCACGTTCCGGATTTTAACATTCCAAAGGCGTTTTAAGAGATTTTGTCTGGTTGTTTACTGTTTGGGTTTTTGTAAAGTATGAATGAAATTTTGTTTTATAGTTTTTTTTTTATTTAATTGTTTAGGTGGAAAAAATTTTTATTTCACAATATTTATAATTTTTATATCTACAAGGATACAGATAATTAAAAACACGCTGTTGCAGTGAAAAATCACTCGAGAAAAGACATGGTGTAGGTAATAGGCCTTCTTGAGGACATCAGAAATCAGTTTTAAAAATTTCTCAAAATTTCGAGTTATTGGCAAAAAATGTTTTTAGGTAGGTTCTTGTATAAATATAGTTCTAATTCTGTTATTTTGTATATTTATCCTTTCAACCGCATGCATTTGGTTTGTTTTTAGTCAAATATTAAAAGCAAATTTTTAAACAACTTCTAAAAAAATAATAAAAAAAAAAAAAAAAATACAAAATTTGTCCAAAATTTTTCGAGTTTAACTGCGATTTATTAAAATTTTTCTATAAAAGCCTATGATGCAAGGTTGGAATCATTTTTAAAGCCATTTTTTGTTGTAAAACTAACCAAATTCAATATTTTTAAATTGGACAAGAATTGTAGAACTTATTCGATTTTATCTATAATAACTTAATAAACCTTTCCATACATTTTTAATTTTATCCTCAAAAAATAAAAACCAAGTAAAAATATAAAATAAAATATTCTGTCTTAAAATATATGAAGATTTTTTTTTTTAATAAAGTTTAGAAAATGAGTTTTTAAGCGATTTTATAATTGGGATATCTCGTTTTATTCTAAACAAAATAAAATTTTCAACTTTGCAAATAGACATTTTTAGAAAAAATTCACAAAAATTTACATCAAAGTCAAAATTTCGAAAATGAGAAGGGAAATAAATTCAAAAATGATGAATAATTCATTATTTAATTTGAGTGTATATAAAAGATATAAAAGAATTTGAGTAGCTCTGTTTTCAAAATCAATTTAAAAATCTTAAATTGATTTTAGATTTATGATGCTACAAGATCTATAGTACAGAAACTACCCTAAAACGTTTTTTTTCGCAACATCTCAAAATTTAGAGGCGGTTTCAAAATTTCTCAAAATTGTTTTGTGGTGTGCAATCCACATTAGATCCTTTTTCTATTGAAGATAAAAACTGCCATTTTGTAACAGCATGAAATCAATAAATAATTTTTTATTAAACATATTGGCTAATTAAATATTTATTTGTTAATGGTTCAGTGTAAATATTTTTCAGTTTCTTTAGAAGGTAAATATTTGTGATAATTGAAATGCAAATTGTACGTTCGTGTCGACTTTTTCATATTTTTGGAACAGACAAAATAGGGAGAAAATATCGTATATAAAATTATGGGCAAACAGCAGATATTTCATTTTTATGCGTTAATTGGAATAAAGAAAGGGATCGGTATTCAATATACACTGAATCAATTAAAAAACTTACAAACTAGAAAACAACATAAAATGTTGCAAATATTTTGATTAAAAATATAAAATTTTACAATTCATTAATTTCATGAAAAATAACACCAAAAAAGTCTCCGTACAGTTAACCGTTTTAAGGCAAAAAATTCCAATATTAAATAAAAATGTATCTAATATGTCATAGGTCCTCCTTTCTGAGCAATTTCAGCATTTAAACGGCAATGCATGGAATGCACCAGCGTTGTTGTTGTCAGACAATCTATTTTATTCCACTCTTCCTTAATAATGAATTTTAGCTGATCCTTACTCACTATAGTGTGCTGTTGAAACTTTTGTTCCAAGTGATGCCGTGGATGTTCAAACGGGTTGAGATCAGGTGACTGAGCTGGGTGATTTAATTGTTTAGGAACATTATAAATGAGCTATTCTTTTACTAATCTAAAGGTGTGTTTGGGATCGTTGTCTTGAAGCAATACCAACGTCTCTAGCCCAATTTTTCAGCACTTTGTTTTAAGTTTTCTTTTAATATATTAAGGTATGCATATTTGTCAATCATGCTTTCAATAAAAAAAGATTGTCCACTCCAGATGAAGCCATGCAAGCCCAAACCATAACGTGCTTTACGGTTGGAGTCAAATGCTTCGGATCCATTTCAGTATTTGGCTTTCTCCATATAATTTTTCTTCTATCAGAACCAAAAACATTAAATTTACTTTCATCGCTCGATCCCAAAATAAAAAATCTTTATCAATATGGTCGATAGCGTAACCCAATCTCTTTTCGCAATGGATACATTGGACGGCTTACCCGGCCATTGTTTCTTATAGTTTGGGGATTAACTGTTATTCCATCTCTAGTTTTTCAAGTTTCCTGCAATTTCACATGGGCTGATTTTTGGATTACATTATACAGTTCGTACAATTCTTCTATCTAGGTGGTAGTATATTTTTCTTGGTCAGCCAGTTCTCGGTTTGTTTGCGAACGTGGTCTTTTCACAATATCACTGATTTCGCATAGACTTTTTCCCTTCTTTATATCCATTGAAATTTCTTTATTTTTGCACTCCAAAATTATTTACTTTTCTTAATTTTCACTTTGACTTTTGACTTATACAAATCCATTGTCAGGCAGTTACGATGTAAAATCAAAAATTGTACGGAGACTTTTTTGAATAAAAATATTTCAATTTGGACTCTAAAGATGACGTATTGTTTTTCCCTTTTATATCGAGATTAAGTTAAAAACTTTATATTGGCAATATTTTAGTTTTTTAGGGAAATATATTTGATTAATAAAAAATAAAGTTACTGTACGGAGACTTAATTTATTCAGTGTACGAAAAATACACCCGTCGATTTGACATAATTTTCTACGTTCCAAATTGCATTACAGCGCATTCAAACAGCCGCGAAATTATATAATTTCATGCCGCAACTACAATCGAAAGCCAAATTGTTCATAAATGACAATTGATATAAATTCGTGAAGAGCTGATACTTTTTGTTTACATCAATTTTTTGAGTATATTGATTAAAAAATGTTGTTTTTGTTAATAAAATATTGTTTTTTTTTTTTGTTTTTTTGTCAGCTGTCAGCTATTTGTATTTACATCTCACAGCTGAAATATGTTTTACCGAGTTGAAAAAATGTATTATATTCAACCATGTTCAGAGTTGCACGGAGACGGGTAAAGTAATTTCAATGTAATTGCGCCGAAATTACACAAAATGATGTAATTTCGCAACTGTCAAAAAGTATGAGAAATTACGTAATTTCAACTTGAATTCGGCCAAAATCACAAAAGTAATTTCGGTCTGAATGCCCTATTAATGTCTCATATAAACCACAACTATTTTTATCTCTAAAATTTATACTTATGCATTATATAAATTTATGTTTAAGAATATTTAAAATTTTTAAATGCAAATTTTTTAAACAGTCACTAATTTCAAATAATTTGCATAATTTAATTAATTATAATTTAAAAAATGCATTAACAAATTATTTTTAAAGATGAGCACTTAATTGCAAAAATTTACTTTACATTTATGCATAAAATTACAATAAAACTCAAACTTGAGTTGGAAATAAAATTTCCATTTAAAGATAAAAAAATATAAAAATTTAATTAAAATTTTATGCATTTATTTGATGTAAATTTTGAAGATAAAAATGTTAATGTCAATATAAGGAATTAGCATTTTTTAGCAAAACAAACGTAATTCTAGATTTTAGTTTATAAAAACGATTTGTTAAAAAAAAGAAGAGTTAATTTAATATAATCTATTTTATATGCAGCAAACAGCTTGAGATCTATGTGCTATTGTTAAAATTTATAGAGGATAGATAGTTTGTGATAGATAAGATAAATTAGCTATGAGATACTTGAAGTAAAATAAATAAAATAGATACAATGAGAAGGAAAAAATAAATTAAATTTGTAAAGAGCTATTTTTATTTTAAATACGAGCACAGAGTGTTAATTTTTAAAAAATTTTGCAAGTATAAATCTGAAAAAAATTTGCCAACTCAGTTCAGTTCTATGAAATTAAAAGAAGTTTGAGTTTTACGTTCTATTAACAGTGTTGCCAGTTTAGCCTTTTTGATTTTAATCTAGCATTTTTATTTTGCTTTTAGCCTCAAAATTTTCGTTTTAGCTTCTAGCTTTTTTCTAGCCTTTTTTGATAATTAAAATTGCCTTAAAAAGGCTCAAATGTTAGCGTTTCAACAACGAAAAAAAAAAAAATAATTTATTATTTGCCATTACTAATTTTATTTTTACAGAATCATCCGTTTAAGCATTTTTGTGTAATTATTTTCATAAAAAATCAAGCTTATTTATATTTAATAAAAAAAAAAATCGCCTGCGGTGCTTAATTTTCCAAAATAAAAGTACTAAAATTAAAAGTACCTTAACTCATTTTGTGGAGTTACTCAGTCGATTATTATAATTATTTTTAATATACTTCATCAATCATAGAAACTATTTATGAAAATAATTAAAAAGAAATAAAAGAAAAATCACCCTAATATTTGGAAATGCTTAATCAGAAAGCAATTATAGTTCAAAAATGAAGAAAAATCACTTCAAAACATTGGGTAATTTTTGATAACAAATATAATCTAAATTTGTATGGTAATTGTTTGGGCGATATTTCATTGAGTCATTTTGTTGGGTATTATTTATAAATTTATTACAATTTCTGTAGAAAAATATCAAAAACTAATAGAAAGGAAAAAAATTACAAGTTTCTAAATTTAGCCTTTTTTGACCTTTTTTAAAGTTGAATTTAGCCTCTTTTTTTCTCATCTCCTGGCAACATTGCCGACTAATCAAATTTTGTGAAGCACCACAGTGCTCAAATTTATCTGCATATAATAAAATCATCCTGCGATTTGTTTAAAAGTATTTGACAGATAAAATTCTACAACAAACAAATAATGAAGTTCGAATATAGTGTATAAAAATTCTTTTAATATACAGAAAATTATTTGTTAATTTATTTAAGCAAATAAATATATTACTAATTATTCAAACAATTATATGCATTTTTTAATTAAATTCATTCAAATTAATAATTTACAGATCACTGGCAAAGTCAAAAGGCAAAAATCATCTCTTCACTTCGTAACATATTTTATCGCATCGCACGCAAATAAATTTTCAAGAAACATTTGACTCAGGAGCGTAAAAAAAACACACTGTAGTTTATTTAATCAAATAAATATATTTCTACATACTTAAACAATCACAGATAATTGTAACTAATAAATACAAAATAAAGATTCGAATTCAACTGATCGCCAGCAAACGTCAAAGGGCAAAAAGTTTTCATATGAAATTAAAGTATCTCGCGAAAATAATTTTACAAAAAATAGTTTAAACACTTTTTAAAAATTGTTTTAATGTTTTATAATGTAACTAACGGATATAAATTTACCTATGTATCTAATAGGTGCAAATTAATTTTAAAATAAATTTATTTGTAAATATCAATTCACTTGAACACTGTCTAATAAATTTTAATTAAGAAAGAAATTACATATGCGATCACTGATTATATATTTATGTAAATCCAAGTTATTTTTTACATGATATATAAATTATCTGCAAATACATATTAATTTATTAACATCATTTTGTTTATTTTAAGCAAAACATAAACATCGTTAATTTATGATTATGAGCAAATCTGTTAAATACTTTTTATTAACATCAGCTAATCCATAAAAATGGTTTGTTAAAATTTTGCTTTGATTTATTTAAAATAACAACTGCTGGCATTAATTTCGTTTTGTTAAATAATGTAAAACATTAATGTTTTAAATTTACATAAATGTATCTCACAGATACTTTTTACATATGTATTTTAGTTATTCTGTTAAAACAGTAAATTCACAAGCTTTATTTTGATTTAAAATTATTCTTCATAACCAAATATTTGTATTTTAGAGATACATATAATACTCATAAAAAACTATATATATTTTTTGCTAATAATCCACAAGATGTTTTTAATTTTGTTTTATAAATATTTGACAATTACATTTTTTTTTAATTATTTTAAACTTGTAAGTATTTTTTAAGCTTCTATTTTGCTTTAACTTTTTTAAGCTTATAACACATTTTTAAATTTTAGCTTAAACTTTTGGTTATTTGTTTATCTTTCCATTCATAAATAAAATTTCAGTTTCTTCTTGATAGATTTTGAACACAATTCATTTAAACTTTTACACACTTCATTAAAATGTTTGTTTTCTCTTTTTCAAATCGCACTAAAAATTTACGTACAAAATTAATATCTTTTTTATAAGAATTTCAATTAACACTTTTGTATTTGTTTATTTGCACTAAATGTTAACAAAAGCTAACAATTTCATACTATAGATACAAGATTTCTAAGAAAGTATCTTAAAAAAATAATTACAAGATCATTTAATTCGTATACCATTTGATTAAAATTTATTTTATTATTTAAATTTTATTCCATGATTTACATTTCACTTGGAGTATCATCTGTTAGATACTTGGTGTAAAACCTACGAGTTTTTAACACGTTATCGTTAAAAATTTCGCACGCTTAACACGCATTTCACCGTTAACACGTTGTTCAAGCTTAAACTATTGTATTCGTACTGGCAAGATACGTTCAAAAATTTTGTTCAACTTCAAAACAAACTAAATAAAAGAACCAGAAAAAAAAATCCAACAAGTGTTTGTTTGGCTTTGCTTGTTTTGAGATATTCCAACTGGAGAGTGTAAATTTCACAAAAAAACATAACAAAGAGCAAAAATAAATTCTCTTAAAAATCCACAAGCAACTAAAACTCTACATTTTAAAAGAGTATGATAGATACAATCCACAACGTGTATCTGATGATTAACCATTTTGTATCAGTAGCTGTGGTTTAAAGTATCTGTGTGTATTTTAGAAATAAATAATAAAAACAAACTATTAAGGTTTCTTTAACAATTATAGAGAATTTACTTATCAATCTGAGGAAAATTGAAATTGTTTTCCATTGATATCTTCACCAGTGTTGTCAACTATTTCTAACCAAAACGCGCAGGAAAAATTCCAAAACGCGCTAAATTTTTTAAATTAAAATCAGATTAAAAGTAACATCTTAAACATTACATGATCCATATTTCTAAATTTTAATTAAAAACCTTTGATTTAATCAGTCCAAATTTTTCCAAAAAAGGAAATTTCTGAAATAAATAGGAATGTGTTTGGAAGAATCTGGAAAATTGCTAACAAATCTTTTATACGATGGGCTTGGGGAAACGGACAGATACCTCAAATTCAAACAAAAGAATGTTGGAGGTATATTTTGGCATTCCGAAATAAAATTAAAAACTCATTTTAGTTTTTGGTGAACTCGATAATTAATAATAAGAGAGTGAGTAGCAAATTTTCATGGTAGAAAATATTTTTTCTCCGTTAAGAAAAATTCTTATTTCTAGTGTGTGAAATGAAAACTTTAAAACATATTGACAATTAAAATTTTCTCATTAAAAAATTAAAAATATGTAAACAAGAAATATGTATAAATAAAAAATGTTTAATGTATCTGTCAAATTTATTGTTTAATGTATTGTTTGCATTTGAAATCCATTCTGAAAGCAATGCCCTATTCTTCAAATAATGGATGAAGTATTTTATAGATGTAATGTGTAAAAAATTTCATGTTAATTTTTTAAATATTTTATAATATTAACATTTTTTCCATCAATTTTAAAACATCCATAAATTTATATACATTTGTCAAAAATTCTACTAGCCTTATGAGGTAGTATAATTTTATTCACCTCATAGCTGTCTAATATTTACTAAGAAGAAGACTTTTCTAACGTTTCACACAGTCCGTAAGATAATATTTTTCATTAGTTAATAGGGAAGTAAAAACGTGTTGCTAATCGAAAATTTACTAAAAGTAAAACGCGCCAATTTAGCGCCTTTTTTGAAAAAAAACGCTAACAGAAAAAAGCGACTTTTGGGTTGCTAAAAGACGCTAAATAGGCAACTTTGCTTTTCACACCATTTGACAGAAAGTAAGAGTGTTTGTTGTTGTTAGAGATTTTATTGGTTTTATTTTCGTAAGGGCTTAACCTAAAGATACTAGCACTCGTATTGCGTACATATTGTTTGATATTTGTACATAAATAAGCATATTCTTAGTTGGTAGGTAGTATATTTGATTATTTTTATTTGAATGAATGTCCGTTTCGTAATCTTCAACTAGGATGAGTTTGTCAGTTAGAATTTCTTACTATACCTTCTATTCCTTATCTGACATTCGTTTGCTCTTGTTATCATAGCTTTCTGTTTGATTTTGTTTTTGGAAACCTTAGAGCAAACGCAAAGTAAGCTAAATCACCACCACTATATTTTCTGTGTCAGAAACTAAATATAAAGGTGACGCAAGTGTAATTATGTATATATCTACATATTTAAGGTACTTATTTTGAATAAATAAACACTATACCTAAATTCTATTAAGTAACAAAAATTCTAATAATAGAGCATATATAAATGGGTTAAAGGCGACTACAGCGTGTGCTCTACACGTTATGGGTAAAGATGATTAATAAGTTTATTCGCGAAATTGTTTGTACCTATAAAAAAACTTAGTGTTTCTAACTCTATTTTAAATTTTTGCTTTTAATAATTTTCTCTTTTATTATCACTTATCTGTAATCAGATCATTCAAAAAGTATCAAATTTCTATTTACTTTATTGTTTTGTGAAAAGAATTCCATTAAATTCCTAAATGTTTGATAAATTTAAAATCAATATTATATACACGATCAAAACAAATAAATACAAAAAATTAAATTTTTCTATATATAATAATACCCACGAATTAAACATAGTTGTTGCTTCGACAATCCCAAAATTAAAAAACCCCAGTTGAAAAAGGAAACTTTTTTTTATTTAAAATAATAGTATTTTATTTAATTAAGGTTCTAAATGTGGGGAACTTAATTATACTTGACTAATTGCAGAATCAGAATATGTCCTTAGTTCATTATCACCGAACGAAAATTGTACATTTTGTCCAATAAAATCTTCGGAATTTTATTCAAATAGTTAGATTTTTTCTATCAAATTTATGTCTATTCTTACTAATTTTAATAAAGAAAAACTTTTATGAAAAATCCTACAATCTATTTAAATCCTCAATCCAAAATCAACTTTTTCAGGGTTTTCTGCAAAAAAAAAATTCCCTTAATTTAGGGTTAAAACCCCAAATCTGGCAGCCCTATTTGTTGTTAAAATGATTACGAACAAGCCATGTTTTTTAAGTTTAGAAGGAGAATTAAATACAAATTTGGCGAGCAGGGAATTCGGAACAAATTACACTCTCCGGTGGATACGTTATTTAGGCGTCATCTGTCAAATTTATTGTTTATGTTTGCCAATAATAACGGATCGATGTTGACACTCTAAGGCAGATATGTAGTTTACGGCGTTATCTCTCAAATTTATTGTATATTATTCAGTCACTCATATCCACTTACTATGACAAATAACATGATTGACCAACACCACAGAAAAAATAATACCCCAACCACCTATGGTGGTGTGAGGTATAAATATTCGAAAAACATTTTCAATTAATCTGTTGTTTCATTTTGTATTGATATTTAATTATATCAATAATTAATTAAAATAACTTTTTAATTCGTTACAATTGCTATTTTACATAAAGTGATACTTCTCGAAAAAATTCAAAACAAAAATAATAAAGAAAAAACATTAAGATTTTTAAAATAAATTTTAAATTTCTCATATGTAGACAATTTTTTGGAAGTATGCAATCTTAATGATTGAATATGCAGAATTTTTAGAATCTAGTGAAGTGAATTTTTGTCGTTATTGTGGTAAGTAAAACTATTTAATATTTGTTAAATTGAGAATTGTTAAAAATTTTTAAAATTTTCCATGACTAAAACAAGAACTTAATATCAAATCATCATTACTCTATATCGTATCCAGCTAATGTTTAAAGAACAAAAAGGTAAATATGCTTTAATTATTTTTGAATATTTGTAAAAATATAATCTCATATATGAATTTTCTTTTTCTTTTTAGAATGCATATATCAACATTATACCACAACAGTTGGAACTTTCTTAACTAAACAAACTCCTTCCTTTTCTGCACTGATTCAAAGGACTGAACGCTAAAGAGTTTTGAAAAATTTTGGATTTTTTTTATAATTTTTGCAATAAAGATCTTTTTGCAATAAAGATGTTTGAAAGACTTAAATATTTATTGTATTTTATTTTTTATGCAATAATACGGACTCAGTTAAGATTTGAATCGATTCAATTAATACATTGATTAATTTTTAGTAAATTCCAATCTTTCCAATCAATAAATAACAGATTATTTGATTAGAAAATTAATTGAAATTTATATAAAAAAATCAATTATTTTTCTTTAATTAATATTATCACTTTGATGATTAGAGAAAATTCAAGCAAAATTTTAATTGATATAAGCAATTTTGTAATTGAAATTGATTTTAATTATTTTTTTTTTTTTTGTGACATTCAATGATAAAACTTTATTATCAAAATGACTCTCCAAAATTTGGTAGCCAAATTCTAGACCAACTCACTTACGTCAAAAGATCGCCAGAACCGCCGAGAAAAGTTTCTGTTAAATCCTGACAGCTAACAGTTTTATTCCATTTCAACATTAAAAGTCTTTTAAATATGACTTATTTCAACAACTGCTTATCTGCTTTAAGTAGATGGTCATCGTTTTTAAAATGGTCTAGCCATTTCAATTATATTATTGATGTCAAAATCAAAAATTTTTGTACCGCGAAACGATCGGCAGGTCAGTGCGTTCATCTTCATCGAATTACATCTTCAAAGGCTGTCTGTCCGACCACTCAGGCATGTCAGAAAATATTTTATTAATTTTGGTAGCACATATATCAATTAAAATATATGCCCAGCATGATACTTCATATTTTGGTTGTTTGTCCAGGTTACGATATCAGTCTTAAAAAACAATGTATCACCCGTTAGAAGTGCAATTGATTTCGTAGCAAATATCTTAAAACTTACAAAAGGTCACAGAACTTTAAGTATTTTCCAAGTGGTAATCGTGGTCGGAATGTGTAATTTCTCATCAGAAATATCCGCCTGGAAGTGTATTTAGTCAACAGTCGATACTTATTTAATTTACCATTTTGTTCCCATGAATTCACTTAACTTTTTTATTCAAAACAGGTTTTGAATTCATATAATTTTACCATATGCAAAATGAAAGCTTTAATTGATCAAGGTAATTAAAACACATTTCTAGCCCAGTTCCAGTTGATTAAGACTGAATATCGAAATCTAACGCTAGGCTAGTTGATAGTAGGATAGTCTGTCAGTCTGGAATTTGCAGATTCGATTTCCATCACAGATTCTGTTCTGTTTTCACAACAATGGGCGTATGACCTTCGTTACACCACTCGTTTAATAAAATTATATTTTGAAACGTATGATCTAAACAATTTTGCCTTTTCAGACAAAGTTTCAGATTGTACATTAGGGTTATAACTTTCTGCAAATATTGTAGAGCATCGGAAGGTGTAAAGTAATGTGATATTAATTTTCTGCGATCGTTAAAAAAGTTCACGCACCAAACGCGGTGAAATTTTTACAACGATATATTCACATATATATATATATATATATATATATATATATATATATATATATATATATATATATATATATATATATATATATATATATATATATATATATATATATATATATTCATAAATAAAGTAATTAATTTAATTTTTGTTAATTTTTAAAAGTATTTTATGATGCAAATTGAAATGCGAAATCATTGCGATCTAATTTGTCACAGAATATATGCAAAAATGCTATAAATTATTTAATAGTAGTTTTTTTATATTTAATTCGATAATAAGTCTTAAGTAATTTTTTCCCAAATGATTAATCATATCGCAATGTTTTTTCATATTTTTGTGAAGTAGGACATAAAATAGAGTATTTTTAATTCATACTATATTCCAAATATATGGGCAATTATTAAAAATGTTTAACCTGGTGGAAACTGAGTTTAATCCTTAAGAAGTTTTATGATAATATTATTTTAAACAAACGGGTTACAGATATGAACTCACAAGACTTGAAAGTAATGGAATGCAAAACTTTTGCATCATAGGTTTCATTTTGTAATTATGATTGTTGTTCAAAATTTATAAAATCAGAAAAATGGCTTAAAATTACTTAACATTTTCCCATTTTTCTACACTTTTTTGTTCGAGCGTTTATAATTTTTAATCTCTTTCGATCTTATATAAAGTAATCGGACTTTGTGGATAAATTCTACATTATCTTTGTTATTGTACAGACTTTAAATGTAGGGTAGTTATATTTTGTTGACAAAATTTTTAAATTTTAAAATTTTTTTCAAATTTTGAATTTGAGTTTGATACTTGTTTTAATTAATTATACGTATTATGCGCTATATCTCATTGGTGTGCCCTAAGTAGTCAACGCAGTAAATAGTCTCAAAACAATTAAAACAATTAAAAAAAAACAACAGTTCAAAACATGCACATTTTCCAATGGATTAACATGGATTATTGCGTGAACTAAGATTTTTGTTATTTTACACAATAAAATCAAAGGAGCATTAAAAATAAATTTAATAAAAAATTTTTATAAACTTTTTGAAAATTACGTAAAAATTACACTTTTCGTTTTTATACTTTTATATGTCAAATTGCAATTTTTACAAATGTTGGATATATAGATAAATTTATATCAAACCTCGTTGATACTTAAAAACGGCACAATTTTATTAAAAGAAATTTTGCTAAGGCACATCACATAGTTAGCATAAAATTGATCATAATTGGCATAATTAGGTGGTGTTTGTAATGCTGATAACTGATATATGTTTTCTTTGAACTATATATAAAAGATATGAAAATATTTAAAAAAAATTATCAAAAGCATTTTAGAAATCTTAATCGATGCGTGAAGTTTTCAGTTCGAATTGCCTTAGAAACTGGTTTTAATTATCGGAACAAAATAGTTTTTATATATAGCTATAAAAATATTTTATAAACTTTAATTGAATATCTAATGCTTTAGTTCTAAAATAAGATTTGTGTTGACCTTACAAAATAGTCCTACAATTATTTATAGAACAAACGATGTTATAAAAATACATGTACAATCGATTTCAAGATTTCGTCGTTACCGAAATTTTTCCCTTAAAATTTTTAAGTGCTTAGGAATAAGATATAAAATAAATTAATAAACCAAAAATTAAATACTTAAAAATGAAAATATTTTGAAAAAAATCAAATACAAATAATTTTAGCTCAGGTATTCCAAACCATATAAGAACTAATGACTATTTTAATACCTACATTATATTTAATCTTACTGTTGAAAAACCATTCTTACTTGTTTATTATACCGATTATAGAGTACTGATAAATACTATTGTGTTATTTTAGTTCTTTATTTTTTTTAACATTAGAGTAGATAAGCTTCAAATACAGGTAGTTTTGTTGTGTATGACGTTATTAAGTCATACCCTACTTAAATGCTCCTAATTAATATTGATTTCATATAAGTTGTACTCATATACTTCCTAAATTAATATATAAGAAAAAAAAAACTAGAAATAAAACTGATTTATTTGTTTTATATACTAGTAAGATTTTAATTATGTTGTTTACTTTACTTTGTTTTCCAGGATAATTTTTAATTAGTTTATTAATCCCTTCACCACAGGTGTAATGGGTATATATAAGTTTGTCATTCTGTTTGTAATTTTCACAATTTTGTCGGGGTGCGGTTTATATTTTTTGGATCCTTATAAGAAACGATGTCGATAGGTTGAAATGGTGTTTATCAAACTGGTTTTCGATTTTCTTAAGCCCCCATATAAGCCAGGGATTTCGTTTTTCCAAAATAAAATCAGAAAATGTCTCTGAACTTTCTGAACTTTTCTGCTGAAGAAATGAACTCAAACGGTCCATCAGTAATAGAGATATCGGTCAAAACGCATTTTTGTCCTATATCCAAGTCCTATATAAGCTACGGACTCGGTTCTTATATGGATTAATCACAAATATTTTTCCTGAATTTCGGTTTGGAAAAAAATTTAGATTATTTTTGTAAATGTGAAAATATGACAGCATACTTTAAGGTGTAAATTTTACTATTTGAGGGTAAGGTGATAAAGGGTATAAAAGATTCGTCACAGCTGAATATAACGCTCTAACTTGTTTAATGTAATATTGTCTTACATTTATAAAATATTTATTTACTAGTTACCCTATTTGACGCTAGAACTAATATTTATTTTATATGGGAGTTGCTACTCCCCCTTTTAAAGGTTTTAAGTCTTTCACTGTAATAGTCCTTTAGATGAGAAAATTTATATTTTCTTTGTATGGGGGCTACCTCTACCCTTGGAGCTATCCGTCCTATTTTCAATTCATCAATGCGATATGATGGGATAAAGATTTTCAGGAAATTATAGGGCTTTCATTGTAATGGTTCTTTAGATATGTCATAATGAATATTTGCTTTATATGGGAAGTACTACACCCTCTGCTACGATTTTAAGCTAATTGATTCAACCGTTTGAAAATTTTAAAAAAGTGAGCATAAATTATGGGCGTGGCATCTGATCAAGATCCAACATTATCTATAACAGTGCAAGCACTATATGTGCGCAATATTTTATGTAAATAGCTTCATTAGTAAAGTGCAAAATTGGATAATTTGATTTTTTTTAAAGTAGGCATAAAATATGGGTGTGACTTTCTTCGGCACTGGTACTATCTATGTGTCAAATTTCTTGAAAATCGTTTTAGCCGTTTAGACATCATTTTTATAATATATATAAGAATAAAGGATTTAGAAAATCTTGCTTCAATTTCAACTTTACATGAAAATGCAAACTATTTGAAGTTTATAGTGTTTACACAGAGATATAGTTTAGTAAATATATTCGTAATTATATCCAGTAGAACTTATTTCATTTTCATATAACACATCTCAACACGGGTGAAGGGTATATAATATTCGGCACTGCCGAACATAGCACTTTTAGTTATTTTGTAATTGAAAACGTCTATTGATTTGAGATTTACACACACAAATGGTGGTGACATTTTTATTTTCATTTGATTGATTTTTTTTCTGGTAGCGTTGTAATTTAATTGCTTAAAAGTTGTAAAACAGAAATCATTAATCTTGTTTTTGCTGCAAGATTAGGTACGAGTGAGTAAGTATGTATTCAGTAAAGTAGATATAAATGAAACATATTTAATCATAGATAACGTCCATAGAGGCATTAAATAAAATCTAAACATGAACTAAATTATTGTAATATAAACTAAGAGTTTTTATATATTAAAGACAATTAAATGTAATGATAATAGTAATATGATTGCAAATTTGATTCATTTGTAGTACTTCAAATTTTAGAGATGATTAAGCAATAATGAGTTTTTAATGACATCGTTAATAGTTATTGAAAATATTTGAAAGTTATTTAAGAAAAAGTTGCCTTTGAATTTCAATAAAAAAAATAGGCAAACTGTGCAATGTGTGCAAGTTTGCACACTTGCAAATGAACTGTCAAGAATTGTATGGAAAATCATTTGCATAACACATAAGTTTTAGTATCGTAAACTTGCGCTGTTTAATTGTACATTTTGTAAATCAGCTGTCTTTTGTTTATATTTAAACATTATTAACAACTGCGATGTAAAAAATTATAGTTACTTTAATTATAATAAAATCATTGCATCATGTCTTTGATTTTAACAAAATTTTTAAATTATTTACAACGATTTGTTATTTTGTTATCGATAATATAACACGACATTTGAAAAGTGGGTTCATGCAACATGTCGCGTAAATTTGCACAATTGCACTAATGGAAAACTTAAACGTTTAAAAATCATAAAAAAATCATAGAAAGTAAAGCAGCAGTTGAAATGTTGTTTTTATGATTTATATTTTCAAAACTAAATTTTTTTTAACATTTTAGGTTTGTCTTATTTACTCCCTGAAAGTCATATATTACAAAAAACTTTAGAACATTATTTTGTTTTAACATATTCACGATTTCTTTCAATTTCCCAAACAATTTGATGTCATTATCATTTACACACAATTTTTGGCAAAAAACGAAACAGTATATATTTCCAAAAAATTCAAAATGTCTTGGTAAGAACATAAAAATTACCAACAACTTGATAAAAACCAACAAAAAATAAAATAAAATTCTTATGAAATATTTTTTTTTTTTTGTTTTCACAAGACTACAAACATTTATTGTAAAGATGCAAACTTAAAGATAAATTTTATAAAATATGGTCAACTTCCTAAAGCATAATTCAAATGCAACAAAAAACCAAACAACAAAACATTACAAATATTCAATAAAGCCTGTGAACAGGAAAATATTACATACAACAATTTTATATAAAAAAAAAAATGCAGCAAAAACACTTCCTCATCTGCATACAGGCCACATGAAATGGAAAGAAGTAAAAAAAATTGCTAAAAATAAGAAACATGATGAACAATTAGAATATACAGTTGGAGACAGACTTTTAGTATGTTCTCGTACCGGTATGTAAGTAGGTAAGAAGGGACGGACATTGAATCAAACCAACGGACAGACAAGACAGCGAGATAAAGAGATATAAAATCAAAATAACAACAAACATGAAAATCACGTGCAAATTACTAACAAACGAACGAGCAATCGACGGACGGAAAGACATACGGCCCCGCAAAAAGACAGAATAAGAAAAGAAGCAAAAAAGTGAAAAGTCATGAATCACAATGTTGCCGCATGCTCAATAAGAAAAAAAAAAAAAAAAAAAAAAAAAAAACGACGACAACAACAGCATAAACACATAAAAAACGTTACGAGACAGCATACAACATATTAAAGTGATAATAATGACAACATTCGCATGAATATGAAGCTCTAGCAAGCAGACTTTCAACTGAATGTATAACTAAAATGTATCCTTAAGATACTACACCAAACTATACATCAGCAACTACCCATACACTCACAAGCTCATACTCTCTCAATTTTTTTTTTTCATCTACATTTTAATAATATTTCAACTTCAAAATGGCAAAATGGTAGTAAAGACCTGTTGCTTGTTGGACATTTAGATGAAGTGAAACGAATTTGGGATGTACATTCAAATACATTTGAAGAAAAAACCCTTCCTTTTCGAGTTTCGAATATTGCTGTAATCCTAAAGTCTATAGAACTTAGTAACTAATTAGTACGGCAGCAGAGGTTATTGTGGGTCTATATACACAAGTTTTTAACTCAATCAATATTTTGAAGTTGTGAAATTAATGGAGATCGTGTAAACACTTTCCGAGTTAGGCGCTTTAGTCGAAAATACTTTTATTTCCTTCTCTTCAAGATATTTTAATATTCTAATTTACAAGTCTTGGTAATCTGCCTCAGTAGCATATTAAATATGTGAATCATTTTCTATTCATTGGTTATTATTAGGACTTGGTAGATTTAAAAAATAATTTCAAGACTTGCTGCTCGGCTTGAAGCTGTGTTTAAATATTTGTTTAGGCTTCAACGAAACTCTAGAAATTTGATAAATACATTTCAATCCGGTTTTAGGAGTGGTTACAACGGGTCTGGTGTTAGATGTATCGGAAAATATTCGTGTTAACATGAACAGAGGTGTGAATTCTTTGTTAATTGCGATAAATTTTAGTAAGGCTCTATTTGTCACAGAACTTTTAGTCGCATATCTCAAGATAACTTTAATTTTGATTCCTCTTCTTGATGTTTGATTAGCTCTTTTATTACTGAAAGATTCCAATATGTTGAATCTAGAGGCAAAAAATTTTCCATTAGGAAAATTTTTAGTGGGGTACCGCAAAGGTCTTTTATTTCCTATGTAATTGAATGATTTTTACAATGTCATAAAATTCTGCAAATGCTGCACATATGCGGATGACGTTCAATTATTTGGGAACGATTTAGGAAATGAAGTCAACTTCATTGAAACTAATGTCAATAATGATTTGAAGCGCATTTTGGAATGGTCCTAATCGAATTATTTATATATAAATCCCTCAAAGACAAAAGCCATGTATTTTTCTCTTAGTTCCATTTTACCGAATATGCTTTTAATGAACCAGGGTATTATGTTTGTTTCGCATCATAAGATCTGAGGCATATATATGAACACAAATTTGGATTTTAATTTTCATGTTAATTTTGTAATTTCAAGAATTTCGTTTATTTTAAGAAAACACTATTGCCTTTGTCTATATCTTCCTATGAATATTAAAAAAAGAGTAGAACTGTCATTATGTCTTCCAATATGTTTCTTTATGGACTTTAGATATTTTCGGTCACATCTCAATAAAACTTAGCCAAACTAAGACTTTGTTTTAATCGTGTTGTTAGTTACATTTGCAATATTAAATATAGGGAACACATTTCCGGTTCAGTAATTAGCGTATTAGGTTCGAACTTTCAAAACTTTTATAAACTTACGATTACTACTTCAATTTTATAAAGTTGTTATAATAGTTAAGCCAACATATTTGTTAGAAAAATTTAACTTTGGGAACAAATAATTGTATTTGTCCAAATCACTCATCTCTTTATATGACCAGATCCTTTGTGTCCTTCCAAATGGAGAGCGCAATTTTGAAAAATCTGTTAAACAATTTAAGAAATCTTCAAGAAATTTCTTTTGATGATTTATCTGTTATTACTAGCTAAAGTTCACTAAGAAATCATCGTTTTTGTTTCTACTTAACTTCAACATATTGTGCAATTTTGGGGGGATTTAAAATGTATATATTGTTTTATATTAATTTCATTTTACTATAAATTTTGTAAAATAAGTTATAAGTTTATGATTTCCTTAAAATGAATTATAACTAATATAATGTATAGTCACATCTTTTACTATATTAATTGCGCCCTATAGGCTTGTAATCTACTGAATTTTTTTAAAATAAATAATAATAAAATAAAGAGATAAGAAACCACATTCTACTGATGTCTAATTATAGTCCACAAATTTTGTTTTTGTACCGCCAGACAGAGACAAGAAGGCAATTTACGATTGCAAACTTGTTTAGCATAAATAAAGATTTTGCGTCCGGCTCAGCTACTTTCTATAATTAAATTGATTTCATCATAATTCACGAATTGAACATGTTGGAGTAAGAAAGGAATATTTAATAAAAAATAATTTTAATTTAAGTTGTGGAGAAAATTTTTGAATTTTTGTTCCAAACATAATTAATTTTTAGGGGGGTTATTAAGAAACGTTTGGATAATGAAACGACATATTAATCATTATTATTTCGATAATTTCCCAAAATTTTTTTCACACATGAAAAAGTCGATATGTGCATCAAACTAGAGCCCATACACAATAAGACTGCGTACTCAGTTTTTCTCAAGGTCTGACAAAAGGACTTCAAAGTTTCGAAAAATACACAAGTTTTGTTATATTACGAGAATTCTTAGCTTTCATTTGACATTCATATTGGGTTGATATAATTTTGCTAAATGTTGTATATAAAACTGCGTATCTTTCGAAACTTCAAATTATTTTTGAGGTGAAATTTGACATCGTGGAGAAAAACTGGTTAAAAAAATTGCTATGGATGGTCTCTAATTTTATCCATATAACGTTTTTCCACGCGTGAGAATGATTGTTGCAGGCTGATAAATATTTGAAAATAAATAGTAAAAGGTAACATTTTCAATAGGATATTTTGTTATGTTTTTGTAATACAACATTTAAATAAAAAATATTATTATATTGCAGGAATTCTTATCTTTCATTTGGCATATAAACTGGGTTGATATAATATTCGTAAATGTTTTACAATTTTTTTTAATGTGTATCCTTCGAAACTTTCAAGTCCTTTTAAGAGGAAATTTGACGTCCTGGAGAAAAATAGAGTACGTAGTTTTACTACATACGATCTTTATTACGTATATATCAATTTTTTCTTGTGTGAAAATGGCTGTCACTGGGTATAAGTAGTTTGCCAATACAAATTTTCACAAAAATATCTTTAGATGTGAACTTACTGGTCATTGGTACTTCTTCTATTTATCAAAATCTAAAAATGTTAAAAATAATTTAGATGGGAATAACTAAGTTTTTGTAATTTTAATATTGTGTTAATTATCCCAATCGTCACTTTGAATAAACTCACAATTTATTATGGGGGGCAAATTAGTTCCTATCCGCATTTGGCCGTTTGCTTAAGCCAGTCCATCAGGAAACTTTTCCCAATTGCTTGAGAAAAACTAAATTATATATTCGAGTGTAGATTTTATAAACACAATAATAATTAAAAGTCCTGCTCTAGAATATCAAAGCTCAAACAAAGCCCAACAAACAAACAATGATTTTATTACTTTCTTACTTTCCTTTCTACATTGGACAGTGGGGCAGAATCCACATTTTTTGGAAATAAATCTGTAACTTCTAATCGGCCGGTTGGATTAAGAATTGTGTCAGCTAGATAACGGAATTTAGTTGAAAAAAATGGAGTCCATAGTTTTTCGGATTTTTAGAATTAAAGTACAATTTTTGGAAAAAATTGGTTTTATCTTTATCTTTAATAAAATCTTTGTTTTTAAGGTATCCTAACGAAATTTTCGGTGATTGTTGACTTTGTCATATACAGTAAGGTGTAGAAAAATATAAGATTTTTGTAAAAGGAATTTCACAATTCACAAAAAACCGGCGAATGTCCCCAAAATTTATTTATTTTGCCCATAAAGTCCACATTTGTCACAGGTCTGGAAAAAGCCATTAACAAACTCTTTGGAACACATTACTGTTTCCGAAACTGTATTCTGTTTATCGATTCATGATTTGGGATTATATAATATATAGGCTAAATTCAAAATTTTTATATAAAATAGGTTAAATTCGGAACATTCTTTACTTAGTTCTATAAGGTGTCTGGGCTTGTTTTGAATTTTAAACTCATCTCTGTGAAGATACCTTTCCGAAAAGTATAAAATTATTATATGTTATTAAAGAAAATTTTATTTTAGAGAAAAAAAGGATGTAGACACTTCTTCGACAAAAAAAAAAAAAAAACACAAATTGCAATATTCAATTTCAAAATCGTTTAATTTTATACTCGGAAGAGATATCGACTTCAAGTTTTCTTTATTCGATAGACGATTTTGTTCTTTAACTATTTATTAAAGAAACTGGACTAAGATTTTGATAAATTAAGATAGTTAAAATTTCAAATACAAAACTTGAAAACGATAAGGAATAAAGCAGCATGTTTTTCATAGATCTTATCAAGGTATTTAAGAAGATGTAAAAATATTTGAAATTGTATAAGAAACAAAAAGTTGGCAAGCGGTTAAAAATTTTCTATGTCAAAGGTAGCCTATTTTGAGCCCCAATAGCTCCGCTACTGAGGGGTATGTTTAGCTCCCTTCCAAACATAAAGTTTTACACTCCTCTGCTATACCTATGTGAAATTTCAAGTAAATCCAGCCAGCCGATTAGAAGTTACAGAGTTCTTTCAAAAAAAAAAAAAAAAAAATCGATAGTGCCCACTATGGATTGGTTGATTTCTTGCTGACTCAAAATGTATTTGAAATTTATATTACTGAAGATATTTATTTAACGTTGGCTCCATGACCATTTCCATGAACTTTCCGTATTCTTCATCAACTGGTACAACGGAGGAGGTGGTAGCAATGGCAACAGCTTAAGTTTTCAGCAACAGCTACTTGAACTTGTTGAGACAAAGCTTCGATTTTGGTTTAACCGAAAACTTTTTAGGTATCACTGTGATGGTTCTTGTAGACGTAGGGGATGTTGATCGTTTTGAACAGAATCTTTCGAGATTTCTTTTCATCATGATATTGTTTTGCCTTGGAAACTAAGTAAATGGGTAATAATGGGTAAAAATATTAAATTCTGGTCCAATTAATTTTAATTATTAGTTCTATATTTTAAAGCCAGTAGAACTCTACCTAAATTTTCCAATACTTATTTATATATTTTTAAAATGTGTGTGCTTATTGAGCATTGATAAATCTTCCGAAGTCAAACCAAAATAAAAAAAGTTTTTTTGATATATAATTCTTTATAAATTTAGAGTCAATAAAACCGATTTGCCTATACAAAGAGACGATTTGATTCCATTATTGTCACTGTTATTGTACAACGAAAAGAACTGCGAAGACAAAGAAATATTTTGTAAGATTTCTTTACAAGTTGAAACGCTTGGATTTTTTTGTATGATCTTCAATCACAATTTTATTAGTGTATTCTCTGCATATCTTAGAAACAAACCACATACTTCCCCAACTTATAAATTGATATAAACACTCTTCCTCTTGCATATATTTATTCACATTAAAGCTAAAGGTTTGTCTTTAACGTTATTTTTATCGCAAAACCTTTCAAAGGCACTTGAGATACACTTCCAAAGTCTAGCTAAACTGCACAACACACCTCATATTGAACTGTGAGCGCAAGATCAGCAGACTCAATACAGTACATACATTATACATACATATGGCATAATTTATACAAAAGTTTAGCACAATCCCAATGATACAATTCATGTCTAATAACCGGCAGAAAACGTGTGGGAAAGCATTTGCACATACTTATAAATACCCGTATGTATGTTGCTGCCATACAGGTAGACTTTAAATAAATAAATGTACTAGAAGATGTGAAGAAAAATAAAAAAATAATATTGCATAGAAAAAACTCTTCTTCTTTGGCGAAAAAAGTTAAAAAAAAAATAATAATAATAAAGAACTATAGGTTTTAAAACGAACAAATAGATAGACGTTCAATAAGAAAAATAAACTGTGAAAAAGAAATGAATTGGGGTTTTACTATAAAATGTCAGTTATAGCTTTGCAGAACTTTGAAAGAGGATTATCTATACATAGGTTTCATAAATTCTAAGCTAAAATTTAGCTGTAAAAAATTAATGAAAATGGAAGGGAAAATCTCGAAAAATATTCCAAATAATATGTCAGAGTATTGGGAACTTAAAATTCATCAAAATAATATCTAAATGACTGTATAGATCCAGATTCGAGCTTAATAATCACATCAAAATCTCTTAAATTATACATAATTTCTTAACTGTCCAAAAGAGTCAAGTTCGAAACTTGCTTACACTGTAATTTTAATAGTGATTTTTAATTGAATAAAAACTTCATTATTAAGAAGACACTGAGGTCAAATAAAACTTGAATCCACAAGAAATAGTGAAGACTAATAGGAAGGCAATGGAACGATCATCATCTTACAAAAACTATGAACTACTATGAAGAAGTATAATTCAAAAAGCCATAGAGTGATTCCATCTCAAAATGTTTTGAATGAAATAAACTACAGACATTGGCTATTGTAAGTGTTTTTCAAATCATAAACTCTTAGACTTATGGCCCTTTCTGGTCCAAAATTAAGACGTCATGAAAAACGAAAAAAAGGTAAAAAATTCACGAAGGTGTACTTGTTTAATTGGCAATGACTTTTAAAGTATACATGGTAGATCTCTGGTTTTAGCTTCTTATTAAAAACAACGATATAATCTTTCTATATATAAAGCATATTTATTTCAAAATATCAAAGGTCAAAGTTGAACATATAAAATTCAAACCATTATATCTCAAAATAACTTCTAAACTAAAGTAGTGTCCAACATGAAATTTTGAACGAGTATGAAGATGAGTTATTTTAATACTATATAATTTTTTAAGAATTTTAAAAATATAGTCTGGAGATATAATGGTTAAATTTGTATAAACCTAATTTTGACCTTAAAACTTTAGAAATAAATAAATTAACTTTAACTCTACATATCATTTTAAATGCAATATCTTTATTTTTTAAATGATAAAAAAAAAATAAAATTTTATTTTGTATAGTTCCGATGTTATTAGTAATTAGATTGTATTTTGGTCCATAACACAATGAGTCTTCAACTTAAAATTTTGCACTAGAATAATATATTATATAATTTGTTGAGAATTTTAAGAATTTTGATATAATTAAACTTTATACATATTGTTATAAACGTAATATCTTTGTCTTTAATAAGAAAGATCTACCATGTATATTAGAGAAGTTATTTGCAACATTTGTAAAGTTTTTATTTTTTTCATTTTTTAAAATGTCATATTTTTGGACCAGAAAGGACATGAGTCTAAAAGTTTATGAATTAACCAACACATCCAATAGCCAAGGTCTATAGTGAATTTCATGAAATTTGAGATAACAAATCCGAAAATGGCTGTTTTTTTTTGTCTGTTTTGATATGGAATAACTCAATATCCACTAATTCGTGGGCACGAAATTCAGAAATATATAAGTACATTTTTAAAATATAAAAATCAGGCCTGCAAAAGCTCTAGAAATCGTGAAAATTCATGGGATAATTTATATTTGAGCACAAAAATAAATCCTACAAATTGATGCTTGTGTTTTGAAGTTGCAGCTGATTGACGTTTGTATTTACTTTTGTAACATCAAGAGTTGTAATAACTGAAAAGATTATTCTTAGGAGATCAGAAATGCTTGCATTCCTTTATATACTGACACGATATGTACGGGCACAATATAATAAGTAAATATCAACTAGCAACCGAAAAATACCAACAAACATAATAAATACTTATAAACAAAGCACTTAAAGGAAACCCAAACAGAAGATGAAGAAGCAACCACAAGAAAATATAACAAAAATAAAAATAAAGCAATTGAAACTACTGCAGCCTCATGGTTTTGGTACCGCGACAAAAGGAGACAAACAGACGGACGGACAGACAAACATTAAAGAAACCAACCAGAAGCATAGGAAGTTGGCATTAAAAACAAAGGCAAAACAAAAGAACAACAATAAAATACAAATAGTTAAACAACAACTACAATAAGACTAACACCAGCCATACAAGTTTATTTCTTGCAAACTAAAGAAAAACAAAACTAAAACATGAATTCAGACTCGTACTGCCAAAGAAACCAACGGTTTTGACTGTATTTTGTTTTGAATTATTTTTATGTTTTTTTTTTTCTTTTTGTCCTCGACATCAACATGTTCCATAAAAGAGTTTGTTCTATTTAGTAGGCTTCAGGTCTTACAAAAAAAGACAGTTCTTAAACTGCTCCAACCAGTGTGACCAGATATCAAAAAATTGTTTAGTAAAATCGAATTTAATATAAAGCTAAAAAAATGCTAAAAAATGTTTAAAAATGCTAAAAAATAATGCTAAATTAATAAAGTAATTTTTCAGTGGTATATTTTTAGTTCGTATTAATTTTTTATAATGTTGATCTTATGTAATTATAAAAACAAAACAGATTACATAAACAGAAGAAGAAAGAAAAGACTGTAAATAGTAGAATAAGAAGAGGTCATCCAACTATCATAATAAAGTCTACTCAGTTCTTTTAATTCAGTGATGTTGCAACTGTGGGCATTGGAAATTTATGTGCTTTACCACTTACAGTTCCTCAGTATTCTCGCATAATCTAAAAATCCGGTGTGCCGTTGTCCCATCTACTTAAGCTCGATATGACCGGACAGTGTTTCATTGTAATACTTAAGCTTCAAATCAGTGCGAATATATACAAGGTAACCTTAGTTAAGCAGCTGATTATTATTTTGGTTGTTACAGTTGTCAAACTGCATATATAAAAAACAATAATGAATACGCCATATTTTTGTTTTTGTGCAACTGTTGCCACCTTCCACAAATTCGGGTTAAGTTTAACTTTTGTCTTGATAAAAAATTCTCTAATGTAGACACTATGTCACAAAGCAATGCATGATCAGTTCTGTTCAAGATCCAATTCAAGTTAATGTTAAAATAGCACTTGTTTGCAAATAGCAATATTTGTTTCAAAACTAAATATTTCATGCAGTAAATATTTATTTCAAAAAGCCTTTTTTTTAAACTGGAAAAATGTATTTAATATTTTTAGACCGCATCTAGTATTAAGGATTACATAAATTGTATTTAATATGGTTTCTAATTTTCGTTTCTATTAAATTAACAAAACAGAATAAATAATCTTTTTATCAATGCATTTAATACTTGTCCCTTTTTTATAAATTATTGACTTTTTACTGGTGCCGATATTAAAATTACTGCTTCTATCGTTAATGTCTGTATTTTGCCGACAATAATATAAACTTTAAATTTTATTATTTGAATTTTGTCCTTATTTTGAAATGTGCTGGAAAATGTTAAATATTTTATTAAAATTGCTAAATAATATGCCAAATGCTAAAATGGTCACACTGGCTCCAACACAAACATCATTTTACTTTCTGCTCCAGCAAAGATCAATTTTTAAGCGGCTTTTTTTGAGTCGTATTTTAAACATCTTCAAGATACATAGATAGATAGACAGACGGACGTACGGTTTTATACACACATAAATTCTAAAAACATTTCAGGGAACTACAACTACAATAAAACAATATAACAACAATTATTACTACCGCAATAATGAGCACAAAACAAAAGAAACAACCAAAATCAAATTAATAGAAATAAGTAAGAAACCAAGAACAAAACAGAACAAATAAAGAATACAAACCAAAAGGTAAACACAAGTAGTTTTTGTATTTGTTGTTATGAGTAAATAAAAGATTGAAGGAGTTTATTCTCCACTATATATAAAGATTTAAAAATTTTGGAGACTATAACTTAGCGTAAAGTTAAAGAGTGGACTTAAGAGAAATAAAGAAAGAGTAATTAATACTTTGAAAAGGTAAATAAAATAGTTTAAATATTTAATTTCTCTTAAATGGATTGCATTCGATTGTGTTGTATTAAAGTACTTTTTCTGGATTAATCAATCACATTCACAAACCAGAATTGGGTTTATATTGCATTCAGTGTTGCCACAACAAAAAAATTTGTCTAACCAAATTTTTGAAAAAAGAAAACTTAATAAGAAAAAAAATTAACCAAATTTAAAAAATTCAGGTTTTAAATACTTTGCATATTAATCATAAACTTTAGTTAGACTTTAGAAGAAAAAATTATTTAAAATTTAACTGTTTAGAACAATGTATATCAAAATGTGGTCCCTGATCCAATTTTGTAGTAGGTCGGGATATGAAGTTTAATAATAAAAATTTAATTATTCTCACGTCCTTATGATATGATAATGCATATGATGATATGAGCATTTTATAATTAAAAACAGCTGGGTCGAGCAGTAATAGAAAATAAGGTTGACTTTTACAATTATGTGTTTGCGGAAAAGGAATGCAAAAAAGTTATTTTTTATAGGGACTTAGCCAATATTATCTGGTAATATGTATTCCCAAAATCTAAAGATTTAAAATAAAAGATATTTAACTGGAAACTTTGGCGAAAAGATTCAATATCAATCGTTCATGTATCAAAGCCTTCACATATATTTAATTTTAATAAGTTAATTTAAAAGTTATGTACGAAATTGTGGTCCAATAGAAAATACATAGGGATTGACAAAACACTTTTTTTATTGCAATTATTTGTAAAATAATGTGATGCCCTTTCTAAAATTTTTATTATTTAATTATGTTGTTTTGCACAGTTTTAATAACTGAATAAGGTACATTTATTATTGCCTACCAATCCTAAAATATACCAATCGTCTCAGAATCCCCTTAACTGGTCGAAATTGTTTCATTATTAAGGATCGGAATCCTGATATTAATCTATCATCATATGAAAGTCGATTACAGCTTATTGATCTCCATACTCTTGAAAGTAAGAGAACATATATTTCATTTGTAATTAATTCCGAGTTATTGTTTTGTAAGATGGAATTCGTAATCCCAAATCGTCCAACTAGAAATTATATTATACTTTAAAAATCAAATATTTTCAAACCAATTATGCCAACTTTGAGCCCATGAGAGGTACATGCAATCAATTCAACAATTTTTATCCATATATTGATTTCTCAGTAAATCCATTTCATTAGGAGGAGTATTTTTAACTTAGTTAAATAATAAAACTTTATTATTAAATGATTATGAAAAATATTTTATTATAAATAGCTTTAAGAATAATATGTATGCTAGCCTATAAGAAATTCTAATTTCATTGCCTATTAAATAAATAAAATAAAAAATAAAATAGTCCCCAAACAAATGTTTTTATGGAATAATATTTTAAAGCTCAAATATCTTAAATACATATAAGCATATTTCTACAGAATTCTGCACAAATAAAACATTTTTAATCCCAAAACATCCTATAAAAAAATTTTTATGCACCCATATAAAATATGGCATTTAGTTTCAAAAGGATCGCTTTAATAATAATTGTAGCTTCTATGTAGGGTCCTCTCCCTAAAATCAGTTAAAAATATTTAAATTTCACATAAATGTTCGTATGTTTATAAAATTTGGCTCAAATAAGATTCACTGTAGCACCCATTTAATGCTTTCTTTCAATTGTGTATTACTTTAATTCACATACACAATAGTATAGGATATCATATAGTCGGCTTTCACCGAATATACATTTCTTTTTTAATAGTAATTTATTTTGTAATTACAAGTATTTAGGTTGTTTGTAACATCGTTAGAACTTTCTCATAAAAATCTCCCTATTCATTTCACTTTTTGGTTAATTATTAGAAAATCTTTATATTTTCTATTGATTCTTTATTTGTTAGTTAAAACTTGAATAAAAAGTTATTGGAACCTTTAGATTTTAAATGTGTAACGATTTTCTGGCATACTTTCTTTTTATTTTTGGCAAGATTAACAGAGTAAATTTAACAAAAAAAAAAAAAAAAATCAAAGTGGAAAAAAATCATCATCTCCCCATTCAAAAATAACCAATTTTGGTTAAAAATTAACCAAAACTGCAACACTGATAAATTATAATTATAAAAAAAATTTCAGTTACTCAAGATTCACAGACAAATATTAAACAGGAGCTTCATTTTGCATAACATCTAAATACAGAAGAGATTTATAAAAGGTAATAAGTAAATCAAATTAGATCAAAACATTAATCTCTATCTTAATTAAGTGAGACTAACTTGAGAAAGTATAAAAACATTATGTTTAAATTATGATCTCCCTGAATACTAATTTCGTTAACCCACCTAAAAAGATATACAATTTTCTTCATGCTTCGTCAGAAGGTGGCCATGAATTTGACAATGGGTAATCAAAATTCTTAGAATAAAATAGTGTCAAAATTTAAGGCAAATAGAAGGTGTTATTATATTTTAATTAACTATGCCGTTTATGACACTTATTGCAATGTATATTTCACTTTTAAACGGAGACCGTTTCAAAAGATTATATATCTAACCTTTGTTGTATTTGTTTAAACTATTCCATTTGATTTATCGACTGTTCCTTAGGCATGATAAAGACTACGATATTTTTTAATCCATAGCTTGGAATTTTGCAGAGCTTACCGTGTAGTAGCGGTAGTAGGAGATAATTGCTCAACCCTTTTTAGTTAATCTTCGATCTCAATCGACCTAGAGCGCTTGAAGCTTACAGTCTACCTTAAGGTTTTAATGGTTCTTCCCAGGACCCAGATTAAGTACTAAAAAGGTGCATAGTCATCGATTCGTCAACGCTGAGCAACATCTTGCAAGTTCATCAACACTTACATCACCTTCGATGTTACAGTGACCTGGTTCATTAGCTCTTTTAGAGATATCCTACTGTTACTAACCAGCTTTGATTTAACATTATGTCCCTTCAGTTCTAACTGTCGTCCTTAAGTCTGCCAGGATTTCAGACTCCTGGTTTCTATAACTATCTTGAACCTATCTGTGAAGACCTTCATATAGATCATTGAATTAAATCCATTTATTTCTATATGGAATTATCGTCCAGTTTTTACTTTGAAATCCATATACTACTCGTATGTGAAAATGTAATCCATAAACTACGATTGGAGTAAGATATGCCACCATAAATAAATTTCAATTAAGATTCTCGTGTGACCTATGAGTTTTGATTTCATTAAACCTGGCACTTTTCAGGCTTTTGAATAGTCTAATAAAATGTTTTTAGAAAATTACACATTGGACTTACGATATGTATGTCTCTTTTATTTAGAAAAGAAATCTTATTATTTTAAAGACATTTTTAAATTTAAAGATATTTTCATTGTCTAAAAAATGACAAAAATCGGAGGAATTTAAAAGACGCGTAAACTAAAAATGAATATGGATAATCATGTATAATTTTTAATTATTTGGAAAAGCTAGTTAGAATAGAATGATACTAGAAACTGTTAAAATAAAATCTTAATATGTTTTTATGTCTATAAATTTACATTAAAGGTTTTCGGAAATATTTTCAATATCCACCAAATAACATAAAGTTTTGTGTAATTGAATTCGTATTTAAATAAACAATTTTCAACGATTGGATTATTTTCTAGAGACATGTCTTATGCTAATAATTTATCAAGTCTTTTCACTTACCATTTTCTGCCGCTGTAATGCACTGCACAGCCATTTCATCTGACATATCTTCAGTGGGTGAAATTATACCAAAAACCGCACCACTATCACCCGTAGAATTCCACTCCGATTTAGAATTATCCATAGAAATACTTGATACTTCCATAGGATTTGTATTAGAATTACGCATTAAACCGAAATTATTAGCACCATAACCTGAAGCACTCATACATTTTAACTCTAGTGAAGAAGTCATTGAGCCACCATACAACGAACTAGATTGTGAAGGGCAAGACGAATCAAAACTACGATTACATTCGCGACGTTTTTCGGGTGTAGCATAAATGGGTTCGGGTTTATTTTGAGATATTTGCTTAGTAGGCGTCGATTGTTCAACATAAGCAGGAGGACCGGACATTTCACTGCCAAATGAAGTATTTAAAGCACCATAACAGGAAGTTGTCATTATATCTGGTATATTGGGACGGCCACCATTAAAGCGTGAACGATGTGCCGGTTCCGAAACCGTACTTTGCCATAGAACTTCACTAATATTAACACCAAATTGTTCCTCTTCCTCAATATCTTTGGTTACCACTTGACTGGCACTCAGCTCATCTAAATAGTCCATATCATACATTCTTGACTCATCAATCATAACCATATGATCAACTTCATCCTCGCCAGCCTCAGACCAAGAAGTAATGCTGGTATTAACTTCCTCAGACACAAGTTTTTTAAATTTCTCATCAACATCTTGAATCATTTCAAATGCTGGTTTTGGCACGGATGATGAATGTAGAGAATCGGAGTCATTTTCTTCAATACAGGACAAATGTCTGGTACGGAAACCATAAATAATACCAGTAATAGGATTGACATTATTATTGGTTTGTATATTAATGGCTGGAGTGTTTGAAGGCTGCTGTTGCTGCTGCAAGGGATATTGTAATTCATTGTAGATATGAAAGGTGGAATCTGAGTCATAGGATATATCCGTACCCTCCGAGGTGAACGAACAATTGAGATCATTATAAATGTGCTGCGGTTGATGCATGATTGCTGACTAGGCTGTAAGGGAGGAAAATGAAAAAGTTTTAAAAAATTTTTCGAAATTTTATTTACCATTTCCACGTGAGTGAGATTTATTCTAAATATAGAATGTAATTTCTAATATAAATCGTTAAATTAATCTGCGTTTCAATTTCAAGCCTGATGATTTTCATTAGAAATCATTTCAAATACGTGTCTTTGCTAGACACATTTTATTTACAGACACTAAGTTTCTTTTTAATTAAAAAATATTATTTGAAACACACATAAATATTTCGACTTAATGATCTTGTGATTTAAATCACCCCTCTTTGTCATAGACACGAACAAAAATCTTTTAAATCATATAAAATCGTGTAGAAAAAAAATGTAAGAAACAGAAGCTGAAATCTCTAACTTTATTTGTTGTTGAACTCTTGATACAATTAGATTACAACAAAAACAGCAACAACAATTTACTTGAAATAACAAAGTGAAAAATTACAGAATTAACTGTGGCAAAACATAACATGTCATTGTGAGCGACACCTCATTTAATTGCATCTCTAGAACAAGGAAAATTGTACACAATAATAAAGTGGAATTTAACTTAAGACGACCGACGTCACATACTCTCACACACAACAAATAGAAATATAATAACAAAAACAATTACCCACATGCAACTAGAAGGCGACTGATGGTACAATGTACTTGCAACGATCATAAAGACAAAACAGAATCTCCAAAGTACGATGACATTTGTGGATGAAAATTGCTGAAACCAAATAAAGAAAAAAATATATGCACGATACTATGAAAATAAATTTAGGAGAATGTTTCAAGTCGGAAATAAAAGCACGTACTAAAAGGAATCATACGTAATTGTTGCAGGAGTGTTGCCAGATTAAAGGGATTTTATAATCTCAAGTGTTTGGTAGTTGAAATATTCAATGCTTAGAGTACTCTTGTTTGATCCAAGAATCATTTAATATATTTAGTTTATTTTTTTTTTTTGTTATGGTTGGCGAGCTTCTTGTTTAATCCAAGAAATATTCTGCCAAAAAGCCTTAAGTTTTCAAAATAGAAATTACTTAGCACAGACTAAAAGAAATCAAACCTAATTGTAGTAGGAGGATTGCCAGATGAAAGAGATTGTATAGCCGAAAGTGGGCAACAGTTGAAATGTATCCTAGTTGAGGAGATTCTTGTTTGATCTAAGACATAGTTGAAATAGTTGTAAGAAAAGAGTTGCCGGATAAAAGATATTTTATATCCTGAATTGGGTGGCAATTGAAATGTGTTAGTAGAACTTTTTGTTTAATCCAAGAAATGTTGCATATTATTAGTTTTTTTTTTTTTTTTTTTTTTTTTAAAGGCTACAATTTTCAAATACAAAATTTTTATATAAACATGCTTTTATATAGAAAAGAAAACACACATAATTGTAAGAGGTGTATTGCCAGATGAAAAGGAATTTATAAACTGAAGCAGCAAAAATGTTTGCTTGTTTAACCCAAGATTTATTTTGAATTATATTTTGCCGAAATATTCTCAAATATTTATAATCAATATTGTTTGTATTTAGACTCAAAATCCCCCAATTATATAATCAAATAAAAATATTTCTCTGGCTACACTGTGCATGCGTACTATAACTTTTAAACAAAATCAGAGTTCATTTACATTTCAAATAGCATGCGCCATGTATTTCATCCATCCATTTAAATTTCCCTTCATAATCCAACCAAAAACAATATACAAATAGGATCAACATACACATCTTCGTCTTTATCGATCATGCATTAGTCAGTAGTTGTTGGTGTTATTGTTGCTGTTAACGTTGTGTTGTTCTATATGACTTTCGTTATTTAGAGTTTAGGAGGAAAAAAAAATATGACACATATGCGCATCTGCAGCAATAAAGGAAAAGGAAGACTCTGATGCAACAATCTGTAAAGTACTAGTTGTAATTATTGTTGTTATTGCATTGTCTCTAACGTTGCAGGGGGTTAAAAACACACACACGAATTTTAAAGAAATTCTAAAATTGTCTTACAATTGAAATTCTAGAAGATGGGGGAATAATTTTCTTTTTCTTTAATTTTTTTGTTATTATTTATGGGATTGTGTATTTAAGGAAGTTTCTCTTAGATTTTATGGGGAAACTTCCTGCTGTTGTATGAGTGTGTGTAAAACTGTTAGATTTTAGATGACGGCATGATAATGAAGTTGATGTCAGGCATAGAGGAAAACTTAGAGCAACATGTGTGTACCTAAACGTTGGAGTTTTGGAGGTGAGGATGTATAAAAATAAATATTTGATATTTTCAAAGTGATTTTAATATTCGTTATAGTTTAAGTGTTGTATTTGGAGAAGGAGGCATATGGTAGGAATGCTTTAACTAAAGTCGTGATACAGAAATCGGTTCCAGTAACAAAAGATTTATGATCTGAAATTTTTACAGAAACATTCATCCCTTTGAGAAAAGCTTATTTGGGACTTTATTAATAATTTTTATTAAAGCTAATTTGAGATAATATTAAAAATTTCCAATATAGAAAATCTAGGACTACATAAAGCCCTACGATTAGCTTATATAGAACTATGTGAAGACACAACTAAATATAATCTGAGGTTATATTAATACATTAGATTATAGAAAATTTAGAAAATTTAGGACTATATGACAATATAAGGCCCTTAAATAGTAGCTATTCTGGAACTATAAAAATAAGTACTTACGATTAAAGGAATTTGATCAGTACTTTTGGTTGAATTCATTCCCAAACTATTTATAACACATGATTAAAGTTATTATGTTTAAACCTAATATGAACCATAAGAAACGTTGTTGGACACAAAGAGAGGATGTAAACAATTAAATGTATTGGTAGATTTGTTTAAGTTTGAAATTTCAATTTTCTTATACTTTTTGATAAGAGATTTGCTTATTCATTTAGAACTTTTCGACTCATTATTGAAAATGTGACGAATGGCTCTCTGGCCCTGAGGACCATGGGTGCCGAACCATGATATAAATAAACTCGATTAAAGCTAATCTGGGTTTGTATTAGCCCTTTGGTTTTAAGTTAATCAAGCAGTATAAAAAAACCTAATCTAGGATCGTATAAATACATACGATGTAAAAGATCCAGGACTATTTGAAGACATACTCTTATAGGTAATATAATAATATTTAAAGATCTGCAATTAAATTTAATAAAAACCTGCAAATAAATCTTTCGATTTAAATCCCTCAGAACCTAAAGCATAATTTTTATGAATTTTTAAAAACCAGTCTTCTTCTCTAAATCTTTCAGTTCAGCTTTAGAGAAAGCTTAAGCTTGTGTAAGTCCCTGTATTTTTCTGTGTAACAATTTTTAATAAAATTTATTTTATGATAATCCTATACGGATAAAAAGAATTAATTATTTTCTTTTAAATAGTTTCGTTTAAGTTAAAGTATTTTAGTATTCTGACATTACCATATAGTGTAAATAATTTATCTCTAAGATAAATGATCTTGCAACTGTAAATGCGCAGCTGTCACTGTTGCTCTGTTTGAATGTGTTGCTCCAAAAGACTATGTTGCTGATACTAGTATCTTGAAAATTTGTTGCTGTGTTGTTACGTTATTATATGCCCCAACATCAAGAAGAAGGTGGTGGGGAATTGGTGGTTGTAAATAGTTTGTTTTAAAAGTGTGTGAACTTTGTAATTTATGTTTATCTTTAAATTGTATTCCTCGTTGCTGTTTTTGTTGTCATTTATTTTCACTTTTCCAAAAAGAGGGGAATATATTTTTTGTAAATAATTTAGACGAAATATAAATAATTTAAACAAATATACATATAATAGAAAACTTTATTAGGGGGATTTTCAGTGTCTTGCCACCTTCCTCATCTTGATTTCCAACAATGTAAGAGTATCTTTTTTCTCTTCTTGTTGTATTATTTAAAGACAATTTCTGAAGAAAATTTATAAACTGTTCTTTGGGTATTATAATTTACATAAAATTTTTGAAGAAGAAGAAAAAAATCGTACAGTCTTTTCGGGAAAACAAAAACTAGTAGAGAAAAATATTTTTTAATCCGCTTAATTTCCATTTAGTTAAATCGTTTGTCCTCCCACTATTACTTATTTTATGTTTTTTTCCCATTTCATGTTCATCCGTCCAAGTTTTTTTGTTCTTCACTCCATGACTATGATGATCCTCAATAGTTTTTTGGTTTTTATACATACAATAGAATGGTATACTAATCGTTTGTATATAATGATTTATAAGATTATTACTTAAATAAATATCGTGTAAAATTTTGTTTTTCAATATGAGGACTTTGATGGAGTGGCCATTTAATTAAGCTTTTTATTTTATGAACGTAGATATTATGTGGTTGTTATAACACTTATTTGCTTCAATAGCAATATTAAAAGGAATGATTTTTGTCACATTAAAATATGATTTAGTAGGATACATATAGCATATTTAATAATAATGTATTCGATTACATTGTTCGGCAAAAAAAAAAAAAAATTGTGGACCAGATGGAATGAAATTTGATCTGCCAAACACGAATCTGCTTTTAGTTTTTTTCCCGTCCCTCTTAGTAAGGCGAATACACGAGTATATTTTACCATAACTCCAGAACGTGTTGTACAATTTAGACAATTGGAACACTATAAGATGCAGACAAAAATTATATTTAAGTCATCTTAACATATTTTTTTATCTGTCTACCAGTTTCGGAGTTATTCAGCAACTAGTGTCGGAAAAGACAATTTTTCATTAAAAATTAAAAAATTTTTTTCTTGAAAATTTCTTTTAAGAAATGAAACTGGCAACAATGTGCAGTTTTTAATTCATTATCATAAATTTGGCATTACTATGAATAAAATAAGCCATGTGTCAACAAAATTGATACGAATTTGCCTACAGTTTTTTTCTATCAAGTCTTGATTTTTTTATGGGCATGTATAATATTTCCCCATTAATAAAGCAATTACAGGTGTATATTTGCTATAACTCGAGAACGGATTATTTGATTTAGACAATTAAAACATCGAAGGATGAAGACGAAAGTTGCATTCAAATCGTCTTAATATTATTTTTTTATTTGCCCAATAGTTTTGGAGTTATTCCGAAATTAATGTCGGAAAAAACAATTTTTCATGCAAAATTAGAGTTTTTTTTTGATTAAAAGTTCTTTTAAGAAATGAAAAATATGCAATTTTTAATCCATTTTCATAAATTTTGTAATACTATGAATAAAATATGCCATGTATCATCAAAATTTATATACAAAACTTGATTTTATTTAAAACTAAGTGAAAATACACATATATACCTACAATTAGGTGGACACACACACTGGTGGGTAAAAAAAATTACTTTTTTCTTCTTTAAACAAAAATAGGTGGACTAGATAGAATTTAACGTGCTAAATAAGAATATACTTTCACTTTTTTTTCTATCACATATTTTATGGACGTGACTAATATGACCTCCATTTTAGGCGGTCACATTAGTATAACTCGAAAACGGTTTGTCCAAAATTTGGTATCCAGAAGATGCCAATTAAAAGTATTGTCCAGTTATCTTAACATTATTTTTTTATCTGCTCAATATTGTCGAAGTTATTCGAAAATTAGTTGAGAAAAAAACAATACAAACTTTTCATTAGAAAAATTTTGCTCTTTAATCCCGAAAATATTATATATGTAGGAGTTTTGCCTATCTAAATTTGACAAACCGTTCTAGAGTTATGTATGTATGACCACTGAATAAGTTGCTCAATAAAAAAGAATCAATAAATGATAGAATAAAATTAAAAACAGATTCTTGTTTAGCTCCTCAAATTCCATTAAGTCTATCTATTACTTAGTTTATACACAGTTTTTATTTGCAATTAAAGTTATTTGCAAATAAGGAACTCACTGTTTATACGCATATAGCAGATTGTAAATAAAAAAATTAATTTGTTCTATTATAAATAATTTTATTTTTTTATTTTTCTTTTTCCACAAAATTGTTCAATATTTGTCAGATTTTGAAACCACAAAAAAGTAGATCTTATTTGTAAATAGTCTCGATAATCAGTAATTGTTTTCGTGAGCCACTAAGTTATAATAAAAAAAATACGGCAACGCTTTACACTTTTATTTACAAATAAGAACTACGTATAAATTATATATATTTTGCTTAACGATGAAAATTTTTATTGTAGGTATACATGGGTATTCTCACTTTACTATAAATAAAATCAAGATTTGTGCATCAATTTTGATGATTTTATTCTTAGCACTACCAGCTTTATGCTAAAGATGAAAATAGAAACCTTTTTGGCGTTTTCACTTTATAAAAATATGAAGAAAAAAATCTTCAATTTTGCAAGAAAAAAAGTTTTTCGACACTAATTTCGAAATAACTTGGAAAATATTGAGCATATTGGCGTATCATTTATATAAACACCGTTCTTGTATTATGGTGAAATATACTCGTGTAATGTCCTTATTATTAGATACGTCAACAAAAAAAAAAAAAAAAAAAAAAAAAAACAGACATGATGGCAAAAAAACTCAAGACAGATTCTTGTTTAGCACATCAAAATCCATGAAGTCCAACTATTCGTCTTTAGGGGAGTATTTAAGCATTACTGTGCATCAATTCGCACAAAAAATCGAGATTATTTATATTGAAAAGAAATTTTCATTCTACAAATCAGACGTAATTTAACTTATTGTCTTACCTAATCAATTATTATAAATATAATTATTTTATTTTTTAATAAACTTCGTTAATCATAGAAACTATTTATAAATATAATGTAAAAAAAACATATATATATATATATATATATATATAAATAGATATATAAAAGCGGAAAGGGAATTATAATTCAAAAATAACGAAAAATCATTTCAAAACATTATGTCATTTCTCATATGATATATAACTGAAATTTTTATAAGAATTTAGGTGATTTTTCATTGTATCATTTTGTTAGCAGCTGTTCTGTCTTTGATTTAAAAACTTATTACAATATCTTAAAAATATTTAAAACTAATGAGTATAAAATGGTACAAAATAAAATAAGTTTTTAAATAAAAGAAAATATATCAGCTTTTTCTGGTCTTATTTTTTGGGGTATTTAGCTTTTCTGGCCTTTTTTAAAGTTCAATTTCGCATCTTTTTTTCACCTCTTGGCAACACTGGTAATGGCATAAAATGCTAAAATAATATTAAATTAAATTACAATTTTTGTCCTCGTGTCTTTCAATTTTTTTCATATTCACTAAATATGTTATCTGTGAATCTGATCAAACTTATCCAACTTTTGTTTTAAAAAAATCAAAAACAGTGTTTTTTCGGTGTTTGAAATTATTAAAAAATTAACAAAATCGAAAAGGTAAGTTATTTTAAAACACGATATTTTCCACATTTCTTATCGAATTTTCATTATTTTAATTACATTAGATTTCTACATTTGTTCTGTTTTAATTTTTCCTAAGGGCATTTTATGTGCAATTGCATTTTTCAGGAGCATTCTTGAAATTGTTCTCTCCCTACGATTTTTAATTTTTTATTTCATATTGATGGTTAAACAATTCAATTTAGGTTTTTTTTTGTAACGAAAATATTTACCATTTTTAATAATTTTTAGAAAAAAAAAAATAATAACACATTTTTTCATAAAAAATTAGCTTTTTTAAATATTTTAATATTTTGTACGTTTTACACAGTGTTGCTAAAACCTAAGCGGGAAAAAATGCTAGAAAATGCTAAAATAAAAAAATATGCTAGAAAAAAAACTGCTAAAGAAAAATTTACTAAAAACTTGTTTTAGAAAATATATTCCCATAATTCAAAACTCTAAAAAGATCTTTTATATGGTTTTCAGTTAAAGCTAAAATAACATTAAAGAAAGAATTATAAAATTTATTCTTTAGAAATAAAAAGTAAAACAAAATGAAGGTTAAATAAATTGATGAGAAGATTCTTAAAAACACTATGTTATCATATGTATGTTATCAAAGTATATGCTATCTGAATTGATGTTATATGTTATTCAAAATAGTGTTTAACATTAGACGAACATTTATATGAAAATTTCAAATAATACAAAAAAAAAAAAAAAAATAATAATTATAATTATATAACTTTTACTTTTTTTTATTTATTTTTTAACTAAGAAGTAGATTTTCCATTATGGAGAATTCGATTTTCACCGATTCTTTTTTTTTTTTTTTTTGTTACTGAAAAATAATAAAATTTTAAAAATTTCATTTATCATTAAAAATTAAATCTTCATAAAAATGCTTAATTTTTAATAAAATTTCTTTAAATGAATTAAAATAATATTAAAAAAAATGAATTAAAAAATAAATGATATCAAAATAATATTAAAAAGCAATTTTAATTAAATAATCCGACGGTAAATATATATATATATATATATATATATATATATATATATATATATATATATATATATACACTGTCTGCCACTTGAATAAGGAATCACATTTTTTTAACTTTAATTAAGTATATTTCCTAAACTAAATTTCAGAAAAAAATAAACTTTTGCGTAAACAAATTTCAAAATGTTGGCTTTAGTTTCCTGAAGAAATTAAAAATGTATATATTTTGTTATACTAAAATTATGCATTTATTTAAAGACATGTATTTCTGTGGTACTTTTTCGTGTGTCACATGAATAAGTAATATTTTAAAACTAAGCAAACTGTAATTTATTTTTAAATTTGAGATTATAAAAATGAAAGTTATTATCTTCTAGCATTCAATTAGTAATGAGTACTGCCACCATTTTTAGAAATAACCTCAAAAATGCGATTTGGCATCGAATTGTATAATGACTCTAAGTAATTTAGCGAAATTTAACTACATGTTTCCGTTATTGCATCCTTTAAGGATTCTATCGTCTCAAATTGTTTTCCTCCTTCATAAACTTTTCTTGCAAGTCAACCCCAGACATTTCCGATTGGATTCAGGTCTGGTGAATATGGGGGCCACCTTGTTGATTAATCCATTGTTTTACTGCTCTGGCGGTATGAATCGGAACGTTGTCGTGTTGGTACGTCGAAGGTATGGGTCCAAAGAAATCATTAAATTTTGGAAATGCTTCCTCCAGAATGTTTTTGTAAGTCGTTACAGTCATTTTGTTAGATACAAAAACCAATTCTATGGTACCATAATACGAAATGGCAACCCATACCATTATTCCGCCCTCTCGGCTGTGCCTGCGGCTCAAAAATAATTCCTCCTTATTTAGGTCATGGAATTAATAGTTATACCCGTCGGGACCATCAATATTAAACTTTTTTTTATCGGAAAATACAACTGTGAACCATTTGTCGGACCATGTCATTATATTTTCGGCAAATGTAGACGTTGTGATTTGCGTTTTTCATTAAGTGGTGGTTTTTTTGCAGTTTTCGTCGGCCTAAGTATGGGCACGACTTTAAAATACGGTGCACTGTTCTTAGACTGGCACGGCACTGACTCCACTTTTTTCATGTATTTTTGATACCGACATTGCAGAATTTGATGCAATTCTAAGAATTTTTCGTCTTTCTTTTGGAGTTGTTGCCATTTTCTTCCGCCCTTTCATGTTTTTTCCATATCTTTCCGCGTAATTGTACACAACTGTCTTTCCTCTATTAATATTTTTGGCTATTTGGACCGGATTCTGGCCCTGAGATTTCAAAATCAAAATTTTTTCTTTTTCAGAGTTATTAAGAGCCTTACCACGTCTCATTTTGAAAAAAAACTTTTTAAAAACTATCAAATTCAAAATTCTCTAGCCGTTTATATTGAAAGAAATTCAAATCATAGCCTTCCTGATTAATATTGAAAGAATTCCTTATTCAAGTGACACACGAAATACATGTCTTTAAATAAATGCATAATTTTAGTATAATAAAAATATGTATATTTTTTATTTTTTCAGGAAACTAAAGCCAACACTTGGAAATTTGGTTGCACAAAAAATTATTTTTTTCTGAACTTTAGTTTAGGAGATATACTTAATTAAAGTTAAAAAAATGAGATTCCTTATTCAAGTTACAGGCAGTATATATATATATATATATATATATATATATAAATATCATCCACAGATGTCATCAAAAGAAAAATTAGTTCTTATTTTGCAAATACATATTACCAAAAAAAAAAACTGTTTCAAATATATGAATAATAATGTTATGCATTTTTTTCTTGTTAAAAAAATATCCACAAAAAATCAATTTTGCAGGACATCATAAGAATGATTTCCTACTTAGATAATAGATTTCAAAAAAGAAAATATCTTCCAATAACAAGCCTATGATAAGATCATTGGAAATGATACGAATTTGCACTATTTCCAGAACACACGTTCAGGATCTTATTGTCTTATTTAGATATTATTGTTTTGCTGGGTTGTAATATATTGGTTTACCAGTTTACTAGAACATGTTAAAATCCCTACGATGAGCTTAGCTTAATCTTCTAATGAATTAATTCGTGAGGAGGCAATTTGAGTTTTCACTGGCATATCACAAGCTAATATTGTAGTTGTATCTAAAACTATAGCTGTTAAGATGCTGGAGAACTTGCTACGAAAGTATGGACTTTCGATTTTTATCTGCATTCAATCCAGAACACGAGGGAACAAAATGGTATTAAGCATGCCAAGAATAGGAGCACATAGGAATGACCATATTTTTTCTGGTTGAATGTGATAGAAAATTAAGAGCTTGAGATAATAACGATAATAACTTGCGGAAAATCTAGATTCCTTTAATCCTCAATTAATAGCAATAGCCTCTAGTAGAAAAACGATTTCACTTATAACAGATATCCGGAATGTATAAGTTTATACCATAAGTTAAGTATAAGTTTAAGTTTAACCCATAACGATTACAGCAGATTGTTTAAATGGGGAGGAGTTGATAAATTTTTTGTGATTGTTTTCTACTGCAAGAACGTACACTCAAATACTTATCTTGGCGAGAATTTTTTTCAATATCTAGATACTTTAGAGATGTATAACTAAGCAATATAAGGGGTTTTACCCAGAGGTGGTTTCATACGAGTGTACCTGCTTTTCTGTTAGATACATTTAACATAACCTAAAAACCATAGCTGCCAATAATATAATCTTTTAATAAATAAGTTAATAAGTTAAAATAATATCCAATAATAGCCATAATTAGCCAATAGTTAATATTTATAAAATGAATTAAAGCAAATAATGTATAATGAATTTATTTGAATACAGACAAAATGCAAACTTTGGACTCTAAATCTAATTAAGCATATAAAATGTCTCCTATTAAAAAAAATCATGTAAATCTTTGTACAATAAATTCTAACATATTGATGCAGTATGTTTCCTTTGAAACATTTAGACAGTCAGCAATGTGACATGAAGTTTAAAACATTTGCGCATAAAATGTGGCCAAAAAAATGGGGACAAAATATAAATTCGCCTATCAACGGTGGTATAAAAGGGAGATAAATTAACAAAATACTTTTTTAGGTTTTCCTGTTTATTAATAATACATAAAAATTTAATTAAAAAAAAAAAAATATAATAATAAGAATTTAAAATGTCGGTCCATATTTTTTTGCCTATTTGTAAGCATAACATGTTGCAGCATGTTGCCTATGTGATTAGGATGTCAGTCTTCTTATTTTAGTTGTGAAATCTTAAAAATTTATGTAAAATATACTTTCCATTGCTTAGTTCAATGTTTTTTGTACTGAATGGCTGGCGTCTAATACTAATCAAACACACAGTCAATTGGATGTTGGCCCAACACCATAATGTGTTACTAACGGCATAAATAATGCAAAAATAAACATAAACAAAAGCAGTGTTGTCATATTAGGGGATTTATCCCTTAATCGGGTATTTATTTTGGGAAATGGGGATGAAAAATTTGGTTTGGGGATTAGGGAATTTTTTGGGGATGAATTTCAGGTTTTAGGGATTTTTGACATTTTTTGGTAATTTTTATTTAATTTTCATTTTTTTTAACTCAAAAAAATTTAAAAAAAGACATAATATTCTGCCGAATATAAATTTTCGTAAGATAAATCTATTTATTTGTTTGTTTATTTATTTATTTATTCAACAAGAATGCATTATGGTTTCACCGATCACTTTTCTTGGTCAAAATAAAATTTTTGTTATATTTTCCTTTTGTGTTTTTGTTATCGTATTAAACAAAACAATTTAAAACTCCAAAAAATCAATTTTGCTTTTATTATTACTAATTTGTCATCATAATACAACAGATCAAAATTGTTTGGTCTAAACACTATTGCCTAAGTTTGCGATGACGATTCTTGTCTCCAGCATTGAAACCGGCCAGTTACTTATATAATTCTCTGTGTCCAGAAAGGCCATTGTGTATTGTTCAAATTCAATAAATCGCTCAATAACCTCAATAACTTCCTGGAGAGCCGTCTCAGTGGATCGACCTTCACGAGAAACGATTTGTACCCTCTAGATGCTGTAAATCAGTAAATCTCTCCAGGGTTTTTAGTTGAAAAGATGAAAGACTAATTGGCCTTTCCATTCTCATGGTTTTTTCCTGTCTTGGGAATGAACACTACTTTCAATCTTCTCCAGTTCCGCGGAACATATTTAAGGATGAGGCAGAGTATAAAGACTGACTTTTTAACCAAAATAGCAAAACTTTACTTATGACGCATAAAAAGTGCAAAAATGAATTAAAGGTTCGTGAAACGAATTAAATGCATTAAATTGCTCTGATTTTCATTCGAAACATATTTCAAAAAAAAAAAAAAAAAAATATAGATATATATATATATATATATATATATATATATATATATCACTTTGATAATATTGGTCAAGAAAAGTGGTCAACGAAATCATGAAGAACAATAAAAAAAATAACTGTTACTGAATATGATAAAGTTAAAAAATATTTCCAATCTCTGTAACAAGATGATTATTGTACAGATTGGCTGAGAGGGTAATATTTGAGCAATTGATACTCTATTATTGTTACTGTAATAATTAAGAATTTAGAAACCTTCGGTAATTATACATACATATGCATATTACGAGGGCGGATCAATAAGTCCGTGGCTTTTCGAACTTCCCTCGTAGTTATATGAAATGCAACACTATTCCCATCAAGTATCACCTGTTAATAGACTATTGTCAAATTTGGAGCAAGTGTCGTCATTTACTTTGCGTAAAAAATAGGATTTTTGAGGTCCTTAAAATAGGCATTTGTTTGGTCGATAATTACATCGTTGGAGCTGAATCTCTTTCCACCGAGCCATTTCTTTAGGTTTGGAAATAGGAAGTAGCCACTAGGGGCTAAATCCGGAGAATATGGCGGATGAGGTACCAGTTCGTAGCCCAATTCATTGAGTTTTGCCATTGAGACTGCACACGTGTGCACCCGTGCATTATCTTGATGAAAAAGAACTTTTTTCTTGGCCATATGGGGTCGTTTTCTTTTTAAATCCTCATTAGATCGGTCTAATAAGTTGGCATAATATTCGCCGTTTATTGCTTTTCCTTTTTGAAGGTAATCGATGTGGATTATCCCGCGTGCATCCCAAAAAACCTTGGCCTTCTTCGGGGCAGGTTCACCCGGAGAAACCCATTATTTAGACTACTGTTTGGTCTCCAGAATACAGTAATGGATCCATGTTTCATCCACAGTTACAAAATGCCGCAAAAACTCATTCGGATTGCGGTTAAACAACTCCAAAAAATCCTTTGAAAAATCATGTTTACGTTTATGGTCAATTGTGAGCAAACGCGGCACCCATCTTGCAGACAACTTTCTTAAACCCAGGTGATCATTTAAAATCGAAACCACACTGCCATATGAAATGCCTATGGCATCAACAATCTCACGCACTTTTACTCTTCGGTCGGCCAACACCATATCGTGGATTTTTTCGACATTTTCGGGTGTACTGACCTCAATTGGCCGTCCAAAACGTTTAGCTTCATTTGTACTTGTGCGACCACAACGAAAGTCAGTAAACCATTTTTTTTACCATTGAAATCGATGGTGCACAGTCCTCATAGTATTTATCGAACTTTTCCTTGGTTTGATTGATGGTTTTTTTTCGCAAAAAATAATGTTTAATGAGCACTCGATATTCACTTTTTTTCATTTTTAGAAAAATACACGAGGTTGTATGTTTTGAACAGCTGTTAAACGCAAAGTAAATGACGACACTTGCTCAAAATTTGACAGTAGTCTATTAATAGGTGGTACTTGATGGGAATAGTGTTGCATTTCATATAACTATGAGGGAAGATTGAAAAGTCACGGACTTATTGATCCGCCCTCGTATAATTAGTTGTTAAAAAGTTGAATATTGAAGCAATATAACTTGATTTATTATACTTTCATAAAAACTTAAACTTCGGTATTTGCATTAACTATAAAAATTATGTAAATTATTTACCTAAAATGTTTATTGACACAAATGTTTAACACGATTTCCATATAATCTCTTTTTTTTTTTTTTTTTTTTTTTTTTGAAAGCCCATAGGAAATTTTGTTTTTCAATATTGGCTATCCAGAAAGGAAATGGATTGAAATAAAAATAAAGGTAATATGGTTTATATTAACATCTAAAATAAAGGTATTACTTTAGTGAGGATGTTGGAGATATGGCGATTTTTGAGGATGAAATTTTTCTATTTGGGGATAAGACTAAAAACAATCTGGGAACTCTGATCAAAAGCATTGCAAACACAAAAAATATGTATATATATATAATAACACTATATACACACATTCGTGTAACATTATTTAAAACTTTAATGATGAAACGCTACGAACTATTCTAGTTGGAAAAAAAAAAATTCAACAACAAAATTGAAAAATTCACAAAACAAAACAACAACACTTAGAGAAAATATTCATAAAAAATAGAAGAAAAACTATTAAAATTATAAATAGAATTTGATTTTGCAGCGAAAAGGCTCAAAGGCTTTGTTCGTATTTATAAAAAAAAAAAAAAAAAGAAAAGATTGTGTGTGTGTGTAATGCATTTTGTATTATAACGGCATGTGCCATAATAGTAATAAAATTAAAAAACAATTGAGAGGAAAACTAGCAGAAATTTTACCAACAATATATTAATGTTTACAAGATTGATGCAGTGACTAACAACTGCATGCACGCAAACATAATGATGCTACTGACAGAATTCTGCTGCTACTGCGGTAGTTTAACTACTTCTGTTGCTGCCCCAGGATCCCCAGCAAACTGCATTGAACTACATTTTTTCTTGCGGGCTGTTGTTGTTTACATTAACACATAAATTGTGTGGTTGTTGTTGTATTATATCGCTTTGCATATGAATGTGTATGTATGTGATCATTGTATTCGAGTGTATGTGTATTTTCAGAGAATCTTGAACTTGTGCGTTCATTCGCCTGTTTACGAAAATAAAAAGTGAAAATGCAAATTGATTTTCTTTTTTAGTGTTTTTCTTCGTATACATTTTAGCTGTTGTTGTAAAAAACTTTAGACGTTTTTTTTTTTTTTTTTGTCTTATTGTTGTTTTTGTATGTTTTTTTGTTTGTCATTTGAAAATTTGTATGTTTATTTATTTTCAGTTGTCGATTTTTATCTTTATTTGAATGCTCATTTCGATTTTGAGTAAAAAAAATGTAAACGAAAAAGATAAATGTTCATTTAAATATAATTTTAATTAAATAAACAATAAAATAAAAAAAAATAAAAAACGTAAAATTCGAGTTTAGCGAACAGTAGTCAAGTTTTAATGTGTACCACCCTACATTAAGTCATATTAGGTGTAAGAATTTTGTAATTTTGTGTCATATTTAAGGCAAGAAAAACTTTCAAAAAATTATCTGCAGATATTAAGTCATTTCACTATACAAGTTCGTATTAAACGCTGAACGGTATGTTGATATTATCCAGTATATTTTAAGTATATAACAATCTTTTAAATTCCAGCCAAAATAAGGAATTTGTAGAGACGCCCCCAAAAAGTATAAGGTGTAAAATGAAAACACGACTATATCTTCGTTATAGCCATGTAAATGGATATCTAAAATTTTTTACATCTACCACTAATGCGAAAAAATTCTTGCGTTTGGGTTTTATGGTATTTTTTTTCGATGTTTAACGGAGCACAACGTAAAAATTTTGGTAATAAATCTGTATCTCCTAAACTACTGGAAATGTAAATAGAAAAATGTAGAGAAGGACCCAAACTTTCAGAAAAATCATCACCTTGTAATAACACGAGATAAGTTACATTGTGTCAAGACTGACCACCTCGAGTAAGTAAAAGTTTCAAAAAATCGTAACTTCTACAAATCAAGTCCGGTTTCAAAGATTTTTATATTTCTGTAAAGAACTTGGCGATATAAAGATAAGCTTACTCTCATAAGCCATCTCTTGCAATTTTGAATTTTTTACCTCGACTTTGTTTCGTTTTTCGGGAATAAGTTCCACGGTATATGAGTGATTTTTTTAAATTTTCTGTAATTTCTGATATTTTCCAAAATAATGTGCTGATTACCTCATTTCGTCTAGCCGTGAAAAATGTTAAAACTCAGCACTCTATAATTAGTATCAAAACTGGATATTTTTCAAAAATATAGTAAAATTCTTTCACTTTTTTCTTAGTTTTGTTAATAAACAATTTTTTTCTTTACATATTTCAAAAGACAAGGCTTCATAAATGGTTAATAAAGGCATCTTAATTTTATTTAGGTTTGCTGAAAAAATTTTCAGCATATTTTTTCGGAATGTTTTAAAAATTACAGAAAAAAAAAATTCAAAATTCAGGCGCAAATATTTTATGTTTTTTCTTGATCTAGCCAGGCACTTTACAGAAATATAAAAATCTTTGAATTTAGATTTTATCTTTAGAAGTTACAATTTTTTTAAACTCGAGGTGGTCAACTTTGACACCCTGAAGCTTATCTCGTATTATTAAAGGGTGAGTATAGTTTTCGAATACAACTTAATTCGATCTGTTTAGTAGTTTAGGAGATACAGATTTATTACTAAAAATTTTGCGATAGGACCCACTGAGCGGATGGATGAACACAATTGGTCATACAAACTCATCAACAAAATTTTTTCATTTTATCGATTAATAACAGATCTCCTCAAATTTTTAAGTCTAATTGTCATGTTGACTCATTAAATGTCATCGGAAAAAACATCCAAACTTTAATATTCCCACAGTTGAAGACTTCCCTAAGCATGTCAGACAAGATCTTTGTATACAGAAAAATAGCACACAACTATTGGCAGCTTTAAACGACATTTACAGGATCTCCACCAATTCATCAGTTGCAGGTTAGTGCACGAATGTTGCGCTTAAAGGCCGCCCACCGTCTATAGCAGACAACGACAATACCGTTTCGACAATAATTTCTGTCCGACATGTGGTCAGTGCTTACACGATTTCCCCGCATACATATTTAAGTTTATATTCAATTCTACTTCTCTATCTAGTAATTTTATGGATTCAACATATGGAAGTTAACCAATTCCTCGTCATTGATCTCCATGCAGAATCCTCTAATCGAAATTATATTGTTAAAGTTGTTTGAACACTAATAATTGATTTTTATATTTTTTGCATTCCAGATGTGCACAAGATAAGATCTCTTAAAAGACAAAAATTTGAACAAGTTCTTTTGTTAGCTTTGAGTTTGTCAGCCATCTGAAGTTTATTTTGCCGGGCATTTTTGCAAAACTAAAAACCGGAATTTCGGGTGCTAGTAAATCCACAATATGTCTTAATTTCCATCATTTTATAAACGGAGAATAATACAAGGATGATACAATATATTTAAGTCCAAGATGTACTAGAAACAATGGGTTTCTTTGTTACTGATGGTTACAAAGTCATGTCGACCTTTAAAAGCATTTAACAATAAATGATGCCATCTTAAGAAACCACAATATACAATACTTTCGTTTCAGCTGCAAATGACAGTTGAAGTAAAATGCATACACTTATATGGAACGGAACCATATCAGTACGCTAAACTTTTGGGTGAAGTACTTCAAAGATGAAAAATGTTCAACTTTGAAGTGCCGAATTACGTAAATACATTTTGAAAGTTATTTTTCTCTTTTTTTTAATATTTATCGTTTAGTCGGAATATTTGCTTTACTTCAACAATTTATTTCAACTGAGAATATAATTTAATTTTTACATTTTTATATTTTAATATATAATTTTTTAAAAATAAAATAATACAACGAATGGGTTAATATGATTTATGCGTTGAGTAACTGTCAGTTGCATTTGAAGCGAAAGTATTCTATGTGATTGGGCTTTTACTAAACCAATTCATCAACGATTTATACTTTGGCCTAGAAGAAAATATTTTTATCAAGGCAAGCCAAGGGTAAAAACTTGTTTAGTTGTCTTAACAAATATTCACAAATAATCAAAACCTAAAGAAGTTCCGCGGAAGATTTAGCCCCAAACATATGGACAAAAAAATAAATGCACCAACAAAATTTCAAGTGCTCATATCGAGAAACTTTTTTAAGTGAAATAATAATAAATATAATAAAAAAAATAGAAACAAACTAAATTAAAAATATAAATAACGGGATTTTCACAAAAACCTTATTAGCGCAGACTCAATTGTTGGATATATATATATATATATATATATATATATATATACACCCAGTGAAGGTATAAACAAATTAACTGCAATTAAATTATGTCTGGGTTTTATTACTATCTCGCGTATCCATTATAATTTTCAGTGATTTTGTCAATTTTCTTTTCTATTCCTGCAATGAATTTAAAGCTTAAAAAAATCATAGTTGATCCTTCTTTTAAACTTCTTTGTAAGTGATTTGTCTTTTGAGCACTTTTAAAACGGTTTTCTAAGTAATTTAATTGTAGGGACTTACTTGATCAGATGAGTAAGACCACACCATTATACGAGGGCGAATCAATAAGTCCGTGACTTTACAAACTTCCCTCGTAGTTATATGAAATGCAACACTATTCTCTTTCTTTGATCCGCCATCGTATTAAACTAATCATATAGCAACTTTGAAGTATGCTTAGGATTATTATTCTGTGGATTTACCCATATGAGATGCACATTTTCTCATTGGAATCATGTCATTGTGTTCGATGGATAGGACAAACATCGCACTATGAAAAATACAGTTTTTTTTAATGTTTGTTAAAATTCCTTGCCCATGTATCCAAATTAGAATAAGAAAAATTTGAAAAAAAGTTAATTAATTGAACTAATTTTTTCTCATTACTAGTGAACATATCGTATATTTAAAAAAAGCATCTAGTGTATCGGTAAGTATCAATAGCACAAATTATGGCTTTAAAAAAAAAGATTTAATTTATTTTAAAATTTTTGCGAAAATGTTAGCCTTAACTGCATATAAATACTGATATATATATATATATATATATATATATATATATATATATATATATATAAAATGGACTAGAAATAAAAGAACATCCATAAAATTATATTTGAGAATATTGGCTGCGACTTTTTGCGATCTTTTAAAATATTAGAAAAAATGCGTTGTGATCGTAGAAATCTTTTAAGAATTATTACAAAATTTTAAGGTATTGGCTGAAAACTTGTTTCAATCAAGTATCTCTAAATCTAGATTTTTGTCGTTCTAAAACTACTATGGTTGTCGTACATTCCTAGTGCAGTCGATTCAGAAAAAAAAAAGAAATTAGTTTTATCGCTCCTTACAATATTACTCCATTTTGTGTCAGCCGGCTGGCCCGGTTCAATTTGAATGACTTGTGGCTAAAGTTTGTCGTATCTTTAAATTTTTTATCGGAGCATTGAAATTCTTCGAGCTATTTTTCTACGCTGAATGGATCCTGATAATCCCTAGGGGACCGTTCGGGAAAGAATTACATTATTAATGTCTGCCAAGTTCGGTCCCAAAAATACAAGAGTAATAATGAGATTGTCAGTTGTTGTTGATGTTTATGTTACATTCCGACTTTTTTAATATACCACTTTATTTTAAGGGCATTTGAAACCAAAAATTAAAAATGGATCTATGGGTTTGGCAATACAGCAGAGATTAAAACCATCATATTTAAGTCTTGAACAATTTTCCTTGCTTGCTTCGACACATCTTTCAAAAATTTTTTTAAATTATTTTGGTATAATTAATTAGGATTTACAATAAAATTACAAATATTTAAAAAAATTGCCAAACTTAGGAAAATAGCAATAGTATTAAAGATATTTATTTTTTGTCGGTACATTAAAAGCTTTCCCTTAACAAATAGAACCCTAATTTGAAATTGATGGACCCTTTTTGCTTCTTTATACCTTTAAACAGAATAATCATTGAGATCTTCAAATTATCATGTCAATATCGCTTATATTGACATTCATGTCGAAACAATACTACCGAAATGGTATCCCATAAAGTGAATTTATTTATTTAATTTTTTGTCCATATGTGTGTATTAAACTGCATTGATTTGTACGGAAACAAAAAGTGTGGCAATTGTACCCCCCCCCCCCCCCCTAAATCAAAGATTGATATTTTTAAAACTAATCATCAACATTTTTCGTTTTAATTATTTCGTTTACGTGAGCTGGACCATTTGTAAAATACCTCCAAAAATATAGTTTTCGAGCAACTGTGTACACAATTTTTAACTTTTTTAAAAAAAATATAACATATAATAGATAAATAACGTTTAATACTTATTGAGAAAAAAATTTAAATTAGTTTTCATCTTCGCAAAATTTAAATTTTAGTAAAGTTTTCTCTGATTTTATTTCAAGTACTATTTTATTAAAGTTTGAATGTTTAGGACATTTTCCAACTTAATTTATATTTTAAGGCATACTATTGATATATGTATTCATTTAACCCTAATATTTTGCGATTTCTGGTCCTTAATTGGTTAAGTTAATTTCTATGTCAATTAAGTGGTTGGTTAAGAAAATAAATGTTCCCAAAAGCATACATTTATCATAAAAACTATAAATTAGTGTAAAATAGTAACTAAATTTCAAAAATCTCTTTAATTCGATTATTATCGCGGTTCTAATATATTTATTATATTTTTCATAAATTCATCTACATTTAAGTATAATAAATATTTCACTGTGACTTATTTGCAAAAATTTTTAATGCATAAAATTGACCCTCTTGCTGTTACAGGGTTAATAAAATGCAATTCTCAATAGTATCAGGACCATTCCATTGGTCCCAATATATGTTGAAAAATGTCCGAAATATATAAAATTATATGTTTGAGTAAAGAAAATATGACGAAAAACATTAGTAAAATCTTAATACTTCGCGACTGAAAAGAGACACAACAATTATTTAAATGAATATTAAAGGCCTCAGTATGACTCTATAACAATTTGAATTTAATTTTCTTTTAACGAAAATTTTGATAATGATTTTGAAAGAAATACGTATTCATAGAGGTGTTTTGAAAATGATCCAACTCACGTAAACTTAAACATTCAGATGTAATATTTTGGAAATTATAGAGGGGTAAATTTAAATTTCTAGAGCGGTAAATTTCCAAATTTTTTTCATGATGCTCTTTAGTGTACATAATGCTTATTTGGATGACTTTGAGACATCTTAATATTTGAAAAGGATAAAATAGTTAGAATAATTTTGAACAAAGAAGATCTTGTCGAGATATAAGTTATTTGTATGCTAAACGTTACGGGCTTACGATTCACCCTATAATATATAAAAAGAAAAAAAAAAAAAAATACAAACTAAATTTAAACTGTTTTTAATTAAACTTTTTGTTATTATTATTATTGTTATTATTATTATTATTATTATTATTGTTATTATTATTATTATTATTATTATTACTATTATTGTTATTATTATTATTATTATTATTATTATTACTATTATTGTTATTATTATTATTATTATTATTATTATTATTATTATTACTATTATTGTTATTATTATTATTATTATTATTATTATTATTATTATTATTATAATCATTACTATTATTATTATTATCATTACTATTATTATTATTATTATTATTATTATTATTATTATTATTATTATTATTATCATTACTATTATTGTTATTATTATTATTATTATTATTATTATTATTATTATTGTTATTATTATTATTACTATTATTATTACTATTGTTATTATTATTATTACTATTATTATTATTCTTATTATTATTATTATTATTATCATTACTATTATTATTATTACTATTATTATTATTATTATTATTATCATTACTATTATTATTATTATTATTATTATCATTACTATTATTGTTATTATTATTATTATTATTATTATTATTATTATTATTATTATTATTATTTTATTATTATTATTATTATTAAAATTACTATTATTATTATTATTATTATTATTATTACTATTATTATTATTGTTATTATTATTATTGTTATTATTATTATTATTATTTTATTATTATCATTACTATTATTGTTATTATTATTATTATTATTATTATTATTATTACTATTATTGATTTTTCATAGGAAAATACATATGTACATATTTTAATTCATTTATTACCAAATTGTTAATTGGTTCTACAAATTTATTTAATGTTGGAATGTTACACGGTATCATACTGCGAATTTTTTAATTGATATATTTTTTTCATTAATTTAAAAAAAAAAACTTTAAATTAGTCAAATGAATAGAAAAAAAAAAAAAATACAAAAGAATTTACGAAATAGATCTCAAAAAATGTTTAATTTTGTTTTGAAAAAATGTAGTATAAAAAAACATTCAAAAAAGATAAATTATAAAAAGAATGTATTATAAAAATTGAGGTAGGGCATTAATTGCATTCGTTGAAAACACAGCAAATTTTTGTTGCTAGACATTGATTAAATTATGTGTTTCAATACGAGACATTTTTCATTGTTATTGTTCGATCTTTTTCCAAAATTTTCTTTGGGGAATATTTTTGTTTTTAGTCTCGTTTACATTTTTCATAGACCAAAAAATTTTATTTGTTTCTGTTTTGTTCTTTAAATAAAAATATAAGAAATACAAAAATGTAAGTGAGCCATGTAAGATATTTTTTTTAATGAGTTTTTTTTTTTGTAAATTTTTATCGATTTAGTCATTGTGTTAATTTTAAGCACACGGCTAAATTGATTGCTTATACTGTTAAAGTGAAGTATTTAGAAGTTTTACATCGATTGTAAGAAAAATCATTTAGTAAATGGGTGAGTAAAAAAATCGAACTAAGTGAAGTTCAAAATGGAAAGAAAATTTCAAAAGGTTTTTAATTTAAACTTTAAGGGAAATGTTGATTTTTCAAGAATTTCAACGGTCCTTAATAGTTGTTAGAATTCTATTCCACAATAAGATCTTAATACTCATAAGGAAACGGAAATGAACACTACTACATTAAGGGTTAAATCCAGTTAGAAATTAAGTTTGAAATGCATCTTCCATGTGCATTTGCTATTTCCTTATATAGTTAGGTTATCAGAAGTACTAGTATTATAAGAATTTCTTAATATTCAAATACATTAATATCACTCAGCTTGGTTGAAGCATTGAAAAATATAAATTTTCCTTTCCTTTCCTGGATCCGCGCGCTTAAGAAATGTTATTTACATATTTTATTTGCAACTTACTTTTCTTATAATGAATTGAAATCCCTTTGATATGTTGATTTTTCTTTTATATCCAAAAGAGCGTTTTTGACATTTCACAGTCACTTAAATATATGTTCAATATATTTATCTATTTATTAATTAAATATCTTTGGAGTTTTGTCTTTGGTTTTAAAATTTTAGGAACTTTATTTGAAATTTATGTTTAAATAATCACCATTTTAAAGAAATGTTAACACTTTTTAGGAACTTTATTGTTTAAGTTTTAAAGAAACTTGAATAGTAGATTTTTGTTTTATTTCAGTTTTATTATATATTTTTTTATATATTTTTACACTATAGTTTATATGCTTCATTAATAAATATTTATCGATTTTTAAAATACTTTTATGTATATCCACTGCACTTAATAAATATTTTTATCCATTGTTAGCATATCCATTAATTTATTTTCAAATATTTAACCGTTATACGTTCACTATATAGAACGTTATTCACAGCGTACTAATGTTTTTTTTTTTCTTTGGGAGAGAAATGTTTATAGAAAAATTCAAAATGAAATGCAAAATATCATGCGAACGTTTTGGAACAACGTCCACAATCTTTAAAATCAGAAACGGTATTGAGCGAACAAAAAATCTGATAAAATGTTTCAACCTCAACATCCCTACGACATGCAGACAATACACGCATATTCATTTAGACATGAGTTGCTAAAAGTATCTGCATTATCTGTAACAGCAGCAGTCAGCCGCTGCGGTTAAAGCAACATTAGTTGAGTAACAGACTGACTAATGCAACATCCCATTATACAGTCTAGATACATTCCTTGTATTTCCTTGGTGTTCTCCTAAATATGTATATGTATACATATATAGATGTTTTTTTATGAGTTTACTTAGCATTTAATTTACTAACTAGTGCAGACATTTCGACTGACAGACATGCAGACAATAAACGACACCCAAAATAATAAAAATAATAACAACAACAACAAAACCAAGTAGACAAATATCAGTGCAACATTAGAAATTATAAAGAAGCAGAAGTTGTTGGTTGCATCTTTTCTTCCTCTTTTTTTAGTGTCAATGCAACATCTAAAAATAGCTTAAGAATAGAATCAGACCTAAAATGTTCAACAACCATCATCTCTAACTATTAGATGCAATCCATTTGAATTTAAAAAATTTCCCCAAAATGAATGTTTCCTATAGATACATAAACTTTTTGTTTTAACAAATTGCGGCTCTTATTATTTTTATTAATTTGTGTTAAAACTTGTTGGTTGGTTGATCTTTTATTGTGACCAATTTTTGTGAAGCCAACAAATCTATTGGAATTCTTGGAGAATCCCTCTTTATTTATGAGTGCTAAAAGAAGACAATCTATAACTCTTTTGTCTGAAAAAAGTATCCAGTGCTATTGTATGCCTGAAATATACTCGTATTTGCGTGAATTGGAGAATTTGTAAATGAAGCGGGAGATTTTACGAAAACAAAATAATTTTTTCTATTTTTGGCATCAAAACACATTTAATAATTTGTTTTTGGTTAAAATATTCACTTAATATAACAATTTGTATTCATTGGCATGAATGTGTTATTGAATTAAGATTTTTACTTCTTTAGTGCTAAAGTGTAAAGAAGTAAATTACGTTGATATAATGTAATTTTAAATCAATCAATAAGGAGACAACTTTATAGCATTTTTACGTTATTTATAGTATGTTACATAAAAAATACAGCATTATGGAACCAATATTGATATAAAGCATGGTGGGATCTAGTCGATTGAAGTTTTTTTTTTTTTTTTTTTTTTTTGATATCGAAAATTATTCAGTATAGACAGAGGAAATATTCTCTGAAAATTTCGCAAAGACATTTTATATATGTACACCTGGAGCCAAATGTGGGAGTTATTCGTAAATTTGTATTGAAAAAGCTTTGCAAATATATGATGAAATAACACAGACATACAAGGTTTTAGGCTTGAGCCACCAGAAGTGTTTTCTAAGGTTGTTTAGAATGCTAAATTCGATTCTTCACTTATTTTTTAGTTTTCGAGCTACGAGTATGTATTAGCAATCATATTTTTCAGTTTATTGAAGATAAATTGATTAGTCGATATTAAGTCGGAATTAAAAAGCGTTTAAATTGAGTCGTTTGTATTTTTTGCGATTTGTTTCATGCATTAGTGTCCAACAATACATGCCCTCAACTTGCCCTCGTTCCAAAATGTTTGGTATTATTTTTCGATTTTCTTGTCACTCGTAACGTTAAAGTTTTAAGTGATAAATCGAAAAGGGAATAAAAAAATTAAATATGAAGGAAATTCGAGCTCAAAACTTAAGGTAGTTTTGCAAATAGATTCAATTCAGGGAAGTTGCGTTTACCGAGAAAAAGATTTTGTTTGAAACATCCCACAACTAAATGTTATATTTCTCTTGAGATTAGAGATTTTAAATTGATGTTTTGAAGAGTGTCAAACATTTTTCATAAAGCTGGACACGTCAAGCGTTTTTGTCAAAAATGAACACAATTTAAGATTGAGTAACTGAATTATTAGATTTTAACAAATTTGTTATCATTATGAACGTCATAATAAGTACACGTCTTTTTGACTCAAGGACCTCTAAAATGGTAAAGTATTCTTTATCCTTGGATATCGCGAAAAGTCGTCTTTTTGTTTTTTTAATTTTTTTCCATAAATTAGACGATTGAATTATCAATAAAGTGTAAACATTTCAAATTGAGATCTCAATACGATCGGAAGTTGCAATAATTTTTCTTTAACACATTTTCCCTAACAGATCTCTAATCCACTACAACCCACTTTACAAAATCCTCCGATTTATTTGTGAAAATTTTAAAGATACATTGGGTTTTAAAGGCAAAATCTACTAAAATTGATAATGATTGGGCCATTATTTCACGTAGACCCAACATAATTTTTTTCCCAGGAATAGGGGTTTAATGCATATAAATATATAAATATGTTGTATTTATATAAAGTTCAGCATGCATAAATTTTGTGCAATTCAGGATAGTTGTACCAAATATTACAATAATTTGTCCATAATTGATCATATATTTCATGTACGTTCCACTGCCAAAAAATATTTTAAACGAGCAGAAATCACATATTAATAATGTTAACATCAAAATAAAATATTGTATAAACGAGTTGTATATAAGTATAAATCCGCATACAACATTTCATAATAATTGATTCATAACTGACCAGGACTCCCATATAATTTACTTTTTCTAAAATCAATTAAATTTGAATAAATCTTACATAATACCAATATCAATATAAAATTTAACACAAATAAGTTTTGTACAAGTGTAGATCATTCTATTAAATTTCATAATAATCGGTCCACGAGTGACCATGACTGTCATATAATTCACATTCCTCAAAAAATACTTAAAATATGCATAAACCTCACATAAATGACAAGGTTAGGTTAGGTTAGGTTAGAAAGAGGCCGAACGGCCCATTGTGATCCCTTTATGAAAGAAAGAGAGAGAAAAGTGCAACCTATACCCAATAAATCAGTTATGATTGTTCCAAGCCATTTTATTCCCATTACAAACCCTATGAGGTTGACAAGTCCTTTGTCATTAACCTCACCTAGTTCATGTAGTGTATGGCTTCCAAACCACTTCAACCTATTACGCTGAAGCCCTACACAGTGACAGAGTATGTGCTCCACTGTCTCTAGCTCCTCAACATCATCGCACGTTCTACTCATCATATTCCCTATTGAGAAGTGACCCGTAACCATACCTACTATGACTCTAAGACTACCACGACTCATACCTAGAAGATGCTTGGAATCCGCCGGTTTTAAGCTAGGCCATAATGCCCTAGAAACTCTGCAGTCCGATCTGTCACTCCAGGCTCGATTCGTGTTGTCCAGAGTCCACTCCCTTATGGCCCTAAAGAAGGACCCAATTGGAATCTTAACAGATGACTCTATGAAAGACCTATCTAGCTCCGAGCCACTGCGAGCTAGCTCATCGGCTATTTCGTTGCCAAGAATTTCACAATGACCAGGAACCCAACAGAGTCTCATCATATAGGAATCCATTAACCTTCTCAATTCCCTTCTGCACTCAAGTACCAATCTGGACCTAACAAAATGACTAGTCAGAGCCAATAACGCTGCCTGACTATCAACATAGATAGTAATCTCAGACCCTCGTTCAACATTCCCCTCAATCAAGCCTAGAGCCTTATAAATGCCAAGAATCTCCGCTTGAAAGACGCTACAACTGTCAGACAATTTGTAGGATCGTCTGATAAATGACAATACCAAAATAAAATTTACTTAAATAATTTTCGTATATGAATTTACATATAAATTGCTGTAACAAATTTCTTAAGGATCAACCCATAACTAACCATAAGTGTCATATAAGGCCCTCCACCGATAATCACTTTAATTCCCATATACAAGGATGTAGGATATTATATGGTCGAACTTGACTAACAAAATACTTTTTTTTTGGAAATAATTCTGTAACTTGTGAAAAAAAAAATTCATGCGTTCAGAGCTGAGGTGTTTTCAAGCTGATTTAGAGGAGCACAGGTCCCTAGCTGATCACGGGGGTAGAGGATATACCTCCAAAGTTGGTATGCAAAAAATTTACAAAAATTCATTTATGACTTGAATATGAAAACATTGTAGTCCTTAGTTAGTCCTTATAATTGTCTTCAAAAAACTTGTATACATGTGTAGATTAACTCCTTTAGTTTTACAGATATTTAGGTTGAAGCAAATTTTACCCTCATTTTTAGCCTAGTTTTTTTAGTTTTTTTTTTAATTTGGGTCCTAAAAATTTTAAAAAATATCCTTTAGATTTCTTACAAAATTCTAAATAATATTGCTACAAAAAGAATATAAATATGTCTAGCTGATAAAAAATTGTTTAATCTGAGGTTGAAACTTTAAAAAAATTTCATACTTTTGGGGTTATTTTCCAAAAAGGTTATAATATTCTTCAACTTCTAAAATATATTTTTTGTTCTGGACTACAGAATTTTTGTAATGCTTGGAGCAACGGTTTTCTCTCAAGCCCTATTCAAAACTTGTTCATTTTGAAAAAAAGTCTTTTTTATACATTTTTTTGGAAAACTTTCAAATGTCAAAGCCGAAATCAACAACAAAATATATTGGCTATATGTTGGTTAAACAAATATTTTCTGAACCACGCCTTTTATAACGGCTGGGCGATCATTTTAATGATTAAATGTCATTACTGCTCGTGTGTGTTTACATTTTTCACAAAATACTGTGAAATGTGCTAAAAATTACCTAAGAAGACAGAATCTGTTAGTTTTAAACTTGAAAAAAATGTTAAATTTAGATTTTAGGAATATTATTGAGAAATAATGTTAATATTTCGACCCAAACAAATTTAAACCGGTGGAGGTATTGCAATGAAATTTGGACACAATGCAGATAAACTTGTTTTAAATTGAGAGAAAACTTCCACTTTCTCATACCAAAATATCCAAAATGTCAGTACGAGGAAAACTTATAACTTATAACAAATCAATTGTAAAGATCGAGTAAAAGAATTAATAAAAAAATAAAAACTGCCTTTTTCAAGACATCCAAGAATAAAGGGTACTTTTTCATTTGAGAGAAAATGGGTATTTTTTTATGATTTTACTATAAAGAGGAATATCAGTCCTTTCCATTGAAACCAATTTTGTTAAAATCGAATTATCCGATTATTTGAGCTTAAACTTTTTTTTTTAATTTTTGACAAAAATGCCGAGGTGTCCCAATTTAGAGGTCCAAAAAATATGAACCCTGAGCGACATGAAACTGTTTAATGAACAACTTAAATTTAAAAATGATCGAAGATGTACAATTTTTAAAACTTTAATTTTTGACAAAAATGCCCGAGGTGTTCCAATTTAGAGGTCCATAAATTATGAACCGTGAGGGACATGGAACTGTTTAATGTACCAGCCATATTTAAAAAAGATCGAAGATGTAAAATTTTTAAAACTATAATTTTGGATGGAAAGTTTTTGGAATAACAATAATTTGCCAATTTTTGCGATTACATAACATTCGCAAACATAGGCAAATAGCTTGAAGTAGACTTTGCAATGCTATTTCGGCATTTTTACATTATTTAGAACATAATGCAACCTTTAGGATAAGAGTGAAATGATTCTTTTAGCGACGTCAACTCCAGTTTATAAATCTGTGTAATTAAAAAGTTAGAAGCAACTAAAGTTTATTAGACGCACTAAACAACTCAGTTGGAAATTACTACTTTACGACTTGCCGAAGTCACTGCTGATTGAAAAGAAATTGTTATAAATTTCGGCAACAAATATTATAAAAACTAATAAAATTTTTAAAAGATTTTAATAATTTTATTTAAAAACCGAATTTAAAAAAATATTTAACTTCAACCAATTTCGCAGTTGAATTTTGAATTTTTTTTAATCAAAATTGTATACCAGAAAATTGTGTGCTGAAAGTTTTTAAGTGATATTTTCCAAATTCTGGGTTGTAATTAAATTCCATATTCTAGATATTTGTGTTCTTCTTTCTGGCTATTTGCAGAACTATGAGTATGAATAATATAAAAGATATTTGGATTGTAAAGAACTTTTTAGAAATTAAATTGGTAAGAGAATCAATTAAATATGCAACCTATTAACTCTGGATCGTTCATTCGGGTATATAAAATAATAGACAACAAATAAATAAATTATTTTCTTGCTTGTTGGAAAGCTTAAATTTTGAGGCAATTTTAAAAATTATAAAAGGCTAAAATATAAATGTCGACTCTAATGGCGAAATAAAGACTTCCAGTGTAGAGCTAAAGTGGCTACACTGATAGTTATATCGATAAAAAAAAAAAGGACTAAAAAGATATCGAATTTTGTATAATTTTTCACAAAAACATAAAAATATTAAAAGTATATAATTGAAAACTTCAAAGTGTAATACTTAAATATCTTATAAAAAATTCCATATTCTAAGTACATTTAAAACTTAATACATTATCACCATTATCGAAAGTCAAACATTTTTCTAAAATTTGTTGATTAATTAGAAGTTTTTCTTTCTTGTTTTCAAAAATGTTTGTGCATTTTATAACTGTCAAATAATGACATTAGAGTATAAAAAACAAACATTAAAAATTCATATAATATTGTATTTATTTTTTATTTAAATTGCCAGATGCTTGTAAAACAATTAAAATGTTAAAAAATTGTAAGGAAAAAAAATGAAAGAACCCCTTTTTTAAAATTGTGGGGAGATCAAAACCAAAATATTTAAAAAGGAAAAATAATTCACACCTACCGCTTGTTTGTTGTGAATATATATTATTCAAATACTATGTGCTTCAGATTATGAAAAAAAATGTAGATAAAAAAACAAACTTAAAACTAATAAGATGATGAGATGAGGCGATATTATGTTAAGTAACTGTACTTGAACAGCAGAATAATTTCAACAAGGTGTCGCACATTGGGGTAGGAACTACAAAAATGGCGCATAATTCATGAAGGAGTATAGGAATTTATTTATAATTTTGTTATAATAATTATCTCATAAGTACGTAAAAAATACACATCAAAACCAACAGGAAAATTACAAATTTGAACCTTTAAAAGAAAAAAAATGTATATGTTAATGGTGAAATTGTTTTCTATACCATTCGAAATTGGAATTCTGGTACTCGCAATAGTTTATGAATTATTACAAGAAATGCCATAGTAAATATGAAATATTTATTTAAATTTGTATTGTTTCGTTTATAATCAAACAGAAAAATCGCCAATTGCTTCCATAAATCATTCAAATTTAATGAAAATTGGCAAGCATATTAACACTGCACGCAGAGAAAAAAAAACATAGTTACGGCATTATCACTACAACAATATTATGTTCTCTGTTTATTCTTAATAATTTTTAAGCAATTAAAAAACAAAATTAAATAATTTATGATTTAAAAAGGGGACACTGCGAAAACTCCGAGTAAAATAAAAACACGACCGAAGGGTTTGTTATATGATTCGCAAGTAAGTTCTTTATTTTCTTTTGTTTATAATAATAACCTACTTTTTTTTAAATATATAATGTTTTAAGCAAACAACGTTATTTTTAACATTTTAAGTAACAGGGTATCCTATTTTTAATTAAATCTAAACTATGGTAAGTATTATTGATTCGAATATTTGTATTATTATTATTATTATTATTATTATTATTATTATTATTATTGTTATTATTATTATTATTATTATTATTATTATTATTATTATTATTATTATTATATTCATTTTAAATAAAATAAGAAATAAAAAATAAAAAGTGGCCAAACATTTTCATTGCTAGTATTCTTAAATTTTAATAAATCTGTGTTCATTATAACAACATTTTTGTTTAAATTTTTGTCATTTTATGTTTACATTCAATAAAAATTCCAATATGTTTGACTGCAAAAATTATATGTTTTTAAGTATTTTTACTAGAAACAAAATTTTATTAATATGAACAATATCATTACTTCTACAACCATTAAATATTTGCAATTTTTCCTTGTTCTTAAACCATATTCTGTTTTTAAACTATATTAATATTATTATTCCCATCACAATAAAATGTTTCCAATAAATATAATACTTGTCCTTTTCACAATCCCGAAAATCACTCTTAGGGGAATAATTCCTATATAATAAAGTGATTTAATAAGTTAAACTTGAAGCAAATAAATAAGTTAAATCAACTTTAGTTTTAAATATATAATACTTCCATTTAATTTTGTTTTTCTTCGGAAAACAAACGTATTTTCTTTGGAATTTTTTTTTTTAAATATTTTTTTGCTTCCAAATCGCAAAAAATCGCAATGTTTTTTTTTTTTTTTAATTTCATACTAAGCATATTACATAAAATTAAGAAATTTTTATTTGTACCCAAGTTCGTCTAAAAACTTTTTGAATTTCCATACATATGAATAAAAAATGCCCGTTTTTTAACCGATTTAAAAAAAATCTTAAAAATATTTCAACAACAATAACTTTAACAAAGTATACGTAAATATATTTTCAAATACCTATACTTAACTCCATTGTAAAAAAGTACTTTTTATGAATTAAAATACAAAAACATAAACTTGAAAAAGTAAAATTTTCAGTTTTTACCACTGTGATTACAAAAAACTGTGAACTTAAGGAACAGAAGGAGAAATAAATTTAAGAATTTTTTTTTCAACAGATAATGATGCATCATCATTGAATCAATTTTTTTCCCAGAATAAATTATTTTTTCAAAATATTAATTTTCAATTTTCAATTAATCCCCATTTTTCTTAATTTCAACCCTCTGTGTGTAGGTAAGTTTGAGATTAGAGTGAAAATATTGTAACATTAGAATTACATATGTTATTCTTTTTCAATCTTACACATATCTCATTTTACTAATTGTTGTATGTATGGAGAAAAATTGTTTTTACTCTTGATTGAATAGAAAATTTATCAAATCATATCATTTTGGGTGTTAAAAAAAATTAAACCAGTCCATTTCAGTGGTTATATAGGTATTAAATATATTAACTTGATTTTTTAGGATCAGTTTTTTATTTTCTACATTAAAATTTTAATTATTAAAATGTTTAATTATTAGCTAATCCAAAGAAATTAAACTATTATTAGTGGCAAAATCCCTAAAGCTTTATTATCAAGCTGTCAAACAAGTATATGTATCAAAATACATCTAAGGGTTAGGTATAACACTATATTAAACAATATAAAAACAAAAAATAAATACTTTAAAAAACCTTTCACACCCTATACCACTTTACCAACAAATACAAAGCAATATTATGCTTTAATATTTTCACATTTATACTTATAAAGACATGCATACATACATTTCTTCCTTAAGCATCGCTTCCTTAAACAAAAAAAAAAAAAAAAAAAAAACAAGAAAAACAACTTATAAGCTACATAAATATGAACTAAGTGAATGCATACACAAAAAACAACAACATTGATAATCATTCTAATACTGCTGTTCTCAACTAAACTGCTTTGCTTATACAAAAATCAACAACACTAATAGTCATTGCGATGTTTGTATGCGTATATTATTAACAAATTTTTCAGTTTTTGGCCCATAACTTGGTTGTTTATGAACCAATTTAGTTGCTGCCAAAAAACCGAAATTTTATAAAAATATTTACGATCGATCTATATAAATACGAAATCCGTAGCTTAATTAGTGGCTTCAAAAAATCAAAAATGCTTTTTGACCGATATCTCGGCTATTAATGGACCGATTTAGTTCGTTTCTTTAGTACAAAAATTCAGAAAAAATGTTTTTCTTGCCAAAACGAAGTCCCTAGGTTATAAAGAGGCTTCATAAAATTGAAAGGCGGTTAAAAAACCGGTTTTTAAACATATTTCCGACATTTATGAACCGATCTTATTGAATTTATAATATAAACTTTTCTGCTCTCCGACGAAAATTGTGGAAATTACAAACGGAATGACAAACTTACATATACCACCTGTGGTGTAATTTCACAAGATGAATAAATTAAAAAATAAAGAAAATTGTACATGGATTCTCTTCATTTTTGTAATTTAATCCACGCGTTAAATGTGTAACTCGCGCTTACATAACACTACATGCAACATGTAACTAAAATAAATACATATGTAAGTAAAATGTTTAAGAACAAATACTATGTACATTTATGAATATACACAATATATATACACTGTGTATCTGAAAGTAAATGCAACACATGTTTAAGTTTTACTTTTACTTAAAGGTGAATAAACTCTTAAAGATATTGTTTAAGGACATCATAAACCTATGTACATGTATGTTTGTATGTAAGTACATATGTATATCCAGACATAGTCAATAAATGTAGTTCACTTTATTACAACATCCACTAAAAAAAAAAAAATATATATATATATATATATATATACATATATGTATGTATGTAAGAATACATATATATGTATATACTTACTTTTATATACATAGATACAAGTATTTCACATTCATTGATGTAGAACAATAACATTTTTCTAAGATGTTTTAAATTAATAATATTCCGTTTGAATTATGTATTTAACTTTCCGGGCAATATATTTCGAATAAGAATTGAAGACAAACCAAAGGTTTATGAACTCCTGAGAAAATTAATGAACTATTTCCCACACATAAACCTGATTGATTGGCTACATTGATTTCTTACTTTTTACTTTTTATTGCAAAGAAATTAAATTAAAGTAAGATTTATTTTTATATATAAATAGATATATATATATATATATATATATATATATATATATATAATCAACCGAAAATGCTGAGATATAAATGAAAAAAAAAAACTGAACCAAGAACGTTTAAAATTGATGTATATAACATTTCAAATGCAAATAATTCGAAAAATATAAGTGAAAATAGTACAAGTTTTAGGTCTTATCGCGGGCTTTAAGAAGATTTAAAAATATTTCAAATCGGATAGGAAACAAAAAAAATTGGCAAACGTTTAAAAATTTACTATGTCATTGGTACCCAAATTGGGGGCCCAAATTTGGGTATCCCTCAAGAGCGGAGGAGTCCACCTTTCGATCTTAAATTTGTATATTCCACTGCTAATTTTATGTAAACTCAACAAGCCGATTAGAAGTTACATATTTATTTCCAAAAATGTTCGACTCTGTCCCACTGTACAATGGTAAGTAAAATTACTACAAAATTATTTGATAATATTTCAAACTTTTGGACATAATAAACTAAATTTATAAGTAGAAGAGTAAAAGTCAGTTGGTAAATTAAGTTTTCATATTCGTATAATTTTTAAATTCAAGTTTAAGTCAAAGAAAAGCTAATTATTTTATATGTGGTAGGTAGTGTTGCCAGGAGGGGTGAAAAAAGGGACTAAATTGAATTTTAAAAAAGGTCAGAAAATTCTAAATAAGCCAAAAGATAAGACCAGAAAAAAGTTAAATTTTGTTTTTAATTTAAAAACTTATTTTTTCCCCGTTCACATTAGTTTTTAATAACTTTTAAAGATATTGAGTAATTCTATTTTAAATTTAAAAAATTTTGACTGCAGTAAGTACACCGATAAGCTTCCTACCAAAAAATATTAAAAAAAAAAAAATGTAAGATGGAGTTTTTTAAAGACAATTAAAAAAAATATGTTCAAAAAAAATATTTTTTTTTTTTTTTAATTTGTATATGACATCTTTGACAAATCCACTGCAAAAAAATATTTTAATATAGCCATTTAAAAAACACATTAATCACTTTCAGAGCTAAAGAATTGCTAAAGTTTTCAAAATAAAAAATTATTTTACATGATTGTGCACATGTATCAAATTTTAACCAAATCGGCCAAGAACCAAAATTTAAAATGGAATTACTCTATTGTAATAAATTTATAAATGAACTAATGGAAAATCGCCCCAAATAATGCCCATATTTAGGTTATATTTTACAGGACAAATGATTTAAAATGATTTTTTGAGATATAATTTCCTTTTAATGAAGAATTTCCAAATTTTTAGGTTTTTCACTTTTATATGAATCTTTTTAAATTTATATTCATAAATAGTTTCTATTGCTAATAAATTATATTACAAAAAAAAAAAAAATAATAATAATAATAATAATTATAGTAATCGATTTATTAAGTCCATAAAATTAGTTGTTATTTTTTGGGGAATGAAGCGCCGCACGTGAAAATTCTTGATTTTTTGTGCGAACAAATGAATGGTTCTGTAAAATAAAATTTGTACTAAGAAATAAGAAATTAATTTCTTCGCTGTTGAAATAATATTTTTGCCTTTTTAAGGCAATTTCAAGAAACAAAAATTTTGAGTCTAAAGCAAAATAAAAAGGCTAGATTTAGCCTTAAAAGGCTAAACTGACAACACTGGTGGTAGGTTTTATGCCTGCTTAAAATGCTCTGCAAGTGAAATTACCGATTGGGTTAAACCCTTGCGATCTCTATTTGCTACATTTGATTTACCAGACAGTATAGTGTCCGACATTGTAACCGTATTTACCTCAGATGAATTTAACAAATTTTTTTTAGTAACAATTTGATTCGCCACATATGTGTTGCACCTTTCCTTCTCTCATAAAATGGTCAGGCGAAAAGGATGGTTTAGACAACAAAAGATTTTCTTAAAAATAATACTGATGTTGAACTACAACTTTAGAGATTTCTATTTAATCAACATATGTATAAAACCTAATTGTAGCACAAACCGTTCACCAGATGATATGGTTTTTAATCGACAACTCAAAACGTATTTTGACAAAATGTTCATAAAAATACATTTGATATATCTGAAGCGGTTTGGTGCAGAAATTGTTGAAATACTATTTTAGCCAAGTGGCCCGAAATGGATCTGAATCAAAGGAAACTGCTGATGGTGATGATTACGAAAACAACGATAAAACTGAACCACATTAAGAAAAGTGATCTTAACATGACGACTCTATACAACCAACCGCAATTCATAATGGTACACCTAGACGATCGTCAAGAAATAGATGTCCGCTAGAGTTTTATAAACCAACTAGGTGTTAAGGGGTGTTATGTACCTCCTTAGTCATCACAAAGTTAATAATCGATAATTTTAACTCACAAGTATCATATTTATATATGTCATTTATATTTTCTTTTTCTGGCCACTCTTTTTGTAGACATCCTTGTGTAAAGACGTTGAGTATATATTAATATAAATAAAGCAGTAACACAATAGCAACTGTATTTTATTTTGATGATAACTCAAACTTGTTAAAGAATCCTTTGAAAAATTGAAGGGATAATGAAAGCATAATGGATGCCGATAATTTTATTGACAAAGTTTGGAAATTTTTGGGTGTAAACCAGTATATATAACATAATAAAACGATGGGCAAGCCCAAAGATACCACGAAGTAAATACAGGTAAAAAACAATTACTTAGATTGAACTGAAAATCGAGTTCCATAAATTCTGGAGGAGATCTGGGTAGTTCTTAATGAGGAATTGGCCAGAATTAATTATATAATGCAGAGAAGACTTCAACTTGTCATTAGAACTAAAAAAAATTTCTCAACAAAACCAAAACGTAGTTAATTCTTTTTTACTTATTTAATTTAAAGGTGAGTAGTCAATTTAGTTAAAGAAATAACAATAACATTGTGGTGCACGGTGCACCGTACAACAAACATCAAAAATTTGTCTCACATAATAAATTCCATATACATGTGAAAATATAGACTTATTGCAGTTATACTGCGTTTTCAATTTTTCATTCTGTGTTTCCTTTTTAAAGGATTTTAAAGTTTTGAAGGATGTACGAAGTTAATTTTTAATTTTCTACTTTATAATTAATAGTATATATTGATATGGATATAAAATGAAAAAGGAGAATTTTAACGTATAAATATATATATATATATATATATATATATATATGTTTGCAAAAAAAAGTTCTTCAAATAGTTAATCCTTCAAATGTTAAAGATTATTATTGTTTTAACCTTATTAATTTAATTGATAAAACAAGTTGAACATTATTCCTAAGAAGAACTGTAAAAATTTAATTTTTAGTTTGGTGAGAAATTCGAGCGTGCCAAACCAAAATAGCCATTTTTAAAGTCATAGTATTTAAATTTTAATTATTCTTACCTTATATTGAACATGATAACATTATTTGGATACCGTTAAAATATATTTGAAGGATAAAACGATGGTAAGTTCTGCATTTATTGTAGTGTATACCTGTTTAGTATTTAAAAAAGAAAAGTAATATTTAATCAATATAACATTTTTATTTCAATAATTTTCAAAAATAAAATTTGAGTTCTTAAACGCTGCAAAATACGATTGATTTATTATTTAAACATCTATAAATTGGTGACCCCGAAATGCCTACAACACGTTCACCTACACGTGAATCTATTGGTGATTCTACTGATGGCAGCTCGCAACAACGACCAATATTGCCTCAAACACAAGGAAGTTGCTGCAGCTCCTGCGTATATATAAAAGTTACTACAATTTTCGTCTGAACAGCCGCAGCTATAATTTATACAAATTGACGAAACTAAATTTTCTCACGTAATTGCAAATTTGGATCGCACATATCTTAAATTTGTTGGAGATATTTTGGTTTCCCCACCTACAGAAGAAAAGTACAATGCCATTAAGGAGCGACTAATCTCATCATTTGCCATTTCTGAAGAAGCAAAACTCAATAAACTGTTTGGTGGTTTAGTAATGGGTGATCAAAAACCAACACACTTTCTACAGTCAATGAAATCAATCGCAGCTGGTAATAACATAGGTGACAACGTTCTCAAATTTACCGACTATGGCTCAACAAGCAGATAAAATTATGGACATTACATATCCTCTGGTATCCGCAGTATCATCGTGTGATGATATTTTTCAAAAACTTTCCGAAAAAATTCAACCTTTAGATAAAAAAATTTGAAACATCTGTCAGAGGTAGAAGAATTCTCGAGATGATGACAATCAACGACGTCGTAGTAGAAGCCGCAAAAGACGAAGCGATTAATCTTGGTATCACAATCGTTTCTATAACCGAGCTGTAACATGCATACCACCATGTACGTATACAAATTCCATAACAAAAAACTAGAAGTAGTTTCGAATGTAGTGGCTACCGAAACAGATTTGTATGCAACAAGCCGCTTATTACTTAAAGATCGTATTACAAAATGAACATTTTTAATCGGCACTGGTACTGATGTATCAGTGATTCCATCTTCTAAGAAATCTCTAAAGTCAAATTCACTTTGCCCACTTCCACCATCAGAACATTCTCGATATTTGCTTACAATGATAGACCGTTTCACAAGGTAGGTAGAGGTTGTGGCTCTAGAAGAAATTACTGCAGAAAGATTTACAAGAGCATTTTTCGAAAACTGGATATGTCGTTTTGGATGTTCACAAAATATACACACTGACTGAGGCAGATAATTTCTTTCCATCCGCAATCCAACGGGTGGGTTGAAAGATTTCATCGTACGTTAAAAGCATCTCTTATTGCATAACAAAATCAACAATGGACCAAAACACTACAAACAATTCTCCTTGGCCTACGAACAGTTTTCAAAGAAGACGTTAACGCATCACCGGCAGAACTTGTCTATGAAGAAACAATTCGTTTAACTTAATCTGCCAAAGGACAGTATGCTATAATTTTTATATTATATCTTATATAATTTTTGTATTCAGTCAAGCGCAACCATATAATAACCTAAATCATCATGTAAGCGTGTTAAAGTTATTTTCGAGAGAGGTCCTTATATAGAAACTATGATCATATATGAACCGATCATTGTTAAAATTCACACTGAGTTTTATACACTTGTACAAACTTATTTATGCCAAATTTAGTTCATAATAAAGCATTTTTGTTTTTTTTTTGTTCCATTGTGGATCGATCCTCTTGAAATTTGGTAATGTCATTTATATTTATATAAATTTAAAATCACAATATATATATATATATATATATATATATATGCATATATGCGTCTTAAAGTGACATTCTGGAATTGGTGTTGTATGGGAGATAGCATGATTTATACTGAAATATAAAATAATCATACCAAAGTTTATGTCGATACTAACATTTTTATGGTATTTTTACTCTAAAGTATTTTTTGGAAGGGGGCCTCATATGAAAACTATGGTCAAATATGTACCGAATCTCCTGTATGAATAATGCCGAAAGAAAATATTATTTTTCGATTTTCATAAAAATATCTGCATGTTTAAGATAATATGATAACAAAAGTGATTTTCTGCGAAACATTTTTATTAGAGTATCCAAAACCGAAAGCTAAAACCGGTTAACCGGTTTTTTACAAACGCTGTCAGTTTCGGTTTTTTTTTTTTATTTTCTGGTTTTTTAAAGGCGGTTAACCAATTTATTAAAAAAGCATTTTATTTAACTTTTTATGTAATTTTACTCAGAAAAAGAGTCCAAAAAAAAGAAATAAATTGTCATTTCAAATTTAAAACTTTCTCTCATAAAATACAAATCATCTATCGGTATAATTTTTATAACCAGAATAACTTCTCAACATGTGTTTTAATCACAAAATAAATTTTATTTTATTTCAGAAACACATATTTTCAAATATACAGAAAAAAGTTTGCCCATAATTATAAAAATTTGTATTCACCGATTTCAGTTCATGATAAATGTGTTTTGTTGCTAACGTTCATAGGCAATTTAATACAAATTTTTCCGGACGCCAAACCCTACGTTAGGAGTAGGGTTTGGGGTCCGGGAATTCAGGGAAATTTTTTTAAAATTTCCCGGGGAAACGGGAAATTAAATATTCCCGTACTTTTAAAATTCTTCAGCAAACATTTTGCTGTTTTTAACACCTTATATGAATGAAAGATTGACATTACTCTAAGTATGGTACTTGCAAAAGTTTAAAGCACGTAATACAACTAGAACTAGAACTAGTTTTCGGGAGGAACGCTAATGTTGCACGAGTCAGGTTTTTGTCTATTGCATTAGGTTTTTTGTCTCAGATATCTATCTATGGTTTAACGAATTTACTTACAAGTTATTTCACATGAAATTTTAAATCAAATTTATTTTTGTCATGTTAAAATTTTAGATACTTTAGTTTTATTATAGATTTCATGGCTGTTCTTTGTGAATATTTTAATTCAAAATATTTGTTAAAAATAAATTATTTTTATATTCAATTTATATATATTTTTATAAATAAAATAGTTTCATTCATTTTGTACTCTTTATAATAAAATTTTCAGTTACTTGAAATTAATTTGAAATAAAATTATTTAAATATTATTCCATTTGTTAACAAGTTAGATTAGAAAATATTTCAACAGAAGTATTGGAATATAATTTTATAAAATTTAAGCCAAATTCCAAAGTCTGCAACTAATTTGAAAATATTTCATTTTTAAAATGTTATTTCATTTTTAATATTTTTTCTATTTTAAAAATGAAATAAAATCTGATTTGAAACACAGAGAAAAAAATTCATATATTTGAAATTTTTTTTCATAAATATTATGAATCGAATATGACTTTTTTGCCCAAACTTTTGTCATAAAAATAAAATGTTGTTCATAGATATTATTAAATTGTACTTAATGATAATTTTGCGAATTTTGCAAAAATGCTGCTAAAATTTAGTTATATTAGATTTGATTCAAATTCTAAATAAAAATACTTATGCATGAAAATATTAACAATAAATCCCTTTAAATGGCGATTTTCCAATAAAAAAAACTGTTAAAAAGTAAGGATTAGAAATTTGCTCAAATTTGCTGCCATTCTATAGCACATGCATCATAGTAATAAAAAACGCATCTGCTATGTTCTCCAGCCCCCAACAAGTTCCTAAAAATCATTAAAAACCAAAAATTCTGTAAAGAAAATTTCAAACACACATTTACAAATTGAAAATATAAATGAAAATTTAAACAATTTGTTTAAGTCTTCTTGACTTTGGATTCATTTCAAAAAATGTAAAAAAATGTTAATCTTTATTTGAAATTTTTCTGTTTGAATATATTGGTTTCGAATGAAAATCTTAAAAAATTGTTGAACTTTTTGTATTAAAAAAAGAAAATACATATGAATATTATTCAAGGTTGGAATATTCAAATATAAAAAATTTGGTTATCTTTTTGTAAAAATTACATGTTTCACTTTTGATTAAATAAAATATCTTCTTTTTTAATTAGTTTTGTTCAATCAGATACAAAATTATACCCTATGAATAGAAATAAAATAGAAATATTTAATGTTTTTATTTAAAAATTAATAAATTGATTAACAAATATTTTAAATTAGAAATAAAAAAAAGGAAATGAATATTAAATAAGTTAAACTTCGAAAATCTCATTATTATAAAAAAAATACTTCGTTGGGAGATTTTTCATTCTAACACAACAGTAATTTTCTTTTGAAACAACATTTTTTATCCAAGCAATGGATCTGTAAATGTTATAACTTCAAAATACTTATAAAAAAAAACTAATCTCCTGTTGTATTGTATCAAAGTTCTATTCCCCACCAGGAGTGAATGGAGAAGGGGAAATCTTCTTGAACAATATGTAACCAAGATATACACTGACGGCTCAAAGATGAACTGCGGTGTCGACTCTGGTGTCTGCTCTAACGATCTTGGAGGCAAGCGTATTCCAAGCGGAAATACTAGCGGTCAGGGAAGCGTGTAAACTAATTCGCGATAGAAATATTCTAGGGAATATTGGTTTATTTGTCGACAGCCAAACGGCAATTCTATCGCTCAAAGCACCCAAAACTACCTCTATTCTAGTCAGACAGTGTAAAGAGGAACTGCTAGTCGACTTAGACTGTATGACATTACTTCGGCGTTGCTGTGCATAGGGATTACTAAGGTAATGAACAGGCAGACGAATTAGCCCGAGCAGGCTCTGCTATGAATGTCACATCGGTTTCTGTCGCATTCCTGTTAAGATCAGTCAAAAGGCGAAAAATAGATGGCGAAATCTGGACAAATGTAGAGTCGCGAAGGAAACGTGCCCTACCTACAACGAAAAACGCCCAGTGCAGCTCATTGGCTACAAACGCAAAGACATCTCGAGACTAATAGCATTGTTTACAGGTCACTGGACGATCGGAAAACATGCAAGCAGACTTAGTCTGCCTTACAATGAATACTGTCGTAGTTGTGACAATCGCGAGAAGGAGGAGACAGTATATCATCTTCTATGTGAATGCCCAGCCTTGAACGCAATCAGACATAAATTTCTGGGTAGGTACCAATTAGACAACCTCTGTGAGATATTTGACACTAGACTCAGTGACATTATTAAATATCTCAATGCTACAGGCTGGATCTAATTAATTTGTGTTCTCATTTTTCTTCCCTACACTTCTATCTCATTGCAGACTCAATGCAACTCATTTACCTGGCGAGTAGTGTGGTTCCATCAAAACGGAATCTAACGAGTCTAATTGATTGCCCGTAAGTTTACGGGCTACCACGTGAAGCAAACATTCAACCAAGCAACCTGTTATATTCATACGTTTATAGAATTATATCTGAGCACTATGATTGATTCAAAAAACGTTGTTGGGAACCAATTTATGAATTAGTTAAGTAAAAATTACCCCAGGTCTACAACTGAGATTAACGCTGATATAATATCTGAGATAACGCCGGCAGAAGAGAGTAACCATTTTATTTATATTATGTTAAATCTTCTAATAAATCCTTTAGGATATCTTTACTTTCAATCAGTCACAAAGTAAACATGTCCTTTTTATTTAAGAAATTCGCACTTTTTTAGCACATTTTTATAAAAATGTTTTTTAAAATGTAAAACAATGATTAAAAGGAAACAATTTTAGAAAAAAAAAACATTCTTTTAGTAATTTCCAAAATACACTTGCACACACACAGAAAAATTTTCGTATACGTGTATTTTTTTGGCAGTTTATCTTATAAGATAGTTGTTTAGAGAAATCTCATCACAACAGTCGCATAATACTTCTAATAATACCAATATTTGAATATACACGTGAGATAATTCTCTCAGAGAGCGAATTTGATACTCTCTGACAGAAAAATCTTACATATTCTGTTACGTGTAGATGACCTGTTAGAGAAATAAAGTGAAAATAAATGGCATACTATTTATAATGAAATTTATCCAATAGATTATGGTATATTTTTAAAAAATTTTAGCATCAAAAACACAATAATGTAAAAATCTGAGACACAGTTTTTAATATAAATTACGAAAGGTACTAATTTTATTTGTATAATATATTTGTTATTTTTTTAATCTTAGAAATGGCGTATTTAATTTATATTATTTAATTTTTCGTTAATACAGTACGATTTATAATGTTTCGTTTTCTTTTATTTAATAAATAAATACTTTTCTTTATAAGAAATCATTGTGTTTTTTCTTATATCTAAAGCGGGAATTCCCGGGAAATTGATTTTTTGTTCACGTTTCCCGGAAAAGTAATATTGCGGGAAACCCCAAGCTCTAGTTAGGAATTAACGTGTAGTGTTACCATGTTAACTTTAACGTCGATAAAATTGCCCCCAATTTATGAGCAAAACTACAATTATAAATATTACAACTACAAGAAATGAAGATATATAAAATTTAATTTTAAAATTAAATTTAACTTTTAAATTTATAAAGAAAAACGTGTAAGTTTCGTAGTGCAATTTAAACATAAATTAAAGTGCTCCTAAGTCGGGTTAATATTGTTTTTTGCTAACTGTCAACGTTAAAACTCAGCGGTAGTCTTGCCAGTTTAGCTTTTTTAAGGCTAAATTTAGCTTTTTTATTTTGCTTTTAGCATCAAAATTTTCGCTTTAGCTTCTAGCTTTTTTTGACTCTCAAGACAGCCTTAAAAAGGCTAAAGTGTTATTCTTTCAACAAAGAAGAAAATAATTTCTTATTTGTTATTACTAATTTTATTTTTACAAATTCATCCATTTATTCATTTTTGTGTATTTATTCGCACAAAAAATCGAGGTTATATATCTAATAAAAAATTTTGCACGCGACGCTTCATTTTCCGAATTTAAAGTGCTTTAAAAATTTTGTAGTTAGTAAATCGATTATTATAATTATTTTTTAATTTACTTCATCAACAATAGAAAATAGTTATGAAAATAAAGAAAAAAGTCTTATTAAAGGGAAAAATCATCCAAATATTTGGAAATGCTTAATAAAAAAGGAATTATAGTTCAAAAATGACGAAAATTTAACCATAATTTGTATGGCAAATTTTTTGGCGATTTTTTATTGAGTCATTTTACTGGCTGTTATTTTTTAAATTTATTAAATTTTCTTTAGAAAAATATCAAAAGCTATTGAGAAGGAGAAAAAATAAGTTTATATGTATTTTTTTAATTTTAACTTTTCCTGGCCTTATTTTTTGGTGTATCTAGCCTTTTTTGAGCTTTTTTAAAGTTCAATTTAGCCTCTTTTTTCTGTCATCTCCTGGCAACACTGCTCAGCGGGAGCAACAAAACACAGAATAATTTCTTAAATATTAAAATTTCTTTTATATGTTTTTTCATATGAAATAAAATCGGGAAGGCTCAAACAAAATTGTTTCATTTATTTATTTAAGTTTCATGTATATTTTTAATTTGTAAAGAAAATGTTTGAAATTTTCTTAGGAAAATTTTAATATTTTTATAATTTTTAGCTATATATTGGAAACAAAAATATAATTATTTAGCGTGTTTTATGAAAATAGGTATGTGCTTCAGAATGGCTGTAAAATGATATAAATTTTCTAACATTATTTTTAACATATTTTTCTTTGAAAATTGCCATTATAAGAGATTTATTTTTAATATTTTTATTTATTATTTATAATGAAATATAATAAAACAAAGCCAACATTTTCGTAAAATTGTTGAAAAATTCCTAAAATTAATAATATATATTAAAAAAAGTTTATTTTTTATGAAAAAGTTTAGGAACAAACGTCATGTTCGATTCATAATATTTATGAGAAAAAACAAAAACATCTTTATGAATTTTTTCTCTGTGTACTGTTTAGAAATAAAATATTAAAAAAAAGATAAATAAAATAAATAATATTTTATAAAAATTTCGAAAAATTTGTTTCCAATAATAGCTTTATTCCAGTACTTGTCAAACTTGAAGGTTTTAATCAGAATTTACAGAAAAGCGTTCCCGTATTAGGAATTTATTTGTATTTTGTTGTTTTTCTTACAGTCTCTGACTAATTCTGACTAAAACTTATAAATTTGTCAAGTACTGGAACAGAGCTAATATAAAAAACATACATTTGGAAAAAAACTTCAAAATAAAAATATTAAAATTAAAAAATTTTCAACAAATGCACACAAGCTGAGAATGAATAGAAATAGTTAATTAACATATTTTTAAGGGTTCAATCAAATTTTTTAGATACGTAAATGTAAAATATGTGCCTAAGAAATAACTATGCATGCAAATTTTATAATTGAAAATATTTACATAAACATGTATATGTATACCATGTGTGAAGATTTTAAATATTTTATGTTTATTAAGGATATTTATTAGTATAAGAATTTTATTGTAAAAACATGCTTTTTGGTATAAATAGCATTCAGAACAAAATGTGGCCCGTGACGATTTCACCATCGTTATTTTTGGAAATTAGTATACCGAAAACTATATCATAATTTCTGAAGATAACGATATCATAAGAAAAGTTACACTTTAGTCCATAAAACTATCGTTTTAGATTCGAAAACTATTATCATATGTGATCATTTTTATCACCTATATGATATCGTTTGGTTTATTAGAATATCAATTTATACCACTTATCCGAGCATAGATCAAAAAGAAAAAAAATAAAATAATAACATATTAGTTCACACATTTCATACAACTAAAATCTAATATAAAATTTACGATTTTCAATTTGTGATATTTTGTTTGTCTCGTTAAAGTAACATCTCCTAATTAAAACAAACCAAGATCAAATTATTACATACAACAAATAAAAATGTCTCCCTTTTACAATGCCTGTTTCTAATAATGACTACAAAATTTCTAATAATATAATAATAAAATAGACTGAATGTAAATAAATAAATCTCTAATAAATTTTATGCGATTTTTATGACCTTTTCCTTTAAATGAATCTTTAATATTTATTAAAGTGCTAGAGCATTAAGTGGGCAGCTCTTCACAAGAAATACGAGGGCAGATCAATAAGTCCGTGACTTTTCGAACTTCCCTCGAACTTCGAGGTCCTTAAAAAAGGCATTTGTTTGGTCAATAATTTCATTGTTGGAGCTGAATCTCTTTCAACCGAGCCATTTCTTTAGGTTTGGAAATAGCAAGTAGTCACTATGGCGGACGAGGTACCAATTCGTAGCCCAATTCATAGAGTTTTGGCATTGAGACTGCACACGTATGCACCCGTACATTATCTTGATGAAAAAGAACTTTTTTTTTGGCCATATGGGGTCGTTTTCTTTTTAAATCCTTATTAAATCGGTCTAATAAGTTGGCGTAATATTCGCCGTTTATTGTTTTTCCCTTTTGAAGGTAGTCAATGTGGATTATCCCGCGTGCATCCCAAAAAACTGTTGCCATCACCTTATTGGCCGATAAACTTACCTTGGCCTTCTTCGGAGCAGGTTCACCAGAAGAAACCCATTGTTTAGACTGCTGCTTGGTCTCCGGAGTACAGTAATGGATCTATGTTTCATCCACAGTTACAAAACGCCGCAAAAACTCATTCGGACAACTCCAAACAATCCCAATCACACGTTTACGTTTATGGTCAACTGAGAGCAAACGCGGCACCCATCTTGCAGATAACATTCTTAAACCCAGCTGATCATTTAAAATCGAAACCATACTGCCATATGAAATGCCTATGGTATCAACAATCTCACCTACTTTTACTCTTCGGTCGGCCAACACCATATCGTGAATTTTTTCGACATTTCAGGTGTACTGGCCGTCCAGAACGTTCAGCGTCATTTGTACTTGTGCGACCACAACGAAAGTCAGTAAACCACTTTTTTACCATTGAAAACGATGGTGCAGAGTCCCCATAGTATTTATCGAGCTTTTCCTTAGTTTGATTGACGATTTTTTTTCGCAAAAAATAATGTTTAATGAGCACTCGAAATTCACTTTTTTCCATTTTTAGAAAAATACACGAGGTTGTATGTTTTGAACAGCTGTTAAACGCAAAGTAAATGACGACACTTGCTCAAAATTTGACAGTAGTCTATTAACAGGTGGTACTTGATGGGAATAGTGTTGCATATTCGAAAAGTCACGGACTTATTGATCCGCCCTCGTAGTTTAAATACCCTTTTATCATAAAAATGCAAGTGACAGAATATACTAGTAATGTCAATTTTCATGTGTGACATTTAAAACTGTCCATATGGTCTTTGTTGGTTTAAGAAAATTTTTTAAAATTCCGTGTTTCACTTTCATTTGACTTTTATGATTTTTTAATGTTTAGTTATTGTGTAAGACATTTTTATTAAAAATTTACTAATGCTTATGAATTTAATATTGGAAATTCTTTTATTTTATTTTGTTTCAAAAAATTCCAAATATATTAATATTTTATATTCAACATAAACAAAATCTAATCATATTCTAATCTAATAAGATTTTGAAATATATATGTATATTAGGGTGGCCCCAAAATAAAAAGTATCAATGTTCCCAGCTCAAATGAACATTCACGGCTCCTCAAAATTTTCGTACTTACTTAAACCTTCGTGAGCTGGATCAAAATGAAAAATGTCCTTTTTCGGCTTTTTTTCATATTTCTGCCAAAAGAATAATTGAAAGGCCTTTGAAACGCGCATTCAATTACATAACAAAAATTTTAGACCAGGTCCAAATGAGTCCAAAATTTTCACAAAGAATATGTTTATATGATTTTTTTTACAAATAAATATAATCTTCTAGCAGTTTGTTTCCTTTTTTTAGAATTCGACCATGTTTGAATTTTATTCGATTTTTCGAAACATATTTTTCTTCATATCCAAAGTTTCTACTATAGGAGGAGAAATTAAATTATTTTAGCATCAAGCTTTCTAATGATATATAACACTTTGTACTTCTATTAACAAACAACGAAATAAATTAAGTTTAAGCGAAAAATATCCACAAAATTTGTTTGATGTAAAATTCATTTCATTTCTCCTCATATAGAAACTTTTGTTATGTCATTAAATGAGCGTCCCAAAGGCCTTTCTTATGAAAATTTTCACATTGTTCCTCCAAAAACGGACACTTTTTTAATTTTGATCTAGCTCACGAAAGAATAATGTCAGGATGAAAATTTTGAGAAACAGTATCTTAGAATGAAGTAAATTTTCATTTGAACTGGGTACATCGGTATCATATTTTCTCTCCATATAAACGGGGCCACCAGAATTTATATGTATAGTACAAATATTGTTCAGGTATAAAAAAAATACCTGGCTGACGTAGACTGCAATTAAAGTAATTTTTCGACAGAAGTGTGTAACGATTTCCACTTAACTAGATTTCTATTGAATTTAAAGAAAAATTATTAAAATTAGCAATGTTTTTTCAATATGAAGAATATATTTTGAAATTCCGAATAACTTTTTATTCAATTTAACTAAAATTTTGTCAAACTAACCGCCTTTAAAGTGAAAAATAACTCGAAAAACAACTCAGTGCATGTAATAGGCCTGTGTGAGAACATTTATCTTAAAAATTTTGAGTTCTCGAATAGGTTCCTGTATTAACGCATCCCTAAGTTAAATATCAAAAGATAATTTTTAATTAATTTAATTTATGCTATGTTCACATATAGAAGTTTTTTTGAAACAGAGTCGTTTTCTCTAAAACACAAACAAATTGATTTGTTTTTTCGCTAACCGGAAAAATCCTTTCAGTAGAATATCGAAAAGTATTAAAATATAACTCATGTGTTTAATTTATTTTTGAATCAAAAGATTTCAAAGCATTTTAGTTGAAATATAGCAAAATTTTCATCAACATACATTTTTATGTTGAACTATCTTTTTCGCTCCTTTGCCCATTAAAAGAAAGAATCGATCATTTGTGGATGCAGAGAATGATATTATATATACATTATCCGGAAAAAATGCCTCAATATTAAAGATCTCGTGAAGCAAAAACAATGTCGCAGTTGTAGCGGGTCGTGCTTCCATTACAATGTCAAAAAAGGGGTTTATTTTAAATTTATAAATGCATGTAAAACCGCCCCATAATTATAATTTTTCCTATAAAAGCATTTAGAAAAATTCAATAAATTTTAAATATTTTTGTTGTAAATTTTGTATTTTTGCAGTTGAAAATTATTCGATAAATGCTGTGTTTAGCCGATGCCGTTGAATGTTAACCTTGGTAATCAACAAATAACGATTTAAACTTTAATATTAAATTATAAATTACACACGTTTTTTAGAAAATAAAAAAAAATTAAATTTATTTTCTTTGAGTGTGTGCCACACGGTAGCAAAGTATGTAGGAAAGTAAATTTTTATAGTTATGAGGTGAATATTATTTCATTAGCCTATAGCAGAGAATACAACCAGAAGATTATGTGAGAAGTACTTCAAACCATAGAAAACAACTAGAAGTCCAACTTGCTCTAAAAAAACGTAACTCAGCTGTCAAAAAAAAAAACCGAACTCTTTGTATGTTTTTTCAGAATTAATTTCTCAGAATATTGTTGGTTTCCCCCATTATGGAAGTTTCCCCCATCGAGAGAGATTGTACTTCACAGGCGATACATCTAAGCAATAAGAAATCAATACGCCTGGAAGAAAAATAGACAATATTGCTAGATAATCATATAGGTGAAAAAAAGAAGATACCGTCAGATAATCTTCTGGAAGATGTAATAAATATATAGAAAAATTATCACTAAATAAATCTTGAAATAATATAATAAAGAAATCTTTTATATCTTGTAAAGCATGCATGTACATAAAACTTAACATCATAAGCACGAAAACTGAAACTCTCACATAAAATATCCATTTTTTGCTAAAAGAAATCAAATTTCTTCAATATTTTTCATTTGTGAACAATTTTTCGATAACTGAAAAAATTGTGACTGAAAAATAAAAGTATTACATTAATTTCTTCCAAATGATCTCAATGGGATATCAGCCATTTATTGCGGAGATGATAATCACCTTACTGAAAAAACGGCGATATTTTGATGATAAAAATAATAAAAAAAATTTATATTTTTTTTTTTTTTTTTTTTTTTGTTTATTGACTATTTTTTTTTTAACTGATAGAAATGCAATATTAGAAAAATATTGCTTTGATGATTTTCATCAGAATAATAAAAAGAATATATTGGGAAAATTTATTCCAGGAAGATATCTTCCAAATGTCTATGGGGATATATGTGACTACCAGTGTTGCAAGTTTAGCTTTTCTAAGGCTAAATTTAGACTTTTTGTTTTGCTTTTAGCCTCAAAATTTTTTGTTTTAGCTTCTAGATTTTTTCTTAAAATTGCTTTAAAAAGGCTGAAAAAAGCGAGATTATTTATATTTAGCATAATTTTTCGACTACGGCGCTTCATTCTTCAAATCAAAAATAATAAGTAATTTTATCGGCTTACTAAATCGATTTTTATAATTATTTTTTAATAAAATTTTTTGACAAAGAAAACTACTTATGAATATGAATTTCAAAATATTCGTATAAAAGCAAAAAATCACCCAAAAAATTGTAAATTCGTAATCAAAAAGGAATTATAGCTCAAAAACTACGGAAAACCACTTCATTTTTCACATGAAATATAACCCAAATTTTTATGGGCATTTTTGACGGTTCATTTTGCTGCCACCCGTTCCATGTTTTATTAATAAATTTATTTAAGTTATAAAAAAGTAATGAGAATGGAAAAAATAAGTTTTTAAATTAAAAACAAAATTTAACTTTTTTTCTGGCCTTATTTTTGTGGGTCATTTAGTCTTTTCTGAACTTTTTTAAAATTTAATGTAGCCTTGTTTTTGCTCACCTCCTGGCAATACTGGTGACTACATGAATTTTGTTGTTGTATGAAATAGACAACTGAATTAGGTTTTTTTCTCTCTCATAATTATCTGCTTATTCATCTATAGCCCATATGGCTACAAAAAAAATTGAAGAAAAATGAATATCAAAAAATGATTATTAATGTTTCCCGTTAAGCTCTTTCAACAAATCACAACTAAAATTGTTTTAAAATTTAGGAAACTACGAGATCTTTAGTGCAGGCACTAACCTCAAAATGTTTTTTATGAATATCTCAAAGTTTAGAGGGAGTATTTAACAGCGTTACTATTAAATTTACTAACATTTTTATTTCTTTTGCTGATTTGCTGTTGGATTTATTTTAATTTATATTTCTTCAATTACATATCCCATTTTACTATATTTACTTCTTATTTTTAGTTGAGTATAGTAATGAAATTCTCCAGCAAAAACCAACATACTTTGGTCAAAATTCTAAATCATAAGAATGTATGAAAAAAAAAACAACTATAACTAATTTACCAACCATCAGCAACCGATTTGTACTACTCTAATTTAAAATTTTAGTATGTAAGAGAGGCGAGACCAATTTTTGTTTCCAAGTCTATCCTTGCACTATTGTCGTAGAAGTTTTTCTTTAAGAGATATCGGCGGAAAAGATTGAATTGGAATTGGATTGACGGACGCAAGTTTTTCTAGTATTTGATATATAATATTTTTGTTTATTAAACGATTTCGCCCATTTTGAATTCCAAATAAACCTTATATGAGAGAAATATTTGAAACAAATTTCGACCTCCTTTCAATAGACACACACACACACAAAATTAAAACCAAAACAATTTTTCGGGAAATATAACAATTTTCCAAAGTAGTATATGTATGATTTAAATAAAAGATTACTATTATTCCAAAAATATGTATATGTAAATCTTCTGTAAATTCATCTTAAAAAAAAAAAATAAATAAATAAAATTAAAAATAAATAAAATAAAAAATAATAATAATAAAATAAATAAATAATAGTCGAACTTATTAGCAAGCATACATTTTTATATGCGTTTGTGCTGATGTTTGTAAGGCACGGAAAAAGTCATCCAACACCCACCTTAAAGTATACAAATCGACTCAGAGTCACTTTTTGTGTCGATCTAACGATGTCCGTCCGTCCGTCTGGCTGGCTGTCCATGTAATCCTTGTGCACAAAGTACAGGTCGCAATTTTGAAGATAATTCAATGAAATTTGGACATAGGACTTTCATTTTAGCCCCCAAACAAAAGTCCTCTTGGAATAGGTGTTTAACGATCATAAATGCCTTAAATATCGTAATATTTTAAAGAAATTCGGTGTAAGGAATTTTTGTTTAAGTTTCAATCTTTGTACCAAATTTCATGAAGATCGCTCCATAATTATCCGAAAATCACTTTAACGTGCATAAATCACATACACATGTTAGTATCAGGTTTATATTCGACACAAATAAGTTTTATATAAGTAAAAATCATAGTGACAAATTTTATGAGGATCGCCCCATAATATACCATAGCTCCCATATAATCCCACTTTCGGGAATCTCCTTAAAGTGCATAAATTTATATAAATGTTAGTATTAATGTAATATTTTGTATACGTATATTTTATTTTACACTTAGTAAAAGTATCGGTACACAATTGTCCACATGGACTCGCACAATGGTGTGGAGTCGGGCTTGACCGACTATATCTTTCTTACCTGTCTCATTTGAAAAAACCGACCGAATTTACACTTGCACTTGAAATCTCGTTTGAATCGGATTAAAAAAAAAAAAAACAAAATCTACCCAGTTTTCACTCACACTTTCGACACTAAATTCTTTTAAATACACATTATGTTTCAAACAAGTTTTTTAATTTAATTTTAATTTTAATAATTTTTCAATAAAATTCTATTTATTTTTTAAGTTTAAAAATGTTTATTTACATACAAAAGTCATTATTATTTAGCACATAGTTGTATTTTACTAACACTACTTTAATAGAAAAACAGTGTTGAAAAACGAAAATTTTCAATATCTATGTAATTAAATTTTACTACATAGATTTTGATTTGCATGGAACATCTAATTAATTATTGCTTAAAATTCATTGTGCAAATGTAAATGGGGTATACGTGTTTAAAAATTAATTAATTGGCATTGCCAAATAATCAGTATTGCCAGGAGGTAAGAAAAAAGAGGACAAATTGAATTTTGAAAAAGGTCAAAAAGGCTAAATGCCACAAAATATAGTCAGAAAAAAGTTTTCTTTTAATTTAAACATTTATATCTTCTCGTTCTCATTAGTTTTTGATATTTCTGGAAAGATATTGTATTAAATTTATAAATAAAACATCTAAAAAATTCCCTCACAAATTGGGTTATATCAATTTTAGAATTTTCTTCATATGAAAAATGATTCAATGTTTTAAAATGATTTTTTCATACTTTTTGATAAAGCATTTCCAAAATTTTTTGGGTGATTTTCAGCTTTTATATATTTTTTTTTAAATTATGTTCTTGAATAGTTAGTGAAATATATATAAAAAAAATATTATAATAATCGCTTTAGTTAGACCATAAAATTAGTTTAGTTAGCTTTGATTTGAATAATGAAGCGCCGTAGGTGAAAATGTTTGTTACATATTATACAAGATAAAATTTATACCAAATAAGAAATTATTTTTTTCACTTTTGGAAAACTAACAATTTGGCGTTTTTAAGACAATTTTAAAATCAAAAAAAGGCTGGAAAAAAGCTAGAACCAAAAACGAAAATTTTGAGGCTAAAAGCAAAATAAGAAGCCAGATTTAACCTTTAAAAATTTAAACTGGTAACTCTGCAAACAATATAAGGAATACAACTGTATATAGCTTGTTTTACTACAAAAAACTTTCTTCCTTAAGATATGCTTCATTCCTTTATTACTTAAAAGAATTTTAATTCTATTACAATTTTAATTCCTCAATATGTAAAAGTTAAAACTTTATGGTATAGCATACCTTTAGGAACAATCATAAATAACTAGTGGTTTATTTATGTGGTTACACATCCCAGGAGAAGTACAAAAGAACAAGCTTTTAAAAAATTATCAACTTCAAAAGTAAAGCTAAATGCTATGTTTACATATAGAGGTTTTTTAAAAAACGAGTCGTCGTCGAGAGTTTGTTTTTTCATATATTTCGATTCGAGTTGTTTAATTATTTAACAAAAAAAAAAAAAAAAAAAAAAAAATAAAAAACCAAATTTCCATAGGGATGAAATTTTTAGTATTTGTTGTACATAAAATTTTTTTGGAAAAAAAAAAATTGTAAAAATTGTCAAACAGTTTAAGAACAATTATATAAACATTATTAAACATTATTTTAAGAGGAGAGTTTAAAAACAGTGAATAAGAAGTAAAAAAAGAGTATTATGATGACTTTTGGTTAAAATAATTACTTCCGCAGTTCTTTTTTACATCTACCATCAACAAATATGGGGTGTATATTGAGTTTGTCATTTCATATGTAACATCCCAACAAACCAAATGATATGATATGTAATGATATCATTTGGTAATAAAGAAACGATATAATTTAGGTGATAAAGAAACTCGAGAATGATATCATTTATAATTCTAAAATGATATTAGTTGCTTTCTAAAAGGTAAACTCGAAAATGATATCATAATTTTTGAAAATAACGATATTAGTAATGATATCGAAAGCTCACTTGGGCCCAATTTGGTCCCGTTGTGAAACCCTGTGCAACATATTTTAGAATATATTAAGATTAGAAGAATATATGATATTTTAAATTATTTTACAAAAAGTTAAATATCAATACTGAATAAAAATGAATTCTGCTCTATATAATTTTATATATTATAAGGGGATGTATTCTAGCATTTCGAAACTTGGTTTAGTTTTTGGTGAAAAATTTTTATTAGTTAATAGGAATGTAGAAACGTGTTGCTATTCATATTATTGAAAGTAAAACGCGCCAATTTAGCGAGTTTTTTTAAAAAAGCGCTATTGGAAAAAAAAAGCGACTTTTGGATGCGCTAAATATAGCGCGTAAAGCTAACAACAGAAGTTGTAGCCCCGAAAAAGGCGGAGAAAAGCAACAGGCAATTAAAATGCTGTGCGAGGTATCTCCCTAACACCTGGACTTGATCCGAGTACCAGAGAAAAAGTGACTGATTTTACAATATCAGATGTTTGGGAATGTGACAAATTTTATTGTAAGATAAGTTGCCTTGGTTTCTTTACAAATTCTTCTATCACTCGATTTGCATCATCCAACCTTAGAATACTTGTACGAAAAATTTTATAAACTAAATTAGAATTATTACTTCTTTATAATATTAATACAATTATAATGATAATAAGGTGGAAGTGGTTCATAACTAAGGTGGATAAATTGATGTAACTCAGTATAAATTTAAATTAAATAAAATAATAAACAAAAGATAAACAAGTTAGAAAAGTATAGTCGGTCTAGTCCGACTAAATGATATCCTACACCATTCTATATGTACATTAAAGTTCGGGAAAAGGTCTTATTTGGGCTCTGGGGCCTATTGTTGACCGATATTTGTCTTAAGAGTAATATATAGTCCTATGTATGCATTATATTATATTACTTATGGATTTTACAACTTTCCATAATTAACCATAGGTCACATGTTTAATTATAGAGCGATTTTCATAAAATTTGGCAATGTGATTTCTATTTATGTAAAACTTATTTGTGTCAAATATTTACTTACCAAACGCATAATCATGAAGCGATATAATATAAAGTAAATAGGGTGCAGGCGGTAAATAAGGAATAAATAAAGTTATGCACAAGTTCAATAGTACACTCAAAAAAGTTTTACATTTACTGACTGTAGTTTATTTAAAAATGTTCCATTTATGTTGAAAACTAAAGACAATTTAGTTATTTCACAAAGAAAATTATTTTTTAATTTTTTATATACGTTGTTCGAAAAACAAACTACCAAGAAAAGTAAAAATATTTTTAGTTACATTTAATTTTGTCAGCAATTTTCTCGTCCCAAACCAAAACAGAAATACTTAATTATAATTACATATTCAAAGGTTTTATTGTCAAAAAAAGAAAAAATAAAATAAAAAATAATAATAATAAAATAAGAAGATAAAAAAATTAAAAAATAAAAAGAATATAATCTGATAAGTAATTTCACCAAATTGTTCTAAATAAATATAAAGATTCTTTTTAAATAAATATAAAGATCCTTTACAGTTGATGTTGTTTGGTCAGAGATGTTGCTCAGAAGAAGAAAAGTTGGCAAAAATTCTTTATATTATTTCAAGAAAATGGTAAGTTCTAAATCCAAAAACATTTTCTTAAGTATTAACTAATTTTAAAATTTCATATATTTCAATAGATTTTGAAACGCCAGAAATTAGTCAATATTATATACCCCGGGCAAGCATAACTACCACTAAGAAACGACTATTTATATTTTTTTGGCTTAGAATCTGCAAGAAATGGAAATAAAGAAGAAATAAAAATATTTGGTTGTTTACTTTTTTTTGGTGGTAAAATGACTAAAAACAGTAGCTTTTAATAATTTATTAGGCAATTTTTTATGGTTGAAAACGAATGAAAAAAACAGTAAATATTATTAATTAAAAACAGTAAATATTAAAAATCAGTAATTTTTAATGTTTTTGTTGGTTAAAAAATTAACATTCAAAAATAAATGAAATTTTCATTTGTTTCAAATGAAATTTGAGCAGTCCGTTTTTTAAATGAAAAAAAAAAAAAAAAAATATATATATTATTTTTTACTGATTTTTTTGCTAAATTTACTTACATAATTTTTTGGGTGTATTAAATATTTTTGTTACAAAGTTCAAAATTACGAATTAAGAACTCGAAATTTGTACTGCTCCCTTGAATATCAATCGCTGGTAGGGAACTGAATATTAATTTTAAAAATTTTTACTTGAATGCTCTTCCTATAATTTTTTTTCGAAGAGACTCCACAATGAAATTTTATACAAATAGTTCAATTCGATGTAAAATCGGACACCAAAAATTGGTACGATCCAATTATGTGAGGTGAAATTTTAAATTAGGGTGGTACAAAATAAGTTGCAGACGGTGGGTATGATAAATTCCGATTACAACATTTTTACTTGTTAGCACAAAGTACTCGTAATTCTTTTCAATGACAATACATAAATACTTTTGCAGCTCTTTTTCAGTTCTTTTTATACCCCACACCACCATAGGTAGTTGGTGTATTATATGTTTGTGCTGATGTTTGTAACGCATATAAAAAGTTATCCAACATCCTCCTTAAAGTATACCAATCGACTCAGAATTATTCAACACCCATCTTAAAGTATACCAATCGACTCAGAATCACTTTTTTAATCAATCTAACGATGTCCGTCCGTCCGTCTGGCTGTCCATGTAAACCTTTTGCACAAAGTAAAGGTCGCAATTTTGAAGATAATTCAGTGAAATTTTGAACGTAGGACTTTCATGGCACAAGGACAAAGTCTATTGAAATTGGTTATGATCGGTCCATTATTTCACCTAGCCCCCATACAAATATCCTCCCGGAATAGGGGTTTAACGATCATAAATGCCTTAAATTAGCAATATTTTAATGAAATTTGGTGTAAGAAAGTTTTGTATAAATATCAATATTTGTGCCAAATTTTATGAAGATCGGTCCATAATTGACCATAGCTCCCATATAAAACCTTCTTCTGAAAATCACTTTAAAGTGCATAAATCAGATACACATGTTAGTATCAAGTTTACATTCGACAGAAATAAGTTTTATATAAGTTGAAATCACCGTGACAAATTTTATGAGGATCGCTCCCTAATTTACCATAGCTCTCATATAAGCCTATTTTCGGGAGTCATTATAAAGTGCATAAATACATATAAATGTTAGTATTAACGTAATATTCTGTATTCGCATATTTTATTTTACACTTAGTAAAAGTATTGGTCCACAATAGTCCACATGTCTAATATAAGACCCCTCCACAAATTTTGATAGACATACACAATGGTGTGGGGTATCTTATGGTCGGGCTTGACCAACTTTATCTTTCTTACTTGTTTTTATTGTAATGATACTATTTAACTATAGCAGTTTTTTAATTCGAATACTTGTTTAAAACAATTGTAAATGGATTTTTACATACGGTGCGCAAACTGTGTACAACTGATTGTTGTACACATCGATATAGATCTATTTTGTTATTACCAATTTAATAAAAAGTTTGAAACCAGTTATCTAATAAATGTTAAATAAATACAAACAATTAGATATTCTTAGAATTGTACTTGCTGCATTTAGTTATTTTGTATTATTTTTGCTCATACATACAAAGTGCTTATATGGATAGTTGCGGACTTGTTGGGTTTATAACTCAACAGAGTTCGTTCTCAAAATTGCCTCATAGGAATTGTGTATACTTACTATATGAAAAGAACAACATATGTATGTGCGTATGTATGTGTGTATGTATGTATGTATGTGTGTATATATGTATGTATGTAAGTATGTATGTATGTATGTATGTATGTATGTATGTGTGTATGTATGTATGTTTGGCGTTCATTTTATCATTTTAATATGAAAGTGTCGGTCTGTCAATATCTTCTAGTGTTTGGTTTTGAATATGTGTTTCGGTTTTTATTTATTTTTTTAACTTTTTTGCTTTTGTTGGCATTTTGTTGTTTCTGTTTACTTTATTCATTAGAACTTGTTTATTTTTTTTTTGCTCCCTTCAAAATTCTTATGAAAACACAATTTGGCCCGAAGAGAGTAGAAAAAATTAACAAATTAAAAGATAGATTTAAAAAATAACATGAAAGAGGAATACCAAAAGACAACACAAACAACAGCACCAACAAACATCAATTAACAAATTTTAAGTTTCCTTGACAAGGTCATATGAAAAAAAAGACCAACAGAAAAACTTAACTTCTCAGATACTTAATATATGTATATGTAGTTTGTTTGTATGTATGCTGCATGTGTTATTTTTTTTTTTGCAGTGTTATCGATGTGTTATGGCCAAGGTTAAATTACAATATTATTTTTGTTTCAATAGTCCCTGCCAGCATTTGGAAGAGAGTTTTTTCATTCATCCTCTACAAAGTGTCTTTAATTGACACTCCTGGATGTTCAAAAGTAGAAAATGCACATATTTGCAATAACAAAACACATTATTATCGAATTTTGATCTAAAAAACTTGACTTGGGAATCTGTTTACATTCCAGAGTATTGAAAAAGAACAAGCACGACATAATTTCACTCAGTAATGCATAACTTTTTAAATGATCAATTTTGTTGTTTAAGTGTTAAATAAAAAATTTATTAATATAAAAAGATTGTTAATTTTTAATTAGTGATTTTTACCTTTAAATATTTGATATTTAATTTAAAGTTATAGTGAATTATTAATTTAGTTTAAAATTATAGTGAATTATTATAGTGTGTTTGAATATAAGGTAAACATTTATTTAGCTCAATTATAATTAAAAATATTCACGAGAAATATTCCAACTACATTAAAGACATATTTATTGTGCAAAAGCGATTATATTTCGATAATTTCTTGATGTATTTTTTTTTTACACTTCTAAATAATATTTCGACACCCAAGAAATGCACTAAATAGTGTTATTAAAAAAAGTATTAGAATTGCTGCACACTTCTTCCAGCACGGTGACTCTTGTTGGATAAGAACTTGAGGTTACTCTTTAGTGCAAATTTGGATAGAATATGTTGGCAGAGGTACCGTATAAAAAGAGTTTTAATCCACAGACACATATGTATATGGGCCATTAACAAAAAAATTTTTAACCTCAATCAGTTTCAGTCGACTTTAATCCCTAATAAGTTTTGAGATAATATTATCTATATATATAAAAGAAAGTGATGTTAGTTACTATTGTTATAACTCAAGAACGACTAGACCGATTTTGATGATTCTCACCAATTCGGACCGGTCACCGGCCAGAAAAGGATAATACGAAAAAAAATTCGCGAAAAATCCACGATAAAAAAAAACTCTTTTTTGTCATAATTTCTTTGCCTTAATAATCATTAAAAATATTTTTTTTAATACAAATTATAACAATTACTGTTTCTGTTTCTATCGAAACGCTTACTTTTTTGTGCAATTTGTTTTCTGGTGGTGGTGTAGAATTCTATTTCCAAACGGTAAGTTCCAAGTAAAGCTCATCATTTAGTGAGGTTGTGATATTTAAAACCATTTGTTGTATTTTTGGCATTCGTTATTAAGTGTTATTCACAATGCCGCGACCCCGGAGATCTAATATTTCGCGTCGAACACGTAATGCAAGTACTTATCGTAATATCGTCAATCAATTGAATATATATGAACGAGAAATCGCACGAGAACAACCCCGTATTAGTTTGGCCCGACTTCGTACATCACAAACGCAGGAAGAAAGGCAGGCGAGAAATGAAACGGCTCGGTTAGCAATGAGAAATCGTCGAGCAAATGTAGCAATTCAACAACTTTAAAATTTTTAATCAACGCATAAGAAGAATTGCTTCAAGTTCTGATTTGAATCAAGCAGCGTTCCATTACAACTGCAATTTCGACTACAGCTCTCATCATTCCGTTCAAAAAAAAGACATTGTCTATCCGCTAACCTTAAGATGAAGTAATAAATAAATATAAATTCAAATTTGCCTTAAATACATGCGTATATTTTTTGATTGAGCCCACATCTACATCATATTTAAATTCTTCTGTAAAAAACACTTTATAATAGGTATTCCTTAGATTTTTATTTAAAGGTCGTAAATTTCGTTAAAATATCAATTTACATCGTTCAGTAATACAACACTAATGTTTGCTTAGGGCCAGCAACGCGGCTCGGGTCAGCTAGTTTTAAATAAACGGCTTACAGATCTGAACTTACACGACATGAAACTAACAAAGTGCAAAATTTTAACGCTACAATTTTCATTTTATAATCATGATTGTTGCTTATATTTCAAAAACTTAGAAAATCGGCTAAAAATTACTTAACTTTTTCTTATTATTTTATACTTTTGGCTCGTGCGTTTATACTTGCTTTTGATCTTATTCGATCTTATATAAACTAATCGGACTTTGTGGATAAATTCTGCATCTTTTTTGTTGTTCTGCAGACTTTAAACAGCCACATGCAGGGTAGTCGAATTTCGATGACAAAATTTTTTTAATCTTTTTGGTTTTTTTGGCGGGGACTGTGCGCCCCTCAAATTTTGAAACAGGAATTGATATTTGTTGTAATTATGTGTTTTTTGTTCTATATCTCGTTGATGTGCCCCAAATAGTCAACGCTGTAGATAGTCTTAAAGTTTGGAAAACAAGAGCTAAAATTAAAATTGAAAACAGCTTTTCGCGAGGCACATTCACAGTTTCATATAGAATGGACGGATTACTGCTTGAACTTAGTTTTTTGTTATTGTACACAATAAAACCGGAGAAGCATTAGAAATAAATTTAATAAAAAATGATGGACTTTTTGAAAATTTTTTGATTTAACATGTTTAAAACTTTATTATCACTAATGTTGGAAGAATACTATAAAAAGAATAAGTGAGCATAATGCGAATTTGTCACCATAAACTTCTGCATTAAAAGATTAAATTAGTGTAATATAAAATTAATTAGAAACTAATTAGGCAGGGCATCAAAAGAATGTCCTTGTAGATTTACAAAACGTTGAAAATGCAACACATAATTAAAAATTACATAGTAAATAGTAATTTGTAAAAATCTTGGATGTATAGATATAAGAACGGCGATAAATATAATTGAACGGTATCATAAATTTAAGTCAAATGTCATTGAAAATGGGACACTTTTGTCAAAACATATTTTGCTAACAAGAGATAAAAATTTTATGGACCAAAAAAGATAAAAAAAAAAATTACTTGAGTTAAAAAAAGTTCACAATAAAATAGTATTTCTAGTATTTTTGTATATATAGAGAAATAATTTAGATTCGAATCGCATTTTTCGCTAACTTTTTTAAAATCGTGATTTTTGGTATGAGGAAATTTTTTAAGTTTTACTAGGAAACCTAAAATATATTACACTAATACTATCAAACATTGCAAACATCATAAATTTTATTTGATATTGCGCATAACTTTTACCAGAATTGTTCATAAACTTGTAAGTTGTAAAAAATTTTTATATGTTCAACGTAATGATTAACGCGAACTGATTCTACATGCATTCGAGTCACTTTAAATTTATACAAGTAGATTTTAATGTGTCATAGAAAACAAAAAAATAATAATAATAAAAATAATAATAAAAAATAAATAAATAAATAATTTTTTTTGAAGGCCTAAAACCAAAAATTTTAGATAATCCCATATACATACACAAAGGATCCCTTGGGTCTCTTCAATCAATCATACATATATTTCCATCCTTAAACAAATTGGTATTAAAAATCTTGTTTTTGAAATCTGGCACTGAGCTAAATCAATATTGTCTATATTAGTTCCAATTTTTAATGGTTTCTAGATTTAGTTTCCTCTACACACTTGCGTAAAAAAACTTTTCAAAGTACAAATTTCGGAAAAATAGTTTTTGTAAAAAATTCCAAATTGAAGTTTTATCCAAAATTTCGCTGTTGAATGTTTGTTTGACTAACTTATTTCAAAATGATCTAGCCATGTGAAAATTATGTAAAAATTACTATTAAAAATTAGTTCTGTATAAATATTTCACAGATTTAAAACAATTTTATTACGTTTTAATCCATTAGTGAACGATATCAAAAATGCGAGCCATTAATTTCAATGGATTAGATTTAATTAATTTCTTAAAATTTTACTTTTTTTGCTACTCATTTGACAAAAAAAATAAAATTTTAGTGTTTAATTAGCCACAGAAAAAATATTTTTTTTTTTTTACTAAAAATTGCAAGTTTTGGCAAAATGTAATGAATGAATATAATGCCAAACAAATCATTATATTAGTTTGCACTTGTTCTGGACATTTTTCTGTTATCCAATAAAGTTGGTAAGAAAATTAACCCAAATGATTTTTAGAGAATAAGAAGAAATTGATATTTTTTTTTTGGACATCAGTACATATTTTTTTATTTCACCCTTAATGAAATATACAACATTCATAAACATAACGAAAACGCTTGAAATCGTTTTTTGTTATGCATTTTCTATATTTCTACATGATCTGAAATAAACCTTTTAACGACGTCAAAATCTAAAGGCTCTGTTACTTTACCGTAAATGTAAATACGTATAAATGGCAAGCAACCGAATTTGACTAGGTTAGTACGTTAAATTTACTTTTATGAGTACTCGTATATACATAACTCTCCTAAGCAAAACTTGTCAGCTGATTCATTATATTTACATTAGAGTAATGGAGCCTTAAAATTTGTTATGACAGCTCATTGCACCAACACGCGAGAACTGGAAAACTAAAACTAATATTTAGAAACGAATACCATATTTGAATTCAGTGCCCAAATTTCACTAGAATTAGTCCTCATCTGCTTACTTCCAAAAGTTTACTCGAATTTGTAAATTTTGTAATGTTTTTCGATGCGGTTATATAAGAAAACACCATTTTTGGATCCATGTTAGATTTCTCATCAATCGCTTTGACCTTCATCGTTTTCGTTTCCACAAGTGAAATTTATTCTCTTGATTTTTCTATTCTTATACAGTGAAAAGTCACTAATCAATGATCTAAATGAAAAAAAATTTGGTTAATTGAAAAATATAAGGTATTATTTTTTCTGCGTATGTTTCTTCTTTTGCTTCAATTCCTCGTATTTCCAACTATTAATTTTTTTTCTTCTTAATTTTGACATGCATTTAGTAATATAACAATAATTTTACTATTAAAGATTAGCGTACACATACTTATATCATTTTGAATTACTTAAACTGTCATTATATATCAAGGAGGGTGACAACTAATTCGTTAACACCAACAAATAAAGTGTTCTTTATTCGTTGCAAGCTTGATTAAGTTTCAGGAATGAAAGACTGACACACACAGTGTTATTGTTTAATATTCACATATTATTATTTTCAGATTTATTTTAAACTTTAAATCATTTTTTATAGCTATTTCTATATACTTCATTAAACATTTTCTTAGAAATACGTATTTGGTGTTTTATTTAATTTATGGTACGTTAAAAAAAAAAGACAACGAAACAACTTTTTGTAGAATTATCAAATATAAATTCGGAAATGTTGTCCTTTCGTATTATACCCCACACCAGCTATAGGCACAGGGAGAGGATGTAAAAATTTGAATGTGTTAGTGTATTTAGTTCGTTTATGCTCTTTGTTGCGAATTTCTTTGTTATATCTAGCATGCAAAAATACGAGTTTTTTCTTACGCTCTTTGTTATATGTTTTGTTTTTGTTTTTATTTAACCATGCGACATGAACCTGCTTTGTTGGTAGCTAAAACAAAACTAAATTATTTTTAATTTTTTCTTCGCTCTCAATTGTTTAGCTTCGTTAATCTTCGTATCTTATATGTGAAAATGCCGAAAACACTCAGCTCCGGAGTGCTATGAGCGCCGGAGACTGCTCTACACCAACATATTTAAGTGGTTGGTGTGGTTTGTGCTGATATCTGCAATGTGCAAAACATAACACAAGCATGAACTCATCCATCCACAAAAATGTCATCCCAGAATAAAGTTTGGTGCCCATACATCTATTAAATATGAACATATATCTACAAAATCAAGTGAAAATATTTTTTTTTGTAAACTTATAGAGAAAAAAAAAAATTGGTGAAATAAGTCTCATTTAAGTATTACAATGTATCAAATTTCGAAAGGAACATACATTTTGGACAAATAAGTTTTATAACAAAAGAAAGCACACGTGTCATAATTGATCATAGCCCCCATATAAGGCCCAACTCTGGAAACCACCCTAATGTACATAAACAAATCCTTCATAAATGTTAATATTATATATACTTTTCTGCATACCTAAGTTTTATAAAAGTATAAAATATAATTTCAAGACTTGATTCACAATTGAAGACAATTCTCATATAAAACCCTCTTCGAAAAACGCTTTGACGAATATACACAATGGTGTATTTTATCATATGACTGCCTCGGTTTTATGATAAGAAAATTAAAATATCCAAACAGGTAAAATATTTAGGTGTCATCAGGGATCGGAAATTAAAATTTAGACAATATATAAAAATTAATCCGAAAATGACACACTATCTCTATAGGAGTGTAGTTGGACCTTTACTAACATCCATGGATAAAAAATGTAACGTAAAAATTCCACAAATCTTTAACGAACACGCTGCCTGAGGATAAGCAGTGTGATCACAACACCACCTACAAGGGCTAAAGAAACAAAGAATTGAAATGGCCCTTACAGAAAATTGCCTCCAAAAAAATCTTACCACAAATCATATCACAAATACATAATCGGGGCACTGACGAATATACCACAGTGCAGAAATATCAGATGGGATGCCTAATGTCGTCGGGACTAGTTGCTACACGGATGACTTCAAATTATGGAATAAAATAGAACCGGACTGAGACTCTATATAGAAGAATCAAAAATCAGACTATACTCGAATGCTTAATGATTCCACCGTTTTCCAAGTGGAGGTACTTGCGATCAGAGAATGTATAAACTGGACCAGTTCAAATTTGTGTAAAATGAATACCAACATTCTCACGGATAAGCAAATATAAATAATAGCAGTAGCATCCGAAAAAACCAAGTCCAGAACTGTTTTAGAATGCAAGAAAGCGATTAATAAATTCTCCAATACACTCAATGATGTCAGATGGAGATAATTTTCCCTTTTTGAGGGAATTTTAAAACAAAAGCTAAGGCGAAGGGAAAAAGGGAGAAAATTTTATTTATTGCCAATTTTAAATATGTCAAAATTTTTCTCAAAAAAACGAAAAAATATTGAAATAAATGAGGAAAATGGAATATTGTTACACACACTTATTTTAAGAATAGAAATCTTAATTTGTCGTATGGATATTTTCAGTGTTATAGATTTTCGTTTTAAATATTTTTGATGTTATAAATTTTTGTAAATTTTTGGTAAAAATAACTCTGCTTTCAATTAAAAATTGGAGTGAAAAATTTTTCTGAAAATAGGGAAATAAAGTAATTTATTTTACAAGACAGAGTGATTTTTCTCAAATATGATCTGACATCACTGAGTATACTACACATTATCCTAGCTACCTACTCACGATGGAGTGCTTGAAAATGAGGGGGCGAATGATGTGGCAGACAAAGCTAGAGAATTACGGGAAATAAATTTTGAAAACTCAAAACCTTTTGAGGCAACAAAAGCAGTCTTGAAAGACTGTAAATAATGTTATATAGAACAGAATAACCAAAATACTTTGGGGCAACCCATATGAGGATAGAACTATGAGTCTGTTAAGACTGTGTTAAATAGATCTGAGTAAGATGGTGGGCGTTGTCATGGGACACTGAAACTTATGCATTTATACCGCATATGTGCAGCAAGGAATGCTGAGAATGTACAGAGAATATCAAATCAATGGAAACACTTTTTATGTCACGAGCAAGATCACATCTTTTTGCAGATGGCACGTTATTAGAACTTACTGATCTTCGGAGAGTGGAATAGAATGAGTCAAGAAAGTTCGTACATGATACAAAGTTTTCTATAAATTACTCATAGTTGGCCATTATTGCATTGTTCGGTGAGTTAACAAAAAACCTCCTTGGCTATTTTTAAGACTTAATATCCGCAATAGTTTGTCCCGAGATATAGCCTGATTCTGATGTAGAAGGACTACTTAAACTGTATGTATTGATGAGCTAAATACAGTAAAAGTTATACAAAATCTTAAACTCGTCTTCTGTTTCCAACCAGTGATTCAAAATTACATGTTTGGCATATTTTGCGCAAAATAAGTTTTTTTTTTTCTAAGCAGGTTAACAAAATGGTAGTTTTGAGCATGTTATGGAATAATATTATTTTTAGTTCTTTACTATGAACCAAAATTATTTCAAAACATATTTCTAATATTTTACTCATAAATGGAACAAAAGTATCAAGTTTTCACTTTTTGGCAAAAATATACATTTTTTCAAAGATGTATTTAAATTTCCTATTCTCCCTATTTCTAGATATTTTAGAGAATATTTATGCTTGGTAAAATAAATGGACGTTACGAATTGTTATATATTTTAACTGACATCAAATAGTTTCAGTCTTAATTTATTTATTAATTTTTAAAAATATTTTAAATTTTTTTTTACATATTTGTTATTACTAACTAAATATATTTACAATAACAAATTTTTATAAATTTAACTTAAAATAAATTATTATCTTTAATTATCCTAAGAAATTATAAGTAACTCAATATGAGTCAATATTATCGCAACATGTTTACATTATCTTTTCAAATTCATAAACATATTTATTTCAATTAACATTGAAATAAAGCGATTTTGAATTTTTCTTATACAATGGCACATTATATATACATTCATTTTAAATTATAGCTTTTCGTTAGGTTAAAATTAATTGATTTTCTTGTTCGTCTTAAAATTACAGGAATTAAATAGAAATCAATAGAACTTCTGGAGAATTAGCATAAGTTTCATTATTATGATTAATTAAAACATAACTTTTGCTAAAAATGTGCCATTTTCCACGATTTTAAATGCAATAATTTTGGACCTATTATAAATTATGTTAATTTCGAAAGTTTTCTAAAGGAAAACTAAGAAATCTTAAAAAAATATTTTTTTTTACGCCAAATATATTCTCTAAGTTCCAACGATTTCTTGCACAAACAATTCGTTGTATTTTAAGTTTATAAATCCTATGGGACTTATCTAATATTAAAATTCCTAAATGACTCTTTGTTAATTTTTAAGCTTCTTAGAACTTTTCGTCATCAATATTGGATCTATAGTTATTTAAAGCATTTGAATTGCGCTTTAAAGTACCCGTCTCACAGTCATTATAAGTTTTAGCCAAAACTTTGGGTGTATGATTATGGGCGATGTTGTTGCGATTTAAAGTGCCAGTTTTAAAGTTTTTCGATGTAGGCGAAGAGCACATGTTAAAGCTGGATTGACGTTTAACTTTGGGACGAACATCATAGATCTGAAAAAAATTGAAAATGTTTAAGAATTGCTGCAAAAGTGTTATAAAAAAATGTTAACTTACATCTTTGGTGGGTAAACTTGAATACTGATTGGGATATGAATCGTAACTAGTGGGTGAGGGTGTATTATTTTTCATAAGAGTAACAGGTGGTGAATAACGGCGGCGCGTCATCCAGAATGTCATGAATATGGTCAAAGCATATAATAAAATCACTATAGAGATGATGGAAATCAAAGTGGAAGTAGAAGCCATTTGTGTACCTACAATAATTTATATTAGAAAGTTATTAAATTTTTGCAAGCAAATAAACTATCTTACCTTCACATTCGCCTGGCACACAAGCTGTTTTCTCAAATTCTTCTCCACGACATTCTGTTACACTGGGCTCTTCCACCAGACATTTGCGATGTCTAAAACGTATACCATCTTTAGTACAATCTGACCATTCAGACCAACTACTCCAACCGATGAAATCTATAAGCCAAAATATGTACCATAATTTTTATTCTTAAAATTAAATTTCTAAACAAACTTTACCTTCGCAGGGTTTCATTTCACATTTTTCTTCATCTATAGAACGTCCAAGACACATTTTATCATGACCTCCTAAACATTTACGAGTTCTTCTTCTCAAACCTACTCCACATGTTACCGAACAAGGTGACCAATCAGTCCAGCAACTCCATTCGTGAGAGGATACTACTTCATTGAAACTTACAGGAGGTTCGGGGCAAGGATGCATATTACAAGGTCTACTTTGAACATGCCTACCACGATGTTTACCACTTACATCATAGCCTCCTCTATGTTGCACACCACCTCCACAGGTAACATTACAGGGCCCCCATTCACCATGTTCGACTTCATCTAAAACATTTGCTTCATTGTGGCGATGGCAAACACCATCACGACATATACGATTTTCTGTTTTTGCCAAGGAAATATGCATGGAACCAGTATCGGGTATTCTGGCATGACAAGCAAAGCGAAAACGTTTCTCCATTAATACAATTGAGCCTTCTGCATCATCAGTTTTATTTTGTTGTATTAACCAAGGAGTCCACCCACTGAGTTTTCTTACTTCGGGGCATGATTGCGTGTTACATTCTTCGAAATCTATATTACAACCTGGACATTCTAAACCGCCATTTTGTGGCTTAGGATCGTTACACTCACGACGACGTATACGAAAACCTCCATTGCAAAAAAGACTGGAACATTCACTCCATTCACCCCAAGGTCCCCAACCACCATCTATTGCAACAGGTTTGGGTGCCGGACAGGGAGGCAAATGACTACAATACATTTCAGCTCTTTCGGGACCTACACAAGTACGACCACCAAAGGCGGGCTTTGGATTGCCACAGTAACGTCTTCTGGTCTTTACAGCAATACCACAAGTTTGAGAACAAGCTGACCAAGCCGACCATTCCGTCCAGCCACCATGCACTGTACAGTTACTCACTTCAGTATTAATACCCTGACATTCATTGCCACCATTTTGTGGTCTTGGGTTATTACACTCTCTTGTCCTACACATGCAATCACCATCACTTTCACCATATTTTGCACATTTGTACCAATTAGACCAAGTGGACCAGGCTCCATCAACAGCTGCCGTTAATACTGGACATGTTAATTCTTTTGGTTGCAACCAATACTTAGATTCTTGTACTCTCAAATCATTTTTACTACACTCTTCCAACAATTCATTCCAACCACAATAAGGATCCATTGCATTCAGACAGGAAACATTGGTAACATGACGACTGCAATGTTGTGCTGGTATACGCGTTAAGGATTGTTCCGAGCCCACATACAAAGAATCGGTTACTTTTAAAAATTCCATTTTTAAAACTGTAACATCTTGTTCAATTTTCCAAGTTTCCACGAGACAGGTTTGAGCCGGTGATGTTTTCGTTCCATGCTTTAGCGATAATTTCTTAATCATATACTTATCGGTATTGATGAATAAAACATTAATCTTTTCCGTTTTGGTATGTAAGATATCTAAAGCAATTTGTGAAAATCTTTCCAGTTTGGAATAGTATAAAGGTTTTTCAGTTAGTGGTTGTACAGCACGATCCATTAGATGATATTTTGAGGATTCTAAGAAATGTTTAGAACGAGTTTCTGTTGAGGGTATTTGACATTTAAATTGACTTTTGTGTATTGAATTTACAGGCCTCCAGGCATTGTCGATGTGTTCCTGATGTTTGAATGGTCCGTCGAAAGCTTCATTGATCGAGTCAAGACTGTAGGCACATATAGCCGATCCATGAATGCTGTTACTGCGGTAAGGAAATGGAAGAAGGAAATTAGTAAATATTTAGTAAATTATTACTGTATATTTAGAAATCAACTGAATAGATTTTAAATAGCTTTAAGTATAATTAGATTTTAGATTATAGTTTCCTAAATTTCTCCTTTTAAAATCGTTAAGTTTTGACATATAAATAATTTGAATAAAGAATAATTCTTACTCTGGTGTTGTAAATGTAGCATAGAGAATATTTTCAGCATCTGAATAGGTCATGCCTTGGATTTCATCAAAATAAAACGGATATTCACCGGGTAAAGAACAATTTAAGCGGGCTTTTAAAAATGAAGTCCAATTATCTCTTAAAATCTGATCACCACCAGCATCGTTTTTGCAAACTCGAGCAATGCGCGAATAAATTACCTTGAAATAGAAAAAGAAATTATTAGAATGGAATAAAGAGCATGTGATAAATATGTTTTGATTAATAGAATAGAATTAGAGAAAAGTCCTAGCGAATAATTTAAGTGGAACACAGAAATAAGTAAAAGATTCTCAGTTAAAAATTTCACGATCCTAATTAATTTTTCGAGATTTTTATAGACGTATAGATACAAAAGTTTACAAGGGTTTTTACACCATTTCAGAAATAAGGAGTGCGTACGAAAAAATTTATGCACACTTTAAGGCTCTTAATTTATACTGTAGTTGTTACAGTTAAGTTTACATTTGTCATTATTTTCAGCAGCTACGTACTAAATTATTCTTATTTCTTAAATTGGAAGTGGAACAAAAAACACGCAAGTGCATAATTTAAATTTATAACGGAAACTATTGCTAATAATATTGGTGTGTCGCGAAATAAATCTTTTTGGGCCATAAAAAAAAGTAAAAAAGTTCCAAATATGAACTTCAGGAAAAATGTGGAGCAAAAGGCAAGACGAAAATTATAAGATATCTTTTTTTTCAAATTGTGAATGCTGTTTAAGGCGCAATAAAATGTATGTGCTGCCATACTTTTTACAATATCCCAGTCAAGGAGTTTTGTGACGCATGTGCTAGGGGGAATAAATATTGTGTAAAAAAATAGTAAAATAAATTTCTGGTCTGTCAAGTCATTATGTACGTGCGGGAAAAGAAGCACTTAAATCAAGTGGTTCCTTTAACACAGAAATATACGCAAATAAGTGGCTTCGGAAAAGGCATTCATTAGAAAACACAAAAAATCCTAATATTTCTGACTTGATCTCGCTTCTTATCATTACAGCAAAACCAAAAAAAAAAAACAATTGCGTGGTATCAAACAAATTTTGTTAATATGCACCAAACTGTCTAGAAAAGGTGTTGAGGATTAGTATAAACACTTAAAAACGCTAAAAACTCTACAAAAAATAAAATAGAGTATAAAAAAATGGCTCTTTCCATCAAAAATTTGAAGAGCTTAAAAAAGCTCTTACTGAAGATATTCCAGAAAATATAGACGAAAATTTAAGCATAATATTTATTAATTTAATTAAAAGTTTAATTGAAATTATATACAAAATTCTAGTAAATTCACTTGTTTAATGATTAGAGCAAAATTTATTAAAATATTAATTAATGTTATAAATTTCATAATTGAAATGAATTTTTAATTTTTTTCTGTGCAAAAAAAAAATATGATCAATCAAATGATTTATCAAAGATAAAAATTATTCCAATTACTTTTTTAATTGTTTAAATTATTCAAGTCCTGAAAATTAATATTTTTTTGTAAAAATAAAACAATTTATCGGTTCTCAATTATTTACCTTATTATATTCATTAATAAAGTAATCAAATATAAATAAAAAATCACTGATTTGAATGGAGTATGATGACACATATTCAATTATGTTATAAATTGAAATTAAACCTATTAAAAAAATTTAATATTCAATTACTTAGATAAACACTTAATTTTTATATATTTTTGATTAATTAATTAATACAATTAGAAAAATAATTTAAAGTTGATTAATGGATTTAGAAATATACACAGAAAAAATATGGTCTATTAAATGATTTAACAAAGATAACAACTATTGCAATTAATTTTTTAAATATCAATTAATTATTTAATTTTGATCAAAATTCAAATATTCTAGTACTTTTTTTTACTAATAAAAATAAATCAAGGTTTTCAATAATTTTTCATATTGTATCAAATATAAATTTATCAAGTATAATATATATATATATATATATATATATATTTATATATATATATATATATATATTTATATATATAAGCAAAAATAAGTGATAATTTGAATAATTGAATATAAAGTTCTTTTGATAGGTTGAATTTCAATTAATAAAATAATTTAATATATATTATTCGTAACTGAAATTAGATTTTAGATTTCTTAAATTTAATGAAGTTTCAATAAGTTTCCAATAAATCGTTTAAATTATTATATTTATTCTGTGTAAAAAGCTTTGTTTTTGAGCAAATTATTTAATTAAAAAATAATAAAAGACATTTCTAATATCTGATTATGAATTTAATTGTATATTTTTTTAATCTTTTCTATGTGTAATAAAAAATATATGTATATTTTTTTTCTGTTCAATTTAAAATTTGAACAAAACAGTATTTCATAAAAAGAAAATTTCAAAAAGATTTTCCGATTGTTTTCGTTTTTATAAGCGGGAATGTATGCATTATTTTTTTCGTGAGCACTTCTTATATTCATTTATCAGAATAAGAAATAGAGACAAATAAAATACCTACCTTGCCGCAATTCATATACTCCACAGCTGGTTCTCTAAACAGGAAATAAACAAATTCACCAGCCTCAAAACTTCCCACAAATTGAGGATTATTTAGCCAATCGTTATTATACTGTTTGGTTCTTATAACTTTATGATAATTAGGCTGAAATATAAAAGCAATAAAAATTAATTTACATTTAAACGAAAAATATAAAATAATGAATTAACAACTTACAGCATTTTGTTTAACATTCGATTTTAAAATTGCCGCATCACTACCCGAAAAATCTGTTGCAGTACCAACAAACATTTTGTCATCTTTAGTCATAAGACTAGTTATATTCGATTTAGGATTAAAGGGACATTTTCCCACACCACTGTCGTAACCAATAACTGTTAGATTTTCCATCTAAAAATTTAATAACAATAAAAACAAATCAAGTTAAAAATCTAATGAAATGCTAGTTTATGCTTATGATTATTACCTATTATTAATAACAATTTGAAATGTATTATTATTGTTGTTATTTAAATAATAACTTCTATTTACAATTAACTAATTCTTAAAGTTTAAAGGCACCATTAACTATAGAATTAATAGCAACAAAACTACAATAAATAACAAGTTGTTAATTGCAAAATCTTTGTCTTGCGGTTTGTTATTTGATTGTTTGTAGCTCTTATTTTGTGTTGGTTTCTGGTTGTTTGGTATGTTTTTTGTTAATAATTGTTGTTGGCTGTTTTAAGCTCCGACTTACCTGGCGCCATGAACAATTTGGATTGAAGGCATACGTCCCACACGCGTACAATAGATTCTCACCATAAGTTTGCAAAACGCGCAAATAATTACGACACATTTGCTCTGATTGGCCTTTTAACTGACACATAGCCATTTGTGCTGAAGTTGCCTCCCAATTTGCACGTTCAAGTAACTCTAAATCGAAGGACATCCGATATAAAATATCTCTGTAATAAGAAATGAATATGAAATGGTTTAATAATGAATGGGGGAAAATGATTTTTTTTAGATATTTTCAGATGTATTTAAATTGTAATTCTAAGATAAGATATATACAGGGAAACCAGAAATATGCAATTGCATGTTTTTTCTTGAGTGTTGAATTAAGCCAGAGGTAAAATATTTATTTGTTTCAGAACAAATAAAGCATTTTGGCATCTATTTGTAAGAGAATATTTTTGCATATTTCAACTTTAACGGCATGTTTATGCATGTGGTTATTTTTAGAGCATATTTGTATGATATTTTATTAATTTAAGAGCATATTTAAGTTTTTTGGAGCATATTTTGACATTTTAAAAATATTTGTTTGTATCCAGTTATGGGCTGTTTTTCAAATTTTATCTGAAATGTGTAAAAAAATGAAAGCTGCAAAACTATTTAGCATTTAAAATTTATTTAAATGGTAACCGTCTAAGTTCGTTAAAAATTCCTCAGGAGCTTGACTTGTAGCAACATGAAATTTTGTACACAATTTTTTGCTGGATCATTTTGCTAGCAGTCGTTCTATGTTTTATTTATAAATTTATTACTAATGAGAACAAAAACACTAATGAGAATGTTTCACTCGGCTTGGTCGAATCTTTATAACCATCTGTAACTTTTAAAATTTCACCTTATGCGGTAGGTGCGCGGTGAAGTGGGCAGACCACGCCCATTTAATGGTTTAAAATGGTCTTTGAAATATTTCTGCAAAATTTCATTGACCGAAAAGTATAAACTGGAGTTATGACGGATACACTGTTTTACTAGTATTTTTACCATAATTTTATATATTTATATATGTATATATATATAATCCATAATATATATATAACCATATATAAGGCAAATATTTGAGCCAAATGTCGTCACTCTAGGATGTCCGCTCCGAGTCCTATCCTGCTTTCAACACACAGACAAACGAGTACCCAGAGTATATATACTTTTTGGGGTCTTAGATGATTATTTTGACACGTTACACACGGAATGACAAACCCAATATACTTCCCATCATTTTTTGATGGTGGGTATAAAAATAAATAAATAAATTAAAAAAAAAAAATAATAATAATAAATATAAATAAATAAAAATATAAGCTTTTTTCTAACGCTATTTTTTGGCCTTTTTTAAAGTTAAATTTAGCCTCCTGGCAACACTGATTGCAGTCATTTTTGAAATATTATATAGAGGATGTGTTCGCTTTCAAAATTTCGCTAATATTATCAGCTAATGTTGCAAAAACAAATTTATGTTTTTGAGTGAAAGCTATATATATATAAATTTACATATCGTTGCTCCATTGTCCATTTTAAATTGTAATATTTTTTCAAATATTTGGATTAGTTCAGAAATTTTCGAAACGATTAATATGTAATTTTATATGACTCTCCTGAAAAGTCTTATGTTTTTTTGAACACATAAGACTTTTGGCCAGCGTACCGACAATATGATCATTTCTCAACTAATACTAATATTTAGAATTAGATGGATAAACAAATGGAACAATGAAAAAATTGGGAAATTTAAAATAAGACTTTTGACATAGTTGATAGATAAGTTTAAGTACTGCCTTATAAAAATATAAAACTTTATTTAAATTTAAAAAAGTATATATTTATTGTTTAAAATTAAAAAAAAAAATAGTTTTTTAAGAGCATATTTTCGGGCCTTTAGAGCATATTTTTTGTTTTTTATTGCATATTTATTGCGCATATAACACCTTTTTCAGAGCATGTTTGTGATTTCCATGGTTATATATTAACCTAATATTGTGATGTCGCACAGAAGGGTGAAATCAAGAAAAATGGCGATTAATTGAAAATTAAGATTTTGAAAAATATTTGATTCTAGGTAAAAATAGATAAAATTAAGCATCATTACCGGTTAAAAATTTTTTTTTTTTTACTTTTTTTACAATGAAGTTGTTAAGCATAAGTGTTTAAAAAAAGTCACCAATCACTAATTATATTAGTAAATAATTTATTCAATTACGAACTTTCTTAAATTTGCATCTCTCACCAAAGTGATTATATCAATTAGTAAAAACTGTAGCTGTATATCAATTACTAAAAACAGAAAATTTTTCCAATTAAAAAATTGACTAAATCAATCAAGTAGATGAATTAAAAATTTGAGTGAGAAATAAAATTTTACTTAAATTTTATTTTTATTTTATATTTACTTGAATATATTTTTAAAATTTAAATGCAAAATTAAACAACCGTGTTAATTGAAAAATATAAGGTAATAATTTTTTCTGTACTTTTTGTTAAAGTTAATGTTGTAGAAATATTTTAAACATTTTTTTTTAACTGGGCCTAAATTTATATAGAAATTAAAAAGTTTTTAGACGAACTTGGGTGAAAAATTTTTTTTTGTATTTTTATGTAGTCTGTTTAGTATGAAAATCCAAAAAAATAAAAAGATAATAATTTTGAGGATTTTTTGCGATTTGGGAAAAAAAATATTTTCAAAAAAAAAAAAAAAAAAAAAAATCCAATGAAAAATTCTTGTTTTCTAAACAAAAACAAAATAAATACATATTTAAAATTAAAATGTATTTATCTTATTTATTTGGCTTATCTATAAAAAGATCTATATAGAACTTTATGAAAATATTGCAAAGTAGTAAGAAAGTTGCAGTCGGGCAAGTTTTGCTTTATTAAATCACTTTCATGCACAAAAATAATTTTGAATTGGCATTGGCATAATGACCGATCCTTGTAAAATTTGACTGTAAGAATGATACTTAAATAAATTTTATTTGTTATTAATTTTATAATTATACGAAAATTTATCAAGGAATTATGCCCGGAAAGTGATTTTCGGGAGAGATCTTATATGGGAGTTTGGGTCAATTTTGTCGAATTCCTCACGAAATTTAGTTGTATGATTTTTGCTTAGGCAAAACTCACCTGTTAAGAAATTTATGCAAATACAGAGATACTTAAGACATTTACAAGCGTTTAACCTTTTTCCGGAAAAAATTTTATATGGAGGCTCAGTGAAATAATGGTTCGATTATAACCGATTTTAACATGTTATATTATTGGTCCAAAAAAGCTCAAGTGACGAATTTCATTGGGTTATCTTTAAAACGGCGACCTACAAATTATCTCAAATTTCAGTTATTGATACACGGACAGGCGGACGGACAGTGGTTTAGACTAAAAAAAATATTTATAAATTCGGAAAGTTTTTATTTGATGTACTAATGACCTAATTATTACAATGAAATTCTAAATAATGCGCTATACCCCTTCCCTGAACTAAGCGTCTTTTTTGTCGTTTCTACCAAATTGTGTGTCGTATATATTAAAAACATCAAATAAACCGATTTTGTTTAAATTTAGCAGACTATAGATTACATAGGACAACAAAAAAGTACTTTTTTTCTGCGGCACTTTATTTCTTAGTCAATTTAGGCATCACTTGTAATCTGAGGTACTGAACATATTAATTACATTTTTGAATTGGGTCTTCAAGCTAAACCTTTACATAGAAAATGAATGAGGTTGCACCATATCTCGAGATCAACTATTCTGATTTGTCTTCAAAAAAAAAAAAAAAAAAAAAAAAAAAAATAATTCAAAGTACCTCCAAATTATATCTGTGACTTATTTTAATCTGCTCAATAATTTCGAAGATATTAAAAAAATTGTGCCGCATAAATCCTTAAAAAACTTAAAAGCTGTTATTTTTCAAAAAATCTTAAAAAATCAAAAACTACCGAAAAAAGCTCCATTTTCTCCTTTATCATAAAGCTGAATATGTTACTAATAGAAAGAGCAATATTTTTTTTTTTAAATCATTCCAAAAATGTTTAGTCGAAAAATCGTTAACTGACTCCAAAAACGTTACCGTTTTTATGTTTATTCGATTTTGTGCAATTATTGACACTTTAAGGTTTTTATTATTTAATTTCACCCAACGAATGATAAAAATAAAATCATAAAAACGTTCATTGAACTGCAAGGCAAACAGGTACATTAAACGCCCATCAAAAATCAAAGACAGGCCAACTGGACAACAAACAACAACATCAAACAAAAGTAAACATTTATTCATTCAATCTCAAGACTCAACTAATAGATACAATTGTAATTTCTGCCCATTATTACCCAAGAAACATAAAAATACTAGCCCCGAATGCCAGCCAGCCAGATCAGCTAGCTCAGCTAGGCTAGCCAACAAAACATGAAAACATTTTTCATTTTAAACCCACTATAACTCTCGACTAAAGAGAAATAGTATCTAAAGTGAATAAGTCGTAACGACTGTTGGTACCAAATATCACATGTAACGTGCAACGTGTGTATTCAACAAACAAGTGATTGTGTCAAGATAAATAAATATATATATACAAACAGACTCACACGCTGGCGCATTCACTCATTCAATAATATTTTTTGGATAATTTTAGATTTTGGTTGAATTTGCGTTACGTAGTGTCTATATTAGACAAATTTTTTATCAAGACAAATGTCAAAATTAGTGCAAATGTATATAAGGTAACCTCAGTTGAACAACTAACTGATTATTATTACTGGTTGCTACAGCTGTTAAATTGCATATATAAATAAACAACATAAATGAATTCGACTTATTGCTGTTTTTGTGCAACTGTTGCCAAATTCAATAAATTCGCATTAATTTTGAAGTTTGTCTTATAAAAATTTTCTAATATAGACACTACGTTAAGATGACTGAAACTGTCTGTCCAAATGTAGCCCGGAGTTAAGTCGCCAGTCTAAACAATACCACAAATATGAAAAAATATATAAAATTGATAGAAACAAATATAAAAATAAAAACGCCCAAATTGTTTGATATCTTAACGCCCATATACGCTGCTGTTTAACAGCTGAAAGAATTTTGTTTAAATGTTTTCTTTTTTTGCTTTATGATTATTTAATATAAATTATTATGATTTTTCATTTAAGAAAATAAAAGAAAACCAAAATAACAGTAAGTAACAAAAAACATTACAAAATTAAATAAACATTTTAGCCTCTAGCACGCGTTCCTCAAATAAGTAAAACCGAAATAATTTTCCAACTTCAAATACATAGAGATTTTCTCACAAAAACTTGCAGACAAACAGACAGACAGACAGACAATGCAACATACATAAATGCCGCCAAAGTATTTATACTCTCATGTATTTGTCAATTTTTTAATTACACTTTTCATCAATTTCGATGTATTTTTTTTGTTTGTTAAATTTAGTTTACATTACAGCTGTTTACAGTTGGTGGCATTTTGTTGCTGCCGCTGTTGCTCTTACAAATACTTATATAGATGCTGTTGTTGGTTGAGAAAATGAAAACTGTGCACCTATGTAAACACTTGCACCATGACCTATTTTTGTATGTTTTACAAGTTTATTTATGCCGAAACCACACATTACAAGTGGTTTTTATCTTTTCCTTCCTCCCTCTCTCTTTCTGCTCCTTTTGGTCATAAATGTGGCATGTTGCATTAAAAAAATAATGTGCATTTTTTTATGTTGCCGCTTAATATACAATGTTTATTATGCACACCGTCTATGTATTGCATAGTCTTTTGAGCCTATATGTCGCATTTTTTCTCTTTTTTGGATATTGTTTTTATTACACGGAACAAAATTTTTGTATGCAATTTCTTTTCTATTTAAAAACATATTTAATTTAATGTATTTTTCTGGGAAATTTTTTCTCTGTGAAAATATTCAATTTCCTTTTAATTAATTTTTATTAAAGGAAGTAAGTAGAAATGTGTAAAATTTTTAATTTATATAAAAATTTCTTTGAATTTTTTTTAACGACTTCTATGGTGACAAAAAAATCACTCCTCTATATGACAATTATATGTTAAAGAATTTAAAAATGCCATAAACATATAGTTTTACAGTTTATCAGTTTTGTTTATTAAATTTTTTTTTTTTAAACTGAAATTAGTTCTAACTAGTAAATTTTTATTTATTTGCAAAACAAATCGATTTTAATTAAGCCCAAAAACAAGCAACGTTTAGAGCAACTGCTTAAACAATTCAAATCTATTTCGATTTAATAGACGTTTGACAAATGTTCGCAAAAAATAAGAAATAGAGAGAAGTTCTGAAGTAATTTTGAATAAATATTAACAGTTTCCATATATAAAATGATAATTGCCTCCTTGCTCGTTTTTTAGGCGGGAGTTTCATATCTTACTAATCTATGTTATGAGAGTTCATATGAAATCAATAAAGACTATTATCTATGCAACTAAAAATTTTGAGTAAAAAACAAAAAATCTATATAAGTTGATCAGAAATAAAATCAAAATTTCCCTAAATTTACAATTGGAAGTTGACTCTAATATATTTACTTTACGGTGCTTTAGCAAGTGCTCTTATAATGAAATATGTTCTTAAGCGTAAGAAATGATAAATTAAGTTTTTCGGTGAAAAGGCTAAAATATGCTGCAAAAATGTGCTCTAAAATAAGTTTAAATCTGTACAAAAAATTAAAATATGCCCTTGAAAAAGGAAAAAAAAAATGGGATAAAAAACACAGAAGTATGCAAAAGTAGCATGAATATATGCAAAGAAAAACCAAGAAATTCATGTGTTTTCTTTCATATATAAATATGGGCAATAAAACTGGGAAAAACTTTTAAATTTTGACTAAAATTTTAGTAAACAAAAAGCTAAAAGCAATAAGATTGACAATATTATCATTAGTAGCCGAGTTATACAGACAAATTCATTTTTCTAAAATACTTTTTGCGCAAATTTTTCAATAAAATAAAGATATCAGGTGCAAATTTAAGAAATAATATCATAAAAAAAAAACGATCAAGTACTTCAAAAAAAAAAAAAAAAAAAAAAACATTTCCACCACTTTAAAAGTATAACTAAGTGCATATATTGTGCCTTTTTGAAAGTTCTTAATAATTACTTCCAAAAAGGTTAAAATAAATTTAGTTTTAGCAGGAAAAAATTTTAATAATTTCTACGAAAATTAAAATTTTATAAATTGAAAATTTTTTTTATTTTCTTTTAATAGAGCTAAGACATAATTTTTATTAAAAAAAATTTTGTAAACATAGTTTTAAAAGCAGTACTTTTAAAGCAATGAACAAGAAGCATAAAAAAAGAACATAATACCAATGACAACCATGGGTTAAAAAAATAACTTCTGCAATACTTTTTCATCACTAAGTACTTCCTTCCAATGACAACACAATGTAAAAATCATGACTATTGCAGGTCTTTTTCAGTTTTTGTTTTTGCTGGGATATATTTTGTTAATTTCAATATTTTTTAATTCATACCAAAAAAATTAAATTAATATTATTAATGGTTTAATAATTACACAGGTTTAATTCATGCAAACTCTTAACTTTTCTTGAATATTTTTTTCAAATATTGCTTTTCCTTTATTACAACAGGTCTTTTATCTCTTCTGGCATTTGGTCACGGCTTTTTTGACATCCTAAATTTGATTTAAGTAGCGAACTTGCCGACTTTACTCTATGATATTTTTGAATATTATTTGATGAATGTTCAGCGTCCTTTTTAAGTTTTACATGATATATGCGGAATTTTTAATTTTTAAAACTATTTTAAGATTATAAAAAAATAACCAGAAAATTTTAAAGAAGATTTTAGTCATTATTTTTGAGATTACGAAAATGTATTTTTGTCCATAAATTCTACAAACTTCGTAATTAATTAGAGCGCCATTAAATTTTAGGATAACTCTTGACAAACCCTTACTGTTTAGTAATAGTTTGATAGTTTTTAAGTCGAGCCTTAAATGTGCATAAGTAAAATGCTTTTAGATAAAAAAGAATCTCGTTTTCCGCAAAAAATATTTTATTTTTACACATTAAGTCTCTCAATGTACTTTATATAATTTAAAGACATTTTTTAGCATTAAAAAATGCTGAAAGAAAATCTTAGGATTTTTACTCAATTTTCAAAAAGTCGTTAAAATTTTTTGCATTAAAATTTTTTGATATGCCTAAGCCAAATACGACCAAGCCAAAAAAAACTCAAGTCCTAAAAGTGTACCTGACGAAAAACCATATTTTTTTCCAAAACTCACGCTTAATTTTTCAATATTTCGTTATTCTCGAAGGCATATAATATATATATATATATATATATATATATATATATATATATATATATATATATATATACTTATGCTAAGAAATCTAAATGAAGTAAGATAAGAATGAACCGGCCCAATGCAATTGATCCCTAGGAGGAATCCTATGCACTAATGATTTTTTTTTTTAAATTTTAAACTAAGAAAGTTATCACAGGAAATACAGTAAAATATTATCATGAGCTTCGATTATACGTAGATTTAAAATCTCACAGTGCTACTAAAATAATTACTTTGTTTTCAAAATAATTGGCAATGGCGAATGGACCCCCTTCCGCTGTACTTATTGAGGGAACAAAATAGTATATTTTTAAGCCATTTAAGCAAATAATAAAATGCTTCAAATTGTAAATTATTCATTATTAACTTTAAATGAATGGATGAAATTTTATTAAACAAAACACAATTAAAACATGAATGAGAATATCACAAAAGAATTGTATTGATTAAGTAAATACTTAACTATAAACATGCAAATTCTAAATAAGTAAATCTTTAAAGACGTGATCATTTTGATTTTAAAATAAAAATTCTTTCCCATGCAACAAAATGTTAATAATATTTCAAATAAATTGCAAAATTACGTGGTTTGTATCGTTGTTTCGAATTTTTTGCAACATTTAACATTTATCGATATTGCAAAATAAATAATTTACATAATAATTTAGTTTTTACTTTTTTTTTTTTAATCAAAAACCCATATACAAACAAGTAAGAAATATATAGTCGGCTAAGTCCGACCACATGATACCCCACACCATTGTGCATGTTCATCAAAACTCGTAGAGGGGTCTTATATTAGACAAGTGGACAATTGTGGACCGATAATTTTACTAAGTGTAAAATAAAATACATGAATACAGAATATTACGTTAACTAACTACTAACATTTATATGAATTTATGCACTTTAGGCTGATTCCCGAATGTGGGCTTATATGGGAGCTATGGTAAGTTATGAAGCGATCCTCATAAAATTTTCCACTATGATTTCTACTTATATAAAACTTATTTGTGTCGAATATAACCTGATACTAACATATGTATATGATTTATGCATATTTTCATTAAATTTGGCACAAAGATTGAAACTTATACAAAACTTCATCAAAATATTGCTATATTTAAGGCATTTGTGATTGTTAAGCCCCTATTCCGGGAGGACATTTGTATGGGGGCTAGGTGAAATAATGGACCGATCATAACCAATTTCAATTGCCTTTATGTCATAAAAATCCTATGTGCCAAATTTCATTGAATTATCTGCAAAATTGCGACCTGTACTTTATGCACAAGGTTTACATGGACAGCCAGCCAGACGGACGGACGGACATCGTTACATCGACTCAAAAAGTGATTATGTGTCGATTGGTATACTTTAAGGTGGGTGCTGGATAATTTTTTCTGTGCGTTACAAACATCAGCACAAACGCATAATACCCTAACCACCTGTGGTGGTGTGGGTTATATTAAAATAAACAATATTTCTATATTAAACATAAATTCTCGTCAAATGTACTGCATATGTATTTATTTAAATTAATATAATAAATATTTATAATAATCATTAGCGCTTAAGGAAAATAAAAAATAATAATAATATTAAAATAAATTTTAATGTTAATTCTTTTTAATTGAGAAACCACAATTTTTTTTTTATAATTTTTTACAATGTACTTTGTAAATAGGATTTTTCCAACAATTTTTATAAGAATACATAATTTAATTTTAAATTTAGAGGGGTTTGTGGTCAGAGGTTTGGGCAGGGAAAACTATAAAAAACCAAGTTTACATACTGTTACAACAATATGTAAAATTCGTTGCTGATTATTATTGGGTATGTAGTCTAGTGTAGTATAAAGCTGAGCAGATCAGCCAGTGTAGGCGTAACTTAAGCGCCTTTATGGCGTCGTCATTAGAAATAGTAACTGTTGTAATCGTAAAAAAAAAACAACTGTTTAAGATTTTGAATGTAGTTTACCAAGTCTATGTCTCTGGCATCGATACCCAGTATGTAGTAGCAGTCACCAGTTGTCGTAGAACTGAGTAACTGAGATTGATGGACATTTTGGTGGCGTCGTTCATTTTTCTATACTAAATATGCACAAGTACTACTTGTAACATATTTGTGGTACCATAAAATTGTACTAGATTTGAACTGACACTCACACCAAAAGAGTTGTTAGTATATATAATACACAAGTAATTGTATGTTTTGTGTCTGTACAGTTGAAATGTTGCAGGTTGGTATAATTAAAATTCAAGCAGAAATAAAACAACTTGTTCCTACTTTTGCTATGGTACATTAAAAATTATAGCTTTACTCTAAGAAACTGTAGCACAAGTCCATTATTATAAAGTTGGGTGATTTTTTTTTTCGCTTTGATTTGAGGAAAATGCTGGCAAAAACTGGTGCGCCTGCGCATTAAAGACATTTTTGAAATTTTTAACAATAAATAACAAAAATAAAAAAAAAAAAAAAATATTGTAAATGGTACATGGGTTGACAAAATCTTGTTTTTTCCCATTTTTGAAATGATTTTTATCAAGTTAATTTAAAATAACGTAGTATTAAGTAATTTAGAAGATTTATTATAAGCTCTAGTTGATATGATATAGATATCAAATAATCTAAAGATTTTCAGCTAGAAAATTTAGTTACATATTTTCTGTTTTTTAAGCTACTGGAATTGAATCTATAATTTATACTATTGACGTTGAAACACTTTAACATATAAGAAATCAAATTTTAAACAAAATCCAATGCAAAATTAAAGCGTACCAGAAGTCTAGTCTAGCAAAAATCCCAAAGGGTTTTTCAAAGTTAGTTCGAATTTCGAAATTTTTGAAAGCCCTTTCTCAATATGATTAGAAACAATAAAAAAAAAAATTAATTATTTAATCCAAATATTATTAAATGTTGTTGTTGTTGTTGTATTGTATACTACTAGCATTGTTATGCTAGATTTTTACTGGATCCCACCTTTTTACCACCATTTTGGTCATAATAATGTTTAATTTATTTAACTTAAACTTATGTTTAAACCACTAAACCGATTCGAATGAAACTTGGCACATATGTATATCTTTGAAGTTAAAAAGGGTTGCTTTACCTTTTGGTAAACAAATTTAAAATTTAATTAAAATTTTTATGACAGTGTACACTGGTCAAATATCCATTTCTTTTTTCTTACAATTTTATAATTTTAGAAATTGGAAAAAGTTAATGTATTTCATAAATTATAACAGACCTAGTAATCAAGAGCGATCCTCATAAAATTTATAAATATATAGCAGCAACTTTGACAGTTTGACATGGCATTCAAGTTGGTAGTTTTATATTATTTTTATAATTTTTGTTTAAATAGAGTTAGAATTACAAAAGTTGTATCTCATTATCCAAAAAATATATAGCATTGTTGTATAATGGAAATTGAAGCTTAGAAGATTTATTTTAAGAACTTTATTCAAAATTTTATACTAATCGTATAATTGTTTTTAAGTTTTGTAGTTATATGGATTGTTCATCAACATATAATTTTGAAGGACGAAAAGTTATGTTTGTGCATGAACTTGCTCGAATGTAAAAACGCGAAAGTTATTTAGTTTTCAACGAAACCAAAATGGATAAGACACCACGAATGCTGATGAAGTGTGTAGCGGCACAGAAAATACGTACTCCATTCTGCTGGTGGCTAATTATAGTCTTGTTTATGGTCCTTCGAACCGGATTCGGCTTACGACATTACGGAAATCACATCTATAACAGCGTTTACGACGCTAGGTTCAATCTCTGTTTTACTTGCCCTAAACGCCTGGTGCTGCTAACTGAGTCCCTCAAAATTGCATCCAATGCAAGGCGGACGCCACGAATGTTCCCTGTTTCGTCCATTTTTTTTACGAATTACTGAAGTGACCAAAAAGCATAGCGTAAATTCGATAAGTGATTGAGGTAGAATTGTTTGTTTAAATAAGGTGCTTTTTTATTTTATTTTAATACTGTAATTGACAAAAAATAAATTAAATAAAATATAATATAATTAACTAAGGTTGTGAAAATTATTAAATAATTTCTTTGTTTAAATTCTGTAAACACTAGCAATTTTATGTATAGTGAAAAATCTACCGCTTGTAAGTACCTTGTAGCTGATTGCGACGTTTCTAGAGAATAAGTTGGATCCGGCCTGACGAATGCTCCCCAGGAGGAGTCGTATGCATCAATGATATTTTTTTTTTTCACACATTAAATTAATTTATTAAAACAGCTCTTGTGAATTCTTGTACATTACTATCACTAAACAAAATCTTTATTAAATCCCCAAAAACAAAAAAACAAAAAAAAAAAAGAAAGTTATCACAGAAAATATCTACAGCGAAATATTTCTGATCAAATGTAAATTGAAAATATCAATATTTTATGGATGAAAGGTATGCGGTAAAGGCGAAAAAAAAAATTAATTAGTGTCTCTTTTACGCTACTGAGTACTTTTGACGTGATGGTATAACAGATTTAAAAAATGCGATCACAGAAAGTTTGCATGAAATTAAATGTAATAGCCAATCTGTTCTGTTCTGTCCCTCGAGGGAGATGACTTCTGCTGGAATCATCAGCATAAAATTAGAAAGTTGAAATTTAACCAAGATATTGCAAATGTTATGTCCTTTCATAATTTTAGGCATATTTATACGTAGTGAATGACTTTTTCTGATTTTTGACCCATTGCTTTTTCGAACCGATTTTGTTCATTTTCGATACCAAACAAACCTTTTCGAAGGTGAATATTTGAGCCCAATTTGGTTCCTCTAGGTGATTTGCTCCGAGCCATATCGAGCCATATTCAACAGACAGACAGATATAGTTAAATCATCTTAGAATTTCACGAGGATTCATAATGTATGTATATACTTTAAGGGCCTTGTATTTTAAATTGTGGGTATAAAAATTACATTTTTTTACGGTTTTAGTTTAAGTTGTATATTATAAATTGTGTTTAAAGTGGAATTGAACTGAATTCTGATGAAGTGTATAGCGGAACAGAAAATACGTATTCCATTCTGCTGGTGTCTAATTATAGTCCACACACTCTGCTTTGGTACTGCCAAACAGAGACAACAAGACAATTTACGATTCTTCAATTTTCTTTCAGTTAAATTTTGGTAAATTTCATAGTTTTCACAAACAAGTGGGAGAACATATTATGTTCCAACCTATTGAGTAGTTTTACTAATCAATAAAAATTTGAAAATTTACAAAATAATTAAATTAAAATGAAAAGAAGTAAATATCATATTTAAAAACTAAATTACGCATTGTAGAGGTTTAAGCAAAAATTCTTAAATTCGGTTTTAATATATATTATTATTGATGATTTCAGATAAAACATATTTTTTTTGATGTAACCTTAAAAGGGCACTTTTTTGAAATTATGCCAGAAAAAGTATATTTTTGATCAGTGTGCAGGTTAACAAAATATTGCAGTATAATAAGTGGGAAAAAATAAAAAATATTCATGTAAATTAAATTTTATAATACACAGTATTTTCTACTCCTTGTGTATTTTATGTGAATTGTCTTAGTAGCATCGAGAAAGTTGCGAAATTGATTTTTACTTAAAGTGAGCTGAAAACTGGGTGTAACATCCAACTTATATTTTGGCCCATAGTTTTCTAGACAAAATACTTAATATATGTGCTAAATTTTATATGAACTTTTGAAACAAGAAACTGTTTACAAAAACGGGGCATGGCATTTTTGTTCATATTATATCGTACATTTTCTTTAGGAGAATGAATACATATATATGATTACTAATATATTGCAAATAATTTTATTATGAAAAGTGGGCGTAAAATAGGAGGACCGTTTAATAAAAATCTAGGAGAAGCTTTGCATTCTATAAAATAATAATACTCATAAATACATTGAAATTTACTGCTTTGATTTTTTTTTTCATACATAATGAAAAAATTTTCTCTAAAATATCCGAATACTGAATCCAGTGGAAAATGTCTGAGGTTGCCTTGCAAGAAAAGTTTATGAAGGAGGAAAACAAAGGATGCAATAACGGAAGCATGGAGTTCAATTTCGCTAAATTACTTAGAGTCATTACACAAGTCGATGCCAAATCGCATTTTTGAGGTTATTTCTAAAAATGGTGGCAGTACTCATTATTAATTGAATGCTAGAAGATAATAACTTTCATTTTTATAACCTAAAATTTAAAAATAAATTACAGTTTGCTTAGTTTTAAAATATTCCTTATTCAAGTGACACAAGAAATATTTCCACAGAAATACATGTCTTTAAATAAATGCATACATAATATTAGTATAACAAAATATGCATATTTTTTATTTCTTCAGGAAACTAAAGCAAACACTTTGAGATTTGGTTGCGCAAAAAATTATTTTTGTCTGAACTTTAGTTTAGCAGATATACTTAATTAAAGTTAAAAAAATGTGATTTCTTATTCAAGTGGCAGACAGTGTATGTATATGTTTACTACAAGTATTTACGGTTTTATTATTATTGATTTTGATAAATAAAAGAAATAATAATCAAAATCAAGTATTATAACAAATTAATGAAAATCAAAAACAAAATAAAATTTATTATAATCATTGCTAAATCCCTAACGAATTTATCTTTTTCTAACTCATCACACCACAGTAAAATTCGTGAATTCAACATTAAAAAAAACGTGTGAAAATATCACTCTCGTGTTTGTAACAAAAAAAAAAAAAAAAAAAAAAAAAATAAAATTCAAATAAAATAAAATAAATCTTAAATCAATAAAGAGAAAACTATTAAATACTTATATTCATGTGAATACTGTTTACATTTATTTTTTGGTAAATTAATCAATTTGTTAAACAAATATTCAATTTCACTTTGCAATCAATGTTTGTGATTTATTTTTATTTTCGCGAACACACAAGTTACACAACACAATTCACTTTAATTAAATTATGAATATTTTATTTATTTATTTAAGCTCAATTTGTTTAAGGAATAAACAGCAGAAAAATTAAGCAAAATTATTCATTGTTTTTATGTACATATGTATTAATTTGCTTAGTTGCTATAAATTAATATTTGCTACTGGTTATTTAACTATTTCTTTTATTTATTTTAAATAAATGCTAAGTAAATTACTTATCATTGAGTATTTAATCAAGGGTGGCAATTGAAATTTATTTTAATTTAATTTATTAAGATATTAATCTTTTTGAAACTCCCAAATATTTTTTGATAAATTAGTAATCAGGGATATCTTCCACTTGTACAGAGTTGGTACTAGTAAAATATGTTGTGAGAGGAAGGATAGAGAAAGAGAAGTGTTTAAGAACATTAGGTTTAAATTTCCTTTAATCTCAAGCCACAGGAGAGTCCTCTTGAAATAGTTTATTCCACATACGAAGAGTAAGGCTAAAGAATAAAATGTTTTCAAAATTTTTCGTGCGACATTCTGACTAATTGATTACTTTGTAAATAGAATTTTAATACTTTTGCTCATATATGAAAGTGGTGAAAACATTAGCAACTGAAAACCAATTTTTATCAATCATCATATTTTTTAAGAGAATATTTTAAGCAATTATTATTACCATTATTATTATTATTACTAGCATTTAACCCATATATGAATATAGATTATTATTATTATTATTATTATTATTGTCATTATTACTATTATTACTAGCATTTAACCCTTATATGAATATAGATTATTATTATTAATATTATTATTATTATTGTTGTTTTTATTATTATTATTATTGTTATTACTATTATTACTAGCTTTTAACCCTTATTTGAATGTAGATTTTTATTATTATTATTATTATTATTATTATTATTATTATTATTATATACAGTGAAAAATCATTCATTCATTATGGACATCATAAACCAGTTTTAAAATTTAAAAGTATGCAGCTAATCAAAAATCAAATAAAATATGTTGCACATTGGGGTAAAAGGGATAGAAAATGGCGCTTAAGGGAAAGGTGATATCAATATTTTAATATTTACATTTTATTTTTAAATTGATCAAAAAAATTGCATCTTTGGAAGTTTAAGATTTTTTGATAGAGTTCTGATGTCCGTTCGTCCGTTTGTTAATTTTTGCAATTTTTAAATTCAAAATCGTTTACTTTTGGACTCAATAAGAACGACGACTTAAAATTATCCTTATTTGTTAGATAATTTTGTTTCTAACTAATTATATAAATTGATTAAAGATATGGAAAAAACTTGAGCAAGTTCTTGCAAAATTGAGAGTTAAGAGTTTAAGGTGATACAAAAATCTTTGAAATCGGGTAAGAAAAAAAAAATTAAGCTAATGGCTAAATATTTTCTATGTCAGACGTACCCTACTTTGTACCCCCATAGCTCCGCTCTTGAGGTATATGTAGAATTCTCCTAACAAACTCTCCTCTGCTACGCCTATGAGAAGTTTTATATAAATTCAACTAGCCGATTAGGAGTTACAGATTTATATCTAAAAGTATTCGATTCTGCTCCACAGTGTAATGTTTGATAAAGCAATAAAGAAAAAACGTCCACATTTAAGGTGTTTCTTTTCGTATGAGAGTGACTGGAGTTTTTTCACATAATTTTTAATTTCTAAAATCGGGTTATATATGTTATATATTTTTTTAGAATATTAAAATACGTACTATCCTGCAGGAAATTGGTGGCAATTGCAGTAACGGACCGGTCCCAGTTGAGTACCAAATGACACCTTACACGTTAAGAACTAGTTGGTACTACCACATTCACCAAATATCAGTTGAGAGAAAATTTCTAATATGCTTGTCAAGTGCGCAATTACAATCTGTGGCGGAGTGGTTAGTGTTTAAGATTATAAAACATAAGATACGTCAGAAAAACGTAGGTTCGATTCTGGGTGCCGCTACCGACATTAACAAAAAATTATAAAATAAAAATAAATATATTTCAGTAAAAATAAAAAATAAAAAAACAATTTGAAAAGCAAACAATTTTTATCCAATTTTTATTATATTAATCGACTCTGAACATGTCCTCTTTGACCAGTCCTGTGACCTATCCTATGATCTGTCCCAAGGTGCCAATTGGCCACCTCCAATCTCAAGCCATTTAAAAGTGACAGGTTCCTCCCATATAAAGTTTCAGAACTGGAACCGGTCAGTAGCGCTGAAAACCTGTCATGTGACTAGATTTGGAAAGGTTCTCATTCCTCTAGGGATTTTTCAGAAAAATATGAAAACAAACAATCTTAAAACATTTCAAATTCCATTCCATCAAAGTTAAAAATTAGTGCATTTTAGGTCAAAAAAAAAAAAAAAAAAAAAAATAAAAATATTTTAAAAAAAGCAACATTTTCAAATACTTGAGGAAAAACCATGGAATTGAGTTGGACTTCTAGTTGTTTTCTATGGGAAAAATACATTAAAATACCTGAACTTAATGGTTCCATTTATAATTTAGATTTAAGAAACTTTTTGTTTAAAAAAGTACACCTAAAGTTGATTAAATTAAATTTTTTTTCCAATATTAAAAAAAATGTATAGCTTTGACAGCCCAGTAAAAAAAATAACGCATTTTTGATTATTACTTTTATTGCTATTGATACATAATTTTGTCTTTTTTTTTCATTATCCATTTTTATGACGAAAGCTTAATTTTCAAAATTCAATTAATCGCCATTTTTAGCACATTTTATCCCAATGTGCGTTGTTTTAAAATAAATAAAAGAATATTTTAATATAAAACAATATTTTGTTAAAGTTCGAAAAATGTTTAATAACTTTTCGAGTTTTAAGCGATTTTAAAGATTTATATCTTGTTTTATTCTAAACAAAATAACATAATAAATTTAATAATGTTGAATAAGGCATTATCGGAGCTCTGAACCAAAAATATGCCAAATCGTATTTTTGCCTGGACTTCAAATGAACCAAATTGTTAATTAATTATCCGTTTCAGATAATTTTAAGAATTTTTTTGATCCTAATGCAATATATTGGACTTAACAACATATCTTGTCATATTCTCATAAAAATTCTTATTTTAAGACATATTGTGACCTATTTAAATGACATATTTTTTCATATTTTATAATTTTGAATACATTACACTAAGAACATAATTTTGCATATTTTTCACATAAGAGAAAAATTTTGCTTATTTTACACTCAATAGATTTACATAATTTGCCATTACTGAAATTTCCTTTTTATTATCACATACGTTTTTCAAAACTGATTCCATCATAATTTTCATCTTATAACTCCTTATACTATGTATTAGCTTAGAATGTTTTAAGTGCAAAAAGAAAGTATTTTTCTAGTAATTGCTAAAAAAAAAAAATCAAGTTATTTTTGGAATGAATAGTGGATAATTTAGTTCAAACAAATACTGTTTTAAGAGCATATTTTTTAATTTGAAAGACACATTTTCCGATTTTCATGCACATTAAAAACTTTTTAGAATATATGGTTACCCCGGTCATTACATATTTGGAATATTTGAATACAGATAAAAAGCTACGTTCTTTTGCTTTCTGAATCATTTCGAAATGCTATAATTGCCTTAAAATTTTGAGAGTTACGAGACCTTTAGTGTAGGAACTTCCCACAAAATTATTTATTCTGAATATCTCAAAATTTGAAAATTGTTATAAAAAAATTTTATAAATTGTACAAATTTTAATTTAGTTCATAAATTAAAAAAAAAAAAACATTTGTTAGATTTTTAATTCCTTACTTGTTAATTTTGGGATTTCCTTTATTCAAGTGTTTTTTTTTTCATTTACTAAAATATCAGCTTATTATGAATTTGTTAATTTTTTTCTGTAATTAAAATACACATTGAATCACCAGTTTTGAAGTTTTTACACCCTTCACCATAGGTATAAAGGGTATATATAAATTTGTCATTACGTTTGTAATTTCTACAATATTCATCTAGGATCCCAAAAAGTATATATATTTTCTGGATCTTTATTTTTAGGGATGTCGATATAACGATGTCCGTTTGTCTGTTGAAATCAGTTTTTAGAAAGCCACAGATATGGGATAAATATGTTTTATACATCAATTTACATAGATGAACACTATAAAAATAAATGCTAATAAAAATGATCAGTCCATAAATAGCCGAGATATCGATAAAAACTGAAGATGCCTCCAAAAAACGACTTCGTTATTGCACAGAAATTAACAAAATCGGTCCATTAGTATCCGAGATATTGATAAAATCGCATTTTTAGACTTTTTGAAGCTCCTGTACAAGCTATGGGCTTCGCTCTTATATAGAATGGTTACAAATATTTTTCTAAAGTTCCGGCTTTTTGAATCAACCAAACCGGTCTATAAACAACCGAGTTATTTGCAAATCTTTTTTGTTTATTTAATGGTTGCTTTGCATATAGTTTTTGTTTTTATGGGCACCGAAAAACAACAACAATAAGTTATATTGTATTTAATTTTTTTCAACTTTTTGAAGCCCCTATATAATATTTTTCTCGAATTTCGAATTTTTAAATGAATCTAATCGGTCCATTAATTTTCAAAATATCCTTTTTTTAATTAATGTTGTCATTTAATATTGTTGTTGTTTCATCAACTTTAAAATATATTAAATTTTCCTAAAAATCTCAACACTGGTGAAGGGTATATAAGATTCGAACGAATATAGCACTCTAGCTTCTTTTTATTTGTAATATTACTAATTTGCGACAAGAGTGTAATAACTTCAAAAATTAGGTTTCGAATAAAATATTTTTGGATACTTTAAAACATTGTGTTTGTTTTTTTAAACTTCCATACAAATCGAGTATTTCGAAAAATAGTAACTGATGTACATACATATTTATATAAGAAGGGTTATTATGTTTCTAAACTTATTTTGTACTAAATTTTTACCAATAAACTATATCTAAAAATATCAATTAATATTTTGACGTTTATTGGCATTACCAAAATCTTTGTTACCAAAAGTAACAAAATTTTTGTTACCAAAAGTAACAAAATTGTTGTTACCAAAAGTAACAAAAATTTTAGTCTACAAATTGACTTATAAGGTAGAGTTGAGCTCGAAAAATATTTTGTAGCAGTTAGTTAAAAAATGCAAATTTTGACTTATGCCTTTATTGACGTAAATGAGTAATAGGTGCTTAACTATTTTATTTCAATTTTCCCCTTATTTGCAAAACAGTTAGAATCCTCTCAAACCCCCAACCTCCGCCAATGACGTTCAAATCAATATTTGAATTAAATTAAATTGTTTAAACACCAAGATTACACAAACAAACTTTATCAACATTAATCGAAAATATTGTTAAAGCATTTGTTTTTGTTGATTTTATTATTTTTTAAATTATTTTAAGTGTGATGTGTAAACAAATTGTTAAACTATTAAAATAAAAGTAAAAAAGAATAAAGAAAAAAAAAAAACAATTTTAGCACATTTTTCATTGTGAATATTTTTTCAGCTAGAAAAGCAAAATACTTAAACCTATTAAACAGAATTTTTGCAGCCAACAAGTCTACGAGGCTAAAGTCACGTCAGCGAAAATTTATAAAAAACGCGCAAAAATTAAAAAAAAAAAAAATAGCGGTATAGCGAAAATATGTATACAAATAAGATAATGATGAATCTCTTTGAACAATATAAGAAACACGTGATACATTTTTTACTTATTTTAACATTTTTTTTTATTTAGATACAAATATTCAGCACACAATTAAGTATTCATTGTGCTCGTAATTATTGTATGAAATGTAGGTGAAGTACATTTCCGTTTTTGTTCCAGTTTTTTTTTTCGTTTATGTGGCATAATTAAATTTACTTTATTTGCTTTGTTTGCTGGGTAATTTAGTTTGTTTGTAATAATTAATATTAGTTTTATCTTAGTTGTTTTTTAAATTTTTATATTATGACTGTTATTTTAGTTAATATAGGAAAATTATTCAGAAAATGTGGAAATATGAGTAAATAAATAATAATAAATGTTAGTTTTTTTTATTTTTATAAGTAGTTTTTTTTTTTTGTAGATTCTTGAACTTGAAACAGAAATCGTTTTATTTTGCAAAGGCCTTAAAAGTTATCAACATTTTCATATGATTCATATTGTATTTATGGCCTCAAATTAAATATTTATGTATCCGTTTCCTTTCTACAATGATGATGTAAATATTTAATAATTCTGAAAGTATAGTAAGTGTTGTCCAACTGATTGTGTTGGGAATAGTTTAAGACTGATTGAATAATTTTGAAGCTATAGACACAAATTCATTTGTAAAACTTTTTATACATATTAATCAAAAATGTTGCATAAATGATTACCTATATTAAGGGGATTTTATTAAGTTCTGATTCCTGGAAATTCAATTTTGTCTAAGGGTCAGTCTTTCAAAAGTGAGTCATTTTAATTTTTATTAATAATACCCTGAGACAAAATGGTACTTTTAATTTTCACTCAAAAAATTATCTTATGTTGGAAAGAGAAACAAGCCGAGGCAAAATTTTCGGCGGCGACATATTAAAATAATTCATTTAAAATAATAACAGATGAAACCACTGCATCCATACTTCTTGCATTGAATTTCAATAAAAATTTAAAAATATCAGCCGCTGATTTTAAGTTGATGTGAGCCGACGAAAAAGGCGGCGGCGGATAAAGTACTCCGGGGCGTCTTTGAGCCGATCGGCTTGTTTTTCTGATATGGACTGTGGATTCGTAAGCCAATTTTAGACTTTCACATTGGTTTAGAAAGCATAAATTTGTTTTTATATTCCAAATAAGTAATGATTTATTTAACATTTTTCTTTTACAATATTTCGAATTTTATGTAATTTTTTTTTCTTATTTTTTCCTCTAAGACTAAACCTATTTCTATATAAAATTTTAAATTATTTAGTTTTGAATAAAACAAGATATCTTTTTTTTTTTAAATCGCTTAAAAACTCAAAAAGTTATTAAATATTTTTTAATATGTATCAAAAAAATTTTGCATACATTTTAGGATAAAGAATTTTATTTCATGTTTTATTTGCTGCATATTTTTTGGGGCAAAATGAAAAATTTATGGAAATTTTAAAGAAGTTATTCCAGATGAAATCAAAATATGTCTACAGTACTCGCCTAATTTGAAAAAAAACTAAGTCTTGTTATATTTACAGCAAAAGTGTCTTTAAAAATTATAGGATCATTTTGTAGGCTTTTATACCTAGAAAATTTGTTTAAAAATTGCAGTTAAATTCGAAAAACTGTAAAAATATTATTATTATTATTATTTATTTTTGTTCAAATGTTTAAAAATTTATTTTTAATATTGAAAAGTCTGTCTAAAAACATAAATCAACAAAAGAATAACAAAATTAGGGATATTTATACAATAACCTACCTTACACAGTATAATTAATATTTTATATATACCAAGCTCAAAATGATGAACTTTTCAATATCCATTTCGAGATAAAATTACATTTTTTGTATACTTTTCATTAATATCCATCGTTTGAAGGATCTTCCCACAAAATTTGTTTTAACGAGACTCTCTATTACATAGTTGTTGAAAATGTATTGGAAATTTTTGGAATGTATTGGAAATTATGCTATAACATTTCTCGAGTGATTTTTCACTGTAGCAGAGTGTAAATTTAAATGTTTATTCTACAGAAAATGTCACTCTTAACTTAAACTGCGGTAGGTAAAGAAAACTTCTAAAGAAAAATGTTTAAAAAATACTTAAAATAAAAATATGATAAATAGTATTTAGTTAAAAAAAAAAAAAAAAAAAAAAACATTAACACTCATATAAATAAGTTTCAAACGCTTAAACATTCTATGGAAATAAACTACAAATAAAACTCTAATTTAAAGAAGTTTTAAACAAAGTTAGCTCATAAAATCTTATTATAGTTGTTTATGGTCATAATTTTTATAATTTCTTAGTGAAGTGAAGTTAAAACAGACTCAAATTACCAACTCAAATTACAGCCAAACAAAAATGAAGCATTTATTGTTTATAATTTTAAAAAATATATAATAAATAAGTATTTGTTATTATTTCCCATTTATTATTTTTCATATTTTACTCCAGTTGTAGTTTCTTCTTATTTTGCAGCCAAAAATGCCTAATTTAATGACTTTAAAGTTAATTACCCTAAAACAGTGAGTTGAATTTCTTTCTTTTAGTATTTTTTTTTAAATACTTGAAATAAATGATTTAAGGAAGAATTTAAAGAGGATAAAATAATGCAACAAAAACTTCATACAGGAAATCTGAGCCTTTTCTTAACCTCCTTTTTTATCTTTCTCTTGAGTCCTTTCTTCGCTTTTTAACAAAAAGAATGTCAAGTGTTTAAACTGTGCTTGTAATGAACCTTTAAAGACCTTTTAAATTGAGGTTGAAAGAGAAGGCGTTTACCTAAATTTGTAACCGTAGATACCAGTAATTAAAAGTGATTTATGAAAAGTAACCAACTGGTTTTTAATTTCATTACAGAAATGAAATATATTATGAAAAAAAAAAAATGCAAATTATATGATAAGAATGAAAATGTTTTTTTGTGGTTTCGGTAATTATTTTACATATAAAGAGCAAAAAAAGCTATGAAAATACAACCTAAATTAAATGTATATTATTAAAATATTAGTAATTTTATAATATAACAGCAGACCAGACAGACAGACAGTGAGACAAAATAAAATCATTAGTCGGTCTAGTGTGATGTGGTTAAATTTAATATTTTACAAATGATTTCATGTGAATATTTAGGCTGGATTTTTTTTAAGCGGAAGTAGTAAGAAAATCTGTTAAAAATCTTCTGCTTTTGGTGGAAAAAATATTAATTTTAAAGTTGAACACCGCCACGGCGGTTTGTCTTCTTGGATAAAATTTTATCCTTGATGTATAGCTCATACGTGGTAGAATAAATTCCTGTCTTTCTACGCTCTAAGATTTCCTACTTTGTCTTTGGGTTGTAGTTAGACAGAAAACAGATAATGTGCACCAGTACCTTGGAATTTTCAGAGTTCTGAAGCTAGCAGAACGCAAGTTCGAGGTCTTACCTAGGACTTAAAAGTAGGCGCCACTCCAACCGTCACTGCTTCTTGGTTGGTTATTGGTGAGGCCCTTGATAGGAGGTTACGTGCTATGCAGTAACACGGTCACAGGTGTGATCATTAGAGGGTAGCTCCAACCCCTAAGCAAGGAGAAATGATCTTGTCCAGAAAGCGAATTATTAGATTGCTACCTGTATGTGTAACAACATATGGGAGCGTCGGTGCTAAGACCACCGTGGGTTTAGACCGTCAAGGTGGGTACCCATATTATGTAACGTGGTTTTGTCGTCGGCTGAGGTAGTTCAGTTGCGTCCAGGGTCGACTTACGGGATCCACGAACCTTAAGTGAGAACACAATTTGTTTACCCTTTCCGGGGTTCGAATATACAGTATATCTTTATTTAATAATTCAATATTTCGGTTATCGGTAGTATTTATAAATATTTTGTGTTAAATAAATTACTAGCAGTACGATGATACGCAGGAATTCAGTCGGGTACTTCTCAGGTGAATCGGGTTTATTACTGGTAGATGCTGGATCGGAGATTCGGCTCCCTCGAGTATTATGCAGCACGCCGGGTACTTCGCAGGTGAATCGGGCTCTATTACTAGTAGATGCTGGATCGAAGATTCGGCAGTACGATGATACGCAGGGATTTAGTCGGGTACTTCGCAGGTAAATCGGGCTCTATTACTGGTAGATGCTGGATCGAAGATTCGGCTCCCTCGAGTATTATGCAGCACGCCGGTTCGTTTATGATACTTAAAGCTATCTTACGAATACTAATTTAAATAATACAATTCCTTAAATCTAGGTTACAAATTCAGACTTAATCTAAGAGAAACAGTCAGCCGAAGCCGCTGTGCCAAAACAGTCAGCCGAAGCCGCTGTGCCAAAACAGTCAGCCGAAGCCGCTGTGCCAAAACAGTCAGCCGAAGCCGCTGTGCCAAAACAGTCAGCCGAAGCCGCTGTGCCAAAACAGTCAGCCGAAGCCGCTGTGCCGAAACAGTCAGCCGAGGCCGCTGTGCCAAAACAGTCAGCCGAAGCCGCTGTGCCAAAACAGTCAGCCGAAGCCGCTGTGCCAAAACAGTCAGCCGAGGCCGCTGTGCCAAAACAGTCAGCCGAAGCCGCTGTGCCAAAACAGTCAGCCGAAGCCGCTGTGCCGAAACAGTCAGCCGAAGCCGCTGTGCCAAAACAGTCAGCCGAAGCCGCTGTGCCAAAACAGTCAGCCGAAGCCGCTGTGCCAAAACAGTCAGCCGAAGCCGCTGTGCCAAAACAGTCAGCCGAAGCCGCTGTGCCGAAACAGTCAGCCGAAGCCGCTGTGCCAAAACAGTCAGCCGAAGCCGCTGTGCCAAAACAGTCAGCCGAAGCCGCTGTGCCAAAACAGTCAGCCGAAGCCGCTGTGCCAAAACAGTCAACCGAGGTTGTCGTGCCGAAACAGTTAACCGTAGTTGATGTGCCGAACCCGACAACTGCAGTCGCTGTGCCAAAACAGTCAGCCGAAGCCGCTGTGACCGAAACAGTCAACCGAAGTCGCTGTGCAAGGTATCGCCCTGACGCCCTCGGAATTGACCCGAGTATCAGAGAAACAGTGACTGATTTTACAATATCAGATGTCTTGGAAACAAGGCAGATTATATCGTAAGATCAGCTGTCTTAGTTTGTGGCAAATTCTAGAGCGCTCGAATCGCAACTACTTCAACCAACCTTAGAATACTTATGTGAAAAATGAAACAAACTAAATGAGAATTATTAATTCCCTCTAACATATGAGGTTGGTAGCTAAAGTAAATACGTTAATGTATTGGTGTAAACAAATGTCGTTACAGACGAGCAAAGGAGTGAAATGTTAATGGGGTGCAGATATATAAAAGAATATAATAATAAATATAAGTATTATAGGTATGTAACAAAGTTTAAATAGCTGTTACTTTTAACTTTGTTACAATTAATCTTGTGCATATTTTAAAGTTGAACAAGATAATTAAATAGTAAAGAGGCGTTAGAACATTATTAGGGTGGTAGTTCAAAAATTTTAAATATAAATTTTAATCCATGCGTAAATCTTTATTAACTTTAGTCCTGTCAGCAAGACAAAGCCAGTATTTATACCCTTCACCATCATAGGTGATTGAAGTTATAGTGCATTTATGTTGATGTTTGTAACGCACAAATCCATCGGTTTTAGACCCACCTTTAATTATTCCAATCGACTCAGAATCACTTTTTGAGTAAATTTAACAATGTCCTCCTGGCTGGCTGGTCGGCAACAGGTCACAATTTTGATGAAATTTGGCATGAATAATTATTTTGGCACAATGACGAAGATTATTGAAATTGCTTATTATTGGTTCATTATTTCACCTAGGCCTCATTAAAATATCTTTTCGGAATAGTGGTTAACGATCATAAATTCATTAAAAATAGCATTTTTTTAGATTAAATTCGGCTCAAGTACGTTGTATATGAGTATAAATCTCAGTGCCAAATTTCATGAAAATCGGTCCATAATTCACCATAGCTCTTATATAAACCTCCCCCCCTCCGAAAATTATTTTAACGTGCATAAATCCCATAAAAATGTTAGAATCAAGTTAATATTATGAAGATCGGCCCACTTTCGGGAAATCACCCAAAAGTGCCTAAGTTCATATAAATGTTAGTATCAACGTAATATTCTGTATTCTTATGCTTTATATTACACATAATACAAGTATTGGTCCACAATTGACCACAGGTTTAATAAAAGACCATTTCCCGAATTTTGGTGCACATACACAATGGCGTAGGGTATCATATGGATGGGCTTGAATGACTACATCTTTCTTACTTGTTTTTTAAGAATTATGTTATGCCGTAGTAGTCAAGACATTTGGAACTACATTTATTTTTTGATTCCCAAGTATTTTTATGACTAATTTCTTGATTTCTTCTAAAGTTTATAAATATTTATTTGTTAATTAATTAAAAATAAATCATTCTGTAGTCTATACAAAGGAAAAAATAAACTTAAGTTTAATGTTCTAAATTAATGCGTTCAAAATATTTGCAACTCTTTCTTTCAAATGATTAAAAATAACAGTAATTATATTCTACAATTTTAATAATTTTAAAATTTTATAAAGAATTTCATATTAGTTATTTTAGTTTTAAGCCGAAACGGCGATGAACTTTTTGTAGAATTGGTCAGTTATTATAAACAGGGCTGTCAGATGTGGCGATTTTTCGCAAACGTGGCGATTTTTAGTTGCTTTTGGCGACTGAATTTTCCGTTTGGCGACATGGCGAATTTTTTGGCCATAGCCGGCGATGGAGGCGATTAGTTTGGCTAATTTTTAAAATTTGATTAAATAGGAAGTTGTGGAAAAAAACTATTAAATTTTCTTACTACAAATCGACCATTTTTAGTATTTGCCTATTTAGCAAAATGAAGAACCACAATAGCTTCAACTTAGTTTACGAAATTTTATCCCAAAAAAAAAAAAAAAAAATTTTTTTCAATATTAAGGATATTAATGATTACGGACACAATGAAATCAAAGTTCATGAATAAATTAATTCTTTGAAACAATTTATAAGTTTAATAGGACTAATGTTGTTATCTAATGTTAGAATTATTCTTTTAAAAAATAATAACTAATGATAAAGAAAAAAATGATAATAAAGTCCAACAAATTTTAAAACTTGATGACCTAAATAGGGACTATATGTCAATATTCTGTGCTCGAAAATAAGACTAATTTTTTTTAATAATGTGGGCACCCATTGGGTTAAACTAAATCGACTACTCTAAATTTAGCATTGTTAACCAATTTTAAAATTCGCTTGTTTTTGAGATATTTTATTTTGAAAGGCTAAAAAAGGGTTTGTGAAAATTACGTTTTTTTAGCTTAAATTTAATAATACGGGGGTAATATCCAAAAACAACTTTTCAATTTAAAATGCATTTTAAATAAAATTTTTCTAAAATATATTTTAAATTTAAATTGATTTGTGAATGCGGGGGTTAATATTCGAATTTAAACAATAAACAATTAAGATTCCATTAAAGTGTAACGCGTGATCCATTTCTAGGTTCCCTACTTTTTTAAAGAAAAAAACACAGAAAATTAAAATTTAGTGGGGAATGTTTATTATCATTTGAAAGAACATTCTTTGGCATTTATTTTTTGAAGATTATGTTACATCAAATGTTGGCCGTTACTAGGTCGCAGGTGGTGCATCCGTTGAGTCCAATTTTCGATGACTCGTTCGAGCATTTCGACTAGTAACTGGCGAATGACACACGTGATGTTTTCCTCCAAGGCCTGAATCGAAGCGGGTTTGTCCGCATAAACTTTAGACTTTACATATCCCCACAGGAAAAAGTCTAACGGTGTGATATCACACTATCTTGGTGGCCAATCGACCGGCCCAAAACGTGAAAATATGTGCTCACTGAAGTGTTCTCTCAATAAATCCATTGATTGATGCGATGTGTGGGAAGTGGCGTCGTCTTGCTGAAACCAAATGTCGCCGAGATCACGAGCTTCAATTTTAGGCATCAAATAGCCGGTTATCATGGCACGAAACGGTCGTCATTGACGGTTACGTTCGCATCGGCATCAGTTTTAAAGAAATATGTACCGATGATTCCACCGGCCCACAAACCACACCAAACCGTTCTTTTTTCTGGATGAAGTGGCAGTTCTTGAATCTCTTCAGGTTGTTCTTCGTCCAAAATGCTGCAATTTTGTTTGTTTATATACCCACTGAGCCAGAAATGGGCTTCATCGCTGAACAAAATTTGCCTCGAAAACGTCGGATCTTCTTGGAACTTTTCAAGAGCCCATAGAGCGAAGCGATGTCGCACAAGCTGTATTTTATACACTTTCAATTTAAGATCTCCACGTAAAATGCACCAAGTCGTTCCATACTTCAGTTCGAGTTGCTGCGAACGGCGCCGAATCGACTCTTCACGGTCTTCGTGTACACTCTCAGCTACGGCCGCTTTATTTTCTTTACAGCGTGCTGGACGTGGTCTATTCGGTCGAATATTATCCAATAATGAATGTTGGGTCTCAAAATGGGTGATGATGTTGCGAATAGTGCGCTCAGTAGGCCGATTATGTTGACCATAAGTTGAGCGAAGTGCACTAAACACATTCCTCACAGAACGTGAACGATTTGTAAACATTGTTCAGGCATAAGTCTTTCATGAAATGCCAAACAATACTAAACAAAAATAACATGACAGCATGACACGACTCACACGTGATCTGTCAAAAAAGGCTATTGAAAAAAGTATCTCTAATTGAATCACCTTTTATATATATTTAAACGCTAATAAACAATACTTGAAGCTGTCAAAAAAATATTACTATAATTCTAAAAGCAAGCTAACTAACGTTACCAATAAGGAACTTTTCGAACAAAAGTATAAAAACATTTAAAATCGTGCTAAAACTGAATTAATTTATGATTGGAATATATATTCAATTAATTTATTGTTTGATATACATAAATAATGTCCCTTTTATTTCTAATTTTCAATTAATTCGCTATTTCCATAATTAAGTTTGAACCCAAATATCGCGAATATGAGCGTGAATTCAGCGTACTCGAATTAGCTTTACCAATGAGGTGCCCAGTTTGTTAAAATTTGCAACTAGCACAGTGTTATTATTAGTTATTGAAATTATCATTGGCTTTGTTAAAGCTGAATTTACAAATTATTCAAAATTTTAAGTACTAAAAATTGTACGACATTTAAAATTTTAGTTAATTTCTTAGTATTACTTTAAAAAACCAAATAAAATTTTAATTTGCCGATTTCTGTTTAACAATTTGGCGACAGAGGCTCAAAAAAATCTGACAACCCTGATTATAAATCTTATATTCTCAATGTCTAATAACCTATGGTTATGCAATTAAATACTGAATATTTAATTTATTTTTTGATATTACCTCCTTCTCTTAATGTTTTTAAGAATAGCAAATGTTTTGAACAAATACAATTTTGACTTCCTTTTTTTAAAACCAAATTTTCAATAATTTTGAGTTAATAAAGATTTTAATAAAATAAAATTTTATATTATTTAAAACTAATGTACTTAACTTCTTAAAATATTTTTAAACCAAAAAATTGTAATATCTAAAACGTGATTTTCAGTTCCTAATATTTTAGGGTATCAGTGTTTAACGTTTTGCTTCTTAAGTTCTTAATCAACAATTTCTAATAGTAAAATCTGATTCTTTTCCGCTCTGTTCTTTTTTTTTCGCTGGGGAATTAATATATGTATATTGATTTATCTTTATTACCACCATTAGCTAACTGTTGAAAACTAATAAAAGATATAAAATGTTGAATTGAATAGAAATCAGCTGGTTTATCAAATAAATTCAAATAAACGTTTAATTAGAAAACTAATTTGTTATTATTTGTTATGAGATAAAAAGCTTAACTCAGCGGGAATAATTTTATTGACAATATTTTTTAATGCAGTTACATAGAGTTGAAAGTAAACCGAGATCAAAGAAAAAATGTTTTATATTTGAAAAAATGTTTTCTTTTTTGGTTCAGAGTGGAATATGTGTATTCAATTAAAGGAAATAATTCTTTTTTATTAATAGCTAAAATATCATTAATACTTTCTCTTAAAATAATGACACGTAGATTAAAAAAATATGTTTAACACGATCGAAAAGTTATTTATTGTATTGATGATTAATAGGTTATATATAGGTTTCTTCTTAATCCCTTCTCCAATAAGTGAATATTTATTATCACATCAATCCCATACATAATTTGGAAAGTTTAATTAAGCCTCAAAATTGTATTTGTCAATCTTAATGTAGCCATTACAAAAAAAAAAAAAAAAAAAAAATATGAGTTTTAGTCTAAGCTTATGTTTTAGGAATCATATGTTGATAGATTATATGGTTTCAGAAAACTATGTCAGATAAGAAATTGTCACCAAAATAGTTAGGTAATCCCTAACTTGAACATTTCAAAAATTAAACTTTTTTGAATCATCACATATTTATTTGTAGATCATAAAAATCTCTATCATATTTCTTGAGAAATCAGCATGATTTAAGTCTAATTGTATCGCAGTGGACTAGGAAAGAGATCTTTGTAGGAAATTAAATATATAACTTTTAAGTTAGGATGCAAAATCTCTAGACTACGTAGTCATTTCTTATTATTGAGAGACACTTTCTGGAACAACTTTCTTAGTTACTTAGTTTAAATTAATAATTCATAAAATCGAAAAATTCGTTAAATCGCGAATATTTTTACTATTAAAAATACTTTAAAAGATTTATTTTAAAGTCCACATTTTCACTTTTTAACGTTAAAACACAATTTAGTTAACTTAAAATACAAAAGTGAAAAAATTAATTAACAAAATTAAAATTCTTAAGAGTTTTTAATGAACATCAATAATTTTCATTTTTTCCTTGAATAACAGAATTTTCCAACACATTTTCATGTTTAAATTACAAAGAATGTAAGGAAATTGTGGTCTATTATAGTCGCACGCATGGGCGTTTAATACTAGAGAGTGGGCTTTTGAACCCAGCAACTGTTCTGAAATATTAATAATGTTAAATTGTCTCAAAAAGTAATTATGAATCGAATGGATTCTTTAAGCGGAGGTCCAAACATTTTTCAGCATAAACGCATCACATATGGTGAGAACATAAACGAAAGCATATTTAAAAGGAATATAACTGTTGGGAAAATAACTGTTTTGAAACTTTTTTTTAATTTGTTTTCATTTACTGATATTTACGAGGGCGGATCAATAATTCCGTGACTTTTCGAACTTCCCTCTAAGTTATATGAAATGCAACACTATTCCCATCAAGTAACACCTGTTAGTAGACTCCTGTGTCATCATTTACTTTGCGTAAAAAATAGAATTTTTTCGAGGTCCTTAAAATAGGCATTTGTTTGGTCAATAATTTCATCGTTGAAGCTGAATCTCTTTCCACCGAGCCATTTCTTTAGGTTTGGAAATAGGAAGTAGTGACTAGGGGCTAGATCCGGAGAATATGGCGGATGTGGTACCAATTCGTAGCCCAATTCATAGAGTTTTACCATTGAGACTGCACACGTGTGCACCCGTGCATTATCTTAATGAAAAAGAACATTTTTCTTGGCCATATGGGGTCGTTTTCTTTTTAAATTCTTATTAAATCGGTCTAATACGTTGGCATAATATTCGCGGTTTATTGTTTTTCCCTTTTGAAGGTAATCGATGTGGATTTTCCCGCGTGCATCGCAAAAAACTGTTGTCATCACCTTATTGGCCGACAAACTTACCTTGGCCTTCTACGGAGCAGGTTCACCCGGAGAAACCCATTGTTTTGACTGCTGCTTGGTCTCCGAAGTACCGTAATGGATCTAAGTTTCATCCACAGTTACAAAACGCCGCAAAAACTCATTCGGATTGCGGTTAAACAACTCCAAACAATCCTTTGAAGTTATCACGCGTTTACGTTTATGGTCAATTGAGAGCAAATGCGGCACCCATCTTGCAGGCAACTTTCTTAAATCCAGCTGATCATTTGAAATCTGCCATATGAAATGCCTATGGCATCAACAATCTCACCTACTTTTAATTTTCGGTCGGCCAACATCATATCGTGGATTTTTTCGACATTTTCGGGTTTACTGACCTCAATTGGCCGTCCAAAACGTTCAGCGTCACTTGTACTTGTGCGACCACAATGAAAGTCAGTAAACCACTTTTTTACCATTGAAATCGATGGTGCAGAGTCCCCATAGTATCTATCGAGCTTTTCCTTAGTTTGATTGACGATCTTTTTTCGCAAAAAATAATGTTTAATGAGCACTCGAAGTTCACTTTTTTCCATTTTTAGAAAAATACACGAGGTTGTATGTTTTGTACAGCTGTTAAACGCAAAGCAAATGACGACACTTACTCAAAATTTGACAGTAGTCTAGTAACAGGTGGTATTTGATGAGAATAGTGTTGCATTTCATATAACTACGAGGGAAGTTCGAAAAGTCAAGTTCTTATTGTTCCGCCCTCGTATAGTTCTCAAAATAAAAAAATCTTGTCCGAAAAAAATCATTTATTCTTTTCCTTTTAAATAATAAGTAGAGTAGTAATCTTTCAATCTAATGTATTTTCATATAATTTCTCTTATCTTTATGGATTTCAAATCAAATTTTTGGAAAAATTTGTTATATCGAGGACTGAAATATATGAATTGTTCGTAATATAAGGTACTCAATGAAAAAAAAAAAATTTGTAGATGCGTTAAATTGTAGATACGTTAAATCACGAATTCGATAAACTGAGTATTCGTTAAACCGGGAAACCACTGTATTAAAATTTATATTTTACTAAGCTAAGTGCAGGCAATCTTGCATAACACTTAAATAAATATCGTTTTTAAATAATGAATAAATTACAAAATTTCTTTATTTTCGAATTGAGTATTTTGTACTATAGACTTTATGATATTACTCGGACATAATGGGATAGTTTTCAATTAATTCTTATCTTATTTAAATTCGAATACGACAAAACAAATAAATCATATTTGTCTTCATGTATGTATTTCAAAATAAATAATTGGAAAATAAAAAAGTCTATTATATACTTTACTATTAAGTTTTATGAATATGAACAAACAATATTCTATAATCTACCAAACGATTACTTTTGCCATCTAATAAACTGATTACCAAAAAACAAAAATAATAAAATTTTCGTAACATGTTTTTTCTATATTATTTAAGCGTAAACAGAATTTGTTTAACAAAAAATAAGGGGATTATAAAAAATGAAAAAAAAATATAAAATTATTTCAGCTCTTGGCTAAAGTAAAAATTGTTATTGGAAACTCTAGCAGAAGTAACCCAATTTCCTAAATGTGTTTTTTTTTCCTTATCAAATTTTGTTGTAAAGTGTTAAAGATAAGATTAAAATGATTTAGAGAAAAAGTAACGAGTAGATTTGAATTTTACCTTCACTAATATTTACCACAATAGTGTTACAAAATATTCAACGATTTTTTGTTTCATTTTTTACAAAAAAAAAAAAAAAAAGAAAAATAACAAAACTAAAAGAAAACAAATCAACTGACACTTGTTTTGCTGATAAGCAAGACTTCTTTGAGTTGTCTTTTTTTCCTTATTATTTTTTTTCCTTTATTTACTTAAAGTTTATAGTCTACGCAATGCTATCAAATGTCATACATTCATTCAGACAGTCAGTCATTTAGTCATTAATTCAATCATAATTATGTAGAAGTCTTTATTGTATTTTTTCCATTCACTGATTTGACATTTGAAACAAATGTCTTTTGTTTATTGATTTTGTAATAATATTCTTAGTTTCTAATCATGTTTACACAGAAAAAATATGATCTATTAAACAATTTATCAAAGATAAAAACTATTCCAATTACTTTTTTAAATATATCAATTATTCAATTGATCAAAATTCAAATTTTCTAATACTTTTTACCAAATATAAAACAGTTTATAGGCTGTCAATTATTTTTCTTATTTTATCAATTAATAAATTAATCAAATGTAAAGAGAAATAGGTAATAATTTGAATAACAATTTTTTCATAGGTTGAATTTCAATTAATAAAATAATTGAAAATGTATTATTGGTAATTGAAATTGGATTTTTGGATTTTTCTATGTAAAATTTTAATTTAATTTGTTAGAGTGCTTTAATTTTAAGTAATTTATTTATTTATTATTTATTTTTTTTTTCTGTGTAGTATTTCTTACCTGGCTCCCACGATCATTTGATTTCTAGCCACATCGAATAATAATTCAGAATATGATGTTATATTAGAGTCCACAAAACGTTTGGCTGTTGTCATAAGATCTACAAATAAAATAATAATAAATATGTAAATAAGACAAAATGAAAAAAATAGTGATTAGCGAAAAATTTTGATAGATTTCGGGTAATATTGTATTGTATTGTGCTGATATACGATTAATAAAATTATTAGTAATATTAGAATGTTTAGCAAAAATTTTCTCTAATAATAAAATGTAAATTTTTTGTGAAAAAAAATGTTGCTACGTTAAATCATTTACCCTCTTATTCAAAATGAAAAAATTGAGGCTTGCTAACTTTTCTTCGACGAGTCTATATTAGAAAATTTTTTATCAAGGCAAACGTTAAATTTTTATCATGATAAAAATTTGTATAATGTAGACTGAATTTGTCAATATTACTGCAGCATTAAAACAAAATTGTCAGCGTTCGAACTCTGGCAATTTTGTCTAGACGTTGCTTGGTAAAAGACGCCATTTTGATGGTTCTTGGTACTTTTTACATGGTTTATTATGACATACGTTTTCCCCTATAATCGATAAAGATAAAAATTATCTGTAATTAAAAAAAAAAAAATTGACGTTTGTCAAGAGATCTAAATGAACAAATTTTAAATTATTTGATTGGATTTTAAATTCATTTTGGGAATGGACATTTAATACTTAATATGAAGTATTTTAAAAAATCTAATGTGACGAAATAACATTAAAATTTAATGTTGATAATATTTAGAATATATTTTATAATATTGACTTTTTTTCATAAATTTTAAAACGTCGAAAATTTTATACTTTTAACACTAGTCAAAATTCACTTTTTCTGGCATAAATTCAAAAAGCATTGTTAATGGCTTTTAGGGGCTGTATCTTAGTCATTTTTTCTAATATTAACAATAATATTTATAAAAACCTATTTTAAGTATTTTTGCCTAAATCTCTATAATACATAAGTTTACTATTACTATTTTGTTTTAATTATTCTGAAATTTTTTAGATTTTTATTGCTTAGTGAAACTAGCCAATAGGTTAGAAAAAGAAAACAAATAAGAAAGATATAGTCGGTCAAGTCCTACCATATGATAAACCACATCATTGTTTATGTCCATCAAAATTCGTGGAGGGGTCTTATATCAGACGTGTGGAAAGTTATGGACTGATACTTTTACTAAGTGTAAAATAAAATATACGAATACAGAATATTACGTTAATACATTTATATGAATTTATGCATTTTAGGGTGGTTCCTGAAAGTGGGCTTATATGCGAGCTATGGTAAATTATGGAGCGATCCACATAAAAGTTATCACTGTGATTTTTACTTATATAAAACTTATTTGTGTCGAATATAAACTTCATACTAACATGTGTATGTGATTTATGCAAGTTAAAGAGATTTTCGGAAGAGGGTTTTATATGGGAGCTATGATAAATTGTGCACCGATCTTGATGAAAGATTGATACTTATACAAAATTTCTCCGAATTTCATTAAAATGTTGTTATATTTAAGGCATTTATGATCGTTAAACCCTTATTCCAGTGGTTCATTTGTATGGGAGCTAGGTGAAATAATGGACCACTCATAACCAATTTCAATAGGATTCGTCCTTGTGTCATGAAAGTCCTACGTGCCAAATTTCATTGAATTATCTTCAAAATTGGGACCTGTACTTTGTGCACAAGGACAGTCAGCCAGACGGATCGATGAACAGACATCGTTAGATCAACTCAAAAAGTGATTCGGAGTCGATTGGTATACTTTAAGGTGGGTGTTGGATAATTTTTTCTGTGCGTAACAAACATCAGCATAAACGCCTATGGTAGTGTAGGGTACTACACCACCATACCTACTTGATTGTGAAAATCAAGAAATTTTCGCTAAAGTTTACCATAATTTAATTAAAAGAAAATTCACAATTGCAAGAGTTTACCGCTGGTGCTATCTGAATTGCTACATAAAATTAACACTTTGGCAAACACTTTAACGTTTTTACATTCATGAAAGTTCATACCCAAACATAACTTTACATCCTTAAAAATTATTAAACAACCCACTTGGCCACAAGACTAGAAAGTAATGAAAATCATACGACATATAAAATTTAAAATAAGGGTCTTAAAATATATATTCTGGGCTGCAATTTGCATCTTGCACCATTGTTATATATTTTTCTGGTAATGCGATACAGCTTTTAATAACAATTTTAAAAATAATATTAAACTACTAACTATAATGCCTTCTTGTCAGACTGTCAACATTCCCACGTTACATTCTTAAATATACATTCTCGATTGCTTGATCTGTTGTCGTTTATAAAATATATTCACTTTTTACAATATCTTAAATTAATATTTTAAAATTTCTGCAAAAAAAAGAAAAGAAAAATTGGGTTTTTGAGCAGTCCTATGGACTAGTAAGATTTTGTTCAGCTCATTTTTCACTAAAAGGAATAATTTTTACTAGTTAATAAGGAAGTAAAAACATGTTGCTAATCGACATATCACTAAAGTCAAACTCGTCAATTTAGCGCCATTTTTCAAAAAGCGCTAACAGAAAATAATGCAACTTTTGGGATGTTAAAAAGCGCTAAATCTAGCGCAAAAAGCGATGAATTGGCAACACTGTTAGCAAACATAGACTTTTCATGTTGAATACGTCTGTTATATAACGCAAAATGTATAAAAAAAAAAAAACAAAAAGTACCAAAAGTTCTCTTTTCCTAACATCTAATTTATCAAAAGCAGATGTCTGTTAATAAGGTACCATATTAATAAATAAATAAATAAATAAGTACCAGACATTTCTCTTTTCCTGACAGAATATACCATTTATTTCCTTTTTCAAACGAGTATAGTCGAACTTTATTACATATTTATATGTTTCATAAATAAGAATAATAAGGTACTATTTTGTACTCCTTCATTATTCCCTTTCGCAATTAGGATTGTATGCTTTTAGTTTCATATACTACATACATATGAATCTAATTTTAAAACATAATTAGAGAAGTACACAAATAATTGCAAGAAATTCCTATAACTTTCACTGCTAATACCACTATGTTCAATAAGTACGAATCAAAATGTACGCATAAAAGAAAGAAAATGTACCATTTATGAATTTCCCTTTCCAATTGTGATTGTTTGAAATAAGTATATAATTGAAGTTAGTACATATAAGATTAGAAAGAAGAAAAAGTACCATTTTGTATACCATTATCCATTCAGTCGGAATTGTTCATTTCTATTCTGATATACATATTTTCAATATATCTTTAGAGGAAAGAAAAAGCGTTATTAGAATTTTTTTTCACTTTAACGATTCATTATCTTCTGTAGATATTAGTATAGTTATACTCGTATACTCAATATAAATGTTGGATTGGAGCCTGATCGTGCCACTGCTAAGTAGCTAAAGGGTTAATTTATCTAATTTATCTGAAAAGTTCTACACGTAGTTTGAGAAAGAAATATATTGGAGAGACGTATTATAACGAGATATAAACATTCTGGGTGGATTTAAAAGCTTTTGACTGAATTGTAATTTTCTGAAGAGGGATGATTATAGAATTATATTGTAGAGAAGATTCTAGAGTTTAGAAAGTAGCTAGTAATAGTGAATTAGTTTATAGGTAATTGAATAGCTAGTTGAAGAAATGTAACTCAGTCGTAAAGGAGATATTAGGTTGAAAAGATCTGCTTAAGTTGCATAGTAAATTTCTAGTTGTAAGGTTGTGCTTAAGCTTAAGTTGAAAAATAGATCTAAAGAAGATTCAGCAGCTTTCATACTTCTGAAAGTTGTAAAATACATTCCGTAGTTAATGAGTTTTTTAATATATATTTGACCAATTCAAAACATTTGTCTTATCGTTGTATGTCGTAAATATTTTTCAAACAAAAATTTTTCAAGCAAAAATTAATTAATTTAAAAATGTTTACAATATATGTACATTAATAAAACGATACAACGGCGGTTGTACATTGGGCAATTAATATATTAAGTTAAATTAAATTTATTATTTCAAATTGGTATTTTATTAAAGCCACTAAGATTTAATTTCGGAGAGAAACCCCACAAAAATTAAGCTTAAAATTAAAAAAAAACAATGGTACACAATTGACCATAGTCATATCAAATCTGTACTTTTAACACCCTAAATTACAGAAATTTATTAATATTTAAATCAATTTTAATTTTTTAAACAGATCTAGAAAGCAGAATAAAGTAGCGCTGGCAGTATTTAGAATTATTAAATACTTTCTAAAGTTTGTTAGTATTTTTTATGTATTTTAAAACAGTGTTTTATGCCTTATTTGTTGCATACTTATTGGCGCAAAAATGAAAAATGTACGAAAGGTTTAAGGAAGTTATACCAGATAAAATTGAACAAGTTTTACAGTTTTTGTTCAGTTTTTAAAAACGAAATCTAATATATTTACATCAAAAGTGTCTTTAAAAATTATTAGATCGTTTTTTTGTTTTCAAAGAAAAATTTATAATAAATCGCAGTTAAATTATTTAATTTCTTAATGTTGTTTAAAAATTTTCTTTTAATAATTAAAGCTAAAAAGCCTGATTCTTTCACTTCCAAAAAAGTTTAAGAAGGAAAAAATCAACAAAATTCTAAGAGAACTAGGAACAGATTTATATAGGCATCTAACCAAAAACAGTTTTGATGTTATATTGCAAATTTTTGAAACTGATTTATCATGTCCTCAAGAAGTTCTATAACATAAGCAATGTCATTGTAGCAGAGTGTATTTATTAATACAATTGTCCTTAACGTTTTAATAAGGCTGCTTTAAGACTATCGGAATTCTCATATATATATTAAACAATTTGGATGGGTTCTGGGAAAATCTGAAAATAATTCTCGGGTGAAAACTAAGGCATAAGATTAGGTTAGGTTAGGTTATTAGGGCAACTGTCCAGAGACAGCACACTTGGGTCCAATTTGGTGAAACCCTGACGGATCATATATTTCTATATTTCATATGTCCATTCCATCGTTCGAAGCGAACCAACCCGACACATGTATCAAAGAACTGATCCATCTGACTTCGATATCAGAGAGATCTGACAACACATGCATAATACAGGCAAGAGTGGGACAGTGACATAAATGATGCTCCATCGTCTCCTCCTCTTCCTCATCCCGAAAACTTCTACAAGAGTCGTTAAAAGGGAGCCCTAGTCTCCCAGCATGCGCACCAGCAATCCATTGCGCTGTGACCACAGCTACCAGAGTTCTCAGCCGATGCCTCGATAGTCCCATGATGTAGTTAGATCGACATTCATCATAATGGGGCCATAATTACCTTGAGGTTGAACATGTGGATTTATTTGTTCACCTATCCTGTGCAATCCTCGATAAGTTTCGCAGAATTATTGATCTGTAGGCTGAAATCGGTACTCCAACCAGTTGGTCTTTGGCTAGTGTATCCGCAATAAAATTACCCGGGGTTCTTGAATGACCCCTAATCCAGACCACCTCCAGGTTAGAATGTCTCGCCATTTTGTTCAGAGATGTCCGGCATTCATGTACCGATCTGGATGTCGAAAAGACACCCGAGAGCATTTTGATCGCGGCCTGACTGTCTGGGTATCCGCTCCGAATACCCTATAGTACATTAACCTGTTCGCCGCCCTCATTATGGTAGAGAACTCTGCTTGAATAATGCTGCAGTAATCTGGCAATTTAAAGGAAATGTTTTTCATATAAGCATGAATATAGACACCCTCCCCAACCCCATCAGCAAATTTGGACCCATCAGTATAAACCTCAACTTAACCAGCCCTTAATTCTGGGGTAGTTGAGATTGATACTGAGAAGTCTTTGCCAAGAAACGGTATGGGGATACATTAATAACGATTATTATTGTAACTAAGGCATAAACTAATAACATTTTTTAACTTTCATATATTGAATTCATTGACAAATTTTCTTCACTTCTTTATTTTAACATATATCTGGTAACTATATTTGATAAAACAATTTGCCAAAGTCAAGTATATTTCGTATTCGTATTTACTTTAACAATATATACACAAACAAACAAAAATATACTGGAATAAACAAACATGCGATTAATTATAATATTTTTTAATCACGTAGAATGATTTAAGAATATTTCTGTTTTAAATGCATAGATATGTACGTACTACCAATATTAACATTTTAAAACAAAAAAAACTAAAATAAACATATACTTAAAAAAAAAAAATGGTTTCAGCTTTAAATAAAGGCTTGTCTTGCGTTAAATTTTTGTTTAAATAATAAAAACAACAATTTGCTAATTCAACAAAAACTCTCAAATGTAAAGTATTCACAAGTCAAAAATTTTATATATAATAACCAGGAAATTTAAGAAACCTCTAAAATCAACATTAAATGAAAATGCTAAAATCAGCATTAAATTTTTGTATTTACGAAAAAAAAAACAAAAATTCTCACTTTATAATCAAGTGCAAAACAAATATCATATTCACATTAAAAATAAATAAAGTTTACTTATAATTTAAATAGAGATAAAAATTAAATTACATCATATAATAAAAACGAAATAAAATAAAAGATTAACACAAAAAGCAGGGTATGAAATAATAAAATCTTTGAAGCAGAAATAACGATGTAACATTTACTATTTGCCTGCTAACATGAAAATCAAATAAAATATTGAATAATGTTTAAGTTTATTTAATTTCCTGAAGAAATAAAAGTGAAGTAATACGATGAGTATTACATGTTATGGTAGAGAGATCACTGAGAAATTTGAATATGGTCCATTTTAATAGAAGACCTACCGCAGACTATATTAATGTTGGTACTCTACATCAGTTAAGGCCAATATAAACTACACGTTTGTACCACGCAAAAGAAAATTTTATACGCACTTCATGATACATACAGCGTTAGAGTTAATAATTTTTAAAAAGTGTCTAAAAAAGAGGATATCAATAATAAAGTCGGCAAAAAAGAGGATTAAAAAAAATGGGGCCAATATCTTCAATGCCTAAAAATCTCCTTAAAATTTTATTCATTTGATAAAAACGAAAACAATTTTTTTTTTATTTTAAAGAAAAATAAAAAACTCAATTCTATTAATAACAAAATAAATTATTTATAATAATTTTAATTATTTGTATTATTCTGTACGAAGTCTTCACCCAAACTCCAGTCTTACAAATCCCCGTCTAGCAAATTTAGGACAAGTGTTGACCTCAAGTCTGTTGGACAATTTATTTTTCATTAGTGATAATTTAGAATAAAGACGTTCCACTGAGGCACTGCTATGAACCAAAGTGAAAATATAAATTAGGATATATGTATTTATTAAATCTATTTTTATTTTTCCTAATCCGGTCCAAAAAGATTCGGCATTTGATGTTTCGAATAGTTGTTGATAAACTTTATATTGGCTTTAGTTTTTAATATTTTAAGTTCATTTATAAATTATTTTTGGGTGCCCCGATGGCCTAGTTGGTAGTGAGCTAGTCTTTCAGTCTGGGGGTTGTGGGTTCGATTCCCACCAGAGACTCCGGTCTGTTTCACTACAATGAGCTATGGTCTTCGTTACTCCACTCGGTTAGAATTAGAATATAATTTGTAATTGTATTGTAATTATAAAATAAATAAATAAATAAATATAAATTCTTTACATCACTATAGTGTGAAAAAACCTTAATAATGGTTAGAGATATTTCAAACAACTTAGTTTCTCGTCATTTATCACATACAGTGGTACACATTCCTATAAACGCACATTAATTTTTTAATCAACCTGCCAAAAATGGGGCCAAAAAATAATTAATGTGCAACAAATTAATTTTTTTTTAATTATTTATTGACTTTACTAAAAAATTAATAACAAAAAACTTACATTAAATTCTTTTCATTGTAATTTTAGTAGTTTAATGCCATTTTTTATGGCATTTTCCTATATACACACTTTACCTAGTGAACCAATTTAGCATTATTAATAATGTGTTGATGAACCTTTGTTTTGGATAACTTTAAAAATTCATTCTGACATTGATTCTACCAATTTTTAAAGAAAATTACCCCTAGTTATTTCATTATGTACCCTCACAAATTCTCCATTGGATTTAAATTCGGATTGCAAGTCGGCCAGTGCAATAGTGGAATACTATGTTCATTAAACCACGATTTAGATTGGTTCGAGACATGGATTGCAGCGATATCCTTTTAAAATATGCAATCTTCATCCATTTTTTCATCCATAAGTGAGAGAAGAGCATCTTCCAATAGTTTATTATATATTGCGCTGTTCATTTTAGTTGGAACAAAGCATATTTTTGATTTGCCTGCAGCAGAAAAAGCTGCCCAAACCATGACACTGCCTTCACCGAAATTGCGTTTCAATATACGAATTTTGTTCGACCTCAAGTCATGCTAATAGCCTGAATATGAATCGGGACCGTCCAAATTGAATTTATTTTCATCATTCCACTCATCTGTCCACTTTATGTATTTGCGCGCAAATTTTAAACGATTTTCCTTATGATACTGTTTTAATATTTGCTTACATTTTGGTTTCTTCAAAATGTATGCAACATGTTTGGAACTGATAGGAAGGTCAACTTGATTTTTTATTTGTGTAGCATTTAATTTATTGCGGGATATACGAAAAACTTCTTTGGGCATCCTTTAAGCTGATGAAATTTCTCAATTAAAACAAAAATATTTCCAGTAAATAGAGATGTTGTCATCAGAAGCTTTCCTTAAGGGAAACAGACAACTAAAACTGTTGAAATTTTTTAATATTATATTTTTTTTGTTTTTTATTTTTTATTTTTTTTTTGCAATAACTTTTTTGCCAAATTTAGCAAGTGCTAAAAAAAATCAAGTTATTCTTTAACATAAATAAATATTAGATAATTTAAAATTTAGAAAGAAAAAGAAAGAAAATGATATTTTAAGAGCATAATTTTCAATTTTATAAAATTTTAAGAGAATTTTTTATCCGCTTAAAACACTTAGGTTAGGTTAGGTTAAAAAGGGCGGCGTCTTCACGCCTTCACCCAGAGATCATCTGGTCCATTGTGGTCCCTTTATAAATACCAGAGAAAGCTAATAAAACGAAGAAAGAGAAGATCCCTAGTAGAATAAGGCACAAAAGTAAAAAGAAAGGAAAAGAAATATAAGAAAAAAAAATTGTGTAACCCAAGACCCATCAATAAACCCCGACTACCTCTAAGCCACTTTAATCCCATTACGAACCCTATAAGGTTTCCGAGTTCACTACCCGCAACCTCCTCCAGTTCGTGTAGAATATGGCTTCCAAAGCACTTCAGTCTACTACGCTGAAGACCTACGTAATGACAGAGTATGTGTTCCACTGTCTCTAGCTCCTCCACATCATCGCACGTCCTACAAAAGTCTGACGTGCCGGTGTCCCACTTACTGGTCATATTCCCTATTAAGGGGTGATCGGTAATCATACCAACAATGACCCTTAGATTCCCATGATTCATGCCCAAAAGATGCATCGAATCTGCTGATTTAAGACTAGGCCATAACGCTCTAGATATCCTGCAGTCCATTCTACTCCTCCAAGCATAATTCGTTCTTCCTAGAGTCCACTCCCTTATGGCCACGAAATATGGCCCAATTGGAATCCTAACCGATACCTCCACAAATACCTGTCCAGCTCCGATCCCTTACGAGCTAGCTCATCGGCTATTCCATTGCCGAGAATATCCCAGTGGCCAGGAACCCAACACTGGGATTCTGTAGGCATCCATTAGCCTTCTAAATTCCTTTCTACACTCAAGCACCAATCTGGACGCATAAAACACTTCAGCATATCTTTGGTTGCCCTGGTTATTACAATAGTGTGTAGTAATACAGGTAGGTATCTACATACAATTATTTTTTATATAAAGATCGTTTAAAAATTTACCAAAGATCGCATTTAATAAAGGCTTTTTCCAAATATTATTTCAATTAGTACTTTGATTACTTTAAGCTCTAGTGCTGGGAATTTAAAAGATTTTTCCGCATTATACTATCAACATAATTTTTTTAATCAAACATGATTTTAATATAATAGAATTTATTATCATATTAAATTTTTCAACTAAAGATTAAATTATTTAGTTTACACTTAAAAATGCGAACATGAACATGAGCCCGTCCAGTAAACGCATGTAATAATAAATTTTAAATATAAAAATTATAAAAAATATAAAAAGAAATAAAAATACAAGATTGTGCGTAAATATGTACGATTGCGAGAATTAATCTCATTTCATTTATAGACAAACTTTCGAAATGTTGAAAATAATCTTCCGCATACAAACAACATTTATGTGAGATTTCATAAAAGTTCAAGTACAAATAAAATTAATTTGAACAATCAAACAAACGCTCTTACACAAACAACTTCAGCAACATGTACTGTTGTACTCGTAAGTATTTCAATTTACATGCTGTGTAAAATAAGTGTGAACATAGCTGTAGTCTTTAATTATGTGTGTTTATGTATGTGTGTAAGATTAGTGTGGATTTTTATTAACAATAATTGGTTAACTTACCTTGATATGAAATGTAACGGGAATCATTTTCAATTAATTCATAATTAGCCTCTAAATTAATCAATTTCTGTTGATGATGTTGCAGCTGTTGATTATGATGATGATGATGCTGCTGTTGCTGTTGAAATCCCTCAGTGGGATTGTGAAAACTCACCAAAGTGATTAGAAATATTAAGATTTGTAGTAACATTTTGTTATTGTAATTAGTTTTATCTAGCAGGTGTAGTATTATCATACTGTAAATAAATAATTAAAAAAAAAGATATATTAATAATAATTTTTAGAAAAAAAAAAAAAAACAGAAACTGTTATTAAAGTTATCTAGGCATTACTAAACGGATAATAATATAATTAAGTGCTGGGTGTAAGTACATACATATGTAAATATGTATAAGTAAATATTGTAAATTAATTATGTTTTGCTGGATTTTAGTCAGAAATAATTAATAATTAAATGCTTATAATAGCACTACCAACAATTTGTTGCCAACCTTAAAAAACTATATATATAAACAGAATTGTATGCACCAGGCTAGTCATTCGAACAGAAATTATACGATTATTCGAGGAAAAAAACTTTTATTCTTTTTGAACGAACAAAATTTTTAAATTTAAAATAAACGAGAAAGACCGACTGTATGATATCCTATACTATTGTGTACGAGCATAAAAATTCGGGAAGAGGACTTATATTACACCTGTGGCTAATTTTACTAAATGTAAAATAAAATATACAAATACGGAATAAAATATAAAAATACGGAATAATGCGTTGATACTAACAACTAGACGATTTTATGCACTTTAGGGCGATTCCTGGAAATGGGTTTATATGGAAGCTATGATAAATTATGGACCGATTCTCATCGAATCACATCACATTTATGCATGTTAAAGTGATTTTCGGAAGAGGGGTTTATGTGGGACCGTTCTTCTCGTCAATTGTGGATCTTCTTAAAATTTAGTGCAAAGGTTGATATTTGTACAGAACTTCTTTGGGCCGAATTTCATTGAAATATTCTTATTTTTAAGGAATTTTTGAGTGTTTAAACTATATTCCCGGGGGGATATTTGTATGGGGGCTAGGTGAAATAATAGAGCGATCACAACAAATTCCAAAAGGATTCGTCTTTTTATCATAAAAGTCTCACGTACCAAATTTCATTGAATTATCTTTAAAATTTGAGACCTGCACTTTGTGCACAAGCCAGCCGTCCAGCCAGCCAGACTGAGTCGATTAAGGGTGTTGGATAACTTTTTCTATGCTTTACAAACATCAGCACAAATGCATAATATCCCAACTACCTATGGTGGTGTAGGGTATAAAAATTATTCGATCAATTATTAATGATTAATCGAATAATTTTTCAAAACGAGTTTTTGTTAAATTATTATGTTTTTTGTTTTTTTTTTTGAAATTATAAGTGTAAGAAATATTGGTTAGTTGGAAAACCCTGTTGAAAATAATTGAAAATTTCGTTAGGATATATAAATGTGTAAACGAGGTTTTAATAGATTTCGGGTTAAACCTTCCGTGGACACTGAAGTCTCAGTATTATTTGGAAAAAAGTAGAATAGCTTTTATAAAGATTTAATGAAATGCCTTAAAGTTAGAATAAACGGGAGACGTATAAGTTATTCTTAAATTATGGAAATTTTCCAGTGCATATTACTTTTTTTTAAATATTCAACAAAAAGTGAAACAAAAGTATATGAAAATGATTTGTTTTTGACAATTTTTAATTTATTATTTATTTGAAAAATTATTTTAATCATTCAAGTGATGTCGAAATAACCAAATATTCTGAAATGTATGATGATGACTTGTTAACGGAACTCAATCAATAATTAATATTAAAAATTTTAAAAATAGATTTTAGCAATATGATCATTGACTTTATTTAGAAAAATCTATAAAAGACAGATAAGCTAAATTTGCTTTTAATGCTATGATGTATTGCCACCATCAATAGTAAGTGTGGAAATCTGTTTTTATTAAATAATAATAATAATAATAATAATAATAATAACAATAATAATAACCGTTCTAAAGTCAAAATGTTTAATTACGTTCTTTATGAATGATAATTTTTTAAGAAATTTAATTTCATTATATAATTTATCTATAATTTGAATATGGGTTCAATTTATACTTTTTTTGTTTTTATGTTAATAAAAGCAAAAATTGGTTTTAAAAATCCTAGTTTTCGGATTTTTTTTAACTTGTAATTAATCACTCGAATAATATATTTTATTCTTTGTTCATTCGATTAATGGAAGAAAATTCAAATTTTATTCGATCGCACGAATATCTAAAAAATTTATAAGATTTTATTCTATCAACTTCAATGGCAAATAATGGACAACCCTATTATGCACCCTAAAAAAAAAAAAAAAAAAAAAAATAGTTTTTGGGAAATAAGATTTTAGAAAGTTATATTTGTTATAGACAAAGAGTCATTATGCATTTCTTTCATATCTTACTCGTAATTTATTTATTATTTTACACTCTGCTACAGTAAAAAATTACTCGAGAAAAGACATATCATACATTAAAGGCTTTATAGAGAACATTATAAATCAGTTTAAAAAAAATTTAATACAAAATTTCAAATTTAAAATGTTGTTTTTTTTTTTCTAGGTAAATTTCTATATAAATATATTCCTAATTCTTTCTGTTCTTGTTTTATTGATTTTTTCTTTTTAAACCTTTTGGGGAAGTTTATTATTGTTTAAATAAAAAATAAATTTTTCCATAATTTCTTCAGTTTAGCTGGAATTTATTATAATTTTTTCTATAAATTATTGCAATTATTATACAATTATAAGACAGTTTCATTATTAACATAACAAGATACAGTTTTTTAGAAATTAGGCAAAATATTTTATACTTATGGGATTTTATATGGAATAATTTACTAAAACTTTAAATGCAATTCTTATTTTTGCCCCAAAAAGTATGCACCATATCAAACATTAAATAAAATATATGAATAATAATATAATAATTCTTTAAGTTTTTAAGCCATTTTAAAGATTTATATCTCCCTTCATTCTAAACAACAATTTAATACTTTAATACAACTAAAAATTCTCCTCAAAATCGAAATTTTTAAAAACAAAATAGAAATAAATTTTATCTTGTTGAATAAATCATTACACATTTGGACTATATATATATAAAATATATAAAATATAAAAATATATATAAAAGTTTTCAATACAGTTAAAAGGCTATTTGTTTCTGCTTTCTAAATCGATTGGGAAATACCTCAAAAAATTTTTTTCACAATATTTCAAAATTTAGACGATGTTTCGAAATATTTGAAAAAGTGTTTGTAATATACTCTCATTTTTCGAGTGTTATTGTATGCCTTTGAAAATTATTAAAATAGTTTTTTTTTTATTTTAGTTTAAGGACTATTTTCGAGAAATATTAGGAAGTTAAGAATTACAATATTATATGGTTATTAACTTTCAATATTATTTTGAAACACACAATTCCCTTTATCTTTTCAACATTGAAATCATTCGAATACAAGGGTATTGGTTAAATCCAGTGAGATATTTTCGGGCTCTTTAAATACGATTCCAAATAAGACCATATTTTAGATGAAAATATTATTTTAAGTGGATTTGTTTATTTGAAAAATGCTAAAACGAAAAGTCTTGTATTTTAAGAAAATAATAATAACTTATTTTTTTATATTGAAGTGACTCTTAACTTTCATTTAACAACATCATTATATTGTGAAAAAATCTCAAACAATTTAATTTTTCGTTGGAATTAATATATCATCGGTGCGCTGACAAAAAGTCTTTTGAGTATTTTTTGATTTTTTTTCTATTGGACTATTCGAAAACTTTATTGATCGTCCTTTTTCAATTTTAATCTATTTTCAAATATTTGGATTAGTTTCAAAGTTATCAAAACGATTAATATGTATTTTTGTATGGCTTTCATACAAAAAATAAATTGTTCTTTGGCTCTCCTAAAAAATTGTTGAAAATCACTTAGGACTTTTTGTCAACGCACCGACGATATAATGGAACAAGATATTTCAAACAGTTTAGTTTCTAGTCATTTAGCACATATTCTTAAAAAGTAGTTATTTTAAAAAAGGGACCAAAAGGTAGCCAAGTGATTAAAAAAGGGCAATTGGCAACAAGTCGCCCAACAGCAATGCTGCCCACACTAATGTTTTGTCAAAATAGAGCTTTAACGCTCACATTTAAGTTTTATTTCCAGTATAACGGAGTACATATGTATATCAACTTTGGCCTTACTCCCCTTTAATGTTCTATAAAAACTTTTCTGAAAACTTATCTTCTCTCCTATAGTAGCTTAAAGTTTCAATCAGATTTGACAAGTATTTTATATGTATTATTTTAACACTTATCAAAATAACACTGGCGAGCAAAAAGAAAAAAAGAAAAAAAATAAATGAAATAATGGGAAACCCTAGAAAAAATTTCACATATTTGATATATTTCACCATAACGAGAACGGTTTGTCTGACTTAGATAAATTAAATACCAAAAGATGCAGACCAAAATTTCCTTCAAGTTATCTTAACATTATTTTTTTCTGATAAATAATATCGAGGTTATTCAGAAATTAGTGTCGGATTTTAAAATTTAAGGATTTTTCCCTAAAAGTTGTTTTTTTTATGAAAACGGTAAAAATGTTCATCTTTTTATACTTAAGTTTTAATAAAAATTTATTAAGTATGTTACGTATACTTATACAGTAAATGTTACGCATACGTACATAATTTGCACGGAATATTTACTATAAGTATCATCAGTTAATTGAGAATAAAATAATTATTTGTTAATCAAATTTCATGACATATGGCTTATTTTATTTGCAATATACTAAGCTTTATGATAAAATTGAAATTTTTTTACTTTCAACTGCTTAATAGATTTTAATAAGAAAAAAATTTATAACTTTTCGCCACTAATTTACGATTAACTCCGAAACAATTGAGCGGATAAGAAAATGATGCTAAGAAAACCTGAAGAATGAAGTCAGCATTTATAAATAAAATAAAATTTGCAATAAAAAAGTCATTTTCGATATTTTCAAAAGTAGTTATGTGTATAAGTAAATTGTTCTGAGTTTATGTTATTTTATCATTATTAAAATAAAAGAGATTTTTCATCAACAAATTTTAAACCCCATAAATATTAGAGTACTTAAAAAAATATTTTATATTTTAATATAATTGGATATTATCTTTGCCATATTTAATTAACCATTTTGAATTTTTAAATTCCGATTTCAAATTTGTAATTGGCAGCCACAAATCTATATAAAATGAGTTGAAAAATTACATACAAGCTAATTATTTGAACGTAGTGGTCGCCATACTGGATCTGCAATTTTGAATTCTTAAATTTTTATTTTAAATTTGTAATCGCCAGGTCTAAGACCCATAAAATCATATACTTATATTACGAATTTGCAGTGTTCTATTTATGGCTGATATGAAAATTATTTGTTTTCATTTTATAGAAATAGTGACATATTCAAAGCAAGCGTTAAACCCTAATACGGGAAAATATTTAGTTAGGTGAAATATGATTCGTCCTTGTAGCAAACGGAGGTCGCAATAACTTTTAAATTACGGCCTGTACTTTGTGCAAAAGTCTTACGTGTACAGCCAGTTGGGTATCCAAAAAAATTTTTTTCTGTACGTTTTAAACATCAGCATAAACATAATAATCTCTACCATTTTTGGAGGTGTAAATAATATTACATTCATACCAATTTTTTTTTTTTTTTTGACAGACATATAAAAAAAGTGTTAATGATAAGTTTTGGACGATTCAGCGATATCAATTCGCATGTCTGTTCATTCATCCAGTATTCTTTACTGGATATTGGAAAATATAAGCCTATGGCTTCATTCCTAGTTAATCTTGTCATCAAGATTTAGGATATACAAACTTTACGAAATCATATATGAGGGGATCAAAAATAGTTTTAAGATAACTTGATAAAAAAAAAGGTGAAAGCAGATTTTTGTTTAGCACGTCAATTTCCATCTAGTCCACTTATTTTTGTTTCATGAAGAATAAAAAAAAAATTTTTTTTTGCCCACCATTGTGTCCACTTAATTATAGGTATATATGTATATTTTCACTTAATTGTGAACAAAATCAAGATTTTGTGCAACAATTTTCGTAGCATTACCAATCTTATGACAAGGGATAAAAAACGGAAAAATTTTGTCATTTCATTTTTATTAAGGAAAAAATTCTTCATTTTTGCATAAAAAAATATTCTGATAATAATTTCTAAATAACACCGAAGCTATTTAACAAATATACAATTATGTAAAGACAACTTCAAGACAATTTTAGTTCGTATTTTTTGGTGTTTCAACTAAATAAATCGGAGAAACCGTTCTCGAGTTATGGTAAAATATACTCGTCTAGTCTAGTCGGCTTATTAAGAGAGAAATATTAGACATCAGGACCTGATAGAAAAAACTGAAAGCAAATTGGGGTTTAGTATGTCAAACCACCTATTCTTGTTTAAGGGAGGATTTTTGTCTTGGCGATCAGTGTTATTTTAAAACTAAACGAAATAATTATTTAAAAAGAATATATATAAAAAAATTTTAAGCGAAAGGTTTTAAGAATTAAACAAAATAATTTTTTTTTGAATTGATATCATAAAGTACAAACAAAATTTTGTTATTTAAAATTTACTGTAATTACTCTTTAAAGCCCACATTTATTGTCGTCATACACTTAAAATCTGTTGGCAAAACTGCCACGCTTCTCACCCACTGTTTTAATTAAGATTATACTTAATTGTCAAAAATTCATATGAAGCTAACCAGTCGATTTACATAAATATATACATACTTTTTTATACTCTTTTGTATGATGTGGAATATCTAATTTAAATAAATTCTTTTGTTTTAGAAGAAAAAATTCAAATTTATTTGTCTTTTAGACAATACCAAAAAAAAAAAAAAAAAAACGACTTTAAAGCCGGAACAATCGGATTGATGTGTCTGTATCTTTTGTTGGCAACTTTGTTGTCTCTGTTTTATATCTGTTTTAGCAGTTTGTTTACCTTCAAATATTAATATAATCCGCTTAAAATTGTATAAAGATCATAAAGTAAATCCAAGATTTTAGAAAAATTTAAAGTGTTTTCAATAAACATTTTCACAGTAAAACATATAAATTTTTTGTTTAGCACATTTTTGCTTAAAAAGCAATTATATTTTTTATAATTATTTTTTAATTTATTTAATTTTCAAATAACAATTAAATATTTATTATATTTTATTAAAATTTTTTCCAAAATGATTTTTTCTGATAAGATTTTCTCGCTATTTAATTGATTTAATACACTTTTTCTTTTTACTTTTTTTTTAAACACACAAAGTTACGATTGCCGTTTGTAGTTTTTTACATAAATTTATAAATATTTTTATTAAAAAAAACGCATGCGTTCAGTTTTTCCAACACGAAACCGTCAACTACGAAGCATAAACACGAACTGAATTCAAAATCTATTTGATTCAAACCCAAAACTCTGCTGAGAGTGAGAACGAAAGACAAAAGAAAACAGAAATCGAACAAAACAACAACATAAACAACACAACATGATTGAGAAGATCGTGAACAAAATAAATTGAAAAAGAGTAGAAAAAGTAAAATAACCAGAGAGTTGGTTTTACAAATATTTACAGTTTGTATTCGTCAGATACAAAACGACATGTATTCTATAGAACGAGTTGTAGTTGTGGAGTAACAAACAAAAACAAAATATGAAGAAAAATAAGTATGAAATGACAGAAAGAAAATTAAACTAAACGAGTATATTGTGTATGTACGAATGTTAAATATAAAAAAATAATAATAAACAATTATGATATCCTACACCATTATGTATGTGTACCAAAATTCGGGGAGGGGTCATTTGTTAGACCTGCGGCCAATTGTGGACCTATACTTAATACAAGCAAATATTACGCTAATACTAACATTTATACGAATTTATGCACTTTTGGATGATTTTCAAAAGTGGGCCTTATATGGGAGCTATGGTAAATTATGGACCGACCTATCGCCATAAAATTTGACACTATCATTTATTCTTATATAAAACTTATTTATATTGAATACTTACTTGATAATAACATTTTATGTGAATTAAAATGATTTACTGAAGAGGGGTTTATATGGGAGTTATGGTTAATTATGGACCGATCTTGCTGAAATTCAGCACACAAATTTATACTTATTTAGAACTTATATATGACAAATTTCTTTAAAATATTGCTATACTTAAGGAATTTATGATCGTTAAACTCCTATTTCGTGAGGATATTTGCATGGGGACTAGGTGAAATAAAAGGCCGATCATTACCAATTTCAATAGGCTACTACCCTGGACCCAAAGATAACTGTGTACCAACTTTCATTAATTTATGTTCAAAATTGCGACCTGTACTTTGACTACAAAGTTAACATAAACTGACAGACGAACGGACAGACATCGTTAAATCGATTCAGAAAATGATTCCAAGCCGATTGATATAAATTAATGAAGGTCTTAGACTAATATTTTTGGGTTTTACAATCAACGGCACAAACGCATAATACCCTCCCCATTTATGTTGGTGTAGGGTATAAACAGCTACTACTACTGTACGAATTTTGTTAGTACGTATCATATATTTGATTGTATCTAGTACCACAGTGACGTAGTATGATACGTAACAAACGAGCAGTTAAATACTTCACGTACACACAGTTACAAACATATGCATACAGATATTCTGAACATCATACGTATTTAGTAAGGTCGTTCCAACTTTATATTTATTTACTCGTATTCGAGTACTACTTGACGATAATGATAATAATGATGGTGATTATGAAGTTTGATGACGTTAGTAAGTATAGCAGTACTTTATATATATAGTAAGGGAGTTACCAGACGTTGATATTTAATAAGCGATTTAATTTTAAAATTTGTTACTAAAACGAATACGGGTGAAAACAAAAATTTTCGATGAGCCTCTCTATATCCGATTTCAATGAAATTTGATATACACACTCATGACATCAATACAAAATTTGGAGTTCTTCAAAATTCGTTGTAGTTTTTATTGTGATTTAAAGCTCACTTTTTGCAGATTTTTTTTTTTTTAAATATATGAAATTCAAATCTAAATATCTTAGGACCTAGTTGACCGATTTAAACAAACTTTAGTTCAAGCTGATGCTTATCAAATTTAGTTTAAAATTATTTTCGGAAAAACATCATCTTTGAAAAGAAAAGGAAAATGAAATCAATACTTGTCCTTGTATCAAGGATATTTAAAAAAGTATATCTCGATTTTTATAATTTTTTTTTATTAAAATACATTATTTTTTCACTCAATATTTATTTTCTTAACATCCCCTCATGGTCGCACTCTAAATTTTAATTTAAGAAACATTTTAGAAAAAAATTATATGTTTCTTTAAATATCCTCTTCATTACCCTTTCCTTTTCGAAAATGTCATTTTTAAAAATTTCAAACTGAATTTTTTAAGCATAAGTTTGTACTAAAGTCTAATTAAATTGGACAAATAGATGCGAAGATATAAAGATTTAACTTTCATGCATTAAAAAAAAAAAAACTGAAAAAGTAAACTTTGGACAACGATAGAAACTAATCTACAACGATTTTAAAAATTTTTCAGAATTTAAAATTTTGTATTATTATACTATTATGTAGTTTGCAAAATAGTAAGTGAAAGTAATAAATAATAAATATTACACTATACAAAAAATTTTAGGTCATTGAATATTGCCTCAATAATTCCAACGCGGAATGAAAGTATATCATTAGATTAATAAAATCTCCAAAGGGTTTTGCAAAGTTTCTTCGAATTTGGATTTTATGGACTCCTTAACTTCGGATGCTCGGAGCGCTTTTTTCATTATTTGTGAAAATAAAAAACATTTAAGTCAGTCATTTTCAATGTATTTATGGGTAATTATTGTTTCGTGTAATGTAAAGCTTCTACAAGATATTATGTAAGATTTTTATTAAGTAACCCACTGCTTTTACGCCCACTTTGCAATATATGAGTAGTCACATTGTACAACCGATGTAAGTAATCTTTAGTACATAAATATATCGTGCAATCTGCGAAAGGTAATATAGAATAGAATGTTAATAAAAATATTACGCCCACTTTTTGTAAGCAATTTTTATTTTGAATGTTCAAATTAAATTTACTTTTGGTCCACTTTTAGTAAAAATCAATTTTGATAATTTCTAGACACTACTAAGACAGTTCACATCAAATTTGGGAATATAAAACACTGTACATTATAAAATTTAGACTGTATGAGTATTTCGCCCCTTCTTCGCCCACTTTTATCATATTGTGATATTTTTACCAATGTCATTAAAAATTTTAATGAATTTTTAAATTTGTTTTCTAAGAAGCAAAGTAACCCGTTTTTAAAAAAATGGGTGTGGCATTAGAGTAGGTCGGTCTCCTAACAAAAAAAAAAAAAAAAAAATAAATAAAAAAATAAAAAAAATAAAAATAAGTTATGCCAGTCACCTCCTAGAATGAAAGAATAGTTCATGAGGATTCTAAAAAGGCAAAAATTATTTTTTTGCCACACTCAAAAATACCGCCCTTTTTCCTTTTGTGTATAATATCGCCATTTTAAGTCCGATTATAGAATGTTGGTATCTCGCTGTTAATTGTTTGGCAATATTTCGAATTTTCTCTTTGGTGATTTTTGAATCCGACATCAAATTCTCAATGTCACTACTGGTATCTCGGATACATCCCCCTAACGTCCAATAATGTTCATATGTTATGAAAGTCTTTTACAAACCTACTATTTTTAGTTTTTAAAGTAATTCATTTTATGCATAAACAATAAAATTACGTGGCATCCAGTCAGTACTTCAAGGATATACATATGTGCCATATTTCATTTTAATGAAGTAAACAACATAATGAAAAAAATGGGCGTGAAAAGGGTTTTGCATCTAGAAAAAAACCGGAAAAATTAAAAGTAAAAACATTTGGATTAAATAATTTGAATTTTTTTATTTCAAATTGTTTAGAAAAAAGGGCTTTGAAAAGATCGAACTGAAAGAGGCCATAAAACCGAAATTCGAACTAACTTGGAAATTCGAAATTCGAATTAACTTTTATTTTCCGTTGGAATTATTAAGGCAATTTTTGCTTGTTGCACTGTGTTATTTAAAATACTGCTACAGACTGGTTAAGAGTTAAATAATGCATAAAATAATGATAACATATTACCGTGTAACTTATGCGGCAACTTGTTGCTATATGTAGAACGTTTTTTGGTGGCCATTTTATTATACATTCGCAAAGCCTTTACGAAGGGCTTAGTGTATAAAAAATGATGGATCATATCGATCATTATTTAAACGCCTTTCGAGCAAAATTATCTGGCAACATCTAAAATTAGTTGTTTGACCGGCCGGCTGATGATGATGATGATGAGTTCGAGTTTTGCTGTTTATTTTGCCTGCATTTAAGAGAAGTTTTTTTATATGTAGTTTATTTCTGAAACACACATTCAAAGCTCATGATATATGATAAATAAATAAATAATGAAGAAAAACAAAAAATTCAAACAAACTGACAGTCAGACAAACAATTCAACCATGCCAAACATTATAATACTACTATATACTACTCTCGTATTCTTATTTATACACACAAAGATGCAAATATACACTTATAGAAGATGCAAGATGTATGCATATGTTTTGGGTTTTTGGTTTGATGGACTGATTATAGATCCACATATGTATACGCATATAAACAAACTCTCAAATATACAATATACATGCTCATATTTATTGCTGTTAAAATAACCAAACCTTAAAAAAAATCCCATCTTCTAGTCGTCTTACTTTTATATATCTTGAACTACAATTTCATTTCTACCAACATTCGATCATTATCCATCCATCTACTGAGAAAGATAAATACAAGCAACATACATACATACATACACATGATAAATGCTGTGTGAGTGTTGGAGGAACATGGAATAAACGAACATAAATGATACTGGTAAGTAGTCAGGCAGTCAGCAAAAAATACAAAAACAAAAAAATGTCATACTTGTTGTCCATATAAAAACAATCTTCTTTAGTATTCGTAGCGTGATCATACCAAAATAGATTTGTGATTTTTTGCTTTGTTTTTCCTGAAAAGAACCTTTTTTGTTAAAGTTGTTTGTTTGCTGCTGTTATATCTGTTGGAACACATGGCCAATTATATGAATTGATTATTCTACTAATGTAACATAGATTCATACATAGATACGTACTAACATACATACATATGTATGTGTAAACATATAGATATGCCTGAAAGAAGTGTGTTTCTATGTGAATATTTGAATAGTGCAGTGGTACTCATACTTTCATATCTGGTTTACGCTTATGTGGGCTGATGAAATGTGATAGTGCCAAACAATATAAAATATTTATAAGTGAAATTTACAAAAAAAAAAAAAAAAACCCAAATACTAAACAAAATATGTATTTAATTTCAAGTTCCACTTATTAGAGGGAGTAACTAAGCATAAATTTAGACATGAAATTAGAAAATTCACCAAAATTGGGAATGTAAATATAAATGAATGCAAATGTAAATATTGTAATGAAATATGAACATTTTGCAACATGTGTGTATTATGTTACTATACTACATATATTAGAAATGTTTGAAATTATATTGAGTTACAATGATCTTTAACATAAAAAGTTTATTCATTAATATATAATATTAATATTTTAGTATATAATAGATTGATTTAAAGTAAGTATGAATAAAAACCATGTAACGCAAAAGTTAATTTGAAAGTTTTTGAATACCTTTTGATACATATTTTTTTCAGTCTAACCATAGCATTAGAAAATATTTAATTTTAAGTACAACTTCAATTAAATATTTAAGAAAGCTCTTTCAGAATATAAAAACTAAGTGATTTTTTGGATACTTTACTCAGTATAAAGTGAAGCACTAAGCAAACAACTTTTCTTTATCCATTTATAAATTCCGCTTTCATTCCGGGTTGTTGTTTAAATATTGCTTTATTAATTTTCCATATCAATCAGGATAATTTCAATATGAAACTGGCTTCGGAAGTGCAACCCATGCCAGATTAATTTATACTGAGAACGACCTAAGAATTAAAGTCTATTAGAGTCTGTTTGCTCCTAGTTCAGGCAGCTAACCGTATCCTTATCTTTCTCTGTTATATACTAACACTGGTCGGCAGAGAAATCTTTAACAAAAATAGGTAGACTAGATGGAATGTTAAATAAGAATCCGATTTAAATTTTTTTCTCTAACGTACTAATTTCTTTTGTTGTTGTTTAAATATTTCTTTATTAATTTTCCATATTAATCAGGATAATTTCAATATGGTTATTGCTCATTTACAAATGAGTAGTCTACTTGAAGCTGGCTTCGGAAGTGCCACCCATGCCAGATTAATTTATACTGAGAACGACCTAAGAATTAAAGTCTATTAGTGTCTGTTTGCTCCTAGTTCAGGCAGCTAACCGTATCCTTATCTTTCTCTGTTATATACTAACACTGGTCGGCAGAGAAATCTTTAACAAAAATAGGTAGACTAGATGGAATGTTAAATAAGAATCCGATTTAAATTTTTTTCTCTAACGTACTAATTTCTTTTGTTGTTGTTTAAATATTTCTTTATTAATTTTCCATATTAATCAGGATAATTTCAATATGGTTATTGCTCATTTACAAATGAGTAGTCTACTTGAAGCTGGCTTCGGAAGTGCCACCCATGCCAGATTAATTTATACTGAGAACGACCTAAGAATTAAAGTCTATTAGTGTCTGTTTGCTCCTAGTTCAGGCAGCTAACCGTATCCTTATCTTTCTCTGTTATATACTAACACTGGTCGGCAGAGAAATCTTTAACAAAAATAGGTAGACTAGATGGAATGTTAAATAAGAATCCGATTTAAATTTTTTTCTCTAACGTACTAATTTCTTTTGTTGTTGTTTAAATATTTCTTTATTAATTTTCCATATTAATCAGGATAATTTCAATATGGTTATTGCTCATTTACAAATGAGTAGTCTACTTGAAGCTGGCTTCGGAAGTGCCACCCATGCCAGATTAATTTATACTGAGAACGACCTAAGAATTAAAGTCTATTAGAGTCTGTTTGCTCCTAGTTCAGGCAGCTAACCGTATCCTTATCTTTCTCTGTTATATACTAACACTGGTCGGCAGCGAAATCTTTAACAAAAATAGGTAGACTAGATGGAATGTTAAATAAGAATCCGATTTAAATTTTTTTCTCTAACGTACTAATTTCTTTTGTTGTTGTTTAAATATTTCTTTATTAATTTTCCATATTAATCAGGATAATTTCAATATGGTTATTGCTCATTTACAAATGAGTAGTCTACTTGAAGCTGGCGTCGGAAGTGCCACCCATGCCAAATTAGTCTATACTGAGAACGACCTAAAAATTAAAGTCTATTAGTGTCTGTTTGTATAACTCGAGAATGATTTATTCAATTTGAATAAATAAAACTCCGAAACAATAGTTTCGTTCAATAGTTTCAGTTATTCGATAATTAGTGGCTTAAAAAAGCAATTTCAGCTTATATGATCTCATTTGTGAAAAACTTTATTTAAATGCTAACATTTATATGGAACTTAAATAATTTTGATTGATTTTTTGATGAGAGCTATGGACAATTATATTTGATTGAGATTTATATTGAAACGAAATTTATCTGTGTCAAATTTTGTCTTTATACCGCACGTTTAAGTGATTTTCGGTAAAGGGTCTAATATGAAAGCTGTGAGTAATTACGCGTTGCTACAGTGAAAAAAAAAACATTTGGAATGTAACATAGTGTAGTTTGTAGATGTGGGTAAGTAGATTATTATAAAATTTTTAGAATGTTCGATATACCTTCAAAATCGGGAGTAATATATATAGTTATATATTTTTCAAATATTAAAAAATTCTGTCTCAAATATCCGTTAACCAATTTAAGTTTTTTCATCTGCAATAGAAAAAAAAACTAACCTTTTGAAAAAGTATATGTTCCATTTTCAAAAATTTTTAACCTGGCTGAAGCTGATGTTAATTCATAATAAATTTTGTGGTAACACCGTTTTAAACAAACGAGCTACTGATCTGAACTCACAAGTTTTGATAATAATAGAGTGCAAAATTTTAGCACCATTAGTTTTATTTTATAATCGTGATTGCTGTTCAAAGTTCAAAAACGTAGAAAAAGGGCTTAAAATTACTTTACGTTTTCCCATTCTTCTGCACTTTTTGTTCGCACTTTTATACTTTATGATCTCATTCGATATTATATAAACTAATCGGACTTTGTGGAAAAATTCTACATCTTCTTTGTTATTGTGTATACTTTCAGTAGTAAAATAGAATTTTAAAATTTTTTTTTTAAATTTTAATTTTTAAAATTTTTTGGTTTTTTGAGCGAGGTCTGTGCGCCTGTCAACGAAATAAAAATTTTGAAATATGGGTTGATACCTGTTGTAATTATATCATGTTGCTGTGCCCGAAATAGTCAAAGCAATAGAAAGTCTCAAATTTTTTAAAAAAAAGTCACATTGACAGTTTATAATGAAACAACATAGATTACATTACATTACATTATGTGAACTTAGTTTTTGTTTTTTTTTTTTTGTTATTTTCCATAATAAAATCAAAGGAGAATTAAAAATAAATTTAATAAAAACATTTTATGTACTTTTTGAAAATTACTCAAAAATTGGACGAAAGATTGCAGCCCGAAATTTAATATAATTAGTAGGTGTTTATAATGCTGAATGGAAATGTAGAGGTGCTTCAAAAAATTTCGAAAGATTAAAATTTTAATGAACATTAATCTATATTGTACTATATTTATATTTTTCAAGTGTTATATCTGAAAATAAAAATCCATCGTCAGCCCGTCTTAACATCTTAACTTTTAAAAAAGACCAAATAGTTTTTTTTTATTTGGCTAACTTTTTTGATACCTCTTGAAGTAAAAACAGTTTTATTTAAGAAATCATAGTGTTGCCGACGTTTGGGCTTGATGTTGATAAATCCGTGACGTTTGTTGTCTATTGGCTATTTGGATCTGTAAACATCTTTCATTTTTATATGATACCAGCTTATCCCTTTTGATGGGATAACTAATATTTACTTTATATTGGAGCTAATACACCACTTTGACCTATCTGCCTTATTAAAAAATTTTATATGAAAATTATTTATAAAAAAGACTTTCCCTAAATTAGCGCTTTAGATAGGAGAAAATAATTTTTTCTTTATATGGGGGCTATCCCTCCTGCTGGCCCTATTCGTATTTCTTTTTATTTTCTCAATACAATATTATAAGAAAGTAATTCCCACAAAATTTGAGAGCTCTCACTATAATAGTTCTTTAGGTTTTTGAGAAAGTTATTCTTTCAAAATGTTTAAACTTTTGCTGAAGCAGTTCCTAAGATATACGATTTAATATTTTCGTTATATGCGGGAACAATTTCCGATGGTACTATCCATCCCAATTTCATTTTGAGTTTCGTGGTTGATGAGAAATATATTCCAGTAAATTTTTAAGTATTTTGCTGTAACAGTATTTAAGTTATACGTTAATTAGTATTTTCTTGGTATGGGATTATCATTTCCCCTAGACCTACTCGCCCCATTTTCATGTCAGTTATGTAAATTGACAATGAAATTATTTCCACAAAATCTTTATATCTCTATATGTAATAGTTTTCCAGATATGTGATAAAATTTACTATGTATGGAGTTTATCATTTCCCCTGCTTCTATCGAAAAATTAGGTAGAATATTTTATTTTCGGGTATCACATAATGATACTCGTACAATGAAAAATTTTACGAAAATCGATCCAGCAGTTTAGTTTTCTATAAAGCCCAAAAAAATAAACAAATATGGATTCATTTTGATATAGATTTGTTTGGGGATGGAACAAGCTATGCGTTTAAATTTAACTGGCAATTTACAATTGTTATTCTTTGGAATGATGTCTACAAAAATAGTGTTAATTAAACTGTTTAGAAATGAGTGAACAATTTTCCCTCAAAATTTAAATTTATATTTTGATTATAAAGTATGATTTATTCTTTTTGTATCAAAACCATAATTTCGTATTTAATATTATTAAGGAAATATAGATAGATTTCTGTTAATTGTAAACATTGGAAATGTTTCCAATAAACACAAACATTTGTTTAAACACTGTAACGGCAATTGTTTCCAACGGAAGTCTAGACATATGGTGGCCATCTTTTTTATTTATTTCATTTGTCATAGAGGCTCGTAAAATATTTGCCTAAGAACAACAAAAAAATATTTTTTTTTTTCTTCAATATTTACAAAAAGATAAATATTACTATTAAATGTGTATATTTATAATTTATATTGAACATTTTGTTAAAAAAAATTACAATAACAATAATGATTGATTAGTAATAAATTATACTACAATTTTACAAAAAAAAAAAAAAAAAAAAAAAAAACAAAACTGTCATAATTTCTCTGCCTATTTGGCACCTATACGAGTAAAACACATAATAACTAATAAATTTCTTACCAAGTTTCTTAAATGAATTCCCCAAGAATATAACAAATATTATAAAATTGAAAGATTTTGTTAAATTTACATAAATTACATCGATGAGTATAAATTGTTAAAACCAAAACAAAGTCAAGTAGTTAAATGACCACAAAACCTTAAGGATTTTAAAACAGATTTACGAGATAATAAAACAACCTTTTTTCTAAAATTTATTTTTAAACACAACAGCAACAACTAAAGGAGGGTCATAAATTGTATTCGTATGAAAATTTACACATCGTAGAAAAGGAAATTGAAATTTTTTTGTGTTTTCTCTATAATTGTAAAAACCTATAAAATATATTGAATAGAAAAACATAAAATTAAAATTTAAAGCCACTGTTTTATGGATGTCAAAAAATATAAATAAAAATCTACCTGAGCAGCAGTTTAGTGGACACAACCGTGATCAGCGTAAAAGTGTAAAAGACCCTTAAAGGTGGTGCTTGAATACTCCTTCTCATTCTTTTTAAATTTATATTTCGTTTATTTGTTTTTCCTTTTAGTATGAGCGTCTGTTTGTCATTCTTTAAAATTTAATAGTCTTTGGTTGTGTCACTAAATTGTCAATATCTTTTGTGTATTTTATATATCTTGTTTCTTGTCAATTGTTTATTTTTTACCTTAAGCTGATAATTAATAATACTGAGAATCTTATACTTATTCTGATCTTTTTTTTGATCCTACATACATGCATACATACATACATACATATGTATGCATGAGTACAATTTGTTTTATTATAAATTTTAAGATTTGTTCTAAAATGTCGTTTATGATGGAAGACAGACTACAGCTGGGTTTTTAAAACGACCCGTATTGCCCACACAATAGAGAGATCAGTTGAGTGAGTGAACATCTTAAGTATTTGTTTATAATTTATTTTGGTAGTTGTCATGTAAAACACGTGCCTTTTACTCCGATTTCAGTTTTTTCTTGTTATCTTTTTATGCAATATTCTTTATTAACCTTTTGGCCAAAGCTGGGCTACATAGAGATACAAGTACTACAAGTGTGTTTTGAATTTCAATTAAGAAATAATTGTTTTTCAATAAAAAACGTCTAGTCTAGTCTTTTCAATTATTTTACAATATTTTGCTAAATAGTAGTTACAATTTGGCGCTTCTGTAGTTTATGGAGAGTGAGAGAGAGAAAGAGATGTTTTGGAAAGTGTGTAAAAAGAATTTTAAGATTTCAAGCTAAGTAAGGTATGAGGGGCCTTCAGTTTTACTAGATAAAAGAATATAAAATATTTTTGGTATTTAAATGTATTTAAGTTTTTTGCAAATTAATTTTTGTCACTTTTAATACTTTTAGATATAGATATAATGCATATTATAGGACATTCAGACCGGCGCGAAATTACATACTTTTGTGATTTCGGCCGAAATCATGTTGAAACTACGTTATTTCTCATACATTTACAAAATTACATCAGTTTGTGTAATTTCGGCCAAATTACACAGAATGATGTAAAAATACATTAAAAAATATGAAAAATACACGAAAAATAAATTTTTTACAACTATGTACAACATATTTAAATTGTGAAATGTAAAAAACAGCTGACAGCTTTTTTTTCACATATGCAAAAAAATGGTAAAATTTAAAAGTTAGTTTGTTAAATTTTTGCGCAAAAATATGACAAAAGAACAAAAAATAAACATAAATAAAGTGAGTGTATAAAAAAAAACCAATATTTTAATGACAAAAACAATATCTTTTAATCAATATCCTGTAAACAAAAGTATCAGCTGTTCACGAAATTACATCAAATGTCATTTAGTCATTATGACTTTGGAATTTCGGATTAAAATTACATAATTTTACGCTGAAATTTCAACCTGCAGAACGTTGCAAAAAATTTCATGTACACAATTTGTAAGTTGATTATTTCTAAAATTAAGCAGTTTATTTTGGAATCTCTAAAAATTTCCTAATTAATGAAATTATATTATATATTTTAAATTAAATTTTAAAAATGTATAATTTATACGAATATTTTTTAGAAGCATTCATACAAAATACTGTTGGCCAGGGACCGAACTTTCGAAAATGATTTTTCTTACTTGCATCTCTCATGATGTGCAACAATTTTCAAAGGAAATTAGAAATCAATTTGAAAACATAAAACTTTGAAAGAAAATCTTGTTCTAAATACAGCCTCACGTGGACCTATTAAAACAAAATAATCTTCGTCTGACTGTAATTACCAGGAAGGAAATAAGGCAGAAAAAGAGTGTCATATTATACCAATAACTTAAATAAATTTAAAGACTTCAGCAAAGCATAAAATGAATAAGATGCAACTTCAATAAGGAAATTAAAAAAAAATGTTTTAAATTTGAGATCCATTTTAGATCATTTACTATTACGAATGTAATTTTTTGTTAAACCAAGTAAAACTAATTGAAGAAGCCATACATATTAAAAGATAAAAAATTGAAAGTTTTCCCTATCACGAAATTGGTTGCCGTATGAATTTAATTCAAGAGACTTCGAAAGGCTATTGAGCATGTCTAAAATGTCGTTTCAGCGCCACAAAACGATATCGTTTCTTCATTGAACTTTTTCTTTTGGATCTATTTGTCATAACTATTTTCTTATTGATAGATATTTTTTTATTTCTATTTTGGGCAAAAATTTTAGTCTCAAACTTTTTACGGAACAGTTTTTTCGGTATCTGGACATTTTTCATAATGAGATCCACCCTAATGTGTATAAGTAAAAAAAATAATAATAACTGAAGCTAATCTACATGCTTACTATAATTAAAACATTCGCTTGTTTTCCAGCGTTGAAAAAGTGATTTTTATGTGAAAAATATATATAGTGCTTCCAACCGGGAACCCATCATGCAAAATTCATACCATTCCTAAGGGATAGAGGAAGCGTCAATTTACGTTTCTTTCTTATAAACTTGCCTCATTGGAAGCGCCGTTTTTTACAGGATATAGATACTTGTGAAACCAGCATTATTTGCATAAAATGCATGCCAAAATATCATTTATATATAAATACTTATCGCTCATTTGCTGCAACAACGTCATAACTAAAAAAATATTTTTTTTTTTTAGAAAACACATTTTGAATTATTAAGTTGATATATATTTAAAAAAAATTTTAATGATAACTTTACAATGTTAACTACATAATAGCCTATACACAAATAAAATACAGTAAAATCTTAGAAATTAGAACACTTTGTTCCTCGGGTAGTTCTAATTTCTTTTTTTTTTTTTTTTAAGAGGCAGGAAAATATGGAAATTACTTATATACATCATTATTCATAATTTTTTGGTATTATTTCTTACATTGAATCAATATTTATTTGGGAAAGTTCATTATAATTATAACTGAAGCATTTCTACAAGTAACAAAAAACCTTTGCTGCTATATTGGCTACAGCCAGAATTTTGACCAAGAATTTTTTAAACCTGTTTGTGCTATCTCATACCAACTTTGTTTCTTCAATATTATTGCTTCGGTGATAAAATGTAGTTCAAAGACTTTTAGAATTTTGAAGTATTTTTATCAACTGGTTTCACTTTTGAACATTCGTTCTCAACTAATATGTAAATGTTATAGGAATATATATACTACGTTTAGTTCGGCAACTTTTCTTTGTATTTTTACCTCAATCACAAAGTAAAACTAAAGTAATTAAAACACTAATAAATAATTCATATATATCATGCATTCCATAAAAGAACGAAAAACTTTCCCATCATACGCGTACCCTATGGAGACATTTGAATATCTCCATTTATATTTGTTTAGAATTTTTTAAAAAAAAGTCAAAAAAAAGTGTAACATTAAACATCAATACATCTATATGCTGTAAACGGCCTTTAAAAATTTAAGCTAGATATAGATGATGAATATGAATATCCTCTTTAAACACAATAATTTAAAAATAATATTACCACTTAAAAATGCATTCATAATGCAAATGCAATTTCAACCGTCAATGGCGACCGTTATCGTTCCATGATAAGCAACTATTTGATGCCTGAAATTGAAGCTCGTGATCTCGGCGACATTTCATTTCATCAAGACGACGCCACTTCCCACACATCGCATCAATCAATGGATTTATTGAGAGAACACTTCGGTGAGCACATAGTTTCACGTTTTGGGCCGGTCGATTGGCCACCAAGATCGTGTGATATCACACCGTTAGACTTTTTCCTGTGGTTATATGTAAAGTCTAAAGTTTATGCGGACAAACCCGCTTCGATTCAGGCCTTGGAGGAAAACATCACGCTTGTCATTCGCCAGTTACCAGTCGAAATGCTCGAACAAGTCATCAAAAATTGGACTCAACGGGTGGACCATCTGCGACGTAAAACGGTCAACATTTTATAAAAAAATAAATGCCAAAGAATGTTCTTTCAAATGATAATAAACATTCCCCATTAAATTTGAATTTTCTGTGTTCTTTTCTTAAAAAAAGTAGGGAACCTAGAAATAAATCACGTTTTATTACTGAAATGTTATGAAAAAATTAAAATTTGTCTTTATTTTATTATTATTGCATTTTGTAGTAAAAGTTATGCACACATATTAAAAAAAAATAATGAAATCGAAGGAGTAGAAATTTTTCAAAAACGCATTGTAGAACTGCAATTGCATTAGGAGTGCATCTTTAAATAAACAATTTATCTTTGAATTATTGACTATAAAGAGGTCTTAGTTGGCCTTCATTAAAGCCTTGAATCATTAAAATCCATCGTGAATAAATTAGCGAAAGTTTTGTAATTGGTAAAAATAATAACGAATTCATGGAATATGTGCTCACCAAATATATATAAAATCTGATTTTTGTAAATCCCTCGTGGAACATATATTTTATATTTTACTAGCATATAAGCCTGTTAATGGCAGGAAAAGCAGGATAGCAGGATTTTGGTTTTTAAACTTTTTAAAAATATTACAGAAAATAAAAAATATATTTGCATATTTCCGCCCCCTAAAAGAAATTTTAAAATCTGACTCCGTTAGTTTTATATATAAGTAAGCTGAATTTCTGGGAGCTTCAGAAAGCTCTGAAAAGAGAAAAACATGCTTAGGAAATTATATATAAATCTGCGTTTCCTCACCTCCTGAGAGAAATTTCAAAATCTGGCTTCGTTGAGATTTGTAGGACGAATAGTATTATGATTAAATCGAATTTTATTTGTTTATGTCGTCTGAGAGATTGAGAAAGCTCTGGAAGGGGAAAACAGGCTTAGAAAATTATATATATAAGTAACTAATTAAATAGGTAAAAAAAATAATCACCAAATTAAATAGCATTTCTTTGTAATAAACCATTCAGTTTTATTACAATATATTTCCTTATAATATATGAAGAAATAACCTTGATGTGAAACCAACTTTTTACAAAATATTTAAAAATTGCGACTTTTATTATAAAGGAAACGCTAAATATGCCACACATCATACATTGAAAATGTCATTAATTTTATTTGAATAACTCAGTTATTTTTACCAGAATTATACTTAAACTTCTAGTTTGTATAAATTTTTATATGTTCAGTTTAAAAACGAAAATCAAAAATTTTTAATAATGACCCATATACAGTTCGAATGAAAATTTATTTCATTTTAAGATACAGTTTGTCAAGATTTTAGTTGTGTCATTATTTTTTTGCAGTATGTGTCAAAATTAAAGAGGTTTTTTCTGAATTTCTTTTTTCAAATTTCTTCTATTCGAATATTTATTCGAATTTTTAAAAACATACTTTCTTCTCATAGAGAAAAATGTATATAAGAATTAAAAGTATGTGCCGAAATTTTCTAACAAACTTTGAACTATTTCGAATAAAAAAGAACATATTTTAAGATTTATAGTGCATATTTTAAGCGCCTAACACACACTTTGTCGTTAAGTACTTAAACTTTCTGTCCCTGCTGATGAACATTTCAGAAATCACATAGCCTTTGTAAAGCTAAAATTTTATTAGATTTTTTTAACAAAAAAAAAACATATATATATATATATTTTTTTAATTTACCCATAAATATATTCTTTATGTAAACAATTATATTATTGTTATCAGCGATTAAATTATTAAAAAATATCAATTAAAAATAAACTAACAAAATATATTCCCTTAATTCCCTACATTAAAACAGAAAAAAAAACTTTACCAACAAAAAATCATAAAAATCTTTAAAATTATTAAACATAAATCTATACAATTTTATGAAAAATCTATTATGTAATTGTACTGATATTTAATCGTGCATATATATAAAAAGGCTACAAAAAATAAATTAAGTTCTTATTTTATTTTAAAACAATAAGAAGACCAGATTTATAAATTTAAAAGTCATAAATAAATTTTAATTTAATGACCGAAAAAATAACAATAATTTTTAAAAACTTTTTTGTTGCTTAAAAATAAATTTAGACAAATGATGATTTTGTGTTTTTTAGTAAAGTCATGCTGTTAGAATTTAACAAAAATATGAAAAATAAATAAAAAAGCGAATGTCAAAAGTTAAATTAGAATTTAAATTAAAAATATATAAATTACTTGTACTTGAATTGAGAAATGAAAAAATTATTGAAATAATTATAAAATAAAACGTGAGATAACAATTAAAATCAAAAAGAAAAATAAATAATATTTTATAAAAAATGGACATGAAAATATTAAATATATGATAAATTGTATTTAATTTATGAAACCTGTTTGTAATAATTTAGAATTTCTTAATATTAGAAACTAAAGAAAATAATATTATTAAAAGGAAAACTTCGGTTTCACTTCGTGATTCATTTATTAAAATTGAAAATAATAAATTTTATCGTTAAAGATATCATTTAGCCTGGAAATGTGGGAGGTCTTCTAGACATACAAATAATTTAAAATAAAGCTAGATTTACACAATTGAAATTTTCTTCAAAATTGCTCTCCAAAATGCTTTAAACTCGTGTAAACAGCAAAATTTCTTAAAAATTTATTGAACAAAACGTTTGAAGATTTTATTGATGCCGTGTATATAAGCATCAAATTCGCATTTGGCAATATTGATAACTATAAATAATTTGACAGCATGTTCATTCTTTTGATTCAATACATCGGACTCTCTACCCTTTGCACCAAAGTCGATGTAAACAAAATTGTAGTTCGCGTCCACAAGCGCCATCAAAATAATGCTGTTTTTCTTTTTATAATTGAAATATGCGCTTCCACAGTGTGCTGGTGCTATAATATCATTGTGTTTTCCATCTAATGCACCGATTGAATTGGGAAAATTACACGTTTTATTTATACTTTGGGAAATACTCTCCCATTCCTCCTCTGTTGCTGGCATCTGTACCAATATATATTATTTTTGATATGTTTTTTTATTTAATAAATTAGTTTTTACTTTTAAAAATTCATCTTTTATAACTTTATATAATGCAGCGCATACTTCAGGCACAATATTGCATATCGATGATCTTGATCTTTTAAACAAGAACATCAGACTTACGTAACTGTCCCCAGTCGCAAAAATTCTCAAAGTAATTGCCAGGCGTTCTCCGGGGCATATAGATTCCCGCATATTAGTATTGGTCTTTTCTATTGATGGGGTGACGAGATTAAGGAAATAATAAGGTCGGGATCATTCCTTTTCAATCATTCCCTAAAAGAGACATACATACCATTACCTTCCAAAAGAAAAGGTCGAACCTAATGTTTTTTTTGTTTTCTTCTTTTTTTTTGGCATTATTTTAAGCTACTTCCTCCAGTATTAAAAATGTTGATGCTATGATGATTGTGTCGTCGTCCATACTTATTAATTGTTTTTTTTTTTTTTTTTTTATAATAATAAATTATTTTTTATAATAATAAATTATTTCACAAAAGAAGCAAAACAGCTGATCAAAGTCAATATTTTCAATATAAAAAGTTTACCAATAGTGTAAATTAGCTTCAACTAATTTTGATTACATTTTTATCAAAAGATTTTGAAATATATTGAAAGAATATTTTGATCAAATTTTTGAAACGTGTAAATAGAACATCAAAATAAATTTACAAAATTTTGATAAAACTTCAATCGTGTATATCTTAATATTAATTAAGTATTATAAAAATAATACCTAAAAATTTTATATTTTGAAGGATTTAAAATCGAAGGGCTAATATAATGAATATAGGTATTGAAAACATAAAATATAATAGCTGAATCCCTAAATATAATATATTATTGTTATTGATTATGAGATAAAATCGGATGAGTGTTGAATATTCCACGATACGAAAATTTCCTTAAATCGCACATGGAAGCACTTTTTTAAATTTTTAAAATATAGTAGTCGGATTACTAAATAGAATGTTTCTTAGTTTTAAATATCAGATAAATTCGTAATCTCCGCATAATTTTTAAAAGCATCAATGTAATGAATTTTAATTCTATATGAACATTAATTAACAATTAAAAAAAAAGAACATCAAATTATCAAGCAAACTATTTATAAAATAACTTCCAACAAATTTCTCTTTTTAAATATTATTTCTTTTTTTTTTAATTTCATGATATCAGAATCATATCAAATATTTCGAAAATAATTTTTATTGTAACATTAAATCAACAACTAATCAAAGCGTACCAAATATGGCTTATTGACCATGCTTTAAAAAAAAGGGAAAGAGGTAAATTTACTATTAAATCAATCAAAATAAATGAAATCAAATATTTTCAACAGCAGAAAAAAAGAACAACCTTAAAGCCTACATAACGCCTCTGTATTTAATTAATTTAAAATATAAAAATAAAACAAAATCTTTCTATTTCTTAGTGCCCATAATAACATTGTAACTATTTTACAATTTTTTAAGACAATTTATTATCTTGAGGTTAAATCAAAACATAACAAACAGTAACAAACCTTAAAATAAACTCCAATGAAAACTATTAAGCTAAGTTCACATTAGGCTAATATTTGATGATTTATACAAAACTTTGATTTGTGAACATTGTGTAGTAGTATATTTGTGGGCCTTCTGGCACAACGGCCAAAACGATGGGGCTTTCTGGCACAACGGTCAAAACGATGGGGCTTTCTGTCACAATGGCAACGTAGTGTTGCCACCATAATGAAACCCCTTGAAAACGATTGGGCCATGTAGCACAATGGCAACATTCTGTTGTCATTGGTGTAAATGGTTGTGAGAAGTAATTTATAAGGGTTGTACGCACACACAAAGTTGTTTATGATCATTTTTGTGTGATATACACCTGTTTTTTTTTTTGTTTGTTTGTTTTGGTGTTTTTCTTTGCGGGAGTTTTTCTTGTGTGTTTTGAAGGGTTATATTAAACTGATCTTACAGTGTTTTGTATTTTTTGAAACAATATAGGGATAAAAAAAATGCGCATATAAAATTGTTTATGATTATTGTCACGATTATTTTTGGGTAATAAATTCCTGTGTTTTTATGTTTTTCTTGTGTGTTGTGAAGGGTATAGGTCAGTGTTTTGATTTTTTTTTTTTTTGTTTTTTTGAAATAAAATATGCTTAAGAATAATGCAACAAAAAATTGTTTACTATGATTATTGTCACGATCTTTTATTTTGAATTTTAGATGTTTTCCTTGTGATGTTTATCCTTGATTATTTTAAGAGTTCTATGTAAGTGTTCAGGTTTTTTTTTTTTGTTTTAGCTAATTATATTGTATGTATAGGGATTTCATAACAGGTCGCTGTCATGCGTAATATTTTATGTCACATTTGTCATTAAGAAATTATGTGATTTTGGTAGTAGTATGTTTATGTATGTTCTCGACCACTTTTTTCATACAAAAGTTGGTTCATGCATAGCTGGGGTTGTGGTTTTTTGAAATGTGAAATGTGTATGTGTTGTGGTATGATTGTATGTTGTTTATGTTTTCCATCCCTGGTTAGTAATGTGTTTGTAAGAGAAATGAATAGCATTTGCAGAAAGAGTTTTGTAACTTAAAAAAAAAGACAATGAGTTTTAGTTTTATTTATTTATTTTATTGATAAAAAATTTGTAATATGTTTCTATTAGATGTATTACATTATCTTTTTTTTAATTCAAATTTAATACAATCACACAAAATGTTTGATCTACAATCGCAAATGTTGCATATCGTAGGGCAGTTGATAAAATGTTTTCCATGAACAGAGGCAATTAACTCCATATTTTCATATTCGTCTACAAATTCCGTACCAGAAGCAAGACCTATTCCCTACTTTGTGGTCTTCACAATTACGATAGAGTTCATTGACTCTATGGCTAAATATATTCATATTTTCACCGATTGCATTGTAAACTATTATCATAGCAGTTTATTCTTTACATTTTATACATACTCTATACTTTATGCCTTATAATTTATACCTTACACATTATTCTCTATAGTATATACCTGATACTTTTACTCTATACTTTATACATTATATTATTTATACCCTATAACACATATTTTAAGCCCTACACTTTATACATTATTCTTTATGCCTTATACCTTGTACTTTATAATCTATAATTTATGATATATATTTTATATTCTATACTGTTTACTCTATACTTTGTACCTTATACTTTATATCTTATACTTTTTATACCTTATACTTTATACCATATAATTTATACTCTTTACTTTATACTATATATTTTTTACTTTATACCCTATACTTTACACCTTCTTCCTTATACTCTATACTATGTACTATTTCATATCTTATACATTATACTCTATACTTTATACCTTATATTCTTTATACCTTATACATTATGCGTTATACCTTATAATTTATACTCTATACCTTATACCTTAATATTATACTCAACACTTTATACACTATACTTAATACCCTATACTTTATACCTTATACTTTATAATCTATATTTTATTCATAATATTTTATACATTATCTTTTATGCCTTTTACCTTATACTCTATACTTCATAACCTATACTTTACACTTTATTCTTTATACTTAATACTATATTTATTAATATTATATTTTATACTCAGTATCTTATATCTTATACTTTATACTCTATAATTTAGATTGATTGATAATTTATACCTTATACTTTATAATCTATACTTTATTCATAATTCTTTATGTCTTATATCTTATATCTTATACTTTATACTCTATACTTTGCACCTTATACTTTATACCTTATACATTATACTCTATGCTTTATACCTTATAAAGTTGTGAAAAAGTCACTAATAGAAAATCTAATGATCTACTCCAATTATCATTTAAGCTACAGTATACCATGAATATAATATTCCCCAGAGAATATGAACGTGTAAAGACATTTGATTGGTTGGATAAGAACCAATTGACTATGACGAGAATGTTTTATACCAGCAAAAGAGATAGAACGAGATGTTATTTTTGTGTGTTGAGAACATGTTGATCTGCCTATATCTGAGCATCTGCGCTGATCATCAAATTGTCCTCTATTAAGAAGACGTGGTATCAACAATATATCAATACATTTTGAGTATTTGAAAAAAGTCTTACTACTAACTAGCTATGATACATATGGTCTAAGTAAAGGTATTGAAAAGAATTACAATGATTTTCCTGAGGGTATAATCCTATCTGAAAAACAAATTTTATTACCATCACCAGCAAATATAATATTAGTACTAAAAATCAAAATCTCAATTCATATCATCCGGAATATGTGGAATATGAAATTGAATCACCACACCTAATTATATTTACTGCTGTGTCCAGAAAGTCTAAAAGAACTCTATACCAATTAATAGATTTTGAAAAATACATGTTTATAATTATTTTTTTTCAATTCATATTGTTCTTACTTGTTTGTATATTCTTTATTTTTACATAAATATCTTTAATATTTTCTGTTAATTTTTTTTCTTTTATACAAAATCTTTCGATTTTATAGTATGAATTATATTCTATCCCATATATGTGATTATCTAATAAAAGTTCATTATTTCTTTACTATCAATATTTCTTATAAAGGATGAAATTAAAACATTAAACATTTTAAATTTACACTAAATGCCATGTTTTATTTTATTTTTTATTTTTATAATAGATACATACATATAAACACATTTTTTTTTTTTTTTTTTTTTTTTTTTTTTGTTTCATTATTTTATATTCAGTATTCATTTGTATCACAAATTTAATTACGTTTACATCTCTTTCTAAACATAATATATTTTATAGTGGAGAATTAGACAAAGTTATGAACATATCTGGTAAAATTCAGTATATTATCAATAAATTAAAGGTCTTTTTAGTTTAGTTTGGAAATACGTTGTTGCTTGGAATCAGATAATAAAATATAAATGGTGTGTTAAAATTTATATCAGTAAGAAATATATTCAATCATTATAACAAACCTTCACATCTAAATATTTCAAAAGTCACACTTAATTTTAATTACAATTAATTTCAATTATTTTAATATTTTTGTCTTTTGCAAACATACATTTACATTATTTTTCATCATTCCCTTAGACATCTAAAAGTACAGGGATGAAATATTATCCATAGACTTACTCTTACAATATATATTCTTAATGAAAATAGAACATAAAACTAGAATACAAATCGAAATAACAAAAAGTGATATGTCTCCTGGCATAGTTTTAACCTTTAAATTCTTTATCAGTATGTGGTTTCTCAATATATTTGCTATTGTTTAAAATGTTTACAGGAACTGGTTTTATAACTCTAATATTAATTTTATTGTAATCTATCAGCCATGATGATGTTTGAATAGACGATTTTTGTTTTGATGTAAAATATGCTGAAGAATATAACGTGATTCCTTCGTGTTCTGCAACACATCCTGATGGTAAAGTTAACAACCTTTTAAAGGTAGCATTATCGAACTGCGATTATGATTATCACAGTCCACACTTAGTGTGAATGTATCAGAAACAGTAAATAACCACTGATTTTCTGTTGATAATTTGATCCAAACACTTTTCTTTTCAACTTCTTCAAAATTACATTCAGCATGCCTTGACTGTTTTAGTGCTGAAATTTCACATGTTCGTTCAACAGCTGATTTCCATGAAAAATTATTTCTACAATTAAATTGATCATCATTGTTTTTAGTACATGCATTAAGTTGCAATTGAGACATCAAAAAATACAAATTATTTGCAAAGTTATACACTATGTAGTCATCATCCACCAAAGATATTACTGTACTATTATCTACTTTAACTGGCAATTGAATTATTTTGTAAACTTCAGAGCTATGATTGGTAACTAATGGTATTTCAGCTTGTATTACAATTCGATTTTCTATTATAAATCCATTTACTTTGATAGAATTAAAAATTTTCTTTAATTTAGTACCGGTGAGTTGTCCAGGAAAAATCAAATCATTTGGTAAGAATATTTCAATATGTAATAATTCGTCTTCTAATTGGTTAAATGTAAGAAGATCTGGATTAACATACCCATGATTTATATCAATTAATAGATTTGACAAGGATGATTGAACTTTATTACAGTTATCTACTATTAAATGTAGTTGTCCTATCATAACTTGAAACAACCACTCTGCATTTGTTCTATTTTTATCTTCATCGATATTAATCAGCTTCAGTAGTTCATAAATTTTATTAAAGCTTGCATTTAATTCGTTACTAGTGTTTTTAATATGTTCTTTGTAGAATCTAAAACTGATATTTGTTGAATCATAAGCTCATTCAAATCTTGCTGGTTGTTAAAATAGTTTTTTATTTTTGTTTGCAGAGTTTGTTGATCTTTGTTAGTCACGTCTACTGAGAACATTTTCGATTTTAGAAATAAATTGTCTTGCTGCAATGAATAATATATTTTATCGAACCTTCGTTTCAGCAATTCACATATCTCTCTTTACCATATTTATTAATTAATAATTCATTTTGTATAACTTCTGTCATGATTTTTATTTTCTTAAGTTCATCGTGAAATTCATAGAAGTCATAGTAAATAAATAGATTTCATCTTGAATTAATCATGTTTATTGATCCTATATTATCAAAATATAATGCAGTATTTGATGGTATTTCTTGAACTTTAATATTATTATTATATTCTAACAATGCAACATTTAGTCTTACAGTTGTCACGAGATGTGTCAAAAAGCGAAGTAAGTTATAATTTATAAAATTCATAATATTTAGTTATTGTTTATTTATTAAGCTTGATGTCTTATGTTTATATCTTTACTTTTGGAATATGCTATATCGTGATCTTTGCATGCAGCGTCCAAAAGGTTAATTCCTTTATCTCCTTTATAACTGATAACGAACTGGTTCTAATCTGCTTTATAACAGATAACGAACTGATTCTGATCTGTTTTATAACTGCTAACCAACTGGTTCTGATCTGCTTTATAACTGATTACGAACTGGTTCTGATCTGCTTTATATCTTTCATCACTTATTTACAATTGAATAAAATTATCGAATCCCTTTCTATATCGACCTTAATTAACTAGATCATCCTTACTAACAACAAAACATGTAGATTTTATTATTAACCAACTGTGTTGTAGGAATTAATTCTAATTTCATTTTCATGGCTTTTATATCTCGGATTTGGATTACTAGTGCGTGGACTTCGCATGTAATATTTATCCATAATCTTCGTAATATATTTCTTTTCCTCATTTAAATGAAAGCAGCGGCATGAAACTGCATTTCCATATCTTCTTTTGAACGATTGAATTTTCTGTAAAGATTTTTAAAAAATCATGTTCTCAAAACTCAACAAAAATACACCAATATCAAATATCTTGTAAGCTTCAGATCACTTAAATCACTATAAGCAAAAGCTAAAAAGTGAACCATCCCTAACACCATAGTAAATAAATGATTTTTCTTTTTTAATTTTATGTAGATAATTATTAACTTTAATATGAAAAAAAAAAAATATGTATCGTTAAAAGATTCCATTTATACCTTTAAAATTACAGCAGATGAAATATTAGCCATAGACGTACTATTACAATATTTATTCTTAATGTAAATAGAACATAAAACTAGAATACAAATCGAAATAACAAAAAGTGATATGTCTCCTGACACAGTTTTAATCTTTAAATTCTTTAACTCAGTTTTAATTATATCAACATCAATATGTAGTTTATCAATATATTTGCTATTGTTTAAAATGTTTACAGTAACTGGTTTTATAACTCTAATATTAATTTTATTGTAATCTATCAATTTCAAGTGGTGGTTGTAAATCTCCAAAACTGTCAAAATATTCCTTATAGTTGTGATTTTTATAATATGCTACCCAATGTGTTCCAGATCCATGTTCATCATCTAAATTAACAATACCACATTCTTGAGTAAGTGGTTTTTTTTAGGTAAACCATCACACATGAAAACACCTCTAAAATATCTGAGTTGTCTTCCACATTTCTGTAGATCTATATCAGTTAGGGGACGATTGGGTAGATTTTTTAAAAGTTTTTTGAATTTGGTCTATAATACAATCCATATCCAGTTTTATAAGGTTTAAGATATAAACCTTTTCCCATAGCTATTGCTTCCATATTTTTATTATAACGTGTAGCTTCTGCTAGTTGTTCTTTTCCATTCTTTATACTGTTCACAGCTTTAACTATAGCTGATCCACCTGTAGCTAAACCTCCCAAAGCTGATAATGCTGTTAAAACAGGAATTAGTGGTAGAAATCCACCAATTTTAGGTACTGGAATTACTCTTGGTATTTTTATATTAGCTCTCCTTTTGCTTTTAAAATTATTATGAATGACTTTTTGAGCAATTTTAACAGCGTCATGTATATTATCTGGTTTTTCTTTTTTCAAAAGTTTTAAGGTATTTCTAACAGTGTTGGTAAATAATTTTCTATTACAAACTTTTCTCATTCTTTTTTTTCATTTTTTTTCTCGATTTACGATGTTTTTTAATATTTTTAATATTCTTCATACCTAATCCAAATTTCACTTTTGTCTTCATTGCATTCGTAACAAACCAAGCATTAGCTCGTTCTTTAAAATCACTATCTTTAGATTTTACTCGTTGTCAAGCTTTTCCAGCTAATATTTGATCAGCTTGATGTCGGCTATTTAAATCTTTTGATTGTGAGTATGCAATATCGTGTTCTTTACATGCAGCGTCTAATAAATTTATTCCTTTATCTCCTCTTGCTAAGCGTTCTTTAAGTTTTGTACCAGATCCACAGAATTGATAACCAGGTAATAATACAGTATTTGATGGTATTTCTTGAACTCTAATATTAGTATTATAATTTGAAAATGCAGCATTTAGTCTTACAGTTGTCACGAGATGTGTCAAAAAGCAAAGTAAGTTATAATTTATTAAATTCATAATATTTAGGTGTTGTTTATTTATTAAGCTTGATGTCTTATGTTTATATCTTTACTTTTGGAATATGCTATATCGTGATCTTCGCATGCAACATTCAAAGGTTAATTCCTTTATCTACTCGTTCCAAATTGTTTTTATAATTTTTATCCAGGACCGCAAAATTTGTAACCAGGAAGATGTATTTTGTGTGAGTAGACATAAAAATGTTAATTCTTTCTATTTACGTCAAACTTATACAAGAATCCCAAAACATTTAGTTATATATAATGCTAATAAGATTATTATATTTAAGCAAGTGAGACATATATATGGAGATCATGTGTTATGAATTATGAAAAGTTTCATAAAATCTGTCGAGAATGATGGAAGACAAGTATAGATTTCTGGTTGTAAGTAAAGATGATGATTTAAATAAATATTTAATTATCAGTATATTATTAGATATTAAACGTATTAGATCAGTATACACTACATCGATCTGATATCAGACCTGATATCAGACCTGATATCAGCCCTGATATCTGATATCAGCCCTGATATCTGATACCAGACCTGATATCTGATACCAGACCTGATATCTGATATCAGCCCTGATATTTGATATCAGCCCTGATATCTGATACCAGACCTGATATCTGATACCAGACCTGATATCTGATATCAGCCCTGATAGCTGATACCAGACCTGATATCTGATATCAGCCCTGATATCTGATATCAGCCCTGATATTAGATATCAGGTCTGGTATCAGCTATCAGGGCTGATATCAGATATCAGGTCTGGTATCAGCTATCAGGGCTGATATCAGATATCAGGTCTGGTATCAGATATCAGGTCTGGTATCAGATATCAGGGCTGATATCAGATATCAGGGCTGATATCAGATATCAGGGCTGATATCAGGTCTGATATCAGGTCTGATATCAGGTCTGATATCAGATCGATGTAGTGTATACTGATCTAATACGTTTAATATCTAATAATATACTGATAATTAAATATTTATTTAAATCATCATCTTTACTTACAACCAGAAATCTATACTTGTCTTCCATCATTCTCGACAGATTTTATGAAACTTTTCATAATTCATAACACATGATCTCCATATATATGTCTCACTTGCTTAAATATAATAATCTTATTAGCATTATATATAACTAAATGTTTTGGGATTCTTGTATAAGTTTGACGTAAATAGAAAGAATTAACATTTTTATGTCTACTCACACAAAATACATCTTCCTGGTTACAAATTTTGCGGTCCTGGATAAAAATTATAAAAACAATTTGGAACGAGTAGATAAAGGAATTAACCTTTGAATGTTGCATGCGAAGATCACGATATAGCATATTCCAAAAGTAAAGATATAAACATAAGACATCAAGCTTAATAAATAAACAACACCTAAATATTATGAATTTAATAAATTATAACTTACTTTGCTTTTGACACATCTCGTGACAACTGTAAGACTAAATGCTGCATTTTCAAATTATAATACTAATATTAGAGTTCAAGAAATACCATCAAAATACTGTATTATTACCTGGTTATCAATTCTGTGGATCTGGTACAAAACTTAAAGAACGCTTAGCAAGAGGAGATAAAGGAATAAATTTATTAGACGCTGCATGTAAAGAACACGATATTGCATACTCACAATCAAAAGATTTAAATAGCCGACATCAAGCTGATCAAATATTAGCTGGAAAAGCTTGACAACGAGTAAAATCTAAAGATAGTGATTTTAAAGAACGAGCTAATGCTTGGTTTGTTACGAATGCAATGAAGACAAAAGTGAAATTTGGATTAGGTATGAAGAATATTAAAAATATTAAAAAACATCGTAAATCGAGAAAAAAAATGAAAAAAAAGAATGAGAAAAGTTTGTAATAGAAAATTATTTACCAACACTGTTAGAAATACCTTAAAACTTTTGAAAAAAGAAAAACCAGATAATATACATGACGCTGTTAAAATTGCTCAAAAAGTCATTCATAATAATTTTAAAAGCAAAAGGAGAGCTAATATAAAAATACCAAGAGTAATTCCAGTACCTAAAATTGGTGAATTTCTACCACTAATTCCTGTTTTAACAGCATTATCAGCTTTGGGAGGTTTAGCTACAGGTGGATCAGCTATAGTTAAAGCTGTGAACAGTATAAAGAATGGAAAAGAACAACTAGCAGAAGCTACACGTTATAATAAAAATATGGAAGCAATAGCTATGGGAAAAGGTTTATATCTTAAACCTTATAAAACTGGATATGGATTGTATTATAGACCAAATTCAAAAAACTTTTAAAAAATCTACCCAATCGTCCCCTAACTGATATAGATCTACAGAAATGTGGAAGACAACTCAGATATTTTAGAGGTGTTTTCATGTGTGATGGTTTACCTAAAAAAAACCACTTACTCAAGAATGTGGTATTGTTAATTTAGATGATGAACATGGATCTGGAACACATTGGGTAGCATATTATAAAAATCACAACTATAAGGAATATTTTGACAGTTTTGGAGATTTACAACCACCACTTGAAATTGATAGATTACAATAAAATTAATATTAGAGTTATAAAACCAGTTACTGTAAACATTTTAAACAATAGCAAATATATTGATAAACTACATATTGATGTTGATATAATTAAAACTGAGTTAAAGAATTTAAAGATTAAAACTGTGTCAGGAGACATATCACTTTTTGTTATTTCGATTTGTATTCTAGTTTTATGTTCTATTTACATTAAGAATAAATATTGTAATAGTACGTCTATGGCTAATATTTCATCTGCTGTAATTTTAAAGGTATAAATGGAATCTTTTAACGATACATATTTTTTTTTTTTCATATTAAAGTTAATAATTATCTACATAAAATTAAAAAAGAAAAATCATTTATTTACTATGGTGTTAGGGATGGTTCACTTTTTAGCTTTTGCTTATAGTGATTTAAGTGATCTGAAGCTTACAAGATATTTGATATTGGTGTATTTTTGTTGAGTTTTGAGAACATGATTTTTTAAAAATCTTTACAGAAAATTCAATCGTTCAAAAGAAGATATGGAAATGCAGTTTCATGCCGCTGCTTTCATTTAAATGAGGAAAAGAAATATATTACGAAGATTATGGATAAATATTACATGCGAAGTCCACGCACTAGTAATCCAAATCCGAGATATAAAAGCCATGAAAATGAAATTAGAATTAATTCCTACAACACAGTTGGTTAATAATAAAATCTACATGTTTTGTTGTTAGTAAGGATGATCTAGTTAATTAAGGTCGATATAGAAAGGGATTCGATAATTTTATTCAATTGTAAATAAGTGATGAAAGATATAAAGCAGATCAGAACCAGTTCGTAATCAGTTATAAAGCAGATCAGAACCAGTTGGTTAGCAGTTATAAAACAGATCAGAATCAGTTCGTTATCTGTTATAAAGCAGATTAGAACCAGTTCGTTATCAGTTATAAAGGAGATAAAGGAATTAACCTTTTGGACGCTGCATGCAAAGATCACGATATAGCATATTCCAAAAGTAAAGATATAAACATAAGACATCAAGCTTAATAAATAAACAATAACTAAATATTATGAATTTTATAAATTATAACTTACTTCGCTTTTTGACACATCTCGTGACAACTGTAAGACTAAATGTTGCATTGTTAGAATATAATAATAATATTAAAGTTCAAGAAATACCATCAAATACTGCATTATATTTTGATAATATAGGATCAATAAACATGATTAATTCAAGATGAAATCTATTTATTTACTATGACTTCTATGAATTTCACGATGAACTTAAGAAAATAAAAATCATGACAGAAGTTATACAAAATGAATTATTAATTAATAAATATGGTAAAGAGAGATATGTGAATTGCTGAAACGAAGGTTCGATAAAATATATTATTCATTGCAGCAAGACAATTTATTTCTAAAATCGAAAATGTTCTCAGTAGACGTGACTAACAAAGATCAACAAACTCTGCAAACAAAAATAAAAAACTATTTTAACAACCAGCAAGATTTGAATGAGCTTATGATTCAACAAATATCAGTTTTAGATTCTACAAAGAACATATTAAAAACACTAGTAACGAATTAAATGCAAGCTTTAATAAAATTTATGAACTACTGAAGCTGATTAATATCGATGAAGATAAAAATAGAACAAATGCAGAGTGGTTGTTTCAAGTTATGATAGGACAACTACATTTAATAGTAGATAACTGTAATAAAGTTCAATCATCCTTGTCAAATCTATTAATTGATATAAATCATGGGTATGTTAATCCAGATCTTCTTACATTTAACCAATTAGAAGACGAATTATTACATATTGAAATATTCTTACCAAATGATTTGATTTTTCCTGGACAACTCACCGGTACTAAATTAAAGAAAATTTTTAATTCTATCAAAGTAAATGGATTTATAATAGAAAATCGAATTGTAATACAAGCTGAAATACCATTAGTTACCAATCATAGCTCTGAAGTTTACAAAATAATTCAATTGCCAGTTAAAGTAGATAATAGTACAGTAATATCTTTGGTGGATGATGACTACATAGTGTATAACTTTGCAAATAATTTGTATTTTTTGATGTCTCAATTGCAACTTAATGCATGTACTAAAAACAATGATGATCAATTTAATTGTAGAAATAATTTTTCATGGAAATCAGCTGTTGAACGAACATGTGAAATTTCAGCACTAAAACAGTCAAGGCATGCTGAATGTAATTTTGAAGAAGTTGAAAAGAAAAGTGTTTGGATCAAATTATCAACAGAAAATCAGTGGTTATTTACTGTTTCTGATACATTCACACTAAGTGTGGACTGTGATAATCATAATCGCAGTTCGATAATGCTACCTTTAAAAGGTTGTTAACTTTACCATCAGGATGTGTTGCAGAACACGAAGGAATCACGTTATATTCTTCAGCATATTTTACATCAAAACAAAAATCGTCTATTCAAACATCATCATGGCTGATAGATTACAATAAAATTAATATTAGAGTTATAAAACCAGTTCCTGTAAACATTTTAAACAATAGCAAATATATTGAGAAACCACATACTGATAAAGAATTTAAAGGTTAAAACTATGCCAGGAGACATATCACTTTTTGTTATTTCGATTTGTATTCTAGTTTTATGTTCTATTTTCATTAAGAATATATATTGTAAGAGTAAGTCTATGGATAATATTTCATCCCTGTACTTTTAGATGTCTAAGGGAATGATGAAAAATAATGTAAATGTATGTTTGCAAAAGACAAAAATATTAAAATAATTGAAATTAATTGTAATTAAAATTAAGTGTGACTTTTGAAATATTTAGATGTGAAGGTTTGTTATAATGATTGAATATATTTCTTACTGATATAAATTTTAATACACCATTTATATTTTATTATCTGATTCCAAGCAACAACGTATTTCCAAACTAAACTAAAAAGACCTTTAATTTATTGATAATATACTGAATTTTACCAGATATGTTCATAACTTTGTCTAATTCTCCACTATAAAATATATTATGTTTAGAAAGAGATGTAAACGTAATTAAATTTGTGATACAAATGAATACTGAATATAAAATAATGAAACAAAAAAAAAAAAAAAAAAAAAAAAAAAAATGTGTTTATATGTATGTATCTATTATAAAAATAAAAAATAAAATAAAACATGGCATTTAGTGTAAATTTAAAATGTTTAATGTTTTAATTTCATCCTTTATAAGAAATATTGATAGTAAAGAAATAATGAACTTTTATTAGATAATCACATATATGGGATAGAATATAATTCATACTATAAAATCGAAAGATTTTGTATAAAAGAAAAAAAATTAACAGAAAATATTAAAGATATTTATGTAAAAATAAAGAATATACAAACAAGTAAGAACAATATGAATTGAAAAAAAATAATTATAAACATGTATTTTTCAAAATCTATTAATTGGTATAGAGTTCTTTTAGACTTTCTGGACACAGCAGTAAATATAATTAGGTGTGGTGATTCAATTTCATATTCCACATATTCCGGATGATATGAATTGAGATTTTGATTTTTAGTACTAATATTATATTTGCTGGTGATGGTAATAAAATTTGTTTTTCAGATAGGATTATACCCTCAGGAAAATCATTGTAATTCTTTTCAATACCTTTACTTAGACCATATGTATCATAGCTAGTTAGTAGTAAGACTTTTTTCAAATACTCAAAATGTATTGATATATTGTTGATACCACGTCTTCTTAATAGAGGACAATTTGATGATCAGCGCAGATGCTCAGATATAGGCAGATCAACATGTTCTCAACACACAAAAATAACATCTCGTTCTATCTCTTTTGCTGGTATAAAACATTCTCGTCATAGTCAATTGGTTCTTATCCAACCAATCAAATGTCTTTACACGTTCATATTCTCTGGGGAATATTATATTCATGGTATACTGTAGCTTAAATGATAATTGGAGTAGATCATTAGATTTTCTATTAGTGACTTTTTCACAACTTTATAAGGTATAAAGCATAGAGTATAATGTATAAGGTATAAAGTATAAGGTGCAAAGTATAGAGTATAAAGTATAAGATATAAGATATAAGACATAAAGAATTATGAATAAAGTATAGATTATAAAGTATAAGGTATAAATTATCAATCAATCTAAATTATAGAGTATAAAGTATAAGATATAAGATACTGAGTATAAAATATAATATTAATAAATATAGTATTAAGTATAAAGAATAAAGTGTAAAGTATAGGTTATGAAGTATAGAGTATAAGGTAAAAGGCATAAAAGATAATGTATAAAATATTATGAATAAAATATAGATTATAAAGTATAAGGTATAAAGTATAGGGTATTAAGTATAGTGTATAAAGTGTTGAGTATAATATTTAAGGTATAAGGTATAGAGTATAAATTATAAGGTATAACGCATAATGTATAAGGTATAAAGAATATAAGGTATAAAGTATAGAGTATAATGTATAAGATATGAAATAGTACATAGTATAGAGTATAAGGAAGAAGGTGTAAAGTATAGGGTATAAAGTAAAAAATATATAGTATAAAGTAAAGAGTATAAATTATATGGTATAAAGTATAAGGTATAAAAAGTATAAGATATAAAGTATAAGGTACAAAGTATAGAGTAAACAGTATAGAATATAAAATATATATCATAAATTATAGATTATAAAGTACAAGGTATAAGGCATAAAGAATAATGTATAAAGTGTAGGGCTTAAAATATGTGTTATAGGGTATAAATAATATAATGTATAAAGTATAGAGTAAAAGTATCAGGTATATACTATAGAGAATAATGTGTAAGGTATAAATTATAAGGCATAAAGTATAGAGTATGTATAAAATGTAAAGAATAAACTGCTATGATAATAGTTTACAATGCAATCGGTGAAAATATGAATATATTTAGCCATAGAGTCAATGAACTCTATCGTAATTGTGAAGACCACAAAGTAGGGAATAGGTCTTGCTTCTGGTACGGAATTTGTAGACGAATATGAAAATATGGAGTTAATTGCCTCTGTTCATGGAAAACATTTTATCAACTGCCCTACGATATGCAACATTTGCGATTGTAGATCAAACATTTTGTGTGATTGTATTAAATTTGAATTAAAAAAAAGATAATGTAATACATCTAATAGAAACATATTACAAATTTTTTATCAATAAAATAAATAAATAAAACTAAAACTCATTGTCTTTTTTTTTAAGTTACAAAACTCTTTCTGCAAATGCTATTCATTTCTCTTACAAACACATTACTAACCAGGGATGGAAAACATAAACAACATACAATCATACCACAACACATACACATTTCACATTTCAAAAAACCACAACCCCAGCTATGCATGAACCAACTTTTGTATGAAAAAAGTGGTCGAGAACATACATAAACATACTACTACCAAAATCACATAATTTCTTAATGACAAATGTGACATAAAATATTACGCATGACAGCGACCTGTTATGAAATCCCTATACATACAATATAATTAGCTAAAACAAAAAAAAAAAACCTGAACACTTACATAGAACTCTTAAAATAATCAAGGATAAACATCACAAGGAAAACATCTAAAATTCAAAATAAAAGATCGTGACAATAATCATAGTAAACAATTTTTTGTTGCATTATTCTTAAGCATATTTTATTTCAAAAAAACAAAAAAAAAAAAATCAAAACACTGACCTATACCCTTCACAACACACAAGAAAAACATAAAAACACAGGAATTTATTACCCAAAAATAATCGTGACAATAATCATAAACAATTTTATATGCGCATTTTTTTTATCCCTATATTGTTTCAAAAAATACAAAACACTGTAAGATCAGTTTAATATAACCCTTCAAAACACACAAGAAAAACTCCCGCAAAGAAAAACACCAAAACAAACAAACAAAAAAAAAACAGGTGTATATCACACAAAAATGATCATAAACAACTTTGTGTGTGCGTACAACCCTTATAAATTACTTCTCACAACCATTTACACCAATGACAACAGAATGTTGCCATTGTGCTACATGGCCCAATCGTTTTCAAGGGGTTTCATTATGGTGGCAACACTACGTTGCCATTGTGACAGAAAGCCCCATCGTTTTGACCGTTGTGCCAGAAAGCCCCATCGTTTTGGCCGTTGTGCCAGAAGGCCCACAAATATACTACTTTGTGTGAATACTAGATATAAAATATTTGCCATTATTTTGAGTAAATTTTTATTTGGTCTTACAAAAGAAATGTAGGATCAAACAATGGCAAACAACAGCTGATGCAGCAAACTGCTGAAATTGAAAAATTTATTGTTTATATGTAAATAAACTTTAAATCGGCAAAAAAGAAATTGAACAATTTATATTACATCTATTAAAATATAGTCTTTTTTGAATAAAAAAAATCAACATATTAGTATTTTTTATTAAAACCGTAATATGGCTTGTTACGTTTCTTTTATACAGCGTGCAAAGAAAACAGTGTTGTTTTGTGAAGACAGGACTGTTTTGTAAATGGCGTGAAGAGGAAACAGGATTGTTATTTTGTATAAACATAAATTGTTTATGAAAAATGTAAAAATATATTAATTTTTAAAGTAAGTTTCATTGATAAATTGATAATAATTCGCATAATTCATTTATTATCTAAATATTTTACTTTTTTAACAATTATACTTTGCTTGATTTACTACCTAACTGGTAGCTTTAAACAGACCAGAAAATGCATTCCATTCTGCCGAGTGTCCAATAAAACTTCTACACTGTATTCTTCCACAATTATTCAATGAACTTAAGCCGAATATGCAAAAATTCTATAAATAACTATATAAAAAAGTTCAACAAAAAAACTATAAACTAATTAACTTTAAAACAAACAGAAGGGACAAATCAAAAGTAACAACAACATTGTTCAATGCTACTTAATACATGGCTAAACAATAACAAATCATAATTACATTGCTGATTTACTGCCTAAAAACTGGTAGCTTTAAGCATATAAACAATAATAATTGAAAAGGAGAATACAAAATAATTGTAAAAACCTTTATCCTAAACCATTTGTCTTACTTAATAACATATAGGAAAAATAAATTACGGATTCCATTTCCCGAAGATTTGTAAGTTAAATAGATGATGTTTACAGAAAACACTACGGTGCGACGCTGAAGAGTGCTGATGACGGTCGTGGCGGATTAGAAAATGCATTCCATTCTGTTGAGTGTAAAATAAAACTTTTACAATGTATTCTTCTACAATTATTCAGTAAACTTAAGCCGAAATACAAAAATTCTAAAAAACTATAAAAAAGTTCAACAAAAAGCTCTAAACTATTTTATGTTTTTGTAAATTTTGTAGATAAAAAACAATAAACAACATTTTCACTTTATATTAAATAAAAACGCTACAAATATCATCTTGACATCTAAATAATCCGAAATTATTTCTTAAAATTATTCTAAACCGAGAAAAATAAAATAAAAAATAAAATTTTCCTGTAAATTAATTTCGTGATTAATATCAAATAAATTTTTATCACAGTTTTGTGTTTGATAAAAATAATTTTGAATAAATAATTTGCATTTCATCTGAAGTGGCATAATATATATTTTCCCTTACACATATTTGACTTCATTTGATAGCTGTTTCATTAAACAAAAAACGTCAAATAAATGCGCGTAATGTGAATAAAAAATCAACTCTGTATTGTGTTGCAAAAATTGCTGGAAAACAATACTAAATAATTCTGGTCAAATATTTGCCTAATCTGAACTCAGCTTTAGAAACATCTGGTTGTAATAGAGCAATTTCACTTTGATTTGGTTTATTAGAAAAGAAAAAAACAAAACAACCTTTAGGTCACCCACGTTTTTATAAACGGATAACCAAATATTTATAAGTTTCACCTAATGCCCTCATAATATCATATCGCACTTATAAGTAAATACTTAATTTATTGGAATCTTTACGATAACGTTGGACAGAGCCTTAAGGCAAAGAGGGAAATTTTATGATGCACTTTAGAAAAAAAGTTAAATAAATATTTACACGTGTATTTTATTATTATTATTATTATTATTATGTTTTAATTATTATATTTAGAATTAATGATTTATTTTAATAGATTTAAAGTTAAAATCAATCAACCAAAAATATTAATAAAAGTGTACATATGCTTCAAATCATATGAAGGATATTTTTGTAGTTTTTTTCCATATTTTATTTATTGAAACTTCAGTAATTACACATGAACTAACAATTAGTATTCGAATTTTAAATCTAAATACTAATATCTAATTTGGTTCAACCACTGTCGAACAAAAAACTATTTAAATTCGTATATTTCAGTTTCTTCTTGTTTAAAGGGTGCCTGCCTTGCTTTCAATCGGATATGACCTTTACTTATTAAGATATTTCGAGCTAGTGGATTTCTAGATTTTTTAAATATTTACAAATTAAATACACTATGGAACAAAAGCTACCACTTTTTTTTAATGAAAATTTATTTTTTAGTCATTACCTTATTAACGACGGATCTGAAATAAATTAAAATAGTAGAATATACTCCTTAGGTTTTAATTTAAAATATTTAAATTCCTTACATTATTATAACTGTTTGGTTGATATAAAAAATAATAAAATCTATAAATTGTGGAAGTGTTCGCTTTTGCACGATTTTCAAATTTGATTAATAACCACGTCTATTGTTGTTTATATTTGCAATAACTTAAAAATTCAACTAAGAGTGTCGAGCAAAAAATAAACTTCTTAGGATACTTTTAAAAATATTTGAATACGAAATGGACTTTTTAAAATCAGAATTCGAAAAAAAATTAAAAATATGTTTCTAAATAGATTTCTTTCAAAAAATTCACAAGGTCCCAAAACTATCTCAATCCTTGACAATAAAAGTAAAAAAAAAAACATGAAAACATCCAAGAATTTTTTAATAATGAGCAATTTAGAATACACAGAAACAGAGATACAAAATTGAAGAATACTAATATCGGGGAAAATTAAATTCCCCAAAAAACCCATTAAAATCGATAACTGCAATGCTGGTATTTGAGCTTTATCCCGATTTCTTAAGAAAAATGGCGCTATTGTAATAAAAAATCCAGGAAATTAGAACTAGCTGTCAGACAAAATTTATTGAACCTTATATATTTCTAAAATGCTATAAATCCTGAACCGTGAATATCTGTTTAGTCATCAGAAGAGACAAACGGAAATATATTTGTGCCTGAATATAAGAATTCATTTTGGTTGAAATAACAATTGTCTCCCAGTATTACTAAGCTAAGAAAACTATAAAACGAATGGATATTTTTCTAATGGTTTAGGGAAGTTTCCTATAATTAAGTGTTGATCTAAAGATACTAATTATTAGTATTATGTGCTACAAAATTTTTTTTTGAACTCTTCCCTAAAATTTTATCAGTTTCTGGGAATATTATATTGAAGACATTGCATTACAACATAACATTGCTTCCAAACTCAAGACTAAACAGAAGTCCTTACTTAGTCAAACTGATCCGAAATTCTCTTAAAACATGGAGTTATAGAGGGATCCGCAGAGACCAGAATTAAACTTATTTAAAAGTATGTATAATGATATGAAATGATATGAAATCGCTTTTAGTTATTGTGAAATTTTTTTTGTATATTATGAAACGATATATTATGGATTTAAGTCGCGAAATAGAATGCAAAGCCTGTTTAAATTTTTTTTTTAATTTTTCTTGGATGGTGCAAAACTGAAAACTTTTTTATTTTAGGAATATCTCAATTTTTTATTTTTTTATTTTATTTATTTATTTATTTTTTTTGCAGTAATTAATTAATTTTAACTTCCCAGCAAAAACTTTGCTTTCCTGGTAAGCTAGCAGGTATAATTGGAAACAAAAATATTTTTTGACTCTAGGGGTACTCAAAAATATGTACCTAAACGAAAACGAAAATAAAAATAAAAAAACAAAAAAATTTTGCCGTCAGTGAGACTCGAACTTGGACACACACTAACTATTCGTTTTTATTGACTAACGTCTTACTCAGTACACCATCTCGCACATTGCATCGTAAGCGACAAAAACTCTATTTAGTTTAAAATATCTTTTTAGACATTTTGTTATAAAAAACTAACAGCTTCAGAATGGCGTTGAACCAACAACCTTCTGGTTGTTAATCCGGCAAATAATAATGACGCCTCATTACCAAGAAACTACTTTAATAAGTAGTTGTTATTACCGAAAACCAAAAAGTTTTTGCTGGGACTTTACTTGTTGGAAAGATAGAGCCTATAAAAGTAAATGGTCACAAGAAAAGTGTTTACAAATATGTTCCTCAGATATTCGTCATCAATCGAAACAGCCAGTCAGTAATCACCGATTAATTGTCAAAATATTTCCATTTGGCCGCACTGAGATCCTGATTTCAAGGATTATTTTTTAAGGTTATTTGTATTATAGTTATTTTCTAAAATTTTTTAAAATTATAAAATTGCAATACAAAGACGAATATTGATTTCATTATTCTTTTATTTTCAAAAATGGCGTTTTCACAAAAATAATTAGAAACTAGATTTATTAAGCATTAATTTGAGCTAAAGTTTATTCACATTAGTCAAATAGGCCGAAGATATATGGATGAAAAATTTGTGTATTTAAAAAAAAAAAAATTCTGAAAAAGTGAACTTTGAACCATGATAAAAACAAAACTACAATGAATTTGAAAATTTTGAAGAACTTAAAATTTTGTATTGACGTCATGAGTGTGTTTACGAAATTTTATTAAAATTGAAAGTGAGGAGGTCAAAAATTGTATTTTTTTTATTCAAAAAATTCTGTTTTCTCCCGTATATTACAGATGAATAATTGTGAGGAAAGCATTCTTAAGATACTTTAGAATGTCCTTGCAAAATTAATGAAAATCAAAAGATCAAACTTTTAATTCCGCTCAATTCTGTAATAAGAGTTCATCGAAACGTAACAATTCAAAGCAACAGTATTAATAACTATTACCAAACCAATAATTTCGTATTAAAAGATGATTGCGAGTAATGTCATTTAAAGATTTAATCATTCAGGAAACTAACACATTTGTAAATTTTTGTAATACACATTTACACTAATTTTTACAGAAATAAATAATATAAATATAATAATGACTCGTTTTTAAATAAATTAAATTGCACATAAATATGATTAGAACACAAAAAAAGTTAAAAAAAATAAAGCAAATTTAAATAATTTTATTATTACAATAAACGCTATGGCTACACTGAATAATAAAAAAAGTAAATAATTTGTAAATAATTTGTTTCAACAGATACATAATATATAAAAGAGGGTATTTTGGGCATTTTATCAATCCAATATAGGCAAAACATTCAAAATTTTTTGAATTTTGAAAACTTTTTATAAATAGACGGTCAATGTCTACACATATAGTACACAAAATTGCATCGTTGTACCTAGTTTCCTTTTATTTTTTTTCCCCATTTTTTAGTATGGGCTCACTGTGCTGCGAGCCCAATTTTTGTCCAATATTAATTTATAAAATATTTTTGTGTGGCTTTGAAAATAATGAAACAAAGACTGCCCAAAGGATTATTACTGAAAATCGTTCACTTAACTTGATTGTTGAAACACTCCTTCATAGAAAATACCTCGAACCTATGCAATTTATACATTGAAGAGTTTTGTTTCGAAGCGATATACTAAGGCGGATCAATAAGTCCGTGACTTTTGGAACTTCTCACGTAGTTATATTCGAAATAGGAAGTAGTCACTAGGGGCTAAATCCGGATAATATGGCGGAGGAGGTACCAATTCGTAGCCCAATTCATGGAGTTTTGCCATTGAGACTGCACACGTGTGTCTTGATGAAAAAGAACTTTTTTCTTCAACCGGAGAAACCCACTGTTTAGATTGCTGCTTAGTCTCCGGAGTACAGTAATGGATCCATGTTGCATCCACAGTTACAAAACGCCGCAAAAATGCATTCGGATTGCGGTTAAACAACTCCAAATAATCCTTTGAAGTTATCACACGTTTACCTTTATGGTCAATTGAGAGCAAACGCAGCACCCATCTTGCAGACAACTTTCTTAAACCCAGCTGATCATTTAAAATCGAAACCACACTGCCATATGAAATGCCTATGGCATCAACAATCTCACGCACTTTTACTCTTCGGTCGGCCAACACCATATCGTGGATTTTTTCGACATTTTCGGATGTACTGAGCTCAATTGGCCGTCCAGAACGTTCAGCGTCATTTGTACTTGTGCGACCACAACGAAAGACAGTAAACCACTTTTTTACCATTGAAATCGATGGTGAAGAGTTCCCATAGTATTTATCGAGCTTTTAATTGGTTTGATTGACGGTTTTTTTTCGCAAAAAATAATGTTTAATGAGCACTCGAAATTCACTTTTTTCCATTTTTAGAAAAATACACGAGGTTGTATGTTTTTAACAGCTGTTAAGCGCAAAGTAAATGTCGACACTTGCTCAAAATTTGACAGTAGTCTATTAACAGGTGGTACTTGATGGGAATAATGTTGCATTTCATATAACTACGAGGTAAGTTGCATTTCATATAACTACGAGGTAAGTTCGAAAAGTCACGGACTTATTGATCCGCCCTCGTACACATTAATCATACAGATATAAAAAGTAGTTTCCTAATAATAGACAGTTCAACCATGTATCATCAAAATAATAATTTTGATGATTTTTATAGCAAAATTATGATTTTTCATTGCTCAAATGATGAATTTTTGGCCAAAGCTTCTGGCAACACTGATTGGGATCATAATGATATTTACTTGATGATAGCTTATGCGTAGGATAAAATTATCTTAAAAAGTATTATTTAGTATAGCTTGGATTTATTTGTTTGTTTTATGCGTATCTGTTTACTTTTGAAGTTTTTAAGAAAAATGTTGTTGTTAGAAAAACTAACAAACTTGAGGAAAAATATTAAATCATAATTAAGTTGGTAGATTTGAAATTGTTATTGTTGTTGTTAATTTGAATTTGGGTGTTGTTTACTTTGTACTTTTGAAATGCAGTTTATTTATGACTTTGTGTGGTTTAAACTTTATTTGATTTATTCTTCTTCATTTCTTTTGTATTCAGTTATTGTTAAAGATTAAAGTTTACAACGCACCGATTTTCGACAAAAAATAATAAATGTAAATAAGTAATAACAATAACAACAAATTTAAATACAGATGTGGTAATTTTTACTTGTTGCTTATTATTAGTAACGAATAACACAAACGGAAAAGTGTTTAGAGTTAAATCGTGATAATGGAGAGAAAATTATTGTTACACCATTTGAAAATTTTAATTTACACAAAATTTAAATTGTTTATTAAGGTTGATTGTTTGTAAAACAAACAAGTGGAAGTGATATGCCAAGTTTTTTTTTATACAAACGCATTTCTTAATATGATTAGATGATGAATTAAGTTGTTATATTAATATTAGAGTGACCTAGAATTGTTTAGATTTCAAAGATAGATTTTAAAGAAGATAGTAAAGAGCTAACAGATAGAACTACATACATATATATATGTTGAATTGTATGTGATAAAAATAATTGTAGAGTATCGGTATCATAATTTTATTCTCAAACATGCCATAACATAAATTGTGATGCATTGAAAGATTTTAATATTTTCTTCTTTGTCGGTTGAATATATAATTTTAGGTCATGTCGGAAAATATAATGCACATTTACAATTAAATCATTAACAGTTTCAATATCGTCAATAGTTAAGAGATTTTTGGGAAAAACTAGTTACTAACGGTAAAGTAAATCGTTTCACAATGTAAGAAACTATGGACCGGAAGTTATTTAAAATAATTGTGGGGATATTTAATGTCGAGGATTCACGGCTTAAAAAGAAAAATAAATATTTTAAAAAACAAATATTTAAAAAATTTAAAAAGTATGTAAAATAGCGCGATACACAGTGTCACATTTGGTAAGTTTTAGATAGACAAAAAACCAGTTTTGGAGATATTCTACTGAAATTTTATATTCTGTACGTAGAAAAGGCCGCAAAAATAATTAAAACATAAAAGTATAAAAAGGGCAAAATATATCAGATAATTATACTCCGAGAAAACATTAGAAGCTATAATCTACTATATATATATATATATATATATATATATATATATATATATATATATATATATATATATGTTATGTTTAGTGTATGACGAATCTAATGGAAACAGTGTAAACACATGATGTTCTATAGAAGAAGAAGTCCACTACTCTGTAGATACACAATAAATGAATTACAGCTTGATCTAGTCTAAGAATTTCTTGATCTGGGTGTGTTGCTTGATTGTAAACTATACTTTAATTTACACGTTTCGCAAATTGTTAATAAGGCAAAAGGATTTCTAGGTTTCATCAAGCGTTGAGGAAGAGAATTTAATGATCCTTACGTTTCCAACCAATTATCTCGTAAGATCAATCCTGGAATATACTTCCGTGGTCTGGGATCCTCAATACGAAATTCATATAAAGAAAATTGAATCGGTCCACAAACAATTTATCTTATTTTGTCTTCGTAATCTTCCATGGAATCCTAAAATTAATTAACCATCATACGAAAGTCGATTATAGCTTATTGATCTACCTACTCTTGAAAGTAGGAGAAAATGTATGAATATTTCATTTGTAATTAATTTAGTAAACGGTTCAATTAATTTTGAATTCCTGCTTTGTAAGATCGAAATCGTAATACCAAGTCATCCAACTAGAAATTATACTCTTTTAAAAATCAAATATTATCGAAACAATTATTCAGCAGTTTTTATCCATATATTGATTTCTCAGTAAATCTAATCTGCATTAAGGGGAGTATTTTTAACTTAGTTAAATAATAAGACTTTGTTATTGAATGATTATGGAAGACATTTTACTGTAAATAGAAAAATAGTAAATATTAAATTAAAAACATTTCATAAGTTTTGACAATAAATAAATACAAGAAAAATATATTTAATAAAATAATTTCTATACAATTTTTTATGGGCACTCAGAGGTAAGCTATGTACTGTATATTACGTGGGTGGATCAATAAGTCCGCGACTTTTCAAACTTGACTCGTAGTGTTGCATTTCATATAACTACGAGGAAAGTTCGAAAAGTCACGGACTTATTGATCCGCCCTCGTAATTGGTTGGAGGTTATCTAAATGCAACTTATATTATTGTTATTTTTCTATGGCTTCTAACAGGGACATTTGACAGTTAATGATGTTTCTAAAAATTGGTAAAACGAAGTACGTCCCGCGGATATTGACTAAGACCTTCCCGTTTGAAGAAACTTTTGAGTCAATGGTTCTGCGATCTACAGTCCTTCACGATATTTCATATTTCCCAAGGTAAGTAACAGTTATTTAGTTATTTAAATACACTAGATGGGATAAATTTTTTTTGTGATGTTTCTAACATACAGCAAATTTATCGGACCTACACCGCAAAGATCAGCATTCGACCGGAAAAAAATTCTTAGTTAATTTAGTAATGTCTCAACATTTTGTTAGCTTAGGACCAAAGTATCGGTAGCAAATTAAATGAAATTAAGAAGGCAAATGTTCGTAGTCCAGTTTACACACAAACGTTTTCCGGTAAGTGTTTCAGCGTTTGTCTCCATGTTTTTATAAAATTACATTTATAACATGAAATTATTCTATCAAATTTGTAAGTGTCGATCCATTATTGAACAATGGTGAGATTTTATTTATATATTTTAACTATATTTATTAATATTATATATTAATTTTTTTATTTAATATTTTTATTTGTTTAGTTATAAAAATTCAATAATTATATCAATTTAATAAAATCGTTTTCAAATCTCATAATTTAAGTTTTTTGAATTATGGTCATTTTCGAATTCTTTTTTTTTTTTGCTTCAATAAAATTACATGTTTGGATATCTTTTTTTTAATTCTAGCTATTTAATTGTTTGAATTTATTACAGATTTGGAAATATTATGTTTTTAAATGTATATTATTTTAATTTAAAAAAATATTTTTCAATAAACAATTTACAAATTAGAGTTTTTGTTTATAAGAATTTCGTGTTAGGTCCTCTTTCAGTAAAATAATGGTTGACTTTATGAATTTTATTATTGAATTTGAAATTTAGTTTTTTCTGTGTACGAAGAAAAAATCATATTTACATCTGTAGTATTTACTGAGATATATGCAGTTAAAAGAAGTATGTTAATTCTTTACAAAAATTTAAAATAAAATTGAAATATTTTTAAAAGTATCATCTTTGAAAATCCATAATTCGCGCTATAGATACTTTCCAATAGTCTAATTGTATTTTCTATAACATATGATATGTTTACAAGTAAATGCAAAAAATTACTTCAATTAAGAAGTTTATATTTTCGTATTTTTGTCTTACTAATTTGGATAAATGTAACACTGTGCGATGATAGGAAGAAATTAGAAAATCATTTCATGCTCCCTTCCCAAATTATTTTTGAAGTAAACATAATATATGTTTGTCACAATCATTATTATTATGTTCTTTTAAATTAGTATAATTTGGTAGAAGGGCATAATATAAATAATAGCAAAAAAGCTTAAAAAGAAACAAAGTTTTTTTGAACTTATGAATTTTATTTCTTAATTAAACAAAATTAAATAATAATAATTTTGGTAAAATCATTAACAGCATGAAAACAACTATAAATATATGTACCTGCCTGACCTGTGTTTCGTTATTAACGAATGTTCGCTAGCATCGAACTTTTCTCGATAGTAAACATTCGCGTAATTTTCAAAAATTTCAAAAATATCGACATCGCAATATTCTACATTTCTAAATAAAATATCCAAACTGAATGTTTCGAGATATTGTCTAATCTACTAAATATCTCGAGGATTTCTTATGTAAATTAAAAATCAAATCTTGTTTGTGCATGCAAAAGACTAAAACAAAGAGAATGTAATGTAATTATTTAGCTATAGGATCATAGCAAGGATCGTAATGATTATGAGTTTTAAAATAAAAGTAAACAAATAATGATTCTTTTTTTTTAATTTTTATTTTCTGCTCAACTTTTAATGATTATTTTGTGAATTTTTTTAATTGCTTAAAGAATAAAACTTATTCACAATTCTTAGTGAAAAAATTTGATTTTTTTTTTTTTTTTTTTTTTTTTTTGTTATAAATTTGATTTAACACCAAAATTCAGATTTTTTTTAATAAAAACTGTAATTTTTACTAAATATCAAAATTTTTACTAAGATGTTTACAAAAATTTAAAATTGGCTTAAAAAAAATCGGATTCCCTGTAAAAAGTTTGACAAATTCAAAATTTTTCTAAAAATCGAAATTTTTTCTAAAAATCCTAATTTTTACTAAAAATTTGAATTTTTATAAGCAATCAATTTTTTTTTACAAAAAATCAAATTTTTTACAATTTATTAGTTTTTTAGTGAAAAGTCGGATTTTAATAAAAAATTACGATTTTATAAAAAAATTTATTTCTAGTTAAAATTTAGATTTTTAATAAAAAGTTTGATTTTTAGTAAAAAGTTTGCTTTTAGTAAAAAGTTTGCTTTTAGTAAAAATTTTGATTTTTGCTAAAAATTTTGGTTTTCAGTAAAAATTTTGATTTTTAGTAAAAATTTTGGTTTTTAGTAAAAATCTAAACGTTTTTGTTAGTCTGAATTTTGGCGTTAAACAAAATTTATAAAAAAATCTAATATTTCATTAAGAATTAGGAATAAGTTTTATTGCTCCAGTGATAAAATAAATATCACCAAAAAATCATTAAAGTTTGAGCGAAGAAAGTATAAATCAGAAATAATCTTTATAAATTGTGCAAAAAAGTAAAACTGAAAAATCATCATTAAAATTTATTTTTAATAAAAATAATAAATAATTAAATAAATAAATAAAAATCATTTCGAATTTCCATAAGACCTGTTTTGAGGATTGCATTTCTCTATTTAAAATTTTTATCTGATCATCCCTGGTATCTGATTTTTTTGTTTAAAATTTCAAGAATAATGAATATTTTTTGTCCTTGGTTCACAGCGATCGGTTGTAAAATATTGCGACAAAAAATCTATGATGTTAATTAAATTTTCATCAATTTTTATTAAAAAAATATTTAATAAAATTTTAGAAAAAAATGGTAAGTAATGTAAGCAAAATAGCATATTTATCTAAATATAATATATACTTTTTGCAGATTCATTCAGAAAATTTTGCACTAAAAGAAGTGTGTTTTTGCAACATAAGAATTAGTTATATTGAGAGAAAATCATTGATGACTCCTCAGGACGAAGTTGAAATTTAGACAAAATGCTTCACCACTCTTACATAAATGATTTTATTAATTTTATTGTTTATTGTTCTATTGGTCCTCATGTAAACGCGCAAAGCCCTCGCAAACTGCACAATATGTGCAAATTTGCACATTTGCAAATGAGCTCTCACAAATTGTATGGAAATTTATTTACACAACACCTATAAGTTTGCGCGACTATTTAGTGTCCCAAGCTTGCACTGTTTAATTGTGCATTTATAAATCAGCTGACTTTTGTTTACATTTAAAAGTTTTTAATGACTGCGATATAAAAAAGGGGTTGATGAAACATGTCGCGCAAATATGCACAACTGCACAAATAGGAAATTTAAGCGTTTAAATTAGTACTCTTATTATTTGATATTATGTACCTATATATATATTTTTTAATATTTAATATATTGTGTTGTTCAAAATAAAACATAAATTAAAAAATTAAATTAGCTTTTAGTTTTAGATTGGAAACAAAATGAAAATGAAACAGAATGGAATACTATTGTTTTCGAACTATTGAAAATGATAGAAATTACAAGTTGTTATTAATATCAACATCTAATAATATTTCTAATTGATTGATATCGCTAAAGGTTCACTATTAATACAATAGACGAATCTTGGAGATCTAAAGATTTGCTGCCACGACGCTGAGCGACAGGTGAGCTCATATTCGGATCGCCAAAGATATTCGTTCTCGAATGTTTTGTAAGAGAAATATTCTCGAAATGTTTGGACGTTATATTGTTATCAAAGTTTGTGGTCAGCTGGGTAATATTACAACATTTTTTTTTTTTTTTTGGTTTTTCGAAATGAAATCTTAAAACTCAAATTTACGCTCACGGCAAATAAACTTGTTCACATGTGTGTTTATTAAAGAAGCAACAACAAACAAGTGACACATGTCAAAATGACAAATGTGTCAAAAATATATAAAAAATTTATTGTAAAATATGGTTTAAATTATGAACATAAAACCAAAACTATTAAAAAAAAAATAAAACGAAGATAAATGTGAAAAGAATTAAAAACGAAACCAACAAATACATTTTAATAGTTAAAGACAAGAGTAAAGTTACCGTTGTCATACAAAAAAAGCTAAAGAAAAAACTGGTGGTTAAATTTCGAATTTTGAAGTTGACATGTGGCGAAATTTCAATTCATTTTGACTTTAAATATGATATGCGCTTTTTAACATTCATTATTATTATTTTAATATATTTCTTGTACATATTTTTGGCTTTTGTTTCTTTTATGTCAATTGACTGATTTGTATGAATTTGTACCCGTATTCGCATTCGTAGAGAAGCTATAAAAATGTATTTTTAATAAATTTTTATGAGTTTCAATATTGATTTCAAATTGTCAATTTAAATGTAATTCTGTTTATTTGGTATGTCCGTCCGTCTCTCTATATATTTATTTGTAGCTTTCTGTAAAAATGCCTCTGCAAGTGTAAATGTGTGTGTGTCTTTTATTTTTTAATAAATTGTCTTTAATTTATGGCGAATTGAGGCCTTTAAGCCTTGAAAATTTATATTAATACACTTTTCTTTTATTTTTGTCAATTTATGTTAAATGGCATATTAAATGTCACTGTTTATAGCCTTAAGGCAAAAAAGTTTCCTCTAACTTTAACGAAAATAAAAAAAATATTTACTGGAAATTATTAAAATTTATTAAGGAAAAAAGAAATTTTATTAAATTTGGTTAATAATCTAAAATTTATAGATTTACAGACATGAGTTCAAATCTCCGGGTTGTTTTTGTAAAACTTAAAAAATTTACATATCGTTATCTAAGATACAAAAGCCGTAACCACACTTTAATTGTTTACAGCACAAGAGAAAAACATTATGAAAATACAAAAGGCCGTAACCACAATTGTTAATTAATATGTGATATACATTTCCTGACTAGAAAGTTGCAAAAGTCCGCCAATACGAAAGTTTCACAGTTCATTTACAGCATTCATAATTTTGAAATAATTTAATTTTAAGAATGTTCGTCTCTTTTGCCTCCAAATTTTCTTCTAGCGTTCCTATGAGGAACTTTATGTACTTTATAGATATTTTCTTCCACAGATGTTAGTTGTTACAGTTTGAAAATAATTTTTTTCTTCTAGTACTTGATGGTCATGAAATTTTTTGTTTTTTAGACACAAAAAACTGTTTCACAATAGATCTACATGCCACAGTAGGGCCATTTGCAAAGTAAATGGTAATAAGTCTGGATATTTTAAACCGCTTAAGCAATTTTGATGAAATTAGGAACAGTAATAAAAGAGGAGCTATGCTTTAAAATATTTTTGGCTGGAGTGTGTAGCTAGAGCACGGACGGTGGTACATTGAGTCAAATTTCACCACCTCGACAGTGAAAAATATTCTATTCTGCATGAAAACGGCCTATAATTATTTCTACAAAATTTTTATTATTTTTTTCCTTTTTATTAGAACTGAAACTATTTTTTCGGTGGTAATTCTGTTTTTAAGTTAAGTTCAAGGTTTTAAAACACAATTTTTTAACTTTCAAAATGAAATTAAAAGTTTGTTTTATTCATTTGATTTTTCTGTTTGATTAATTTGGGTTATTTCTTTTACATTTTTCAACAAGTTTTAATTAGAAATAATACCAATTTTGTATTCTTATTCATTCTTTATATTTGTTTATATTTTTTTCTTTAAAAAATATTCAAACCGGTTGTTTTTAAACTTTAAGTGATCTTTAACCCACTTTCAGTCTTTTTGTGAATTAAATAAAGTGCGAGTATTTTTTATTTCTTATTCTTTTTACGCAAACATTCAACAACGCATGTTTTAGTTTTATATAACCCAGCAAAAAATTGTATACAAATTATTAGTGAATTCACTACTACTAATGAAATCGAACTAATTAGTTTAAATATAAGAGAAGTATCAATAAATTTAACATATGTTTGCCATAAGACGGAAGTGCTCCAAATTGCTGAACTGTGTATTGTGATTTATTTTTTCGTTAGGGAAATAAGATATTATTAAAAATTTTTTGGTTTATTTGCAGCAAAGAGAAAAAAAATATTGGCGAATAAAGTTATTTTCTATAATCGTCTATATTATTCATATTTATCCTAAAATCCAAGCCATAAACATAACTTATTTTATATTTAAAAAAAAATTTATACACATTAACTTTTTCCAATATTTTTAGTACCAATGACAAAATTCGATTAAAGTCATTTTAACATTTTTCGGAGTTGCTATTTGGATTATTTGAAAATAATTTAATTTTTACTGCGATAAAAAAAATCGTTTTAGACATATATTGATCATATATTGTTAGAGAGTCTGAAATGTTTTTATTGAGATTAACAATTTTGTCAGGAAAAATTAACAATTTTTTCAAAGAATCACAAGGCTCATTTAATATTAGTTACCAGAAGTCATATTTTATTTGTGCACAGAAAAAATTCGTCAATCACCAAAATAATTCTATCAATTAAAAATTTTTTAAACGTATCACCAAAATGGTTATAACAATTACTAAAAACAGCAATAAATTAAACAAAAACAGAAATAGTTTTCCAATTAAAAATTGTATTAAATCAATCAAGTGGATGATTGAGCGAATTAAAAATTAAAATGAGAAACAAATCTTACTTGAATTTAAGTTTTACTATTGCTTTTAATTTGTTTTTGCTTGAATATATTAATTAAATGTTGATGTAAAATGAAACAAGTGTGTTAATTGAAAAATATAAGTTAATAATTTTTTCTGTGTGTACTAAAATATTTATTCTTGAAAATTTTTTTCTAGTTATCAAGTTGAGATATTTATTTTTTTTTTTTCATAATTCGGAAAATTGTAGAGAATTTCATCATTTTTTTTTAATTTCAGAAATTTTATAGGGCCTAATCCCAAAAAAGTCAAGGCCAAAAATGAGAAATTTAATTTTTGAAGTCAAATATCTTTTAAACTGTAAGAGATAATTTAGTACAGTATGCATTTTTAAGAATCGGTTCATATTTGTAGAAGTTTCAACTCCAACATGTTTTGCACTCTCGAGCTGCAATTTGGCCCAATGTGGCGCCATCTGTGCTCCAGCTATACACTCCAGCCAATAATATTTTGAAAGCTTAACTCCTCCTACATCGACTTTCCTAATTTCATCAAAATTGGCTCAGCGGTTTAAAAGATCCAGACTTATAACCATTTATTTTTCAAGTGGTCACACAGTGCATTCCTAGCAATTGTTTTATATGATCGACATGGATTTTCATTATAAGTTTGAATTATAATTTTGCATGAGTGTTGTTCAATTTCCATTTTAAGGTAAAAACTAATTTTGCTGAATTATGGCAATTGTGAACAAGCCTTTACTTAAGTTATACCCTTTGAAGTGTGCATCAATTTTTTCGTGCGCACTCCTTATAAACTGCAGATATTGTTTAGCAATTGTCGCAGCGGTAATAAGTACCATTTATTTTTCAAATGACCCCACTGAGGAATGTAGGTCTAATATGAAACAGTTTTTTGTTTACAAAAAAATAAAAAACAAGATTATGTTCAAACTGTAAAAACCAACATTTCTGGAAGAAAAGTACAGAAAATTCCTCACAGGAACGCTAGAGAAAAAATTGGAGGCAAAAGAGAGGAAAATGCTTAAAATGAAATTATTTCAAAATTATGAATGCTGTATAATGAACTTTGAAACTTTCATATTGGCGGGCTTTTGCCACTTTCTAGTTAGGAAATGTATATCACAGATGTTAGGGGAAATGGTATTGCAAACCATTTGTGAGTGCGAAGTATTTCTAATCGGTTGGTGTGAATTACATAAAATTCGACACAATCGTAGCAGAGAAGTATTTGAGTTTAGGTTTCAAAGGCAAATCCCACAGAGAGGGGGTCTCGAAGTAGGGTATCTCTGTTCAAGGCTGTATTTTCCTAAAGCCCTCATGAAGGCTTTCCAAAGCCATGCTTACGTGCGAAGCTTATATCTTATACTTATAGAGTTATTCGTACATGAAAATAGACAAAAAATATTGATTATCTTTTCGGAGTCCAAATAAATTTGAATTTGAGATTTCCAAAAGTTTGGTTCAAAAAGTTTCACTCATTCACTTCGCTTCTAAATAAAAATTTATTGAATAACCATTATCTTACGAAATTGACCTATTTTATGTATAAATTTTAACGAAACGTCTGAACGTTACAGCTGATATCGTAATTCAGGACGAAGTATATGAAGGCAAAGGCGATGTCATCTGGTTGCCGATATAATGCAATTTAATATATATTTTTCCTTAACTCTCAGGTCTATATCAATAAGCCATATGTCAACGCTAAATTACTGATGCTAGGTTTATGCAAAATTAAACTTGTTATTTGAATGATATCCACACATAAAATCATTAAAGGGCTTTTTAATTAAAGACATTTTAATATTCATATTTTCACTAGCTATTCCCGGTGCGCTTCACTACCTTCTGGATGAGATAACTAATATTTACTTCGGATGGGGACCAGTTGGAAGTTTAATACGATAATTATTTCTACAACTCGGACTCACTCTAATACTCAATTAGGTACTCGAAAATTAATATTTACTTTGTATGGGCACAATCTCTCTCCCTGGAGCTATTTGTCCTATTTTCATTTCATCAATGCATATGACATGAAATAAGTCCCTACAAAATTTGAGGGCTCTCACTATACAGTTCTTTAAATATGCCATAATAAAAATAGGCTTTGTATGGGGAGCACCAATCCCTCTACACCGATCTAAAGGTAAAATATCATATTGGAATTTCGGGACACACATGACAATGCCGATCTTAAAACGCACAAACTTTTTAAAAAAGTAGCAGTAAAATATGAGTGAGACATTCAATAGAGATATAACTATAACCTCCTCAATATTACTACAATTTGAATGGTAATAAATTAAATCAACGTGAAATTAATTCAATTTAAAAGAATTTCAAAAGTGGGTCTTTTTCTGGGAGCTATGATCAATTAGGGTACCATCTTCATATCATTAGGCATTGTGTTGTGATTTTTAAAATAATGTTATTTTATTCTTAAGAAATACATAATCGGCAATATAAACCATATTTCTCATTATATTTTTATAGCATCCCTTTTTACACAATTTTGTTGCCTTTTTTCATTAATTTGTTTTCTTTGATTTTTCAAATTTGATTTCAATATACTTCTAATAGAAAATTAATTGATTTTTAATATTTCCCTACATAAATTGAAACAAATTTATCATAATTTATATTTAAAGATAGTGCAAACACCAACCACATAAGTAATTTTTAATTGGGGACATTTATAGAAATAATAATAATAATTTTCAGTCTATTTAATGCCACAAACCATCTGTTTTATTTAAAAAATTTTTCTTTTATTTTTTACACTATAAAACAATGCAAATGGAGTGTGAGCAGAACTGTATTTAAATAAATTAATTTTTATGAAGCAGTTTCATTAAAATCCTATAAACAATTCAGCTGTTTATTTATTTATTTATTTTTTTTTTTTTCGTAATATTCATTTCAACAGACTTTTTATTGAATAGTCTGATCTTATTTTAGAAGTGATGAGTTATATTCAATTCTAGCCAATTCGACAATAAAAAAAAAAGAAATAATAAAACTTTGTGCTGCTCTAATGATTTGGCACAATTCTGACAATCATACAATAAATAGATTTGTGTAGTATACTATTCAATTCTTTTAAGGCCTTTTCAATTTGCATTTTGATCGAAACTTAAATGAAATGAAAAGGAATGAAATATTTATAGTAACAATTGCTGAAGATGATGACGAAAATTATGAATAGTATATAGATGAAAAAAATAAATAAATAAGAGCAATAAATAGATTATTCAATTTGAATGAAAGCATAAACAATATTAAAAGATCATTTAAATTTTTTGTAGGTCATTTCAGCAGTTTTAGGGTAATTATAAAGAAAGGTGGCAGAGAATAGTTTCAAACCATTGCTAATTTCAAGAGATCTTTTCCGCAAGATTTTCCGAGATTCAAATAAATATTTAGTATATATATATATGTGTTTAATTCTATACCTCATATTATACATAATACATTACAATAAGTTTTTTACTTCCAATACCTACACAGAAAAAAATAAAAATGAAATTCAATTACGAATTTGCTTATATCAATTAAAATTTTGTTTGATTTTGCTCCAATAATCAAAATAATAATATTAATTAAGTAAAATTAATTGATCTTTTATATAAATTTTACTTTATTTATTTTGTTTTTTTTTACCAAATTAAATATAATTATGATTGAATTTGTGCCGAAAAACCAATTTAAATATCAATTGATATAATTAAGAAATTAACCAAATCTTAACATTTTCGCCAAAATACTTTCCGCAATAAAAATGGTAGCACAGGATTTAAATTATTTATTACAAAATTAAAATGTTTAATTATTAAAATAATTTTTCCCAATATATTCATTCAATTTTTAAAATATTATATTTATATTGTGCATAAATGTTTGCAATCAATTAACGAAAATTATGTATGTAAAATATGGTATGTTAAAATTATTTTTCAATGTATAGGTTGTGGTTCTTAAAATATATTAAAACGTATGACACATTAAGATCCGAAATAACGAAAATATCGGCGGGAAGTTCGAAAATGTGAAGTACAAATTTCTCTGAAGAAAGCTTTATAACCTAGGGAATAAATAACAATATACATAAGTGATTAGTCATTTGAAAATCATTTATAATCAATGTACACACTTTACTCCTTTTACAGGAATAATCTTTCAATGGAAAACCGATTACATCACAGCTTTGCTATAAAGTAAGACTTTAATTTTACTGACCCAATGCTTTATTACCTAGAAAATAACACATTAATTTACACACATATATATGGGATTGGTTGTTTGAAAATCAGCAATAATCAATACAGGAATAGTCTTGTATTAAAATGCTCAATAAATACATTGAACTTTTGAGTTCTAAGGTAAATAAATATATATAATAAATCAAATTTCTTAGAAATAACATTTTTTTTAGTTACATTTATTTGCAATCTACATATAAATAATAAGCAAATCTTATAAGTATTTAAAATATTACAGAAACGTTAAATTCCAGCGAACTTAAGAAAAGATATATTCCCTCCCAACAAAAACTTTTTGGTTTTCGGTAATAACAACTACTTATTAAAGTAGTTTCTTGGTAAAGAGGCGTCATTATAATTTGCCTACTGTGTATTACATTAATAAGTACTCAGTAGTATAATAGCGCAGTAATACTGCAATCACGTGGATGAGTTGGCTAGAGCGCCGGATTAACAACCAGAAAGTTGTTGGTTCAACCCCATTCTGAAGCTGTTAGTTTTTTATAACAAAATGTCTAAAAAGATATTTTAAACTAAATAGAGTTTTTGTCGCTTAGGCTGCTATGTGCGAGATGGTGTACTGAGTAAGACGTTAGTCAGTAAAACCGAATGGTTAGTGTGTTCGAGTCTCACTGACGGCAAAATTTTTTTGTTTTTTTTTTTATTTTTGTTTTCGTTTAGGTACATATTTTTGAGTGCCCCTAGAGACAAAAAATAACTACATGAATTTGTGGACAACTCGAACAAAAATAACTAGTTATTCAGGCAAAAAATAATTAGTTTATTTTTGTTTCCAATTATACCTGCTAGCTTACCAGGAAAGCAAAGTTTTTGCTGGGCTTGTATCTCAAGCTACTTAAATTATTGTAAATAATTATTTTAGGTAATTATTGTAAGTAAATTAAAATGCAAGTACATTAACCATTTTTTCATATTTTAGACATAATTTCTTAAAATGACTAGTTTAAAGTATAAATGGAAGATCTAGCACATGTAGTCTTTTTAGCCGTCTTACTTCGTTACTGTCATCTAAAAGAGCTATAGCCAAAATATTTTTGTGGTAGCTAAGTCTGTTCAAGTATCTTATGCTATATTTCTTTATTTCTTCCTTAACTTTGGAAATGTCAAGGTCATGATGAATGTTGTTGTTTCTAATAAACCAAGGCGCTCCTGTTATAAGTCTTAAAGTTTTAGAATGATATTTCTGAATAATATCAATGTCAGAGTACGATACTGTTCCCCATAACTGAATTCCATGAGTTCAGATAGGTTTTAAAATTGTCTTATATAGTATTAATTTTTTGTTTAGACTCAATTCTGAACTTGGACCTAGTAGCCAGTACATTTTTCTTGTTTTTATATCAAGTTGCTTTCTCTTCAGTTGTAAATGATTTTTTCATGTTAAATGTCTATCAATATTCATACCAAGAAATTTAAAACAGTTGGATTTGGGAATCAAAGTTCCATTAAGATAAACGGGCGTACAGTCACCTTCTTTAAGAGTGTAAGTAACATGAGTTGACTTATCAGCATTCACTTTTATACTCCACTTTTTTAGTCATACGTTTATTAAATCGAGTTGTGATTGAACTATTGCTGAAGCTTCAGATGCTGTTTCTTTGACTGCTAATATAGCAGTATCATCTGCATATGTGGCAATCTTAACATCTGTATTCAAAGGTATGTCTGCAGTAAATACTGTATAAAGGATTGGACCTAACACGCTTCCCTGTGGTACACAGGACTTTATTACGCCGATTTCTGTTGACATAAAACTACGTTCATTTAAGTAAGACTTCAACAATTAGCTGTTTTAATTTGTATAGTAGGTCATTATGTCAGACTCCATCAAAGCTTGCTTAACATCAAGAAATACAGAATAGCAGTATTGCCGATTTTCCAACGCATCACTTACTGTTTTAACAACTCTGTGACATTGTTCAGGGGTCAGATGATTATGTCGAAAGCCAAACTGATGATAGGGTAAGATTTTTAAAGATTCTAAAATCGGAGACATTCGTTTTTTTTTAATAAGTTATTCAAGTATTTTTGAAAGAATTGACAGCAGACTAATAGGTCTATATGAATCAATAGAATGTTCTGGTTTCTTCGGTTTTACGATCATTATTACCTTCGCAAGCTTCAATTGGGAAGGAAAATAGGATAACCTTAAAACAGCATTGAACAAAGTTGTGAGAAAGACCAAAGCTTTCTGTGGCTAGTTTGTAAGTACGTTAGAGTCTATGTTGTCATATCCAGAGGATTTCTTCAAATTTAGTTTCTCAATTTCTAAAACTACCTCCTTAAATTTAAATGGTGTTATAGGATGACTCATTTGACAAGAAATATCAATGAATTCATTTATTTTTGATGCTTCTTGTGCTGTATAGAATGAAAAAGGAGTAAACGTGTCTTCGAGAAAGGTTTTGCTTTAGTCTGATCTACACCAGACATTATTAATATCTTTAATTGGAATATTACCTGCTTGAGAACGCTTAAGATATTTAGTCGCCCTCCATAAATTATGTTCAATGTTGTGTGCTGGGTTTAAATTGATCAAAATTTTTTGAACTGAATTATTTTTTAGTTTTATTAACCTTTTTTTCACGTGACAGATATAACATGAAACATAATAAAGCGTATATTTGCCAAATATTTTTAAAAATTACTTTGATAAATATCACCCTTAAATTATAAGGACATCTCATAGTCACAAATAACCCCAAAGGATAAGAAATTTTTGATATTTGAATTCAATTTTATTTCTGTATCTTGAAAAATATTTTTTAATTTAAATTTTTGAATTTGAAATTGACAGCTATTTTGTGAAAAATAATAATATCAATTATGAATGTTAATTATATTGTTTAATACTTTAATTAAATTTGTACATAAAATCAATAAACAAATTATTTAAAAAATTTTAACTAATAATTTTTTCTATGTATATTGTTTTGTTGTAAATATATTTTGTATTATTTAATTACACTATGTGATAAAATGGGAAAAGTTGGTTATACTTTTGAAATGACCTATTATGGGCTGTAGGTCTAGTTGAGTAGATAATTTTGTAATTTTTAGATACATCCATAACATCTGAAGTTATCGTTAAAAAAAAAGATTTTTTACCGCTTGAAGGGGAAAAAAATTAAAAAATTCATTCTTGTACCAATTTTGAATTTTTAACGACTTTAGATAGACGAGAAACCAAGCTTTCCAAATATATATACTTTTTTCACATTACAAGAACTTTTGCAGAAATATTGTTAAAAATATCAGCGATTTTTATTTTTATTTCCATGTTTTTAACTTCTGCGGCATTTTTTTCTATTATTTTATATAAAATCCTATCTTTATGTAAATTTATTTTAAATTTGGATTATGTAATGAATAATTCAAACCCTTTTTTGTTAAAATCGTGGGAATTTATAACAATCTAGGAAAATTTTTAGAACTTGTTCTAAAATCATTAGTTCTAAAATTGGTGTAATCAAAACCACTTCAGATTCTTCAATAACATCCTTAGAACTAGTGGTGTCGCAACCAATACTGGTGCTCATGGACTAAAACCATATTGTGATTCTAAATTGATTTTAAATAATGTTTTTGAGAACTGGTGCTTAAGAACTAGTTCTGTATTACTTTACATCACTTTTATGAACAAATTATTGGTTCCCAAATGACTTTCTTGATCAGTTTGAAAAATAAAATAAAAATAATAAATAAATTGATTTAAACAAGCAAACGAAAACTTTTTAATTTTAGATTTTAATCAATAGAAATATTTTACTGTTCAAAATGTTTTTTTCATTTGTTGAAAAAAATATGTGAGAGTTTTTAATTTCTTAATATAAATATCCATCATGATGAAAAAATAAATATCTTTAAAATAAAATATCAGTATGGAAAAATTTTTAAAAGATTGTTTTTTTTATTCATACTTTTTTTTTTGTTTAAAAAACTATTTTGTTAATGTTTTAATTACTTCATCCGATGAAAAAAGCTGAAAATAATCTTCAGCTTATGTGATAAATACCACAAATTATATTTATTTTTTTTTTCGATCAATGTAAAAAAATTAAACAATTGTTGGAAATAAAAAAAAAAGAATATGATGATTCTTTATTTAATGTTTTTTGAACACAAAAGATTGTATTTCGATTGAACTAAAATAAAAAGTTATTTTTTTTAGTATTAAAATCGCATTAGAATGAAAAATAAAATCAAACAAAAAACCTTGATTACACTGTGTGACAAATGGTAGGGGTCAGTGATCGGGAAGGGTTCAAACTACCGGGGAAAGTTATATCGGTAAAAAAGAAATTATACGTGTCCCGGAGTTTCGCTGGGTCACGTATAGGAATCGAGATATATCGATTTGAAGTTAGTAACTATCATATAGGGGAAATTGTGACCTTTGGTGGTCTTTTTTTTGACATAACTCCGATTTTGCTGAAACAAATTTAAAAAATCTGTTCATACAACGTTTCGCTACATAAGCAACAGTTTCGCAGTTATAAATAAATGTATGAAAAAAAACTATTTTTTGCCTAAAAAATTGAATTTTTTTATTTTTAATTCATAAAAAACCAAAACGGTAAAAAAAGTGTCAAGTCCTATTACTTTCACGTAAAGTCACATAACCTTTAAACAAAATGAGACATAGATCATGAAAATCGATGGACGAGTTTCGCTTTTATTCACAATTAAGTGAAGGTATGAATTTTACAAAATTTGTAAAACGTGCTACAATGGTCTTAACATGTGGATACAAGGGAAACGCAGTTCACTTCGTTATGGTGTACCAATGATTTGGACTGATCCAGGAGAGCACAATTCCGACAACTGTTATGCTTGCGCAAAAGTAAATCGTAAAGGCCTTAAACGAAGAGTTTACATATCTGTTAAAAGTGCACAAATACCTCTACCGCATTCGGATGAAATACAAATTCCACCGCTTCCAAGTCCTGACAGGGAAACTTCTTTTTCTATTGAAACAATGGATCAATCGGTTGAAAATTTCGAACAAAAGTCATGGGTCGTAACGCCAAACTAGAACAACGCTATTTTCTTGAGTTCTGAAATTAGTTGTGGATCTAAAACATTTTTTCCTGAGAAAATACATTTTAAAATATTTTTAGAACTATTTTATTATTTTTTTTAGAATATATATATATATATATACTTTTTTTTTGTAAATACTTCCTATGAACAAGTTAAAATATTGTAACTTCATCAATTCATAATTGATTTTAACAAATGGGGGCTTTTAGTAGTCGTTAAATATTTTAGATTCTACATAAATTTACTAAAAAAAATTGGGTTTCATATTAAAAAATATCGCGGAAGTTGAAAAAAAATTGAGAAAAAAAAAGGAAATTGCAGATATTTAGCAAAAGTTCATATAATGTATACAAATGTATATATATTTAGGAAGGTTGATTTCTCTTCTATCTAGAACCGCTAAAACATAAAAAAATGGTAAAAAATCAATTTAAAAAATTTTTATTTATTTAAATTTTTTCTTATTGATAGCATCAGACTTTAAGTGTGTATCGAAAATTTTAAGAATGACCTATTCATCTACTCAAAAGTATATTTTCACTCTCACACTGTGTTATTAGTTATAGTGCAAGAAACATTTTAACTGAAACTCGTGTGTATTACTTGTGGAAGCATTTTTGTGCAATAATGTAAATATAATTAATTAAGGTATCAAATTAGTAAATACTTTAATTGATTTTAAGCAAACTTTCAATCACGTTTCCAATTTATGTGAATAAAAAATAATTGAAATTTTAATAAAATTAATTAATTAACTTCAATTAATTATTATTATTATTTTGATGAAGCAAAATCAATAAAAATTTAATTAATATAAGCAATTTGATAATTTGATAATTGAAATCCATTTTTATTTTTTTCTCTGGATTTTCAAACTTATATTCGTGGCGCAGAGTTTGATACAAATTTAGTAAGATAGGCTTTTATTTACATAAATATATTTTTGACTAAGTTGTCAAATGTAATCGATTGTCTACTTTGGCATAAAAAAATTTTATACATAGAAAATTCTCTTCATACGTCAACAGATAATAGCATATTTAAATAATTGTAGTTCAAGAGGACGGGTTTCTTCCGAACATGAGAAATCATTTGAATCTGGAAGTTTGATTCAGTTTAGTTTTGTTATAATTTTTTTAATTTTTCAAATCCTTTATTTTATAATCACAGCTTGCAACTTTACTTTTTTTCGGCAATAGGGCCTTCTGTAGCTTCAATTCTCTCAGTAGCACTAAAAATTAAACTAATTGGAATGGTTAAGGAATGATACCCTTTCATTTATTGATAAATATAAGCGAATTTAATATTTTTTTTTTTTCTGTATAAAGTTGTACAATTTTAATCAAAAACTTTTGTTTGCTCATATCATACTTATCCATATAACCTTGTTTTTTTAAAACTATTTTATTTCTTCAATTTGAATATGGCACACTTTTTCCACATAATGGTTTTAGAGCCTAGATTCAGATGGAATGCTTCCATTTGTGTAGGTCTTTAGATAATTCAATAAAATCGGATTAGGTGAAAAGGCTTCACATAAGTTCAAGTTGAAATTATTTGTTTGCGTATATGTGGACAATAATGATTGTGATGCTTTCTGATTGAATTTCAATATAAATTCTTCTTTTCATAATTTACTGACTTCAAAAAATTAAAAATAATGAATAATTTTTAAAATATGTAAATTAATATAAATTGTTACGAATAATATGACAAAATATGCATTTTCCTTTAAACATGCAAAAATATGCACTAACAAATCGATGGAATTTTTCATTAAAATTTGTGATTCTAATAGATAAATTCATAAGATAACTTTTAAACGTTCTGAAAAAAGCAGATTCGAATAGATAAATTCATAAGATAACTTTGAAACGTTCTGAAAAAAGCATGCATTTGTACGAAAATCCGGCCCTAGTAATTATAACTCCATATTCTGTAGAACTTGAATAGGGACGTTACACATAAAATATTCAAATATTTCATGACATATTTATATATTTTTATTCCCGTTTCACACTCAAATATATCACATCATATTCATATTCACGTTTCACTAAAGAATAAATATGTTTAATATTTTAGCATTGAAATAAATGTAATATTTTAAATTTGATATTAAGGTTAAATTGCGTACTAAATAGTTTTATTTTTACTTCTTATGGAATACTCACTACTGATCATTACTCCCTCTCAACATTAAACAAAAATGAGAAAAAAAATATTGTCAGTCAAGACCGACTATTTGATACCCTACACAATTGTGTGCGAGCATTAAAATTCGGAAAGACCTGTGGCCAATTTTACTAAATGTAAAATAAAAAAATATACAAATACAGAATAATGCGTTGATACTAACATCTAAATGATTTTATGCACTTTAGAGTGATTCCTGGAAGTAGGTTTATATGGGAGCTATGGTAAATTATGAAGCGATCCTCATAAAATTTACCACTATGATTTCCACTTACATAAAACTTATTTGTGTCGAATATTAACTTGATTCTAACATTCGTATGGGATTTATACACATTAAAGTGATTTTCGGCAGAGGTGTTTATATGGGAGCTATGGTCAATTGCGGACCGATCTTCATAGAATTTGGTACAAAGATTGATACTTCTACAGAACTTCTTTGCACTGAATTTTATTAAAATATTCTTATTTTAAAGGCATTTTTGAGTGTTTAAACTCTATTCCGGGGGGACATTTGTATGGGGGCTAGGTGAAATAATGGACCAATCACAACCAATAAATTTCGTCCTTGTATCATAAAAGTACCACGTGCCCAATTTCATTGAATTATCTTTAAAATTGCAACCCCAGCCAGTCGTCCAGCTAGCCAGACGGACGGACATTGTTAGATCGATTTAAAAAGTGATTCTGAGTCGATTGGCATACCTTAAGCACAAACGCATAATACCCCAACCACCTATGGTGGTGTAGGATATAAAAACTGTTCTGCTCTATTATCTTTCAGGGACATTTTAATAAATTTGGTTTAATTCTTTATATTTCTCGTTTTTGTTCACTTGTAAATCAATTTCAAATTAAATATTCATATTTTTATTTATAAATAAAAAATCTAGATTTCATTTTTGTATCCACGGGACAACATTTGTCTCTTTGATATTTTACGTAGTGTTACCAGTTTAGCCTTTTTAAAGCTAAATCTAGTCTCTATATTTTGCTTTTAGCCTCAAAATTTTCTTTTTAGCTTCTAACTTTTTTTTAACCTTTTTTGACTTTTGAAATTGCCTTAAAGAAGAAAATAATTTCTTATTTACGTTTACTATTTTTTTCGACGGAATCATCCATTTAAGCATTTTTGTATATTAATTAGCACAAAAAATCGAGATTATTTATAATTAACTAAAATTTTCTCCTGTGGCGCTTCAATCTCCAAATCAAATATAACTTAACTAATTTTATGGACTTACTTAATCAATTATTATAGGTAATTATTTTTTTAAAAAATCTTATAGAAGCGAAAAATCATCCAAAAATTTATGGTTTTGATAAATCAAAAAAGTAATTATATAACAAAAATGACTAAAAATCAAGTCAAAACATTGGGTAATTTTTCATATGAAACATTCTACACGCAGTTAAAAAGCATGGTTACAGCATTAACTGTACAACAATATTATGTTTTCATTGTTAATTTTCTTCAATTATAATAACTCTGTGATCATGATAACAATGTTTTTGTTTAAATTTTATTATTTAATGTTCACACTCAATAAAAAATTTAGTATAGTTGACTGCAAAAATTATATGTTTTTCAAAATTTTTATCAGAAACAAAATTTTAATGATATGAAAAATATCATTACTTCTACTACCATTAAATAATTTTTTTCTGGTTTTTAAATCATATTCTGTTTTTAAACCATATTAATATTATTATTATCCTTTTCATAAACTTAGTTGAAAAATTCAATACTTGTTTATTTTTAAATATATTTTGTTTGTAATGCTTGTTTGCACATTGAAATTCTCATTTACTTTATATATGAATAAATATAAATAAACAAGATTTGGTTATCATTATTATGAAAGGGTTTAGTAAAAAAAAAACATATCTTGCATTTGAACAACATATGGCGGTAAAAATTAATATAATTAATGAACAAATAATATTACTTTTTTTTGGCTAATGAACACTTTTCTCTATTATCTTCAATAAAAAATTTTAAAAAAAATAATTTTTTATTAGTACGTTTTATTTTAATATATTATAGGATGAAATATTAATATGACAAAATGAAATAATAATATAACTATATGATAACGTGGGATAATAATATGAAAAATTAGAATAATAATACGTAGAATGGCATAATAATAGTATAAAGTGGAATCATAATCAGCTCTTTTATGTTTTATTTATAATTTTATTATAATATCTTAAAAAAATATATCAAAAACTAATGAGAACAAAAAAATAAATTAGTATTTAAATAAATAAAAAATATATAAGTTTTTTCTAGCCTTTTTTTGGTTTTCTGATCTTTTTCATTTTTTTCATTTTTCTCACCTCCTGGCAACACTGATTTTACGATTTTAAAATTACAAAAACTTGTTGACAATAGCCAGTAGATTCTTTAAACATTTTGTAAACAAGAAAAATTTGTTTTGTATTTAAGATTTTGTTAACTACTTTTGATTTCTTACAAAAAAATTATGATCAATAGTGACATAAATGTGTATCTTCAAATTAAAATAAAATAATTTATTATTAACAAATAGTTTAAAGAGAATTATGCAAAAAAAAACAACATTTTTAATTAAGTTTATACCAGATTTTTTTCGAGTTTACAGTGCGCCAGGTCTGTAGTTTTGTTTTTGTCATTCAATATTTATTTTTTTTATTGTTAAACAATAAATTTAAATATATTTTTAATATTTTCCTCAAATTTTTAACTGCATTTGTTTTGTCTTTAGGGTGGGTTGTGTTGGATCTTTTGTATCTTGTTGTTTACACCTTATTTCATAGGAATTTGTTTATGATGATTATCATAATATTTTTCTTTTTATATACATTTTATATTAAATTTACCCTACATCATATTTAAATATTTACACTAAATTGTTGTCTATATGGTATTAACGATTAATGACCATGTTTGTAACTTCAGATTACACTTTTTAAGTCTATGTAAGCAGATTATTTTATGAAATGAAATTCTGTTGTACTAAAACTTGGTATGATTATATTTTATCCGATTAATGAAGAAATAAAATGTATATAATGAATAAATTAAATGTATATAATGAATAAATAAAAACTTTAATGTTTTCCTTTTTTTTTTAAATAAAAGAAATTTGAAACTCTTACCTAAACTTATATCTAATAACTAAGCACTTTAGTTCATTATATAATATTTTTGGTTAATAAATCAAATAAAGCTAAATCTATGAACCTGAGAACTTCGTAAGAATTTGTTAAATTAAAAATTTGATAATAACACAAGTTTACATGGTTTTGGGAATGTATGTTTTGGGTTCGTACTTTTGGACTCTATAATACGTGAAAGATATTCCAAGCAGTTTTTTCATACAAAATTGAAGTTATTTTCATAATATTTCAGTTTTTGTTTTTTAATTTTTTCAATTTCTCATTCAGTATATCGTCATCTGAAATGAAAAAAGGCCAAACAACTAAAAAATTAAGAACTGGTTTTTTGATTGATAACGTTACATTGCATTAATATATATAGTATCAAAAATTTTTAGACTTCTATTGTCAAAAATACCGATAATATTACAGAAATTCAAAAGGCCCTAACAACAAATTAGTATTATATTTCACAAGCAATAAGTTGAAGGCAAATATTATTCCACATCAAACTAACTAAACTCACCAGAATTCTCAATTTAAAATGTTTTTTTTTTTTATTTTTTGTGTTGAGATATAACAAAACCATTTTTTGTATCTCTTCTGTAAAATTTTAAAAAGCGTTGCTTGATCCTTTTGCATTTTAGGATTTTATTGATTTAAAAAAACAATGTACACAGAAAAAAAATAAATACGGACTTCAATTATGAAATTTCTTATATTAATTAAATTTTTGTTTGATTTTGCTGCAATCACCAAAATAATAACATTAACTTGAATAATTGATTTTAATTAATTAATTTTTTTGATCAAATTAAATAGAATTATTGCCAAGTACCCAATAAAAAAAGAACTGAAAAGGAGCTGAAATAGTCATGATTTTGACATTGTGTTGTCATTGAAAGGAAGTACTTAGGGCTGAAAAAGAGTTGCAAACGTTATTTCCTTAATACATGGTTGTCATTGTTAGGATATTTTTCTTTTATGTTTCTTGTTCATTGCTTTTGAAGTACTTCTCTTAAAATTATATTTATAATTTTTTTTTAATAAAAACATGGTTTTAGCTTTGTTAATAGATAATAAAAATGCTTTTCCAATTTGTGAAATTTTTAATTTCTTAGAAATTATTCACATTTTTTCCTGCTAAAAATACATTTATTTTCACTTTTTTAGAAGTAATTTTTATTAACTTCAAAAAAATGTACAAAATATGCATTCAGTTTTACTTTTGAAGTGGTGAAAAGGTTCTTTTTTTGGAAGCACTTGCTCATTTTGCTGGGCTAAGATTTGTGTTAATTCAATTCTACAATTAATAAATTTCATTAAAAACCAGGGATTTTAATATAATTATTTAATTATTAAAAATCTTTAAATAATACATTAAAAGAAAATTAGACGACAAAAATATGAAAATTCCAAATTTGAGTATATATTATATATTTCCTTTTAGCTTCATATACACTCTGTTAAAATCACCGATAATCACATATAAATCAGATTTTTGTAACCTTTGACCTCAAAAGCCTAATGTAGTTCACACTATCTATGATTTTCAATGGGAGATATAAGATGCCAAGACGAAACTATATGTCAAACTGTTTTATTTAATTCCCGGAAACTTATCATAAAAGTCTTCATTTTTGAGGAACGTTCCAATAAAGATTTTCATATTTTCCTACCTGATTGCCTTTATGACCTAGGATTTATAACAATAAAATCATTAAAGCATATGACAGATATCTGAACAAATCATCAAAAATAATGAATATAAACTGACCTTTTACATATAAATAATCTTCCATAGAACAGCTTTGAAACAGGAATTGATTTCAAAATTGAATCTAAACAATGTGGGGAACATATATAAAAATATTGAAACGATTAATAATCTCATCAACAATTTAAAATTGATTTATACAAAATAATTATTATTAGATACATCTTTAAGCACTGAGAAATCATGTACATATTACGTATTAATGAGCCAAAACAGTTGAAAATGGTTGAAAATTTACTTAAAATTATTTTATTTGTATATTTTTTATTGACAGGTTTTTGTTATTTCTTTATATTATTTTATTTTTATTACAATAAATATTGGGGAGCATCTCATTATGTCCAATGTCATAATGTCCATGGACATTGTGCAGGAACAAAACGACATAAAGTCCACTGGATGTAAATAGTCATCCTATTCATAAAAAACTTAAATATAGTGAAACATTCATCCGCCGTCTAGGAGATCTTTTTAATCCAGACCAGAATCATATCCATTCCAATGTTAGAACCATTTTCAACCTGAAGATAACAGATTTTGTCCATAAATTTGATCATATAATGTATTAATTTTCATACGATAAATTGTCATTAAGAAAAAAAAAAATCATAAAATATAGTAAACATAAAAACAGTGATTCAACGTAAAATTCGTTGATTTATTTATATGGTTGGGCCAATTTTGAAGGAGTAATACTGCATAGTTCTAGATTACAACATCTGTAGAAATTTCATAAATATGTTTTCAAGAACGAAGGTCGAAAATAGAAAAACCGATCTGGACGCTCAAATATTAATTCAATATTAATGAAATTAATGACCAGAAATTCATCGATCTCACGATATGACATATGTCATATAATCACTTTTTCTCTTTTTGTAAAACAACCATTTTTAGATGGACTTCACAAAATTAATTCTTGAACCAACAGCGTTATAAAGTGGGTTCCTATGGAATTTCATTTCTAAAAATTTATAAGAGTCAAAAAGCATATTGTATTCAATGAATTCACATCGAAAGTTGTAGAAAATTATTGCATGTTTTTTTTATTTATTAAAAAATTAAATTTTTTGACGAAGACGATTATTTAAGTAACTATAGGCGCAGGAATAGCCCACGTATAAAGAAAAAAAAGATATCATAAGACCTTGAAAACATCATATTTTATACTTCCGGTGTCGGATTTAATTTTGCAACCTTCGTAAATTTTTTTGTTAGAAAATATATATTGGAATATCATGTTTTTTTTAATTGTCTCCTAACAATTTATCTTGATACTTTTAGTTAACATATTAATTTTTATAATATCAATAATAAATTGATAGGGTTGAAATTTTGTCAAAATTGCATTTGCATTACAATTGTTAACTTATATTTTTCAATTAACACAGTTGTTTAATTTTATATTAAATAGAAATAAAATAAAAGAAATAGTAAAAATAAAATTAATGTAAGATTTTTGTTTCTCTTTTAAATTTTTAATTCATTCAATCATCTACTTGATTGATTTAATAAATTTTTTAATCGGAAAAAATTTTTCTCTTTTTCATATATTTAAGTTATTAGTTGATTTTGGTGAGAGGTGCAAATTTAAACAATTTTTAATTGAATGAATTATTTTGGTGATTGGTGACTCTTTCTATGATTATGAATGCATGTTTAAGTGAAATAATTTCTTGTTTAAACATTACATATTAATCTTCTATATATAATTTAGAACATTAAAATTGCTTTATAGCTTATAGAGATGTTGGTGTTTAAATTTACACATTTTTTCCATTTTTTTTTTTTGTTGTTTATTTTTCGAAAAAAGAAAATCGTAAATAAAGTCGCGAGTTTTTCAAAATTAAAAAAAGGAAATAATTAAATTATTTTATACATATGTATTATAAAAATGAGTTATAAATATGTTTGTTTGTTTGTGTATCAATCATTTCTAAACGGCTAAACCGATTTGAATTTCGGTTGGACATCATGCTCACATTTTGCGCCTGTTTTTAAGAAAAGCAGTTTTTTAATTTCGCAAGTTATTAATGAAGCTATTTACAAGAAATTTCATACAAAGACTAATGCTGGTACTGGAGAATATTATAGGCTATGTTGGATATAGATGGAATGACATGCCCACATTTAACATCCACTTTTTTAAAACTCTAAAACGGCTTAACCGATTTGCTTACAATTTTCACAGTATCATCCTGTGTATCCCTATATTCAAATATGATATTTTGTTTTTCGTTCGGAGCAGGGGAGTGGTTTTTTTGATGAATGAAAATAGGACGGATAGCGCCATTGGGAAGGTTAGTCCCCATACAAAGCAAATATTAAATTTTGCATATCTAAAGAGGTAATTCAGTGAAAGTCTTAAAAAGATGTATAAATAATTTTCATATCGAATTTGAAATAGGGTGGATAGGTCCAAGTGGAATAGTAGCCCCTATGAAAAGTAAATAAGAGTTATTGCATTAGAAGGGGTAATGAAGCGCACCGTGAAAAGCTAGTGAATAAATAAAAATAATGTTATTTAAATGACTTCATAGGGTATGCGTTCTTTCATAAAATGAAGGATATATAAATTTTTTAATAATCGAAACAAAAATTCATTTTTGCTGATTAGAGAAAGTAATATGCCCAATGTGACCCAATAGAGAGTTCAACCTACCCCGGCCGGACCTACTAGGAACCTGTTCTCCTCTAACTCGCAAACAACTCAACTGGACATATGAAATTATTTATTCAGTTATCTTAAACGGTTTACAAGTTGCTGCTCGCTGTTGGACAGTTTCATTTATGAATAAAAAACAAGGTAATTGTGTAGGAGATTACTTGATCGACCAGTTTTTAAATTCTTTCTAATTTATTATTATTTTCCTTATACTTCAAAATATATAATGCGGATTATATCGCGGCAAAATGAGCTTAAAAAAAAGACAGATAAATATGTAGTGGACCACACAGAAATATGTATGTTGTCATGGTAGTAGAGGTTTATATGATTTCTTAATTAAACCAAAATACATATTCAAAATATTCAATCCTTATGAAAAAAAAAAAAACTATACACACCTTAATTCCACATACAGCAATTTGAATAAAACTGTTGCTACAAAATTCCGCATACAAAAGAATTTCTATGCGATGACATGCATTTGGCTTAAATAGATTTGAAACTATTTTTTTTTTTTCTAACTTAATCTAATAAATATTATCATAACTATAAATGGTAAATTTCATATCTATTAAAAACAGCATAATTTCAAAATTTATTATAACACAATTTAAATATAATTTTATAAATTAACTGGTATTTAAATCATTAAATGTAACAAATTTACAAAACACCATCATGATGTGAATAAATAATTTATAGCTTTTATAAACGTTTAAAATACGACTAAATAAATATAAACAAAAAACGCACCAAAGAAAAAATAAAATTATGTAAATTTCAAATTATAATCAGCATTTGAACATTAAAGGTGTACAATAAGACAAACAAATTTAAATAAACAATTTATTTATGTGATTTGTTTCTTCTTTTTTCCTAAAGAAATAAAAATAAGATAAAGTATTGAATATAAATTCAACTGTCAAACTTTAATTATAAACTATAATTTTTTTTGTAATTTGTGACAATTTGTTAATGAATAATGTATGTAAATAATTTTGAATGTTGCCTTCAGTTTTATTCTTTTTTATTTCTATACAAATTAAACAAAAATTATAATTAATTTTTATAAAAAAATCTTAAAAAATCTTATCTTAATTCTAATAAATAAGTTTTCCTTGACAACGTATACAAATGAAAAATGTCAACAGCCTCCCTTACGTAGTGTCTATAGCAGACAAATTTTTATCAAGACAAATGTCAAAATAACCCGAATTCATGGAAGGTGGCAACAGTTGTAGTGTTGCCATGGCAAAATTTTTTTTTAACCAAAATTTTGGAGAAAATAAGAAAAAGTAACCAAATTTTAAAAATTCAAAGTTATTATATAAAAAGTTAATATAATCTCAATATAACGGATGATCTTTTAGAGGTTCACAAATTTAACAGCTGATAGTTGCCTTTTGTTTAGTTTGGTTTGACATTTCATTATGGATAGACTTACATCAGAGCAGAGTTGATATTGAATTTTTATTCAAAATTTTATTCTCAAGAATTGTCGCATTTAGAGTGAGGATAATTCATAAGCTTTTGTCCAAACAGGAAATTACTGTTTGGGGTGCTTTATATGCTGGCGGAGTCATTGCTCCATATGTCTTCAAAAACGATGATGGTCACAATGTTACTGTCAATGGCGGACGGTTTAGGTGCATGATTAGTAATTTTTTCGTACTTCAATTAGCTGGCATTAATCTTGCTGACATGTAGTTCCAACAGTTCGGAATTACATGCCATATAGCGAACGCTACAATTGATTTACTCAAAGAAACTTTTGATGAAAAGTAATGGTCCAATTAATTGGCCTCCAAAATCGTGTGAATTAACCCAAATTGGATTATCTTCTTTGGGGTTATGTAAAGTTAGTTGTCTACGTCGATAAACCGGAAACAATTGAATACCTGGAAATCAACATTCAAAAAATTATTGGCGAAATATGGTCGCATATTCCGCAAAAAGTTTGCGAAAATTGTTGTTCTAAATTGCGCCTTGTACGCGCCAGCCGTGGTGGCCACATGACCGAAATTATATTTAAACATCCAAAAAAGATCGTTTAATTGATATTAAGAATATATTTCTTTGTTTTATTATGATTTAAACTTGTGTAACTGTAAAAAAAAACGCCCGATATGTATTCAGGTTTTAAATACTTTTCATACAAATCACAAGCTTTAGTTAGATTTAGGAGAGAAATTATTTAAAATTTAATTGTTTAGAACAATGTTTATCAAAATTTGGTCCCTGATCCAATATTGTAGGGGGTCGGGATATAAAGTTTAATAATAAAAATTTAATTATTCTCACGTCCTTATGATATGATGTCGAAAGCAAACCAGATTGTAAGAAATTTGGAATTGTAAAACAGCTGGGCCGAGCAGTAACATAATAAGAATACAAATAAGAGTTATTTTTAATAGGGACTTGGCCAATCTTTTTTGATAATATGAATTCTAAAATCAAAAGATTTAAAAAATATTTAATTGGGATGTTTGGTGAAAAGATTCAATATCAATCGTTCATGTACCAAAGCAATCACATATATTAAATTTTAATAAGTTAATTTAAAAATTGTGTACAAAATTGTGGTCCAATTGAAAATAAATCGGGACTGATAGAACATTTATATTGCAGCTATTTGTAAAATAATGTGCTGCACTTTTTAAATTTTTATTATTGTTTAATTATGTTGTATTGCACAGTTTTAATAACTAAACAAGGTACATTTTTTATTCCCTACAGCACCATATTGGGGAACCCCCTTAAGTATACGAATCGACTTAGAATCACCTTAACTGGTCGAAATTGGTTCATTATTTCACCTTGTCTTCAAATAAATCTTCTCTTGGAGTAATATTTTGAAGTTTAACCCATTAGTGAACGAAGTTCCCTGGCCACTTTCTTTGAATAATTTTCAGCAATTATTAATAAAAATGATCTGATTTGTTCGTTTTAAAACATTTTATTAAGAAAATCTTATAGTTTTGGAGTTATGTACCGTCCTTTATAACGGACACTGCGCAGTAGGTGCACTAGGCGTATGATAACTTTTAAAGGTGAAACTTTTCACATTTGTTGCAAATAAATTTTGTTTTTTTCCGCCATGTCCACATCAGTTATCAGTTTTGGAATATTTAATAATGTAGTTTTTGCCATCATTTATAAGAGGTCTTAATTTGTAAAGGCGATCCATTTGAAGGTTGTCATTTAAATGAAAGTTATTTAGTATTTGTTTAAACCTCTTCATTCTGTTGCTATTGCAGAGCAGTTTAGAAACGTCAGGTTTGCTTGACCAATACAATCTTTTATTGAGATATTTGGCATATCCAGACATGAGAATACCTCCTAAAAATACTTTCATCTCGTCCAATGTAATTTCTAAATTTATATTCATTTGGAGACCGTACAAGTTTGTTTGCTCCTCAAAATGTCTTAAAATATCCTCGGAGAATAATAGTTCGAAGAATTCTGTTGGAGTTGTGCATAACTGAGCTTTAGCAGTTGGTGAAGTTATTGCATATTCTGTATTTATTCTATTTAACGGTACAACTTTTCGCCAACAATTTGAACTCGTGTTTGTCTATTTGTTTGATCCACAGGAAATGCGCAAATATTTCCTTGGGGGTTCGTCATCACTGTCGTCCCACTCACTATCTTCCTATACTATTTCACATTCTTTAGATGTTTAAGATTTACCTCATGCTCATAAACGCTTTCATCAGTATCTTGATTGGCTCCATCTAATGGTGGAATTGTGTGGATTGCAACGTCATTGAGCTCATTATCGTCAAAGGCAGGTAGTAACAACCAAAAACAATAGTTAGCTGCTAAACTGGGGTCACCTTGTATAGATTTACCCTGATTTTGACGCTTGTCTTGATAAAAATTTGTCTAGTATACCTTTGACGTTATTGGCCAACAGTTTTCAAGCGTTGCCATATTTGGTGTTAGTTATTTCTGAAAATTCAACTCTGTTTTTTTTTTTTTTTTTTTTTTTTTTTGAAAACAACGTGTAATTTATAAAGTGTTTTTTCTATGTCAATCCTGAGCACTCATAGCAAACAAGTTCATTAAGTTGATTTTATAATGTTGTTGCATTTTTACTGTAGTTTGATTTTGTCATGTTTTTCATTGATTTGTTGTCTTGTCTAAATTTGGTTTCGTTTTGTTTTAAAAACAGAAATTATTGTGCAAAATGATTATAATTAAAATTTAAAACACAAAAAAAAAAAAATCATATAGAAATCCACATTATATTGACCATAAAATTATTTTAATATCTATATAAATAAAAGTGTTTTTTTTTTTTTTTTTGACATGAAAAAATTTTGTTGTCACAAATGTCAGACAGTTAGGAAAAACATAAATATTAAGGCTTTAATAAGCGATTATTTGGAAATGTGTTATCTCATTAATGGTTAATAATTGACAGTTAAACACCGTTTATAGCCCAAATGTTTATTTTATTATTTTAATTTTTTTTTTTTGGTACCTATGATATTGGTGTTTAGTTATAAATAGTTGTTTAATTCATATGGAAATTATTTTTTAAAAATGTTTTCTCTCGTGTGCTTTTAAAAATTATTAATAACTCTTGATTATTATGAATTAAATCAAGAATACAGTAAACCTTTTTAAGATTTTAAGGTACCTAAGTCAATATATGTAGAGAATTCCATAGCCCTCAGGCTATAAGGCATTTTTTTTGTTATATTTGACAAATTTGAATCATATGCTCACAGGTGAGTCTGCATTGGATTCACTGTACTCGCCAACCTAAATGATTTGAATTTTTTAAAGCAATAAGTAGAGTTGAAATTGGATTAGAATTTTCTGCAATCAAATAAAATTCAGCAAAAATGGAACCAAAAGTGAAGCACTGTTTCCCGTTTTCAAGTGAATGAAAATATATATATAATGAATCAATAGTTTATTCAATGTGATGAATATATGATGCGTTTATTTTGTTCATCCACAAAAATAGTATGAAAATATTTGAATTTTTATGTAATTATTTGTTTCTTATTTAAATTTTTTCTTTTGAAGGGATTTAGGCCACTTTTAAAACAAACGGCTCATATATTTATCAAACCTGTTATTAGAAAAATAATTGCGAAAACTTTACATCATGTTTAATGGCCAATAAACTGTTAGCGATGGGAACGTTTGAAAATTTTATACAAAACATTTTTGGTAAGCCAATCCTCGGATTTCAAATACGAGTGACAAAGAGTTTGCTGCAAAGTTATCATATAATTTGAGGTCCAATGACACTATACTTAACTATCGTCACTCCCGTTTTGATTGTTATCTGAAAACTTTGGCGGTACGAGTAATGAGAAAACAGAGCGAATACACTATTATTTGGCGAAAATCAAAAAGTAATATTAAGGATTTTGGGCGAGGGCATCATAAGTTATTACTGTTGGCCTTTATTTTTCTCATACAAAAATATAATTAAGTTCCAATCTGTTTTTAAGCTACACTATTAACACTAAGTAAAAGCTGAGCTCAAAAATTAATTTAGAGGGTGGTCTGAAGTACTTTTTGCCATTTTGAAGCGCTATAAAATTACTAATGTTTTCATTATGAACAAACTAATGATAATCAAGTAATTATTATCTATACTTTTGACCCAAATAAAAATTAATTTTGAGTTTTATACACTTTGGAATAATTTGCGATTTTGTCTCATAACCTCACTTTTTAATTTGGACACATACTAATGTATGTGCTCCACAGAGTTTTACAATTAAATTCAAAATGTTTGTAAAATAAAAGTAAAGTATCGGAGATCTACTAAACCACGATTTATTGGGAGCATAAAATTTCTTTAAATGGTTTAGTTATAGCGAAAACATATCTCAATATCTTTAATAAAATTGAAATTTGGGAACGTATAAATCCATATACTACAACGATTGAGCGCCAAAAATAGCCAAATAAATTATGTACTTGAAAATCTATACTATCATATAATTTTAGTTAGTTCTGGCTATACTAATTGGTACAAATTTAGGGTGATATCTCCAAATTGCATGATTTAGAAATTATCCGTTACTAACCGAAAGGATACTAGCTTTTTGAGCAATTAAAAAAAATATGTCCAAATATATCTTGAGACTCTAAATAAAACAAAAACTTGGTCTATCATGCTCAGAATAATTTCTGTGCACCTGATTTTGTAATACTTTGTAATTTATTGATCAATTATGTTCAATATTTAGAAGGCATTCAGATGATCATAAATATATTATAAATTCTATAAACTTGTATAATCAATTAGTCAAATATAAGTTAGAACGAACTACTTTTTTCCATTTAATACTTTATTCCATTTCTCCGAAATCTACACGTAAGAATTATAATTGGCTTCATTTTAAATTAAGCCATAATTTTTATCAAAAATGCCCAAAATTTTTTTCCCTTCTAACTATTTTCGTTATAACTTAATCACTATAATATTTTACACACATATTATTTTGACTTATGTCAGTTAGATTGTGAAAGAGTTATGAGAATATATTTATTAATTTCCGAATTATTGCATTTTGAAAATGACAAAAATCACTTCGGACCGGTGTTGCCAGGAGATGAGAAAAAAAGAGGCTAAATTGGATTTTAAAAAAAGGTCAAAGAAGGCTAAATGCCCCAAAAAATAAAGCCAGAAGAAAAGCTAATATATACCTTATTTAGACACATTTTTTCTATATTTTGAATTTTTTATTAAAGACATTATAATAAATTTGCAAACCTTGCTGCAATCTGATATGAATTCAAATATAAAAATATTTTAAACATGAAATATGATTGAAAAAACTAAAAAGTTTCCTGTAAAATAAAATTGACTTGAATTTAAAATTCCTTTTTACTGGAGAACGCTATTGTATTAAAGTGTAATACAAGTTTAATTCAACACTTGATACTGGATTCAATATTTGAAATGCATTTGCTTTCAACTTGAATTCCAGAAAAAAATGCTTATTTGATAAATAAAACATAGAACGGCTATCAACAAAATGATCCAAATAAAAATCATCCACAAATTTCACATACAAATTTGGGTTATATTTCATATAAAAAAATTGCCTAATGTTTTGAATTGAATTGGTTTTTTGTTTTCGATTCATAATTCCTTTTTGATTTATCATTTCCACATTTTTGGGTGATTTTTACATTTTTTAAGAATATTTTTTATTTATAAATAGTTCCTATGGTTAATGAATTTTATTAAAAATTAAGTCCATAAAATGAGTTAAGCTATATTTAATTTGGAGAATGAGGCGCTGCAGGTGAACATTTTTATTAAATATAAATAATTTCGATTTTTTTATGCGAATTAATGTACAAAAATGCTTAAACGTATGATTTTGTAACAATAAAATTAGTAAAAGAAAATAAGAAATAATATTCCTCTTTGTTGAAATATTAAAATTTTAGTCTTTTTATGGCAATTTTAAAAATCAAAGAAGACTAAGAAAACTAGAAGCTAAAGCGAAAATTTTGAGACAAAAAGCAAAATAAACAAAAAAATTTTGCCGTCAGTGAGACTCGAACTTGGACACACACTAACCATTCGTTTTTACTGACTAACGTCTTACTCAGTACACCAACTTGCACATAGCATCCTAAGCGACAAAAACTTTATTTAGTTTAAAATATCTTTTTAGACATTTTGTTATAAAAAACTAACAGCTTCAGAATGGGGTTGAACCAACAACCTTCTGGTTGTTAATCCGGCGCTCTAGCCAACTCATCCACGTGATTGCAGTATTACTGCGCTATTATACTATTGAGTAATTATTAATGTAATACACAGTAGGCAAATAATAATGACGCCTGATTACCAAGAAACTACTTTAATAAGTAGTTGTTATTACCGGAACCCAAAAAGTTTTTGCTGGGATTTTGCAGATGTCAGCCAGAGCTGTCGATTTTGGCGATCTTTCCCCAAATGTGGTGACTGAATTTTCGCTTGGCGAAAAGCCGAACCTTTGGTTATTTATAAACAAGTTAAAAAAACCAAATGAGGATTTCTGCTTAATAATTTGTCGACAAAGACTCAAAAGAATCTGACAACCCTGATATTTGTAACTCAATTATAGACCAAACCAGTTAGATATTGGGCCAGAAGCATAATTATGAATTATACGCTTAACCGTGATCTTAAAGTACAACTCTCATATTTATTTTAAAGTGTATTTAGGAGTTTCTAGATTATTTATTAGTGACAGTAGAGTATTCAGCTCTATCGATTCATTAGAGCATCTTCGCAATGTGGGCTGTACTTTACTCCATCTGAACTTTTTACCATTTATTATAGCTACATCCGACCAACAATAGATTACAGCTCTCATGTATGAGCATATGTTTCACAGTCTATTTTAAAACTTCCGACCGCGTGCAAGACGGAGGTGAATAACAGTGACAGTAAGGTAACTAACTCAAATCAAAATTAATATCCAAAAATACTACCCCCTCGATCCTCCTTTCTGTAAGCTATTTTCCTAGTATAATTATGCTTTGTATGAGTTGGGTCTATCAAAGATTTTCATATATGCATTCTGCATAGGTTTATAAAAACATAATTGGGTGCACAATTTATCTCTTATAGTGAGCGAGTTATAGGTCTGTTTTTTTTTTACAATATATATAATATCAATCATGTAATTTTGTTTAAACCAATCGAATTAAATAAATATTTCGGATTATTTTTCTGATTTATAATTTGCGATACAGCCAGATATTTGTGATTTTTATAATTTTTGGCATCCATTCAATACTGTTTTTATAAATCAGATATTTTAAAAAGTTCTGCTCAAAAATATCAAATATGATTCCCACCTTGCACTGAGTGCAATTTTGTGAAGCACAATTTTCAACACCAAGTGTTAGGGATAGGTTAGAGTACCCAGCGTCATAAACACTGAGTTTATAGATGTAATCATAAACCAATGTCCAGTTCAAAGGACCAGAAATAAGTAGCAATCGATATCAAAACAGAGTTTAGGGATTATAATTAGACATAACACAGTTTCCCAAACGCAAAATTTTTGGTTATAAATATGTATCTCCTAAACTACTGGTCGAATCAAATTGAAATGTATGAAAGAGTTGTAGAGGAGGATCTAAGCTCTCAGCTCAGCTCTCATTTGATTAAAATTTCCAAAAATCGTTACTTCTACAAATTAAGTCCGATTTCTAAGATTCTTATATTTCTATAAAGTGCTTAGCAAGATAAGGAAAAAAATAAGCTAACTCATCTAATTTATCCCTTATAGTAAAAAAAAAGGTTTGAATTTTTGACTTTTTGTCTCGACTTTATTTCGTTTTTCGGGAATAAGTCCTTAGGTATATGAGGGATTTATTTTTTAATATTCTATAATTTGAAAACCAATTTGTGGCAATTTTTCAAAAGTAAATGATATTAACAAAATTAAAAACCAAAAAAAAAAAAATATTTTTTTAAGCAAAAATCCGCCAACTTTTCAAAAAAGAGTATAAGAGTATAAAATAGATAGGTATAAATATGTATGTATATGAATATATAGGTCATTTTAAAAACATAATATAGTGGCCTCAAAACTGACAACTCAATTCAATTCTCACTAAATTCATTGCTTTATAATATATTACTCTGCATTTCCATAAGTACACAATTGTGTTCTTTGTGTAACGAAGTAATATTCGTAATAATCGATTAAAGTTATTAAATTTTGTTTCTATTTGAAAAATTGCTAAAAATTAGCTTATAAAGCTTTTCAAATAATTATTGGAGGAAGGAAAGATAGATATTTATTTTATACATTACATAAGAATTAATAGTGAAAATATTGTGATAAGATGCTTTTTAATGCAATTTAAAAAAAGTCGTTTCAAAATTGTCTTTTTTCAGATTTTGTCAAATCTGCACTCCTGCATTCGATTTTGGCCGGACGGGAAGCAATTTAGTGTCAAATCGATCTAAATCTATTTCAAGAATAAATATCGTCAAAAAAAATTTAAATTAAAATAAAAAAATCCCGGGTGACATTTTTATATTAATCGATAAAAATGAAACTTTTTTCTAAAACTCACCTTTTTCGACCAATGTTGGATGTAGGGTGTAAACTTAAATCAATTAAAAATTTCTTTACTAACCTATATGCTTATGCAGAATACATATTAAAAAAGTACTATATTTTTGTAAAAAAATGTAATTTTTCATACTAATTTCACAATACAGACTTTGAACATTTTTCACGTTAGACGAATTGAAATAATCAAAAAATTTTTTCAGCATATTATTTCGAAATATATTGAAAATTATAGAATATTGCTAAAAAAAATTTCCCTAATATCTCTTAGTCCCGAAAAACGAAATAAAGTCGAGACAAAAAATCAAAAATTCAAAATTCAAGCGCAAATATCATTTCAACGGCAAGATATAACTTATTTTTTCTTTATCTTGCCAAGCACTTTACAGAAATATAGAAATCTTTGAAATCGAACTCGATTTGCAGAAGTTACGATTTTTTGAAACTTTTACATAGTCGAGGTAGTAAACTTTGACGTGAAGTGACACGGTGACTGCAAGATGATTTTTCTGAAAGCTTAAGTCCTCCTCTATAACTCTTCCATAAATTTAAATTCAATCCTACTAGTAGTTTAGAAGATGCAGATTTATTACCAACAAAACTGTGCATCGGCAGAATTGTGTCTTTTCTGCTTCAGTTTCATTGAAAGCTAAACACATTGTTTAAACGAAACGAAAACTATGATATCCGAAATTTACTGTTTTTCATGTAATATCTGACTTATCATTAAACAAATCATTTTAGGGTTTATCCAGATACCCCTAAACAGAGAACACAACATTAACTTATTTTAACCCTTTACCTTTTTTAAAAGCACGTGCCAATGTTTTTTGGACAATTATTATTCCCTCTTCAAGTTCACACACAAAAAAACATTATAAAGGTGTTCATTAAAAATTAAAAACGCAACAAAAAAAAAACATGAATAATGAGAATAAAAATTATAGGAGTGATGATGTAAAAATATCAACTTATAAAAAATTAAAAAATAAAAAAAAGTTGTTTGGAATGATATTAAAGTTTTTGTTGTTTTTGCTGTTTCTTTTTTCACTTTATAATGAGTTTTAAATTTAAAATGGCTCGTGCTTAACAGCTACTGGCTTCTTATTTTTTTATTTTTACTCTTTATTTAAACTACAAGATTCGTATTTTTATGTACAAACAAAAACAACAGACATCTGCCGACTTAACAGATGCAACATTGTTATTTGGTAGGTCTTTGCTTTTATTCGTAGGGGAATCATTTCAATTTCAAATAGTTGTACACTCACACAAAATAAATGTTAATACCGGTACTCGTACATAAATACGTAAATATTTAGTTGCAGATACTGTATCTTATGTTAAAGTTGGTGGTTTGCCGAAGTTGTTTGAGTTGATTAGTGTATCTTGTGTTAACAACGTCACATCACGAATAAAAATATCTGCCTACATTTAAGAAAAGAAAAACTCACAGTTTAGTGGTTCGTCGTCTTCTTCTAGGAATTCACAACTATTTAACATATGTAGGTGATAAAATGAAAAATATTAAGAAAATATTAAGAAATCTGTTGGCTGTAATTGAAATACATAGTGAGTTTTTATTTATTTATTTATTTATTTTCTTAACGCACCCCTACATTATGTGTTGGTTTTAGTTGTAAGGACTGTGCACGAAAAAATCCGTGCATTCAATTCAGCTTATAGAAATGAATCCAATAGATTAATTTTTTTGAAATCTTGTTTTTTAAAGACCGTTATATTCTAGTTTTAAATTTAAGAGAAAAATTAATTCTTTATTCCATTTTAATAAAATATTTAATATTTTCATGAATACTCTAAATTAAAGTTTTATTGTGTTTTCAGTTATTTCTTTGTAGGAATGGGTTCACTTTTTTTTAACTATATTTTATTTTGCTCTCAGCTTTAAGTGTTATTTGAATGTTTTTTTTTTTTTTTTACTACGATCAAATATATTTCAAATGGTCTGAGTTTTGAACATTTAAGTAGGCTGGTCTCTCTTGTTACATATAGCATCTTTTGTTTGATATCACTCAGCTACTTTTTTGTTGTAATAGTGAGATGTTAGATCAGGCCAGAAAAATTAGATAATGATAAAAAGGAATCATTATAGAGGGCACTTACGAGGGCGGATCAATAAGTCCGTGACTTTTTGAACTTTCCACGTAGTTATATGAAATGCAATACTATTCCCATCAAGTACCACCTGTTAATAGACTACTGTCAAATTTTGAGCAAGTGCCGTCATTTACTTTGCGTGGTACTTGGTACTTGATGGGAATAGTGTTGCATGAATACTCTAAATTAAAGTTTTATTGTGTTTTCAGTTATTTCTTTGTAGGAATGGGTCCACTTTTTTTTAACTATATTTTATTTTGCTCTCAGCTTTAAGTGTTATTTGAATGTTTTTTTTTTTTTTTTACTACGATCAAATATATTTCAAATGGTCTGAGTTTTGAACATTTAAGTAGGCTGGTCTCTCTTGTTACATATAGCATCTTTTGTTTGATATCACTCAGCTACTTTTTTGTTGTAATAGTGAGATGTTAGATCAGGCCAGAAAAATTAGATAATGATAAAAAGGAATCATTATAGAGGGCACTTACGAGGGCGGATCAATAAGTCCGTGACTTTTTGAACTTTCCACGTAGTTATATGAAATGCAATACTATTCCCATCAAGTACCACCTGTTAATAGACTACTGTCAAATTTTGAGCAAGTGCCGTCATTTACTTTGCGTGGTACTTGGTACTTGATGGGAATAGTGTTGCATTTCATATAACTACGAGGGAAGTTCGAAAAATCATGGACTCATTGATCCGCCATCGTATTTGCATTCAGTTCTCTGTTAAAATTGCCAAATGTTATGAATAAAGTGCTTTTTTCCCCTCACCTACATATGACTTGCCAGACCAAAAATGATATTTATCTGATACATTTCCCATAACATCTATAATATGGAATTCCCGACCAAAATGTTGTGAAAAGTTCGACTTTATACATACTTTATATCGCCCTTTAGGAAGCATTCATATTTTTGAAGAAAATTAATCTCAATAATTTTCATTCCCTCGTTTGCAACTACGTTTTTTCTAGCGTTACTATTAGGAACTTTTTTTACTTTTTAAACTTTTTTGATAAAAGATACAAAGTACAGAGCAGTTTAAGAAATGGGTCACATTCCATTCAAAGATGTTGCGATCTTCTCTTCAAATTCATATTATTTGTCTATAAATCAACTTTTCCTACGATTATCAGCATTCGTTTCGGTGATTATGAACTCATAGTATTTTTTATGATTCAAAAAGTTGAATTTCCAAACTCACCTTCACTCCTAGCAATTGTTTTATATGGTCGACATGTGTTTTGATTGTTGGTTATTCGAATTATGCTTTTGCATGAATTTTGTTAAATTTTCATTTTAAGAAAACTAATTATGCAATTACAAAAAAATTGAGCACATAGTTATCGAGAATAATAACAAATGTAAAAAAGTTAACGGTACAAATTTATTTTACGTATAGTAAAAGTTATAAACCCGAAAGCGTGCACGGATTTTTTCGTGCGCAGTCCTTAATATGTGTTTGTTAGCAGGGTATTTTAGGCACTTTTGCTTGGAAATTTTAAGTGATAAGTTTATGTCACTTATCTATTTCGTTTATAAAGGATTCAACAATATGTGTGAAATTAATGCAATGGTTTAATAACTATAGATATTATCAAAATCAATATCTTTTAAAATTACGATTATTTCAAAGTTTTCGAATAATTATTCTTTCAGTGTCGGATATGTTGATATCATCAAACTATTGTTTTTCTACCCGGGCTGAAGAAAAAGGCCAGACTGCTGATCACTTCTTCATCTTAGTTAACTTAAGTTAATCTCTTACGCTTATCTTCGTTTATTAATATGTTGATCTCACATTTCACGTGAAAGATTGAAGGTCATACCCTCTTCAAGGTTATCATATGTGATAAATTTTATCACCTAGATACATACATTTTTAGTACTATATTAAAATAAATGATAAATAACAAATTAATACATCTTGTCAATTTTGATAATTATATTATAGAACTTAAATATAAATACAATTAATTTTTTCATAAACCATATAATTTATGTCCAAAATTAAAAAAAAAAAACAAAATATACACAATTCATAAAAAAATATACAATTTTATTGCGGTTGAGCCGAAAAAATTCGTAAGCCGATAAAAAATCGCATCACTAAAATATTCATTTTAATCACATTTTAAAGGTTCAATTTTATTCCAGATCGTGTAGAAAATGTGCAAACTGATGATAAATCATCAGAGGTAAGTTTTTCATTATTTTGGTTTAAACAAAACGTCTCCTTTTCACCACTTGTAGGCTCACAAGATACTTTCTAGCCACCTATTTCCATAGAACTTTACCTTATTTAGAACTTCTTCAAAGCACTTATTCGTGAAGGATAAAAATCATTGAAGAAATTTTTGTCAAACCTAATATTCGAAAGGTAATGAATGTTAAATTAATTTTTATTAAATCTTTAAAATATTTTAACTCCCAAGATAAAGCGCTGGTATAATTCGAAAATTCGGTTTGATATCACAAGATTGGATTTATTTTTTTTTTTCTTTTTACTAAAATCTAATGAGTAACGAAAATTTAAAAAATAATACCAAGGATTCTGAAACGATAGCATGATGAGTTTTTATTGTTGGACTCTAATCCGTTGAACAGATTCCAATACAGACAGCTCAATTTGAGAGCTGTTCAATTCCGATTTATAATATTTTATTCAATAAATACGTTATTAGTTCTTAAATATAGTAAATAACATTTTTATTGATATCTCGGAAACTAAAACGAATTTTGAAAAAAGAAGTAAAGATTCGAATTTAGCACCATGAATAACTTTAGAAACAACCTCTGGATTTGAAGAATCACGTTTTTCCCGATCTGAATAATACAATCTTTCAAAATATTAATCTGTGATGCCAAGAGAAGAAGCTTTTACTGTAGAGGTTTATTTTGTCTCATAGACTACAAGGACCACACTATTGAATTGGGCTAACTTATAAATATCATCCTAGAACTTCAGACCGGAGAAAACGGTTCAAGATTTTATGGTTGTTGTTGTAATGGCGTATGCAGAATAAAATTGCAATAAAACTTTTGTTGCTGGTTAAAAACAATGATATGATGAATGAATATGATATGATATGATATAATATGATATGATATGATATGATATGATATGATATGATTTGATATAATATGATATAATATGATATAATATGATATGATATGATATGATATGATATGATATGATATGATATGATATGATATGATAATAACCAAATACAATAATGATTTAATGTTCTAAACTCGATTTAATACCAAAATTCAGATTTCGTAAGAAAAATCTTATGATTTTTCCTAAAAATCAATATTTTTCCTAAAAATCAAAAATTTTCCTAAAATAAAAATTTTTACTAAAAATCACGATTTTACTGAAAATAAATTTTTTTACAAAAAATCAAATATTTTATTAAAAATCAAGTTTTATTAAAAATCAAAATTTTTATTAAAAATCAAAATTTTTATTAAAAATGAAAATTTTTATTTAAAATCAAAATTTTTATTAAAAATCAAAATTTTTAGTAAAAATCAAAATTTTTATTAAAAATCAAAATTTTTATTAAATCAAAATTTTTATTAAAAATCAAAATATTTATTAAAAATCAAAATTTTTATTAAAAATCAAAATTTTTATTAAAAATCAAAATTTTTATTAAAATTCAGAATTTTTACTAAAAACCAGAACTTTTACTAAAAGTCTGATTTTTTACTAAAAGTTAGAATTTTTAAGAAAGCCGATTTGTTTTTGTAAAAAATTTTTTACAAATAAATATTTGATTTTTTTTTTTTTTGTAAAAAATTTCGACTGTTGTGAAAAATCTGATTTTTATAAAGAAAATACATTTCTTATTAAAAATTTTTAATTTTTGGAAAAAAATTAGATTTTTAGTGAAAATTAAATTTTCAGTAAAATTTTTAATTTTTAATAAAAATTTGGATATTCACTGATGTTTACACAATTTCTTTACTAAATTTCTTAACTAAAAATTATTTCGTAACTATTTAAGATTTATTTTGTGAGCAAAAAAATAAAACATAAAATAATCGTTATAAGTTGTGCGAAAAAATAAAAATCAAAAATTATAATGCTGTAATTAACACTTTTTTCCGGTCGTTCTTTGAATCCAATTTTTTTGTTTAAAATTTCAAGAATAATGATTATTTTCTGTCCTCGATATAAACCTAATGATAGAAAAATACCAAAATCATGGACAAAAATTTTTCAAAAAAACAAATATCTATGGATCAAAGTCAATTTGTGGCAAATTTTTAACATTTCAAAATTTTACTGCATACTGATTAATGTATTTAGCTGAGTAATTTAGAAATGGTGAGTTTCATAAAAAAATATAGAGATATATTTTCCAATAATGATATATCTTCTAAACTACTTTAATATCCGGATATAACGATAGTATGATTTTGAGGGGTAGGAAAAATCTCTAAATTAAAGTGTTAAAAAAATCTTCAAATAATTTTAACTGCCTGTTTTTATAACAGGAGCGCAAAAACGACTCATCTAGCTTACATTTAAAACAAAAACCAATTTTGAAACTTTGTTTTTGCTTTAAATGTAAGTTAGACGAGTCGTTTTTGCGCTCGTGTTATAAAAGCAGGCAGTAAATTTAAATCTATTAATAAGTTTTCGGCAATTTAAGCAGAGGAGAGTTTGTAGAATCCTTTCGATAGAATTACAAGGCAAACTAGGATATAATAACTGAATAACATGTTCAGAAACTTTCAACATCAAGTTTTTGAACTCTTGTTAAAAAAAAAGTTCTTCAGAACTTTTCCAAAGGTGCACAAAAGGGATCCAAATATTGGGCATATAAAAACGACATAATAAGGTATCTTTTGAAAAAATAATATAAAATTTAAGTTAATTTTTGGAGACATATGAACATTTTTAACTAGAACTTCTGGGCATACGATAAGTTGGGGACGGCACGGACTATGTGGGAGCAGTAAATGTTAAGCCTATTGCTACATCCCGATCTCAGTAGAGTAAGAAGTACTGCATGTTTTTCTGCTATAAGCGGTGGGAAGACTTCTGATATGTACGAACATCATAACCAATCAAAGAGATGAATTATACCGCATTGGACAGCATAACGTGATATGATTTTCAGACCATTCAATGCTATAGTCAGAGGTAGCTTCTAAAAATAATATTTATATCTCTTTTAACACGAAATTTGTAAATTAAATTAAAAGTCCTATAAAACTTGTACATGCAAAAGTTGACATTTTTGCGCGATTTATGCTCGTTTAAATAATTTTGGATAGGGATGTTGCATGGGGGCTACGACCAATTATGGGCCGTTGGTACTGAAATCTAGTAAAGTGTATTAGTACTATAAGATATTTCTTTGTACTGAATTCAGTAAAAATTTCGTAAATAAAATATTACGCTAGCATATTTGTATGGGGGCTGGTTGAAATAATCGACCAATTTCGGTAGTGTTCTATTCGAGATTTTTGTACCAAATTTCATCAAAATATCTTAAAAAAAAAAAAAATAGGGACGGGCAGATTGACGAGCGCGTGTAGTTAAAATCGGCACAGAAAGTGATTGTTAGCCCTTTGGTACAATTGAAACAATTGTTACAAACATGAGTAGAATATAAAAAGTTGTTTTATCTGAATTAGCACCGCTTGACCAGGACATCTTGATGCATTCTAGTGATATATCCTTTGATGCACTAAGCACTAATTGTATTTGCTGTAGAGTACAATGTAATCACTTATTAATGCCCAAAATTTTATAACACGTTTTTCTAAATTGCGTTGGTCGTTTGACGAAATTAAAAGTAAAAATACCAAATACATAAAAAAAATAGAAAACGTATTCGTATTGAGAAGATGACGAAAAACAAAAGAAAAAATACTTTAACCAACTTTAATCATGTAAACAAAGACATTTAACTGTTTTAAATGTTTTACAAGTCGACTGACATTGTAAAACCATAAAAAATTTATTTATGTCTACATTTATGTTAAAAAAGAAAATATTTTTATACGAGTATAACAAAATCAACGAATGAATGTTTGGTTGGTTGATTGTTCGAATATTTATGTTGCATAGCCAACATAAATGAAACAATACTCATGTTTCTAGAAACACATTTACGAATGATTATAGTAGTAAGTAAACGAATACATTAGTGTTTTAATTTCAATATTTTAAAAATTTCGTGGGGGCATAAATAGTTTTTACAGGTGCTTATGCACCTTTTTATATATAAAAAAATATATATATTTTATGCATTTCCCCACAAGTCATGTTCGAACTTATGTTTTATGTTACATTTTTATAGTTTTCTTTTTTTTATTTTGGGAGTTGCTTAGTTTATTTAATATGCTATTGATGGTCATTATATTGCCTACATAATGACTATTTTTGTTCAAATTATTTGACCTTCTGACTAATTTATTTGGTTCAATACGAGTCGAGTGTCATCAAAATTGTTTTTAAAGCGTGCCTTACTTTGGCACATGTTGATCACATATGAACGTGATATTTTTTTCACAGCTGTTCGTAGGTAGTTTTTTTAAGGTATCTTTGATTTGTTTGATGTTGAAAATTTAATCTGTCAAAGTTGAAATTTGACATGTGCTCTTTTATGATTTGCTTTTGTTAAATCAATTCCATTAAATACACCTCTTAGTTCAATTTCCATTGTTTTATTTTTGACACAATGAGTATTATAGGGAATCGATTAAATTAAAATCATAATTTATAGCTGATTTCAAAAGATTTTTCCACTGGTCAATTTCGTTTTAAATTTAAATAGATTTATAAAAATAAAAAATATTGCTTTACTTACAATGCAAAACAAATAACATATTTTTCAATTGTAATTTTCAAAGTGCGTGGGTCATCTGATGATTTTTTTTATTATGGAATGCAACAAAACATCTTTTTTTTGTTTTTAAATTACAAAAGCAAGTGTTATTGAATATCTGATGCTTACATAATTTTCCAATTTTTTTACAGTCTAATGTTCGTTTTGATAAAACGCAGACAAGATCTTTAGTTCTAGGAATATAATTGCAGCGTATGAACATGAAAGCTTACCTGTTACAAAGGGTCTAAAGAAAAATTAAAGTTTTATTTATGATATTCTTTTCATTTAGAATATTTCGTAGCAAATTTTAGTACCTCAAATGAATAATATGTTACCAGGGAGTTTGAGTACTCAGTCGAGGAGTTTTAAGGTCTTGGCAAAATGGCTGTCTGCATAAAATGAAATGTAATCAAAGTGATAATGATTGAAATAAACATACTGCTATCGTATTTTTTAAGTATTGCGACATCATTTATAAGCAGAAAAAGAACATCCAAAGAAGTCAATAAGATCCTGAACTTATTATACAGAAGTAATGCAAATTTGGATCATTTCCAATGAATTTAACATAGGCTTGTCGTTGGAAAATCTTCTCTTCACTGAGTAGGAAATCATGTTCACGATGTCATGTGAAATTGATTTTTTATGTACTTTTTTTTATCAATAAAAAAAATTATTTTTAATTTTTATATAAACCAAATATTTTTTATTAAAAAAAATATATGCATAACAATATTTTTCATTTTATTAAAAACTAAGTAACAAGTAGTTGTAAATTCTTAACTTTTATATCAAAAAAATTTATCTGAATCGTTTTTTTGGGATGATGTTTATATAACTTCCTAAACACAAGAAATCATACACTTATTGAAGCTTTAGAAGTAACGAATAAGTACTTCCTTAAAGATGACTTCCATTTATTTTTGCGTTTGCGTTGTGTTTCGTACGAAACCATCAAAGGAATTATTTATTCTAATGAATTTGCTACTGATAGACCTTATAGCCAAGCAGATTTTGATTGGGAAGAAGATTTAAGAAACTTATATGAGATGGCGAGACCTTCAAACCTAGAGATAATCTGGATGAGAGGTCTTTAAAATACCCCGGGAAATATTGTTGCGTATGAACTAGTCAGAAATGGTTTACTTCTTCGAAATTAAGATTGGTGTACCGTAATCCTCGTGCAGATCAGTAATATTGCAGTACTTATCAAGGCCCAACATAAGTGAACAAATGAATTAACATGTTTTACTTCGAGGCAAATATGGCCTCAATATGATCAATCGCGATCAAACTTCATATTGAAAATGCCAAGACTTCAGGTACGCACTCTAGTAGCTGTTGTTACTAGGCACTGAGTTGCTGGTGCCTACGCTAGGATATTAAAACTCCCTTTTAGAGAGGAGACAGTGGAACATGAAACCTCAGGGTAACACAATGCAATCAAAAGGACCCAAGTGAACTGACTGACGGCAGTCCTGAAGACAGGTATACTGCTTAGCTATGTAAAAGTTGCTCATTTGAATAGACAACTTGCGCTTAACTCTGCAACATAATTGAAAACTGGAATTACCGAATGCATAGGGATTTCGAAAGATATTATCGCAAATATCGAAAATATCCAGGAACATCATTTGGGAGAAACGATAATTTCTTAATCACAAAACTGCAGACAGTACCTCTTAAGTACCGAATAGTTTTTGTTTTTTCACCGACGGGTTTAGTAAACGGATCAAAATTGGCGAAGATTTCTACTTCGAAGAAACTTGTATAAACATATCGTTCAGACTCCTGACGGATAAAATTTTTTTAAAAATACTAATAAGATAGCGGTTAACAGGCTAAAGGATCATAGAATTTCCGGTCGAAACATCTGTTATAAAATCCCTAATTGGAATATGATGGCGTGGTATTCATCAAGGTCATTCACAGAAAATTCTTCCAAAAATGTGAAAGCTCAACTACAACGTTCAAATTAGAATGAGGTGTGACAAATGAAATCGGTATATATCACCCATCTGGAGTGAAGTTACCGCAATCAATAGCACAAATTCTGCGGCGGGGGATCTTTCAGTCAATTTAGATACTCCTGATCAGTGTTGCCACGGAAAATAATTTTTGTAACCAAAATTTTGATAAAAGTAACCAAAATTAAAATTTTGAAATTATATATGTATGTAAAATATATAATTTTTATATATTCAGTTTTAAATTATAGAAAACTTGAAAGATATTCTATGTTAAGCGTGTTGATAGTAAGCCAAATTATAATAAGAAAACAACTGATTCGAGCGGTAATAGAATAAAATTAAAGGGAACTTTTGTGTGTCACAGAAACAAATTCCGATCAGAAGTGGAATTAATTCTATATTTTTTTAATTCTTCAGGAAAAGTTAAAAGAATAAACCTTCCGGAGTCAAACCACATTCAGTTTTTAAAGTGTAATTATTTTTCGATTGTATTTTTTTTATATTTCTCAATTTTTATAAACAAATTTTTCTTTTAAATTTGAACAGAGTCTGAAGAAGCGAAAAACAAATTCGATTTTATGCTGTAATTTGGAATTTATAATATGGAATTTAAACCGTTCGGAATTTGACAATACTGTATATCTTCTTTTTCATGTTCCAAACAATACTCATGTTAAACAAGATACAGCTCGAAATTGACGTAATTGTCTCTTTTTAGCGAAATAAAGAAAGTATAATAAGAAAACGGAATACATACTTTCTGTGCCATACTTCATTAGCATTCTTGATGTCTTTAAAATTCTGTTTTTTTTTTATTGCTATAAGTTAAATAATAAAACTTATGATGATTTAATTCTAGGCAAATATTTTTATTTTTATTTATTAAAAGTAGTTTATAAAAATAAAATTTTGGTTTAATAAAAAAAAATTATAATAATATCAAAATGGAAAAAAGTCAACATATAAACATTTGAAAATGAAATAACCAATTTAAGTTAAAAATAATCAAAGCGGCAACACTGCTCCTGATTATATAACTCTAGTCCTATGAATCACTTTTTTTTAATTTAATCTAGTTTTCAATATAAACCTATATTTCCAAGCTTATAGGAAATTCATGATCTCGTGTATCTTAAGTGACCGAAAAACGTCATGAGGCATCAGAAAAATACTTTTTATTCGTTCTATATGATTAAATTAAAATTCTAATAATATTTTAATCGATATGTGTTTTCATTTTTCTTGGTTCGGTGACCTGCTACGGGGTGTCTAAAAGGTATTAGTGTTTCCTTCTAATGACATGTACCTTTCATTTTAGGTATTAAAACTGGAACTGGTATCTATTACTTAAAGCTACTGAATTTTATGGACTGTTCAACAAAACTAATTTTTAAAATTTTTCCAATAAGAAAATGAATCTTTCAATTTGAATAACATTAAAATTTTAAAAATATCCAATTTAAGAAAACGGTAGTTAAATGCAAAAACGATTCACTTGACACGCGCAATTACATGTCACGCACTCATCTCCAGTTCACCATCTAATATGTTAATATGGTGCTGGCTAACTAAATTACAGTTACTTTTTCCTCTTTTAGATCTTTCATCTATGATATTATAGAAATTGTTGCTTTAAAATTTATAAAAAAAAAAAAACTAAAAAAATTAATTGATACTGTTGTACACGGAACATACAAACAAAAAACTAACCAACCAACCGACCAGACAGGCAACCAAACAACAACCGACATCCAACAATATCAGTTAAACAATATCGAAAATCAATTGCATTCGTAACGAAATAAAACAACAACGACGTTACATTAACTGCCATGTAAAATTTAAAATCATGAAACAAACAAAAACAAAACTTCCAAAAATATCGAACAAATGCAACTGAAACAAAACGTAAACTTTCTACAAATTTGTTTTGGGTCTCTAACAAATGATCATGCGAGTGCAACATTGAACGTTGTTTTTTTTAATATTCGTTCAATACTTTTAGGATTTTATGCTGTAATTCTGTTTGAGGAGGTAAAGTTTAGATCTCAATATGTAAGTTTGTTTGTAATGTATGCATGTTATGTTTTATTTTACAATACGAATACATTCAAACAAACACTACAAATACAATTAAATTTAACAAATGTAAAAAAACGCTGATTTACGCAACTTTCTCATTCAGTCTCAAAAAAAAAAAAAAAAAAAGAAAAAAAAAATAGAAATAAAAACATAAAAAAATACTCAAAAGAAAAACAATGAAAAGCCTACAGCGAATAAGCGAGATTTGAGTGTAGTATTCCACCACCAAAATGGACACAAAAGCCTCAATAATAACTTAAGTACAATACATTTTTTATACGATTTTGTTAATGAACTTTTGTAAAATATAAAGTTAAGATCAAAATAACAAAAGAAACAACATTAACTTTATTTACGTGTAAATTGTTTTTTATTAGGTTTTCTTTTATTTTTGGAAGCTGTGGCTTTAAATCAAAAGAAATTCATGCACTTCTTTTTGGGGCCATAATAAATGCAGATAAAGTTAATACTTACAGTCAGTTATGAAAAAAAAGTTTGTTATTCAAATTGGTTTTGGTGGATTTCCTAAAAAGATATATATGGTACTTCACCATGTAGTGAATGCTTTCCAAGAGCACTCAGTTTAAAATATCAAATGTGAACTCCAAGGGTTTCAAGTGTTATTATGTTCCAATTTAAATTAGGAAATTATTACCTAATTTAAATTGGAAAACCTTTTTTTTTTTTTTTGTCGTAAACCGTATGTTAATGAATTATTGTTAAACTGTTTGATACGCTAGATGATGTCGTGTGGTTAAAAAGTGTAGATCCTCTGAAAAAAAAAAAAATATAAGAGAACCCACTCTTTAATTCACTAAATCAATATTTTGGAACACATATTCTGTATGAAAATTCAAACAGGAGAAACTTTTTATACTGCACGCCTTTTTGGTTTTAACATATTTAAATTAAATGGATTTTATTTTCATTTTAAGTAGATTTATAAAATGAAGTATTGTTTTGTTTAAATTTAGAGAAAAGAGTTGCAAGGTGGGAACAACAATAAATATTATAGAAAAATTATTTCACAATAATACCTATGTTTTGTTGCTAATGTTCATAGGAAATTTCATATAAAATTTAAATTTACTCGTATATACGTTAAGAGTTAACGTGCAGAATTATACATGTTAACATTAAAGTCGATAAAAGTGCTGCCAATTTATGAACAAAAATACAATTATGGATATTTTAATGTCAATATATATATATATATATATATATATATATATATATATATATATATATATATATATATATACAAATAAATAGAATGAAAAAAAATTTACATCAAGAGTTTTTTTTTTTTTTAATATAAAGATTTACAGCCGTGTTCAAAAAATGTTAATAAAGCTTTACTAACTATTGTTAAGCACAATGTTTTAAAGTTGTATTTAAAAGCAATGATTCGCTTAATGCACCTTTAGTAAACCATTGTTAAATTTAAATATTTTAAAGTAGGTTCGACTCTACTTCAAAGCTACATTAAGCTTATTTCCGTTATATACATATTTCAAGAAAAACACTTTTTTGTATTCATTAAATTTTTGACAAATCTTAATTTCCGAATGTTAAGATTCATTCCGAAATAAAAAAATGCGCCAATGTAGCTATTTAAGAACGTATAAATTGAACTCCGGGACAGGATAATATTTTCTGCACATACGTTTTTTCTATTTAAGTTATTTTGTAATAAAATCATAAACATAAAGAGGAAAAACTCTATTTTTCCTATCTTGGATTAAAATACCAATATTCCGGCTGCCCACATATCAACCAAATGTTGCCACAATCACATACATATGTTCGACCTTTTACTTGTGGAAGACCGGATAGCCTTTTTTTAATATAAGCCGTCGATGTAAAGAAATATAAACTAAATTTGTATGGAAATTTTTTTGGTGATTTTTTATTGGGTTATTTTGCTGGCAGCAGTTTTATAGTTTATACACTTATCACAATATCTTAAGAAAACATGACAAACTAATAAGAACGAGAAAAAGTATTTTTTTTAAAAAAAAGTATTTTTTAAATAAAAAAACTTTTCTAGCTTTATTTTTTGATCCATTTTAAAGTTAAATTTAACCTATTTTTTCACACCTCTCGGCAAAACTGATAAGCAGGTAGATTCAGTTCAGTAGTGATGTTGAGATTGAGCTTTAAGTTTGACAGTCATTGCAGTTCGGTTGTGTAACATTAATTATAATAAAGAGCTATATTTGGATTTAAACAATAGCGACTCATAATTATTTGCAAGTAAGAGAACACCGGTTTATTTAACGAAACAACTTGAAGTGAAAATTTTGTATAAACCTTCACTAGAAAGTCGTTCTTAAAAATAGTTTTTCAAACAGTTTTAGTTATTGGACTTATTGTCTTCATGATAGTTTTAAAACTTAAAATCTGAAGCGAAAATTTTAAAAATATATTTTTTTTTCAAAGTTTACTTTCAGTATGCATAGCTCTAAGCTTATCAATCATTACAATCCAATTGTAAATTTTAGACAAATTTTATTGTGGCAACACTAAATATGTTAAATGCAACAATTTGTTATTTTATTTTGATTATCGATTTTGCATGTCTATAAAAATCTCTCAGTTGATGCAGTAACAAAACGGTTGCCATCTCATTGTAATACAACAACAACAAAAAATCAAATCCAACAACTTCAAACTACCTCCAAACTTCAAGATATAAAAATAAGAAGTAAATAAAAAAAACTCACACCAGTGGTAAAACAAACCTAAACCCACCAACGCATTTTATTTGTAGGCGCATTTAAGCTGTTTCTTTAATATTGATGGCTTTAAGCACGTCAAGATCGGTTTTTGTTGTTTTAGTTGTTTTATACTAAACTATAAATTATTATATTTTTTCTAAAACGATTTAAGCCAGCCAAATTTAGTAGAAAGTTACTTAAACGTAAAGTCGCGCGCGCCTGTTTGTTTAAATGTGTTGGTGGTATTTAAAATTATGATGTGTGTTAGTTGTATTTATTTGGAATCTTTTTTGTTATTATTGGTGGCACCATATGATCCATGGAAAATAGTGTCACTTTATATATATGAACAGAAAAAAGAAACAATAAAATTCTTTAAGTAGGTGTTAAAGCTTTACAGGTCTTGTTTTTATGGAATTTTAATAGGGTTTTTTTTTCTTAAATCAAAAATAATAAAACTTTAAACTTGCTTTTCAAATTATGTTTGTAATTTTTGGTTTAAAGCAAGAACATTTTTCAAATTATTTTTAATGAACATTATACTTCATGAATGGTTTTAAGCTTTTAATCATATTCAGGGAAACCACAAAAATGCTCTAATAAAATTATTTCATGAACATTAAAAAAAACGAAAATATGCTCTAAAAATTCGAAAAGTACTTTTCACTTTTAAACAAAAATGATCTTTTCTTTAAAATAAAGCGTTTTGTTAATATCTAAATTATATAAAATAGGGAAAACTAAAATTAATCGATCAACTGAGTTGAAAAGCCTTATTTTTAATTTGACACTTTTTTAGATCACATAAAAATTTTATCGATCTTCAAATTGCCTACCCATTTCATTTTAAACATTAGTATTAGATCAAAAGTTACCAAAAATATTTACATCTAAATTTAAAAAGAAAACAAGGGGCTGGGCCGAATCTTTTTCACCCTTCACAAAATCTATATTTCATAAATATATGAACATATTAGAATTATGTCATATCAATGCTTTAATCTGCAAAAATACTTATTATTTTTAAACTAATATTAATTATGACATCGCAAATTTGTAACATAAAGAGTCCCCGAAAACTCCTTGGGCATATGACTTAGGAAGATCGCTCAAACCATCTGTGTTGAAGAATTGAATAAAGAAGAGATATGTAAAATTGTAAATTTCTTTTCAGTTTTCTACCAACATTTTTTTTTTTTAATACCTTAGAATTAGATTTTTTTAAATTGAATTAGCTATTTCCAAGACACAATTCTACCAAACAATTATACAAAACATGACATCTAATATTTTCAGAAAAAACATCTCACATACTCAGATTTACTTGTCAAACTTATTTTTTCACAAAAAATATGACCATATTAGAACAAAATTCAAATGGATTTTTCGAGGATACGAAGCATGTCTTGAGGATTTGTAATCTAGAACACTTCCACTATACTATCTATACCCATAGAAAAATTTTTTTGAAAAACAATTATTTTAGAATTTAGAAATATGTGAACAGTATAAAAATCTATTTACAACACTATATGTTTAATATATTTAAAATTAAACAATGTTTTTTTTGCACAAATTAAAGTAAAAATATTTTTTGAATTTAGAATTTCAAAATGTCATGTGGCCTAGGGGATAAGAATTCAAAGCTAAAAGTTTTAAAGAGTTCCTACGGATTCGAATCCTGCCGAATAGAAATGTAATTTTTATTTAATAAATTTTAAAGAAACATTTTTATTTAGCCCTTAATCTGATATTTCAGAATTTAAATTTTTGTTTAAAGATAAGTTATAAAATAATTTTTCGAAGTCTTGGCCAAGGATCGAACTCAGGACCTAAAGTTTTTCAGTCGTAAACTCAAGCAACTCAAATCTAAATAATATTTTTTTATAAAAAACACGTCAAAACATGCCTAGGAATTCTTGTCAAATTATTATTATTATTATTATTATTATTATTATTTTTGTAATAATGAAAATTTGTATATTTCTTTTAGGAAAAACAGAAATTTATAAGGGGTCCCGGAGATACGAACTCAGGCTTAACGGTTTGTAGTCTAAAACACTTCCTCTATCTAGACTATTCAATCTCACAACTTTGCAATAGAAAAACATTTATATATTATTGTATGTGAAATAGAAAATATTATTAAATTTGAGCAAAGAAAATTGGAAACATTTTTGAGACTGTTCTAGAAAATCATTTATAACTCCGCCATTCCTAAACGAATTTCACTGAATTTCAATACCAAAATTTTCGGGGCAATATGCCACATAAGTGTTAAAAGAGCAATCTATTTATTGGACTATGGCCTTCAAAAAATTCATATCAACATACAGACGGACAGACATCCAGACAGGCAGACAGACAGACAGACAGACGTATATTCTCAAAAATTATGTTTATTCATAACAATCATATATTTAAAAACTTGCATATAAAATGACATACTTATAAGTGCATATCCTTCATTTTATGTAAAAGTTATAATAACTTTTATTAAAAAAATATTTTTTTTTTCATCATTCATTTAAATTTGCGCGAGTTTTAAGGCTAATGCGTCCTCTATATCATTTTTCAAAGAAGACTTAATAAAAATATGAAATAACCTCTTTCTAACGGTTTGTTGCTACAAGTCAAGCTTCTCATCGATCTTAAACGAATTTAGACGGTGTTATCAAAGTTAATTTTAAGTACCAAATATTTTTGGATCTCTTATTTTTTACACATTACAAACTATATATGAGTTATAAAATATTATCCTCAGAATATCAAAATATGTTATCATTTCTAATGTGCTAAATATGTTCTAAACATAACAAAATATGATATAAATATGCCCTAAATATCATTATATGCAAAAATATGTCTTTAAGCATGAAATATGCAAAATATGCACTTACAAATCGATGCCAAAATACTTTATTTGTTCTGAAACAGATAAATATTTTATCTATGGCTTCATCTAACGTATAGGAAAAAACATGCAATTGCATATTTGTAGTTTCCCTGATCGTTTGATAGTTTTTGCATATTAATAAAGATTATTTGGAATAAAAGCTTATGCCGAATATTGTATATATGTATTAAAATTTTTCTTGGTTGTATGCATATGTTGGAAATTTCGTGTATCTGCTATATTTGTTTTCTGTCAAAGCATGAGTTTCTTATTTTCTTACTTTCTAAAATCTTAAAATTCAGCAAGATCAATCTAAATTTATCGATTTATCGATTGATAATTTAATTATCCTTTATCTGATTTTGTATTGAGACAGGATAGTTACAAATCCAACCATCAAAAGGCTTTGAGTATTCTATTTTTCTAAAATTGCACTAATATTAATATTGTACTAAATAGAAGAATTAGAGATTTTCTATTTTTAAAATTCTTACTTCTAATATTAAAGTTCTATTTGAATTTTTTGTGGGGGAAAATGTGTCAAAATTGTCGATTAATTGATTTTTGAAAATGAACTTTTAGTAATAAAAATGGGTACCGCATAAAAATGTACAAAATTATGTATCAATGGCAATAAAAATCATTGGTTTATAATGCGTTTTTCTTTTTTCTTTTTTTTTTTTGTACTGAGCTATCAAAATTTTTTTATATATTGGAAAACAAGAACAAAAAGACAAAAATACAAAAAAAAAATAAAAATAAATAAATTTCATAAAATTTAGGTGTACATTTTTTAGTTCCAAAGCTTCCTAAAGCAAAATTTTATAATGGAACCATCAACTACAGATACTTCAGTGTGTTTTTCCTCAAGTATTTGAAAATTTGTTTCTTTCCAAATATTTTTATTATTTTGTATGAAAATTGTCCTAAAATGAACTAATTTTTAACTTCGATGGAATGGAACTTAAAATGTTACAAGTTGTTTGTTCTCATATTTTTCTGAAAAATAGTACATATTTTCTATTTTTAAATTTTGAAAAAAAAAATCGTGCTCGATTTGAGAAAATAATTTTTTTGTGAAAAATTCCAAATTCTCATACAAAAACACCTTAAATGCAGATTTTTTTCTTTACTGCTTTATCAAACATTACACAGTGCACGGTGATGAATTCGGGCTAAAAATCAATAACTCTGTTAACATTAAGTGGTAATAATTCAAATTTGGCATGCGAATAAAAAATATAATGCTTTATACAAGGGCGGATCAATAAGGCCGTGACTTTTCGAACATCCTTCGTAGTTATATGAAATGCAACACTATTCCCATCAAGTACCACCTGTTAATAGACTACTGTCAAATTTTGAGCAAATGTCGTCATTTACTTTGCGTTTAACAGCTGTTCAAAACATACAACCTCGTGTATTTTTCTAAAAATGGAAAAAAGTGAACTTCGATGGCTCATTAAACATTATTTTTTGCGAAAAAAACCGTCAATCAAACCAAGGAAAAGCTCGAAAAATACTATGTATGGGGACTCTGCACCATCGATTTCAATGGTAAAAAAGTGGTTTACTAACTTTCGTTGTGGTCGCACAAGTACAAATGACGTTGAACGTTCTGAATGGCCAATTGAGTTCAGTACACCCAAAAATGTCGAAAAAATCCACGATATGGTGTTGGCCGACCGAAGAGTAAAAGTGCGTTAGATTGTTGATGCCCTAGGCATTTCATATGACAGTGTGGTTTCGATTTGAAATAATCAACTGGGTTTAAGAAAGTTGTCTGCAAGATGGGTGCCGCGTTTGCTCTCAATTGACCATAAACGTAAACGTGTGACAACTTCAAAGGATTGTTTGGAGTTGTTTAACCGCAATCCTAATGAGTTTTTGCGGCGTTTTGTAACTGTGGATGAAACATTGTACTCGGGAGACTAAGCAGCAGTGTAAACAATGGGTTTCTCCGGGTGAACTTGCTCCGAAGATGGCAACAGTTTTTTGGGATGTACGAGGGATAATACACATCGATTACCTTCAAAAGGGAAAAACAATAAACGGCGAATATTATGCCAATTTATTAGACCGATTTAATGAGGATTTAAAAAGAAAACGACCGCATATGGCCACGAAAAAAGTTCTTTTTCATCAAGATAATGCACGGGTGCACACGTGTACAGTCTCAGTGGCAAAACTCTATGAATTTTGTTACGAATTGGTTCCTCATCCGCATTTCATATAACTACGAGAAGTCACGGACTTATTGATCCGCCCTTATATACTAAAAGCGGTTGGTCATTAAAAAGAAAACATAGATAATTTATGTTAAATTCGTACTTAATAAATATAAAAGTAATTTATCTAGCTTAAGTCTAAGATATAGTTATAAGCTTTCCATTGATATAAAAATCGGTTAAGTAGAAGAAGAGTTATAGGCGATTTTCCTTACATATAACGTATCCAAACGAAATACATTTTTATTTCGAAAATATAAAAATATTTAATACATTTATCAAAATAAACCTAAAAATTTTAAGGATATAGTTAACTTCATGGTAAATTGACAGATCTGTGTTGTCGAGTGTTATCATTTCTAATGCGGCCAACCCCTGTATAGTTGTTTATTCTGGCCTATTATTAGATAAGCTACATACTTATACGTATTTACTTAAAATTAATATTATGAATTAACAAATTATATAATATTGCCTCAAGAATTGCTCGAAATATATAAGTGAGTTGTTCAACTTAGTTGGGACGACCAAGATTTTATTAAAAGTTAATTAGACATACTCAAAATTTATTTTGTGTATTTTCGTATCAAAGATTACCCCAAATTTCTAAGAATCTACTCTAAAGTGAATATTCCGTGTATTGGAGCACTTAAAACAAATGTTCTGATCGATCCTATACTAATTATATCATCAGAAAAATTCTCATTTTAAGTAGTTATTAGAAATGCTGTGGTAAGAAGGGTAGTAGCTAAATTTTATTTATACTTACTTACAATACTTAGGAATATATTACTCTGTCTAAACTCAACTGCTGAAACATAATGCAAAAAATATCTGGTTTACTAAAGTTTGGATTTAAAATTTTTGTGATCATAAAAGTAACCAACTTTTCTAAGTCCATAAACGTACCAATAATATGACTTTATGAGCAGTATTTTACACCAGAAGTTTGACAATAAACCAATGTTCTCAAAAAATGTTGCAGATTTTTAAAAACGTATATGTGACAGAAATGCATACTTTGCATATAAGAATTTAAGTAGTATTTTTTTTTAACAATAATTAATGAAAAATATTTAAGTTTGCGTTATTGCAACCTAGATGTCTAAGCCGTGAAAAAAATATGAATCATGTTATCTGTTGGCTTTCAAATGTAATAAACATTTTATCAAAAATCAGATTTTAATTTTGGCATTTTTGGCCAGAATTTACCACGGTGCAATGGGGCAGAATCGAACATTTTTGGAAATAAATCTCAAATTCTATTCGGCTGGTTGTATTTATATAAAATTTCAGATAGTTGTAGCAGAGGAGAGTGAAATTTTAAGTTTGGAGGAAGTACTCTACATACATTTTAGTGGCATAGCTATGGGGGCTTAAAATAGGATACCTGTGGCATAGACAATTTTTAACCCCTACCCAAATTTCTGTTCACCTTAAAACCTTTGAAAAACATGCTTGCATGTTTGAAATTTATTATCGATATCTTTATTCTGTCTAAAATAACCGATTTTGAATTTAAAAATTGCATTAATTAATAAACAAATGGACTGACATCAGAATTCTCCAAAAAAAAAAAAAAAAAAAAGAAATCCAAAAATGCATTTTCTTATTTATTGATCAATATAAAAAAGGTAAACATTAAAATATTGATATCACCTTTCCCTGAATTAAACGCCATTTTCGACCTCTTTAATCCCAATATAGTCCGTCAGGTATTTGAAATTTCAAATTCCAATCATTTAGTTCAATTTATTTCAAATTTATCATTTAAAATCTCAACTCTTAAAAACTTGTATCTATTTAATAAATAATTATCATTACTTTAATTTCATAAGAGACATTTTTACATTCCACAGTTTAGTCATTATAAGAGGCGTCCGTCAAAAAATAACTTTTGTGTCTTTACCCAATATTGATTCGAGCTTTGCGTTTTGAGAATTTTACAAAAAAATTTAAAAAAATTTAGGAAAATTGACAAGATTTGGATAGGGCTTGTGGAGAGACCGATGCTCCAAGCGCCTTCGGGTTTACTTTACACGCATCTAAATTAAGATTACCTTTGAAAACGTTAAAAAAATTATATGAGCCAGAAAAAAAATTAAAATTTTATAAGTAAAAAAATATTGCCACCTTTTTTGAAAAAAAATCAAAAAATATGCTTTTTTTAACTTCGAACTTCAGATTGATATATTAAAACAAGTAAGATAGATATAGTCGTGTGTAAAATGAAATATACTAACACAGAATATTACGTTAATACTAACATTTATATGAATTTATGCACTTTAGGGTGATTCTCGAAAATGGGCTTATATGGCAGCTATGGTAATTAATGGAGCGATCCTCATAAAATTTGTCAGTGTGATTTCTACTTATTTGTGTCGAATATAAACTTGATACTAACATGTGTACTCGTATGTGATTTATGCACGTTAAAGTGATTTTCGGAATAGGATTTTATATTGGAGCTATGGTCATTTATGGACCGATCTTCATGAAATTTGACACAAAGATTGATACTTATACAAAACTTCCTATATTTAAGACATTTATGATCGTTAAAACCCTGTTCCGGGAGGACATTTTTATGGGGGCTAGGTGAAATAAATTATAACCAATTACAATAGCCTTCGTCCTTGTATCATGAAAGTCCTACATGACGAATTTCATTGAATAATCTTCAAAATTGCGACCTGTACTTTGTGCACAAGGTTTACATGGACGGCGAGCCAGCCGTCAATACAGCCAGCCAGATGGTCGGACATTGTTAGATCGACTCAAAAAGTGATTTTGGGTCATAGGTATACTTTAAGGTGGATGTTACATGATTTTTTCTGTGCGTTACAAAATTCAGCACAAACGCATAATACCCCAACCACGTTTCGTGGCGTGGGGTGTAAAAAATTAGAGCCAATATTAAGCCCGCCAAATTAAAAACCATAAAAAAAGCAAGGCTAAAAATGAGTGACAAATTTATTTCGACCTAAATATCTCTTAAATTAAAGGATATAACGTACACATGTAATCGTATTTTTTTAGAGATTTGCAAGGATTATCTAAATACAAAATTGTTTATCTGTCAAATCGTAAATGAATTTTTGGCGATTTTTTGTAAAAACTGCGTACCTGAGATGACCAACTTTGAAGTCTCCCACTCCTTCTTGAGCCGCTAGGAATCTATGCGCCTTCAAATGAACTCGAAAACACTTCGTCTCTGGCCAGGTTAAATTTTATTGACATATTTCTAACGGTTCACAAGTTACAGAATTATTTTATTGTGTACTCCACGTCATTCGCAATCTAATAAATTAATATCAAATTACTTTATTTGTTAGTTTGGTTTTTAAATCATTTAGCTGTTAGCCAATCAAATTACTTTGTTTGCATTTCATTATCAAAATTATATGTAATTTCATTGAATCAACAATCAAGCACATTATTCAATTACACGTTATTAATGCACCTTAAAAAAAGCATTTAAAAATAAAGGAAATTATGTCTTATTTCGTTAAATTCAATTCCATTTAATAAACAAATAAAACTCTCAAGAAAGGAAAAGACTGCTTTAAAAATCAATACCTGTCAAATGTATTTTAACATTTTAATAAAAGTTGGCTGATATTTGATCTTGAATAATTCAATAATTGAAAGTATTGAAAATATTTTTTTTTTTTTTCATATTTCAACATTTGAATGGGCCTGCATTGGTTTAATGTCTAATTACTGTCAATATTCATACACACGAGTACAACATCAGTGTGTAAGTATGTATTTTTGAGTACGTGCTTTATACCGTTATACAACATATCCAATAGCCGGAATATAGTTGTAAAGAGTAAATGAACATGTTTTTTTTTTACAAACAAACATTTATTGGACAAACATTTGACACTTAATTCTGACACTTAAAATGCACAAACAAAAAATCAACAAAAAAAAAAAAAAAGACGTAAACTTGGAAAATTTCAAACAAGCACCACATTTAAAGTTAGAGAACTTGTTTCTTTACCACAAATCAAATAAAATTATATCGATTTATAATGATCTAAATACATTTTATCAAACTACAGTCCAACACGGTTATAACAAACACGAGGGGACCGACAAATTTAGTTCGTTACTTAGTGTATATATTAGACAATTTTTTATGAAGACAAACGTCAAAATTAACTCCAATTTATGGAGGGTGGCAATAGTTGCTCAAAACCAATAATAAAGCAAATTCATTCATGTTTTTTTATATGCAGTTTGGCAGCCGTAACAACCAAAAATAAAAATTAGCTTTTTATTGAGGTTACCTTGTATAAATTCGCACTGATTTTGACATTTGAAAAAAATTTGTCTAGTGTAGACATTACGTTATAAACGTAGTCCGTTATATCCGTAAAATTTATTGTTTACTCATATTTCATTACGATACTAATATTTGTAATTAAAGTGCAATTATTTTTTCTTTAAAAATGGACTGTATTTATGATTTTTAAATATTAATGATTTTTACTTCTATCTATCAATTTACAAGTGACAAATTGAGATTAATTATACATATTTTTAATACTTATTCGATGTTTTCTTTTGTTGCCGAGGTTTTTAAATTGCTATGTTTGGAGATCTTTACTCTTTGATAAATAGCGATTTTCTAATATTTAGTTTTTAATCCTCTTATAATTTCAGCTTAATTTTTAGCTATTTTCGATAAATGTGTATGCGTTATGTAAAAAAGTCAACAAATCGGCATAATATTTTTGAAATCGTCAAAAAATCAGAAAAATTAAAATGTATATCTTTTTGTCCATTTATGTTCATATTAAAAAAATAATATTAAGTTTTCAAAACTATTTGTTTATTAAATAAATTAAATTTTTTTTATATTATATAAAATTTAAAAATAGGAACAAATGAAGATTGCATATCCAGTTAGAATAAAAATATTTTCTTTTTAAGTTAATAAAAGTTTTTACGTGTAGCCGACCTTTAGCTGTTCTTTGGGATTTATTCCTGTACTTTTTTTTAGAAATAACAAAATTTTATAAGTTCCGCTATATCAATAAAAATTTAAATTGCATAGATTCTCTCAAGGATTTAATGAATATGATCATATTGTATACCATTCAAAAGGTATTTGAACTTTTAAACAGTATTAATATAAATTTATATTTATATTTAAATATAAATATAAATATAAATATAAATATAAATATAAATATAAATATAAATATAAATATAAATATAAATATAATTATAAATATAAATAAAAATATAAACATAAATATAAATTTAATGTAAATATAAATATAAATATAAATATAAATATAAATATAAATATAAATATAAATATAAATATAAATCGCATATGTATTAATAAAGATATTCAGAAAATATATCAAAATTTTAGATAGCAATAACTCGTAAACTAAGAGCGAGCGGCCAAAATTTTTTAATTTTCTTTAATCACAATTAAAAGTACTACTGAATCATTATAAAAATTGTTTAAAAATCAATTCAAATTTACGGCAAAATAAAGTCAATTGAAAAAATAACTCAAAAAGTCCAATCATATGGATTTATTTTAAATTAAACTTTTTATTACTTAACACATTCTTTAACTTTTTGTCTATGATCAAAACAACTCCACTTACATATAAAATAACATTTCTCTTTTCAGACAAAAATTTTGTTTCACCAATACTGTTTAAATTGCAAACGAATTTCGAAGTAAAACTTTAAACTTTTTATAGTCCTTTTCTCTTTTTCTCTTTCTCTCTCTCTCTCTCTCTATCTATCTACTACAATACAAAATTAGAAAAAGAAAAATTTTTTGAAAAAAAATCGTCAAAACGCACTTTGGAATTTTTACAATAAAAAATCGTCAAAATGTAGATAAATCAGCAAATCTGGCAACATGATCAACAACTATAAATATAAAAATTCTCTTTTATTTGCCCGTTAATTTAAATTTAAATTAATGAAAAATTTGTCATGTGTTTAATAATTTAAATTGAAATAAATAAAAGTTATTTCTGTTAGTTTTTAAATTTTCGAAACATTTTGAAATGTGCGATTTTATATAACTAAAACCAGTACTTTTGGGAGTTCGTTATAAACGTAGTTTTTTTATGAAATGTTCTTCTTGGGACCAAAAAAATATGTTCGTTATAAAAAAAAAATCGCTATAACCGTGTTCGTTATAAACGTAGCGATTTGTATGAAAAAAATGGGTAAAATCAATGTTCGCTATAGCCATAATTCGTTATAACCGATGTTCGTTATAACCATGTTCGACTGTGTAATAATTCCCTCTTGAAAAAAAACAGAGGAAAAAAGAAAGGAAATAATTTGATCATAAGTATTTGTTAGTGGAATAAGTAAATTCAGCTGAAATTAATTAAATTAAATATGTAATCATATATTTTAAAACTCCACTAAATTTATAAATAACAAATCAAAATTAAAAGTACATTTTCAATGCATATTAGTTTGAGAAATATTTTTATGAGCAAGTTAAATATTATAAAGTAAATATGTATCAATTCTTCCTCGTTAATTTTGTACTTAATTCTAGATAATGTATTTCAGCTTTTCTTTTAATTCTAGCAGATCTTCTTAGTATAGGTTGACGTAATAATGCCGGATACAAATTAAACTGTTCATATCAAACTACTATAATTAGTACTTATAGTAGTTTGATATGAAATGATAGGGAATTCTGTATTATTATTGGAGAGAAATAGTTTAGCTAATTTTTGTGGTCTATTAAAATCTTCAGCTGCTAAGATTTGTTGATTGTTTATAATAGATTTTCTGATTTGGTGATGACTTTTAATAGTTTTGTTGTCTACCGTTTTAAGTAAGTATAACATATTTCCTAATATGTAATACTTCGGTGATTTGTGCAGATATCCAATTTTTAGACTTTCCAAAAATTCTTGCTACGACATAATAATTTATCTTGAATTTATAGTCTTTTAGTTCCCGAATAGTTTTTTTTTTTGCAAGATTTGAGTAAACTTCACATAATTATTGGTTGTCGACCGTGTAGTAGTTCCGCAGGTGATTTGTCATTTTCCAATGTGGTTGAACAATATTGTTACGTTTTTACCTTTTAAAAACGGTTGTTTATTTCCTTTAAATAAACTTGTATTTTGATTGCAAATAACAGCAGTTTAGTAGTTTAAAAATTATAACGACTCTTTATTTTATTTAAAAATGTACAACAATACAGTTTAAATATTCACTTTGTGTTCTAATATAAACACACACTTAAATTACACGCTTTATACAGCACACTTTAATAATGTACAAGATTATACAGCCAAGGCAGTTAATATGTCTTTACTTAACGACGCTTCCAATTAGACTGACTCAATGGTGTTCTCACGGCCAATTTATATACACTGTATTACCTACTAGATGCTTCTTGAAAGCTCTATTTCTTTCTACAATGTTCTTAGCAGACAAACTATAGCTTTTGATGTTAATGTTAGCAGCTTAAACATTTAGTGTTGCCATACTTAAGAACAATGGTGAAAGCTTTTTATTCAATGTTGTACGTTTAGAACTATGTTAATAATTTTTACAGCTAAGTTAACTGCTGTTAACATAAACGGAAATGTCTGGAAGCATTGAGAAAGATTTAAACCGGCCGTTAAAACCGTTATATTTGAATTCAATTACAATTTCATAACACTGCCCCCCGCTTAAGCCTGTTCGTCCCGAATAGGCACGAATTCATTTTTCCCATAGGCAGCTAGTCGTTCTAGATGTACGACCTTCATTTTAGATCTCGGGTTCTTTTCTTTCTGTATTCTGTACACAACGTCGTTTAATTTCTTAATCACTTTGTATGGTCCATCCCAATGGACCATACATTCTAGTTCTCTAGCATTGCGAGAACTAGAATATTTCGATTGCTCTTAAAATTGTATCTGTTTTCAATAATGGCAGATCTTTGATTGTAATATTTTAAATCTGTCATAGAACAAGACGCATCAGTACACTGGTTGAAATTTGATTTTATGTTCGTATACTTGAACATTTACGAATAATTTTTTATCTTTACGTATAAGTAGATCGCTACTTTGGTGACAATGTTCTGATTGAGTATCTTCTAAATTTTCAATATTATTAACATTTTTTGATTTACATACCGGAGTTTTGTGACCAGTTTTACCACATTTATGGTGTTGCGAAACCCACAGTTTTTCTTTGAATGATTTTTTAAACATCCAGAACTACCGTCATGGTAATTGATTTCCGGATGGCATATAGTTTTTTATTTTGCTGGCTTGAAAATTTTGTTGCTTAATTTGCTGAACTTTTTGTGGTAAGCTGTTGATTCCTATTGTTTGTAGTTATGATTGAGTGGACTCATATGTTTCTGCTATGTTAATGTTTTCTTCTAAACTGGGATTTTATTTTTGCAAGGCGGCTATACGTACGATTTCATGTGAAGTAGCTAAAATTAAGGCATCTCTTATTATCTCATTAACGTATTCGGTTTTTAATATGACTCACCTACTTGCATAACTCTGTAGTGAAACTTGAATTATGCTACTAATACATGAACTTTCTATGCAAAACATTGGTCCAACTTTTTAATGATTTGCTCAAATGTTTTGGTTTGAATTTTTTATAATCCAAATAACTTACTTACTAATTCAAATAGATCTGTACCCATCCAAGAAGTGAAATATGATTTCATTTGTTCAGATTCTTGAATGACATAAGCTTTAAAATGTTATTTCAGAAAAATTATCAAAATTGTTAGTTTTCAAGTTTGTTGATCCTTAAGCAATTGTGCAAATTGTTTCTCCATCACGAAAATATTTGTAGAATTTTATTTTTTGTAAGTTATTTATTTTTTCCTTTTTTTTAATTTTAATTTTTTTCGTCTCCAATTATTGTGTCTTTTCTAATCAAAACTTATTTTACAACTCAACTAAATTTATAAATAATAAATCAAAATTAGTACAATTCAATGCATATTAATTTGAGAAATTATTTTATGGCCTCATTATGATGAATCTCGATCTAAATTCATCATGGAGCTTTCGAGGCATCGGCTAAGAATTCTGGTAGCTGTGGTCACAGGGCACTGGATTACCGGTGCGCATGCCAGGATAATAGGGCTCCCTTTTAACGACTTTTGTAAAAGTTGCTAGGATGAGGAAGAGGAGGAGACGGTATAAAAGATACTTATGCCACTGTCCCACTCTTGCTGAGATCAGGACTGCTAATTTTGGAAGTCCATTTGTGCATGTATTATCAGATCTCTCTGACGTTTTGGTATCAAAACGTAAGTAGATTTTTAGTTAAAATATTACTAGTCAAACCTCTTTAATTACTTTCGAATAAATTTGTAAATTTTTCATTACTTAAATACAAAAAATTGTCTCCACAAATGAATTTTTTGGGTCAAAAATGCTAGGTTTATTTTTACTAAAAACTTAAAAAATTACGATAAGAGAGTAAAATTTTTCATAAAAGCCTATAAAATATTTATAAGAAAACATTGTATTATATATTATTTGGGATAGGATCATTTTTGTGTTTTTCGATTTTACCTTAAAAATCCAATTACACAGATTTTTTTCTTGAAATTGCTTACGAATTATTACCACAGCTAAAAAAATATAAAAGCTAAATATATTGTAAATTTTGACCTACTCATTAAAAATATGTCCAGGTAAGTCTTTTCACTTTTCTCTCGATGAATCGCCAGTGAGTCACTTGTTTATGATGAGGACAATTCTTCTGGATGCACCATCAAACTATGAAATTGTGGTCACCTTCCAATCGTTTATAAGAATTTCAGGTTTTCGGCATCGAATAAGTTCAAGAGTATTGTCTGGCTTGTATGGTTCATGTCTTCTATAGAAACCAGAACTAGTCTAGCGTCCTTGGATAACAGCTGATAGTTCGTTTAAATATGCTATAAATTTTACGCGACCTCGATAGCATTCTGTGTCGCCGCATTGAGGGAAGGTTTTCTTTAAAAACTATGCAAAACACATCTATGAGCTTTCTTTGTACCAGTTTCCAATCGGTTTGAGAAATAGAGCAAAGTTTCTCCTGTAAATGTAGCTATATAGCTATATAGACCTACAGTCTATATAGCTAAAAAAAGTTGGATACCTTGGATAAGTTAAAATAGACATTTTTTGTTTGTTTTGTTATTTTAAATTCATTAATTGAAATGTATGAATGCTTAGAAAAGGATAAAGATTTACTTAAATTTGGAAAATGTGGCAACCCTATTAAAAATAAAAAATATTTATTAATTATTTTTATAAAAATATTTTGTATATAGATATTATTAAAAGTATACAGAAATACTGATAATTTTCTAAGTAATTATTAATGCAAAGCTAAAGGGAAAAGTTGCAAGTTTGTAAAAATATAGTCATATATATACAATAAATTGGAAATATCAAAGTTTAAAGGCACATATTTCTGAAGTGAGGCACGATATTGACTTGAATCTTTTTGCAAAAGATCGGAAATTACATATACTAAAGGATAAGCTTAACTTCGAATACATATTTTTTGAATTTCTTTCGCTATTTAGAAATAAACCAAACAAAAGGCCCAATTTGGGGTTTTTGGAGGAAATACAAATTTCTTAATTGTAATAACATATTTGTTTATAAAGATATCTTAATGAAATTTACAGGAAATGTGGATCTTATTAATATAAATAAAAGCGCATTAACCAAATTTCAATCAGGGGTAGGGTTTTCCTGAATTCCCAAAAAACTAATTAAAATTCCCAAAAATGGAATTTTTACATTTTTGGTTATAGAATCCACATTTTTCCGAAGTCCCGTAGATTTTGATTTAAAAATTTTAACAACATATTGAAGATTTTTAAAATATGTTCCGCTTGTCGATTCGTGCTTTGGAATTTGAGAAAATATGGTCTAAAATCAAAACTTTCATATAAAATGGGTCGAATTCGGGAGGGTGTGTACAATGACCAATTGAGTTATTGAGCTTGTTTTTTATCTTAAAGTCTGAAGTTACCTTTCAGAAAAGTGAAAAATTAATATGTGTTGCTAAGGAAAATTTTATTTTAGATAAAAAAGAGTGTAGATACTTTTTCGGCTAAAAAAACACAAAAAGTCGTGTTTTTTGCAATTTTCAAATTCCAAATCGTTTATTTTTGGACTCGGTAAAGATATCGTCTTCAAATTTTTTTATTTAATAGATAATTTTGTTTTTTAACTAGTTAAGAATAAAATCGGTCGGAAATACTTAGATATATATGAAAAAAACTGGACCAAGAACATGCAAAATTATGGTGCTTAAAAATTCAAACGCAAATAACTCGAAAACTATAAGAGATAAATAGGACACGTAAGCATGTTTTTTATAGGTCTTATCATGGCCTACAACAATATATAAAAAATATATTTGAAATCGGACGAGAAACAAAAATTTGGCGATCGATTAAAAATTTTTTATGTCAGAAGTACCTAACTTTGAGACCCCTTAGCTCCGCCCCTGAGTGGTTTGTTGTGCCTCTCCTTCCAAACTTAACATTGTACACTCCTCTGCTACGCTTATACCAAATTTCATGAAAATCCAACCAGCCGATCAGAAGTTAAAGATTTATTTCCAAAAAATTTTGATTCTGCTCCACTGTGTATCGGTTGAATAATGCGACTTCTCATATACTACATACAATCTTATTACGAAAAGTAGGCGTAAAAGGGGTGGGATACTTAACAAAAATAAACACAAGCTTTACATTACACAAAACAATAATTACCCATAAATATATTGAAAATTACTGATTTAAGTGTTTTTAATTTTTACATATAATGAAAACAGTGCTTCAAAATTCACAAATTCCATAAAATCCAAATTCGAACTAACTATGGAGATTTTATTAATCAATGGTATACTTTCATTTCGCGTTGGAATTATCGTAGCAATATTCAATTACCCAAAATTTGTCACATAGTGTTATTAAACACCGAAAAAGAGAGAACTTTTAGTATGAGGATTCTACCTAGAGATGATTTTTCGTGAATACGCAATGTAAGTTTTTACTTACAAAGAAAGAATTTAGCCCTACAATTTCGGCTCGTCTGTAGCTCTCATGTTACTAAACTCATGCATATTGTTGTATATGTGGAGAGTATTGCCACGATCAAGGCATTAAATTTCAATATTATAAAGTGAAAATGTCTGAACGACATGGCCCAACTAAGATGTCATTATTTTGAGTTGATATTAGTGCCGGGACATAAAGGTATTCAGATATCGAAAGAGCAGATGAATGCATTGTAAATGTATCGCCCCTAAATGAGACACATAAGCATTTGGCAAAATGGTACTCAGGTACTCTTGAATTACCACTTTCAGGATATACAAAACGCTCTGATCATTTTTGACTCAGAAAAGAACAGAAAATCCACTCGAACAGGCTTATTGTAGGTATTGGTTATCTTCCAAATCAATAAACAAATTTAAAAAGAATCATACATGTGTATGTTCTCAGGGTACAAAGTAGTGTATCATAAGATCTGGCTGGACCAAGTGTAACTTTATTTCTTAATTTATTTTTAAAAAAGGGTAAAAAACACTCACTTACGAAAGAAATTACTTAAGCTCTTTACCCAATAACCGTGTGAGTGTTTGCAAATAATGAAGACTGTCAAAATGAATAATAAAATCAAAACCAATTTTCAAGTGGGAAAGATGTCTGCTGTAGTTTAAAGAATAAAAGTAGTTAACACTTCGATAAATTTTCTACATATCAGTTTTTCTTCTGGTTCAAGTAGCTTTTTTTGTCTTTTGCATCACTATAGATGAAAAATACCATAAAACTTCATACGGCCTTCAAATGGCCATCTCAGGTTGAGAAAAAATATCTGATTGTGTTTTTTCTGAACTGAAGTTGTTTTCAAGTTGTTTATCTTCTTTTTTTATGTTTTTTCTTTTTTTTTAATCTTTCAACCCAAAGAGACAGGCTTCTTAATGCTTCATGTGGTTGGTTTGTTTATGCCTCCTCATGGCTTGGAGGTTGTAAGTGAATTGAGTGGCGTGATGCCCCATAATGCTAAATATTTGTATGAGTATGAGTGCTGCTCATAAATAAAGTTTTTTAAATATTCCAAACTGAGCATGTATTCTCGTATTAAATTGTCGTGCTGGAACAGAAATGGTTGAAGTGATTTTAGTGTTGACGGAAATGTACTTAAACAGAGATGAGGTGGTTTTGATTAAGAAGTAGAAAATGAAGAAGAAGAGTAACAAAAGGAATCTGGACAAATACTGTGGATTTTTAAAGGTGTCAAATACATGAAAATTCCTTTAGCATTCACATTAAAATGCTATTGAGTTTTACTTTATCATCTTAGGCGTCTCTGCCCACTGTGGCAAAAAAAATAATAATAAAAATAAAATTTGTTTATGCTTAGCTTTGTTGCTCTTGCCCCTTATAGTGGAATATTAACAAACATATTTTATGCATCCGCTCCAACACGACATTAAGCCAATTTTATATTCCAACCATAAAATATACAGTAAGAGAAGCAAATCATGTCCCAACATTGATGCTTGTATTAATTTTTTTTTTAATTTTTGTGCAAACTTATAAGGTGATCACACTGAAAGCATCAACATTGAGGCACAAAAAAAAAATACTAAAATCAAATATGGCGAAGGTCGTTTAAAAATCACATGTTTTTAATGTTGCCTTATCTTTGCAACTAAATCCCCGACACACAAAATGTGTTGCCATCTGAAAGGATTTGAAAATAATTCGGCTAAATTTGAAAATCCTTCTTAAATGATAATTTAGTGCAAGTAAATATATAAAATAAAAAAAGTGGTATTAACAGCAGTAATATTATTGATGGTATTATACCCTAAGAATTCTATATTTGCAAGGTATTTCATTTTGTATAGAATCCTATTAAACTATTTATAAATATGTATGTAAGTATATATCTGATCGTTTTTTTGTGCCTATAAAAAAGAATTTGAATGTTCATTGCAACTTTGCATGAAATCGTGAATATGACTTTCTTCGCAGTGAATAGGTATCAAAAGAGAGAAAATCTTCCACTGACAAGCTTATGTTAAATACATAGGAAATTATTCGAATTTGCGCTACTTTTGTATCACAAGTTAAGTATCTTATTGACTTCTTCTGATGTTCTTTTATTTTTTGTTGAGATGTAATGTTTAAAAAAAAGCGACATGAAAAGATTATATTATAACTTCATAAATACTTGTGACAATCAAAATTCTGAAATATAGTTTTGAGTAAAGTAAATTTAAAGTTATATAAGTCAGAAAAAATGCAATTTTCATCAAAAAACCCCAGGTCTACAACTGAGATTAACGATGATATAATATGTGAGATAACGCTGACAGAAGAAAATAGATATTTTGTTTATATTATGTTAAATCTTAAATATGGTGTACAAGTATTCTAATAAATTCTATAAGATACTATTATTTTCAATCAGTCATAGAGTGAGCATGTCCTTTTTATTTAAGAAATTCACGCTTTTTTAGCACAATTTTTATAAAAATATATTTTTTTTTTTTTTTTTAATTTAAAATAACCATTCAAATAAAACAATTTTACAAAAAACATTATGTTTAAAGCAATTTCCATGCATATACACAAGCAAGCTTTTGTATATATGTATTTTTTTTTTTTTTTGACAGTTTATCTTATAAGATCCCTGCCAACATTTTCTATCCAAATTTACACTAAAGAGTAAAGTTGTTTTTAACAGTCGAAAAAAGTCACTATTTCTGTCGAAATTCTAACTTAATACTAATAATTCTATTTTTTGAAAAAAATATCCTATTCCATTTTTAAAGATTTAGTTGAAAGGTTTGATAAACATACATATATGGGTTCACTTTCACTAAAAAATATACATATTTTTATGAGCGAAACGCAAATTTTTTCGAAATTTTTTATTATTAAAACAAGAAATAAATCCAAATTTATTTATTGTTGTCAAAGTAAATTGCCAAAATGAATTTATTTTATAATTAATTTAATTTAAAATTTCTTTCAAAATTTTTTTTTTCACAATATTTCATTTTGTTTTCATTTTAAACAACATTCACTATATATATATTTCTTTTTTATTTTTACCTCACTTTATCACTCTTTTTTTTTTGGTTTATTTTAATTTTAAGAATCTTTCTTAAAATTTTTAAAAAATCGATTGCTTGCCTATGAAAGTAACACGCCAACTAAGTACCGTCGTTTTCTCCATATCTTTTGTTTTTAAGTTAAAAACAATGTAATGGTTTTTTACTTTCAGAAGGTCGAAAATCGAGATTAATATTAATTGTTTTTGTAAAATTTTTTACTATCAAGAAAATAATATCTTGAGAACACTAATGGGAGACAGTTTTTGGTAACTTTATATTTATCCATAAACTAATTTTTAAATGACTTTTTCGACATTTTAGTTAGTAAGAAATGTAGAATAAATAGATGAAAAATCGAAATTAATGTTATTTGTTTTTGTAAAATTGTTTACTAACCGGAAAATAACATCTTGAGAATACTAGAAAGAGTAATTTTTCTGATAGTGGATAAAACTATCACCTAATTGCTGGCAGGGGATGGTTGTGTAGAGAAATCTCATCACAACAGTCTCATAACACATCTTATAATACTAATATGTGAGTCTACAAGTGAAAAGATTCTCCCAGAGAGCGAATTTGACAATTTCTGATAGAAAAATCTTACATATTCTGTTACGTGTAGATGGGCTGTAAAAAATATTAATTTTGACTTTTATGACAAAAAATTGTTCTCAGACATAAAATAAATAAGATTTACATTAAAAGTACTGATTTATTAAATAAAGCTGAACTAGGGTAATATTTTGTAATATTGTGTAAAAAAATGCAATTTTTTTATGCAAATGGGCAGAAGAGCTGATAATATTAACACCTACTATAATTGGTGTTATTTATATGTTTTACATATATTACTAAGACTATTCAGTTAATCGTATAATTTGCCCTTAATCGGTTATTAACCGAACAGCTTTTAACCTCGAATAATTATTTGTCGAATTAATCGATTAATATGAAAACCCGAATGATTGGATACCCTAGTATTTATGTTTATAATTTTGAATTAAAACTTTCTGAAAGTTTTTTTTTTTCTTTAGATAAAACGTTTACGAATTTAAGTATTTAAATTTATAAATTTAGTGAAAGGTCCGATTATATTTGAGTTTAAGAAATAAGTTATTGAATACGAAATTTAATTTTTTCTGTGTATATATTACCAGTGAGAAACGTTAACAGTAACTCTGACATATCATAAATGACTACTTTATGATGTCTTAAAAAAATTTATAACTGGGATATTATGTTACAATCACACTTTGATAAAAAAAAACGTGACTACTTGTTTTAAAAGAAATTGCTTGACCTTGCTTGATCTTGAAAGTTTTTAATGGGAAGTAATATGGCAAAAAAATGCAACAAAATTTCGGCTGTAATTTTTGCTAAGTAAAATGTGTTTTTTCTTATTAAAAATGGAATTAATTTACATTTTATTTCGTTGTTGTCGTCATGATGAAATTTGGGGTAAATGAGTTTGAGATTAGCCCATTAATGATCATAGCTTTCATATAAGCCATACTCTCAAACACATATCTATAAGTTTTTATATATCTATTGAAATAAAACCTGACATAAATAACTATAATGTGCACTAGTAAGAATTGTTCGTTAATTTAATATAGTTTCTATATATTCTATTCCAAAAATTATTTCATATATTGGTGTAGGATATAATATTTGGGGCCAAAAAGTAAAACTACATAATTTAAGTTACCTCGTTTTACATTTTCTTATTTTTTAGAATTGTTGTATTTCATTACATATTGTGTATTTTTTTTTACAAAAATATGTCTATTACTTTTGGAGACAGTGGTCCGCATAACAACATAATTTTTTTTTTTGATTTTATTTTTTTCGAAATGTAAAAATTATATAAATTAACTCGTGCTTTTTTCCATATTTAATATATTAAAATTCATGATTAAATTTAATATACTTATTTGAAATATGTAGTTTTTTAAGATGTACATTTTATTTTCTTTTTTTTTTTGAAAATGGAATAAGTACACAATCCAACATATTCAAGATATATTTTAAAATTCCATTTTGGAAAAAATTTATAACTTGATTTGTTATTTAAACAAAATATTAATATTAAAAAAGGAAAATAACATCATTACTTTTTTCTACAATTTTTCGATAATCAGTTTACATATCGGTTTCAAAAATACCAAATAATTTTTATACGAATTGCGGATATATTTATAAGGTAGATAATTCAAAATTATATACCTACAAACTTTAATTTCAATTTAAAATACAAAAAAGGGTCTCCTGAGAGGTAATATAAATCAATTATGTAATTTTTTCTTTTTTTCAACAGATATGATCGATCGTTTTTACTTGTTCGTTTTATTAACTTTTGTGAATACTTTGACAGAGAGTGAACCATCGGCCACTAGAAATTCGGCAAACACTAAAGCTCTCCAAAAAGATCAGTTTAACGACTCTTTTACATATTTTAAAATCTATTTTCTATTTGTATAGTTTATCGGTGCTTTAATTTTAAAAATTTTTTGTAAAGGAATGAATATTTGGCTATCTTGTAGTCATTACCGACTAAAATTATATTTTTTAAGGCAATTTCCCTTTCTTTCATGTTTTTATAACTTTTCTTAAATGCTATTTTTATTATAAAGTTTTTAAGATTTAGTACAAAATAATGTAAAGTTACATTTAAAACTTCAGCTGTAAACAATAAATTCGTGAACCATTTTTTGCAGTAAACTTTTTTTAAATATTTGTATAATAATCGAGTATTCAATATACGTATGTATGTATGTATGTATGTATGTATGTATGTTTGTATATATGCATTGAGTTGTTAAAAGTAGCTGCTATGTAAAGCGAAATGAAAAATATTTTTTCTGACAATCTTTGCACTTGTCTACTCGTATACACTGAAAAAAATCAGTTCAATGCACTGAATCAATGAACTTATACCTTGAATAATAAAGGAACAAGTTCATTGATTCAGTGCATTGAATATTAAGGTATGTCAATACAACGTACGTTAGGGAACAAATTCATTGAAACAACGAACTTTTTCATTATCTTTACTTATGTACCTTTTTAGTTCAGTGTAATGTACTGCACATTTCTTTGTTGAAAAAATTTAATTCTCTGTTATTAAAAATTTCTTTTTTAAAAGTCTTAAACTTTGTGTTTCAGAAAAAAAAACAATGGTTTAAAATCATTTCTCATCTTTCTTAATGAAAAATAAACAGAACACAGAATCTTTGCTTTGGTCAGACTGACCAACTAAATGTCAGTAAACATTAATTGCATTTGTCTTGTCCTCATCATCAGTAACTTATTTATGTGCGAATCACTATATTTTTGTGATTTTTTGCAATTCACAAAAAAATGTATTTCTTTATAATAAGTCGTACGGATTGTTGTTTTTTTTTTTCATTTCCCATTATAAAAGCGGTATTTAATATTCATGTAACTGCGTCTGCGCATGCGTATTCATATTTATATGTACATGTGAGTGAATATAAGTTTATGCAAGTGGTCAAAATGAATTTTTCAGAAACTGTTGTTTGACTTCTGTAAGTAGATTATTTTGTTTTTTATTAAGGAATGAGATTTAAAAAATCTTAACACAGGTTTTGCTTCTTAACTCTTTTCGGAAGCAATATTAATTTTTTTTTTTTTTTTGATCTAGTTATCTTTGAAAAATATGTCAGTTATTTTTTTTTTAATGGCAACCATGTTGATTTGTTTTGAGTTTAATCAAAAAACTACTAAAAATTTCCTAAAAAATCCAAATTGATCCTACAAAAATTTGGCCAAAGAATTAAAGGTCTGCTGTTGAACTGTTTCTAATGTTATTACAAACTATCAGGATAATTTCACCATTGATTGCAATCATGGTTCGGGAAGAAAAAAATGGTCCACATAATACTGGGAAGGCCAAGAAAATTGAAAGCATATTGAAAAGAGCTCCAAACACATCTGGTAGAAAAGCAGTCCGGTTAACTCAGTACTCTGACTATTTGGTGCGAAAAGTTAAAGCCAATGCAGGCTGGAAAAAATATACGAAGTCAGAAAAGTTCCAGACAGGAGTGCTTAAAGAAATTTAGAAGCCAAGAATAGAGCATGGAAATTAAAAAATACTCATGTTATATAATGGAAGACGAAACGTGTGTACTGGCAGATCTTTCGCAGCTACTGGATCAAAATTTTTATGTTGCTAATGCTCAAGGAAATGTCGGAGATAAGTTTAGAACCCAAAAGAAGACAAAATTTCCTAAAAATTCCTGGTATGATATGCTTTATGCAGTTGCCTCACAAAAAGCTAGTCATTTATTATAGTGGATTCTATAAATACCGAAATAACAAAGAATGTTTGAAAAAAAAGAATTCTTCCTTTAATAAGAGGATACAAAGTGTCTATATATTTTTGGCTCGATTTGTCATCATGTTACTACGGTAAGAAAGCTCTGTAGTGGTACCAAAACAGTTACATAGTTTTTGAACCAAGAGAGGTCAATACTCCAAATTGTCCGGTGCTAACGCCAGTGGAGAGATAATCGGCTCTTGTGAAAAGAGAATTGAAGAGCACAAAAAGGTATTCCAAAATATCGAAGATTTTAAAAGCAGATGGACAAACTGTTCCAAAATAGTAACTGAAACAACTATCAAATCTCTAATGGAAGGGCTACCAAAAGAGCTTCACGATTTCATAAGTAGTGGTTAGAACTATAAAATTTATATTTTTTCTGTGATCTGTAATATAATATCAATAAAGTAAAAAAAAATCAAAACCCTAGGATCCACCGTCTCCAATTTATTGAATTTTATATATGTTAAGATTTTTTTCGATCTCACTCCTTATACTTTTTTTATTGCTTTTATTATAGTCAGGATGACGAGGAATGAATTTGTTAATAATAAACGTTATTTAAAATAATTTTGTTGCAGCCAAAACAGAAATACTTTCTTTAATTGATATCAACTAAATTATGTTACTTCAACTAACAATGACGAGTTTTTTATAAATTTTTATATTTGTCTTATCGTTAATGCATTCCTTTTAATCACTGAATAAAATTATATTACTTTTATTACTTTTTTTTGCAATATAAATTTTTCATTATTAATATTAAACCAAAAAAATGTCTGGATTTATGAAAATGTATGTTTCATTTTGTCTCGGTATTTGGGTCATTTTGTGGCAGAGTGTCTTGAAGACATTTGTGAAAATGAATGTCAATAATTTCTCTCATTCTTGTATTGGTTTTGATTTGTTTGGTTTTATTTAATGTTTTAAGTTACATGGGGTTTAGTGCTTCTTTATTTATATTTTTACTTTTATTTTTATTCATTTTTTTTTATTATTTTTTTTATTTTTTTTTTATTTTTTTTATTTTTATTTTTATCATTTTAAATTGACTGTCGTTTTTGTGGGTCTACTTTTTGGTTGTTTGCTTCTGCAACAGTGCCAACATACATTAAGTCAATAAAATTGAATTAATTGATGAAAGTAAATTGTTGAGTGTTTATTTTTTACTTTCAAGTTTATCCTTTTATGTAAATATTTTTTTTTTTTTTTAAATTTATTATACATATTTTAGTTTTATTATTATATAAAAAGGTTTTTAGTTTGTAACTCTTTAGCGGTTTGTATATTTAGGTATTTAAATAAATACGAAAACTTTTTAAAATAAATTAATTAAAATGCTTTTCAGTTTAAGCCTTGAACACAAGCACCGGTGAATGTAATTGCCAATGTAATGTATGTCATATGTAATGAAAGCCTTTTGTAAATCTACTATTTGTAGTTTTTAAACTATTTAATTTTATACATAAATATTAAAATTGCAAAGGTTCAAAAAACTTTGTTAGCTTAAATCTATTTCACTTAACAAAATTTTTGAAATAATAGTTATATGAATAGTTATATGAAAAATATTATTTAATATATAAATGCCTTAACTTTGGCTAATAATTGGCTAAAGTTATGGAATGAAGAAAAAACAATACATTTCTCACACCAAAACTATTTTAACTTTAGTATGTTTTAAATTTTATTAAATGAAATTGCATATGAACTTAAACAGTTTCTTTAAACCTTTGCAATTTTATTATTTGTGCATAAAATGAAATACTTTAAAAACCAAATATAATAGGTTAACAATAGGGCTTTCATTACATATGAAAATAACTGGACATTAGAGGGGATGTATCCGAGATACTGGAAGTGGCATCGAAAATTTTATATCGGATTCAAAAATTACCAAAGAGAAAATTTAAGCAGTAGTTGAACCATTAATAATGACACCACATTCTATAATCGGACTTAAAATGGCGACGCTATACATAAAAAAATTGCATTTTTGGAAACCTCATTAAATATTCTTTTATTCTAGGAAGCGACTGGCACAACCTTTTTTTCGACTTACCCTACTATACACTATATACACTATGTGTCACAGCTATAAACCCACCCTTTTTTTCGCAAATTTCAGTCGTATAATAATGAAATTTTGGTATACATCAAATCGGCCAAATAAAGTATATTCAAATAAAAAAGACTTTTCTATTTTGGATTTTACTACCTGTTTTGAGGAATAATAAAATTTTGACGTGTATCATATGGGAAAATTTTTCATCAAAAAGTTCATATGAAAAGTCATTTAAACATTCGCAAAATAATAATTTCTTGAATTCGTAAGCATGGTTTTTGGATCAAAACACAATTGGAAATATCTGAGCAATATTGCTGCATGGGATTTAACCAGAAAACTATACATTTGAAAGAGTATTCCATATAAAATGAGCAGTAAAGAGGGATGTCAGGTACTTTTTTTCACTATCAAAAAAAAAAAAAAAAAAAAAAAAAAAAACTCAAAAATATCCCCAAAAATCCTCAGATAAAATAAAATTAAAATTTTAATTTTGATTAGTAATGAAATTTGCACTATGTTTAAGTTTTTAAATTAAACATCTTAAGATTTGTTATCCTATTATTGATAAACTTCAGAATCATCATATGGAGAATAAATGATGTCATAAATAGATTTAGCATTAATATTTTTATTATTTATTAAAAGTTTAAAGTGTTTAAAATTTCAAAAGCAAACGTTTTTTTTATATTAAGATGTTTTATTATTTGTATTGAACTTTTTAAATGGGAATTTCGAACCATGTCAAATTTGCCCCCTGTTTAAAAAGTTTAATCTAATACTCCGGTAGCATTCCAGTAAAAAATTTAAGCTTCTATGGATGCACTGTATGTGAAGAAGGCATTTTTACTTGCTTCGAAAAACATTCTTCTTAGGTAAAGTGTAGTAAAAGAATCAACAGTAAAATGTAAGCGAGAAAATATTTTTTGCAACGACTGAAGGGAATACACAGATAAACGGTAAATATTAGACTGAATTTTGAAGTTCTAATAATTTATCCCCAAAAATATCCCCAAAATAATTTAAAATATCCATAAGTAAATCCCCTGTACTCAAAATCGAATTTTTATGTCTCTTAAACGGTTTCGAAATCCCCAATTTTGGGGATAAATCCCCAAGTCTGGCAAGCCTGGCAGTAATTAATGCGAAGAAAATAAAACTGGTGAAGAGAGTGCAAAAGAGAATTTTAATTATATATTTTTTTATTAATTTATATATTTTTTATATTTTGTTCATTCAGTTTTATAATTTTTTTCTTGACAATATGAGAAACAATTTAGAAGTTGGCTGATACAATTATCCTTACAGTTTTACTATATCGTCCTGAAATATAGCGGACACTAAAAAACATTAAATCGCACATAAGATATGTTATAACTCCAAAACAAATGATGGTACATAAAAGCGTACTTTAGCAAAATTTTTGGAAATTTTATACTTTATAAATGTTGTAATGGCATCAAAACTTTTACGATGCATAATAAGCGAGATATATACCAGAAAAAAACTGATTTTTAGGACATTTAACCGAGAATAAGTCGCGTAGCGTACGTGTGATTGCCGATGACTTTTAGCAGCATGTATAAGAAACGAAAACGAAGCTATATGACAAAAATTCGTGAAATTAAAATTCTGAAGTGAAACCCTTTTCTTCTCGAATTATTTATACATAATTTAAAAAATATATTTCTCAGAAAACAAATTGTTCAAAATATTTGAAACTCACAAAAATATGAAAAAAAGAATACAAAAAAAAAAATACTTATTGCTTAGCATTTGGTTGCATAACCACGCTTTTTTATAATCTAGGAACAACTATTTGGCAATAAGGCTATAAGCTTTTCAATATAATCCTTTCAAATAGAATTCTACTGCTTTTCCAATACGAGGAAAGTTCGTCCCAATTTTGAAATATTTTATTGCCAATATTCCGGTTTGTAATCCTCCATTAGTTCTCTGTGGGGTTGAAATCGAGATATTGTGGTGGCCAAGAGAATACTTTGTTTTGTTTCTTCGGATCGTTGTCGTGTTGGAATGTTCATGAAAGCGGCAATTCCCATTCCGCGTATGGAATTATTACAGAGCTGAGATGATCTCTGTATATTGGAGTTGTTATTTTATTGTTAACACTACAGATTAGACCAATTACATGTCCCGAAAAACAACTCGGGATCATTATACTTTCACTTCCATGTTGTATATCTGCGATTAAACTTTTCACCAACAGGACGTCACTTATTGACATTCGATCTGATCCATTGAGGTTAAATTTGGTCTCACCTGACTATGTATGTAACTTTTGAGTCCACATTCTCGAGCTTTTCTTTTGATGGTTGAAAGACTTGCATCTAAAAGGATTAAGTTTTAGCTTCCCTGGGAACTGCTTTCGGTTATTTTGTAAAAAAAATTATTTTTCGGTCTTCTCGGTTAGTTGTTATACGAGGTCTTCCTAGTTTATGAAAGGTGTATATTTTTCCTCTATAGACTTGCGACAAATAGCTGATGTTGTAGTCGAATATTTAAATCCTTTAAAATTTTTGATTCCATTTCGGAATCGTTCTTGTTTCCGGTAATTTTTTCTCAAAAAAAAAAAAAAAAATAAAAATAAAAAAAATAATAATAATAATAATAAAACATTATTCATTCAATCTTTAAATACTAAATTCAAATTCTTAAAGAGTATTATTTAATACGCAATTCTTTATAAAATGCAGAAACTATTAAAGAAGAATTTGATAACCGTTATTTTTTAGTACTTTCTTTAGTTTAGCGCTTTAAAAAATAGAAGAGAGAAAGAGGGAAAACAGAGTTGCAAATGTTTTGAACAATTCAATTAGAACCATAATATGGTATAAGCAAACGGAATGTTTTAGAGGTTGTTTTGCAGAAAGGTATTAACCAAATTTAGAAAATAGAAAATGTTCATACTAAGAATATTTGCGGTGCGAGAAATAAACAAAAATCGCGAAAATGAATTCAGTTTCAAATGTTTTGTATCTCGCTTATTATACTTCGTACGTACTTTTGTGCCATTACAAATATATGGAGTATATAGAGTGTAAAATTTCCAACAATTTTTCTGAAGTGTTTATTAAAATAGAATCACGATTAGACCTAACATGACTAAAATTTATATGGGTGCTAGTTGAAAATATGATACTATTTTAATAAAAATTTGTTGGGACAGTCCAACATTGAAAAATTTACATTTGCGAACACCCTTACATGGATCAGGAAGTGATTTCTGGATAATATGTGCAACAAAATATAAGATCCTACATATCTTGAGATAATGTTGGTATATTTATCGTTGCAATCAGTGTTACCATGACAAAAAAAATTTTTCTAGCCAAACTATTTCGAACAGTAATAGAAAATAAGGTTTTCTTTTACAATTATCTGTTTGCAGAAAAAGTATGTATGAAAAGTTATTTTATATAGGGACTTAGAAAAACTTGTTTGGTAATATGTATATTAATTGGGAGGTTTGTCGAAAAGATTCAATATCAATTGTTTATGTACCAAAGCACTCACATATATTAAATTTTAATAAATAAATTTAAAAAATGTGTACAAAATTGTGGTCCAATTGATAATACATCGAGATTGATAGAACACTTTTATTGCAATTATTTGTAAAATAATGTGGTGCCCTTTTTAAATTTTTTTTTTATTTAATTATCTTGTCTTGCACAGTTTTAATAACTGAACAAGGTACATTTTTTATTCCTAACAGCACGATATTGTTAAGCCCCCTAACTAGTCGAAATTATTTCACTATTTCACCTAGTCCCAAATAAATATTCTTTTGGTGTAATATTTTGTAGCTCAAATATCTTAAATACATATAAGCGTATTTTTACGAATAAAAAATTTTTAATCCTAAAACATTCTATAAAAAATTTGTATGTAACTACATATAATATTGCATTTAGTTTCAAAAGGATCGCTTTAAAATTAATTGTAGCTCCTATATAGGGCCCTCTGCCGAAAATCAGTTAAAAGTACTTAAGCAACACATAAATGTTCGTATGTTAATAAAATTTGGCTCAAATAAAATTAACCATAGCACTCATATAATGCTCTCTCAAGTATGTATTACTTTAAGTCACATACACAATAGTGTAGCATATCATATAGTCGGTCTTCTCGAATATACATTTCCTTTTCTAATGGTAGTTTATTTTGTAATTACAAGTATTTAGGTTGTTTTTGACATCGTTAGAACTTTCTCACAAAAATCTCCTAATCCATTTCACTTTTTAATTAAATATTAGAAAATCTTTATATTTTCTATTGATTTAAATTGTTTTCTTCATTTGTCAGTTAAAATTGGAATAAGAAGTTATAGAAACCTTTAGTTTTTAAATGTGTGATGAATTTTTAGCGCACTCCCTTTTTATTGTTGGCAAGTTTAATAGAGTAAATAGCATTTTTAATACGAATAAAAATAAAATTTTGATTTAACAGAAAAATAACCAAATTGAAAAAAGTCATCACAAGTCATCCACATTGGAAAATAAAATTTCTTATTTTGGTTAAAAATAATCAAAATTTCAACACTGGTTACAATTTTAATATATATCGTTCTGAAATATAGCGGATACTAAAAAACATTAAATCGAACATAAGATGCGCTATAACTCCAAAACTGATGATGTTATATAAAAATGTACTTCAGCAAAATTGTGGAACATATTTTAGTCTATAAATGATGTTATGCCATCAAAACTTGTGCGTTGCAAAATAAGAGAGTTATATGCAAAAGACTGAGTTTTCTGAACTTAATCGCGAATAACTCGTGTAGCGTACCCTTGATTTTGGATGACTCTTAACAGCATGTATAAGACGCCAAGACAAAGCTCTGTTTGTGCCCAAATTCTCTTCTTTCCGTCAAATTTCTACGTTAAGTCATTTTCTCGTCTTATTACCCTGAACTAATACAAAAAACTGTAAAGAAAGTATTAATGAACACAAAAAAACTGAATTTTCATTACTAGCATAAAATAAATAATAGTTGTTAAAGCATAACTTAAAAGATTGCATTTTAATCACAAATTAAATACAATTAATTCCATAAAGTAAATGTAATTGATTAAAAATGCACATAAAAGGATAATTTAAACTAGGGAGAATGAGATATTTTACGATTATTTTAAGTTGGGATTAGAGCAAAATTTCTTGCATGAATGTTTTGGGTGCTGATATTATTGATCAGAATATATTTTCATACTCACTTCTGAATGTGGTTTAAACCAGAAATAATTATATATGTAATCTTTTACATTAATCGATTGAAAATTTCCTCTTTAGATTGTTATGATTTATATATGCATATTTTATAAGGATTATATAATATTATAATTTTTAACTTGAAAGTCAATAATTTTACATTAATTAATTTAACATCAAAAACTAGAAAAAATTTTAATAAAACCCAATCAAAGTTACTGTGATTAATTATAAATAAAATTTTTATTTGCAAAATATATTTCATTCCCAGACAACGACAAAATACATCAGTTAGCTTCCTTTATGCAAATAAAATGTACCTGGTTTTTTAAGCACATAAAAACGTATTAAGTTACACACTTTCATTAATTGAACACACATAAAATTAATTATCAACATACTACATATTTTATTATTAACTTGCAGCAGCAAATATTTTTAATCAATATTGAATAAAATAAAAAAAACTAGATTTGCACCACACACATACTCTTTATACTCTTTTGCTTCATATTTTTGCCAAATAAATTTCAATTTTACTAATAAAATTTGAAAGAAAATATTTAAACTATTTTTTTAATGTTTAACCAAAAACTAAACGCCACATGCAGTGATCGCAGCAACAGCATCTTTTTAAAGTAGTTTCTGAATTTTTGCTAGTTTTCCTCGCTCTCATTCGGGTGTTGGCATGATAATCGATACCTGCTGTTTGTTGGTAATCAAATATTTAAACATTATGTTTTGTTTTACGAGTGCAAGTATTTTCATTTCTTTTTATCGATTTATGCTAAAAATGTTAAAACTCTTTTTGTTTGAATCCAATGTGTTGAAAATGTGTTTTTAAAATAATTTATACTCGTAATTCATCTGCATACTGAATGCCTGAATTACACACAGTTATAGTAGGCTTGACATTGGTCTGGTAAAAAAAATGTATTTTATTGGTTATGTTATTGTTTTTGTAATACAATAAAATGTTTAAATTTCATTTCAATTTTATATGATTTTTAAGGGGGGGTTTGAAAACATTTTTATAATTAAATAAATTTTTAATTGTGTTTGTGAAAGGTTTTTATATGGGCTCAAAATTAATTTAAGTATTTACAATATTGGACAATTTTATTTATATTTTATTTATTAAAAATTGAAAACACGGTTTGATTAAATGTCATATTATCTGCTTAAGACTCAGAGGGATATAATTAATAATAAAGTTCTTTTTTTAAAAATTTTTAAAACTCGATCTAAATTTGTTTTTTTTTTTTTTTTCTCATGATGAGGTAGACTTGTTAGACATTTTGATCCAAATATGATACCACTCGACATGATTCAAACTACCAAGCGGAGTTTTTTATAAAATTCATAGAGTAGTCCAACTTAATCCAACTTAATATATTACGTTTATACGTCCCCTATTTTCAAATAAAAATAAGTTACAAGTAATTAACTTACCGTTTATGCGAAAAGTTGCACAAAGATATATATTTTCTTATTTCTTGTGCTGTGGGAAAAATACAACTATTATCATCGAAAATTCTATGAATGTAAAAAGAAGTGGCAAAGCCGTACGCTTTATTTGCAATTAGTTTGACTAATCACGATTAGTTTTCATAAGTTATTAACTCACAAATATAACTCACCATTTATACGGAAAAAATTTCATATCGTAATATTTTTAATTGCGAGTAAGAGGTACGTATAAACGCAATAATATATAATGTCATCCATTTAGATTTTTCTCTAATGCTAAATAAAACTCTTAGAATAGAATTGGATATCGGTACCTTTATTATGGCTCAAAAGAACAATTTATAACATTTACTTTTTAAAGATAATTTTATTCAAATGATACCCACGGCTACGCTGTGACGGTCCATTCTGAAGGTAAAATGTTAAATCACATTTTGCAGAATTGCTATGCATTATCGGTCTTCCGAGTCTACTATTATCAATACCATCCGCAAATTTGAGTCTTAGTGTACATTATTGGATAATGCGCAACCTCGTAGACCACATCCAGAAGGATAGTGAGGATAATATTGCAGCTAGCAATACTGGAAAATGTGTTTGAAAATTGAGCCTTCCAAATGGAAGTCGCGGCCAACATTTAAATGAAAATATCTTAAAAAATCTTAGAAATTATTATTTCAGGCCATAAAGGAGATTCCAATACACAATTCTTTTTTAGGTTTTTCTTTCTTTATAATAAAAAATTCTAAATGGATCACCCCATATACACATCTGCTCAAAATAATAAATACACCTTAAGGATGATATTAAAATGGCGATAACTTTGGAAAATTCTTCAGGCGCACTCCGAGTATTTTTCTCTTAGTAAACAATTTCATTTGGCAATACCACTTCAACGAAAACTATGGCAAATAAATGCATTCAAATTGATTTACATATACGCTTTCGATTTAAATACCAAAAATTGTTGCTCATAATAATAGATACATTTAAATAATTTGTAATTTTTATACCCTTCACCACAGGTTTTAAAAGATATATTTAAGTTTGTCATTCCATTTGTAATTTATACTGTAATTTCATCTAAGACCAAAAAAGTATATATTTTCTGGATCCTTATTGATAGGGATGTCGATGTAACGATGTCTGTTGAAATCACTTTTTAGAAAGGCCCAGTTATCAGATGTATATATTTTATGCATCAAATTGTAGAAAATATTCCTTAAAATGATACTAGTAAAAATCAACAAAATCGGTTTGTTCATGGCCGAGATATTGCCAAAAACCGAGAATGCCTCTACGTATTTCTTTTCGACTTTTCTAAGCCCCTTTATAAGCTGGCGACTTCGTTTTTTCACAGAAAATTCGCAATCTTGTTTCGGAATGTTTATGCGGAAGAAATGAACAAAACCGGTTCATTTGTAACTGAGATATCGGTCAAAACGCATTTTTTAAATTTTTGAAGTTTCTATATAGGCTTCAGAATTCGTTTTTGTACAAATCTGTTGTACATGTTTTTCTAAAATTTTGGTTTTTTTAATTAACCATATCGGTGCATAAATAACCGAGTTATAGGCAAAAATCTGAAAAAAATTATTAGTAATATATACACACAAACATCTATAAAAAGCATTGCAATGACTTTTAGTGTTGTTTTTTGTATAAGCAAGCAGTAGTTGTTGATTGTATATACATACATCATTTTTTTAAGTATGTTTGGATGTTTTTTAATTGGAATAGAAGCATTGCAATGAGTCAGTGTTGTTTTTTGTATAAGCATGTATCTACATAAAAACATATGTACATAAATTTAGTAGTCATTTTTTCTATAAGCATGCAAGAGAGAAACAAGCCGACCGGCTCGAAGTCGGCCCCGTGCCGCCGCCGATTAATTGTATACATCATTAGCCACCGACAATTTAGTCGGCTAACACCAATTTGAAATCAACCGCCGAGATTTTTAAATTTTCATTGAAATTTAATGCAAAAAGTAGTAAATGCAGTGTTATTGTTTTAAATAATTTATTTTATTATGCACCGCCGCCTCCGGTATTTTTTCTGGAAAGCAATTTTTTTCGTTTATATATACACACAAACATTTATATGAAGCATTTCAATGGCATTAGTGTTGTTGTATTTTGTATAAGCAAGCAGTAGTTGTTGATTGTATATACCTTTATGTAAGTTTGGACGTTTTTTAATTGGCATTGCATTGATTCAGTGTTGTTGTTTTTTTAAGAAAGCAACCATTGCTGTGATAGTTTAATTTTGTATTAACATTTTTTTAGTTTGGAAAAAAAAATTGATTATTTTTATATGTATAGATTTGAAAATATGAAATTACTCTGCAAGGTGATGAAGGGTATAAGAGATTCGACAAAGCCGAGTATAGTGCTCTAATTTGTTTCATATTATTCTTTTTACGTAATAATGCAAGAACAATTGTATTTTGCTTGAAAGTATTATAAAGAAATAATATTCTGGCATATCAAATGGGAAAAAACTAGCATTGTACCAAATAGGAGAGGAAAATGGTTCAAATCAAGAAAAAAAATTTTTCCCTAAAGGGAAAAAATCCATTTTAAATTCAAAATATGACTCTTTAATGGGGAGGAAAGAACATAAAGCTTTGGGTATGCTTTTAATGGAATGGCGTTGATACTATTTATCGCATTGATAACAAAATTAACGCAGATGGGTGTAGGGATATATACAATTTACATTGGCTATTCGAGTAAAGAATAAGTTCTCCCATAATTATGTCCTTGTTTTAAGCTATCCAAGTCAATTTCCGGATTCTACAGATAACTTCTGGAGATAACTGGAAAAATGATTTGAAGAAAAGACTGTCCAAAGAAGTTTTCAAAAGTAAAGATAAATTTTAGGGGAAAGTATAAAAATATGGTAGTAGATTAAATTGGAAACTTGTCAGAAGTTGATGTCTAATATGTCTATACGAAAGGAGAAAGTTGTCCAAAATGAGGATGGTTGTACAGGATATTAGTCCTTGTTTAACATTATCTAATAATTTTTAATTAAAAGTTAACTAATTTTATCTTAATTAATTTATGTATCTTTCTTTAAAATGTATCTATTATTGTGAACAGTGTTGCCAGGAATTGCGAAAAAAAAGTTATAAATTGTACTTTAAATAAGGTCAGAAAAGACTCCAAAAAATAAGGCCGGAAAAAAGTTGTTTATTTTTTTATTAAGAAACTTATTTTTTCTTGCTCACATTAGTTTTTAAAATTTTTTTAAAGAAATTGCATTAAATTATAAATAACACCCAGCACAATGACTAAATGAATAATCTGCCAAAAATTTCCCATTCATATGAAAAATTTTCCAATGTTTTGAAGTGGTTTTTCGTAATTTTTTAACTATGATTCCTTCTTGATTAAGCATTTCCAAATTTTTGGGTGATTTTGCCTATTAATAATCTTTTTTTAATTATTTTCATAAATAGCTTCTATTCTTAATGAAGTATGTATATTAAAAAATAATTTTAATTATGGATTTAACAACTACAAAGTTAGTTAAGGAACTTTTATACTTTGGAATGATCGATTTTTTTTTTTTTTGCTTAAATGCTTAAATGGATGATTCCGTAATAGCAAATAAAAAAATATTTTTTTTGTTGTTGAAATACTAACATTTTAGCCTTTTAAAGCAATTTTAAAAATAAAAAAGGCTAGAGAAAAAATTAAAAGCTAAAACAAAAATTTTGGGGCTAAAAGCAAAATAAAAAGCCTCAGAAAGGTTAAAATGACGAAATTGATTATGAGCAGCAAAATTGCTTCATAGTAATGCAATTGTCACATTAACACATAATGAAATATTATTTATGACTTGTTTTAGCTTTTTTTTAATTTATATAGTGCAGATGTATACATTAGACTACCAAAGAATACAAAATTAATGATTTTGCTAGCTCTACCAGCAGTTTCTGGTAGATGGGGTTAAAAAAATAATATGTATGCAAAAATTGGAACGATCGGCCAGTTGACTTTAACTTTTGTACTATAAAGGTTTTAAAAGTAACTAAAATTTTTATTTCGCTATAACTAATTTAAGATTTCGCAAAAAAATAAAAAAATCTATATAAGCTTTTTATTCAGAATAAGAAGCAGAAATTGTTGACATATATTTGTTTTGCTTACTATGACTTGAGACGTTAAAAGAAATCAATACATTACTGTATACATGGACTTTTTTTAAGAGACCTTGTTTTAATATAGACATAGCCTGTTAGCAACGGTTTTTATTATTTTGTAGATTAAGATTTGTAGTTTTGATAAAGCAATACATTTTGCCACATATGCAAAATATTCCAAAGCTCGAAATTTAAGTGTTGCCGATTAACCAAAAATTATAAAAGTTTTCATGTTAATATTGTTACATTTAAACACCTGTTTCACTTTAAAAAATATTTTATATTATTTTTGTATTATTTCGTTAAATACTATTATATAAAAAATATCAAATATTTAAAATGTTTATAAAAAAATTTCAAAATTTCAAACATATTTCTATAGTTCGAAATTTCACTTATGCCATTTAGCAACTTTCTCCCGATACCAAGTTTTCGTATTGTTTCTTTGCCACAAATTGAAAAACGAAAAAACGAGAAAGAATAATACCAGGACGAACATTTTGAGAAACGGTACCTTAAAATGAAGCAAATATTTATTTTGAGTATGGAAAGTAATGTAGCACACTTAATATTCATATGATAACTTTGTAGCTTTGCAACCATTACCTGTACCCTTGTTATATTTGTTAATATTTTCAAGTCAATTAAACTAGTAAGATATTGACATCTCTAGCAGGTTAATGAACCTTTACACTCTTCTGTATGTTTTCGAATACAAATAGCTCTTTGAATGAACAGATCTTAATAAATTCGGGTACAATTTTACAGCATAAAAGAAAATATAATTGAATAATTTTAACCTTAAGTCTTTTCATTTATGTTATACTTTAGCTTATCACTTTTACTAACAATTATTGTCAATTGGAATTTAAAAAGGTATCTGAATGTAAGACCCACGTCCAGGATAGTGCTACCAAAATTTAACACCCAAAATTAAACGAGCCAATTGATCTTAATGGTCTCTAAAAACTCTCTCGTAAAAAAGGCTCTTTTGATAAGTTTTATATCATTTTGGACGGTGGCATAGGTTAATCTATAGAAAATATCTTATAGCAATAAAAATTTAATCTTGACTGCAATTGAGACATCTTCGTCTTAGTCGACAACTTTACAAACATAAATCTATTTTCTTTTACCACATTAATTGATAATAATGGTGTAACATTTTGTTAGTTCATTCGATACCCAAAAAGGATATCATTGTAAAGTGTACAGTATAACTGATCGATGATCTATAACATTACTGAAATTTAATATCAAAAGATCTTAAAACTCCCAACTCTTTACATATTATAAATTATAATTTATAGTTATATCGCCTTACTGCAAATCTTAAATGATGTCAATTTATTTATCTAACATTGATTTATAAATTGTTTTATCTCTAAAATTGTAAACTATGTAATGTGTCGCCATTGTAAAACTGTTCACATTTATAGGATTTGCTCTAATTTTATTGAATGACCCAATCAAATGTCTTGTTTGTTTAACTAGAAACTTAAGATAATATACTTCCTTATAAGTAAAAAATAAATACCAACAAAAAATAAATAAACAAGATCGCTATCAAATGATCTTGTTAAGTCAAAATAGAAAATACCAAGAAAAACATTTCAAATTTGCGCAACAAAAAGTCCTACATAAATATTTCCATACATTAAATGTAAACTACAAAAACACAGTAACAAAACTTGTTAAGTGTCAATATTAATAATTTATCTTTAATTATAACAAGAAACAAAAAAGTAAACAAACAAAAAAAAAAAAATCTACGAAATTCAAAAGCAAAACAATAAATGTAGGCTCAATTTAGAGGTTCACTATCTTTCCCTCATTCCCAGTGGCTCTCTAGCTATTTCATTTCCATATATTCTATTGGTATATGTTCAATTTTCATTTGAATTTGTAATGACTTTAATCCAATATCTGAACCGCAACCATTCACTGGCCATGATCGCCCAAGCAGAGATTGATGTAAATGATTATTGAATATAAGCAAAACGATCGCAAAACAATCAAACACTGCCAGAGATATTTCTGAAAATGAAGCCATTCTAGCTCTCAGCTTGAGTACGTTGATGTCTAGTCTTGTATTGCCTTTTTAACTCTTACTAACTCTTAATGTATATTTATTTTGTTATTAAAATATAGAAAAAAAAAACAGAAAATAACATTTAATTTCCGCCACAAATATTTATAAAGTAATTTGAGATTTATAAATTAATTCATTTGATTGCGAAGGAAATCAACTTGTGTGTCAGACCAAAGGGCAGGGTGGAGAATAAATACACCCAAGCCTCGTTTAAGCTTAGAAAGATCTTCCTAGTAAAGACTTTCTAAAATACTAAAATTGAGAAAGACAATTTAAAAAAAAAATGTCATAATTCATTTTAGGAGACATACTGAAATTAAAATTAAAATTTCATCGTTTTGCATAACAAATTAAGGAAGGCAGATATGAAATACAAAGTGATCTTTAGCTGACACATATTCAAATGTACTAATTTTTACTTTTCTGCTCTGTTGCACAAGATCGCGGTGTACTTAAATGATGGAGTAAGAGATCTTTTGTATAAATAATTATTGCATTATACTCATAGTTGTTGATTTGTTATGAATGTCTGTATATGATCTTGTAAAATATCACACGCATATCAAATCCGCACACACACACATACACAATAACCACACATAAAATATTGCAAAGTGAGGTGTTGTTGTAAGTGCAAGTCGTGAAAGAGTGACTGAACATTTTGCTTAAATAAACATTTGGAATTTTTCATTAATACAAAGATCAATGCATTCACGATCACATCGTATCATATCACTATTCCCTACCACATGTAAATATCTTATAAAAACAAAATTGTCGTATAAACAGACAATGGATTTACACCGATTAAAGATGAGATGAGAGTTTATACTATGCAACCAATAACTAGGTGAGAAGAAAAAAATATTTATATAATTTGTTGGAATTTTGCTGGTTTTAATTTTTTTGTAATTGTGTATGAAAATGTATGAAAATGTGTGAAAATCTTAAAGATAAAACTAGAGCTGTTGTCGTCTTAAAAAGGGAAAATCTTATAATGCCAGTTTATTAGTATATATGTACCTACATACATATGAGTAAACCTAAAGACACCCAGACGTACGCAAAGATACATATTGTGACCCCTATGCCTGGCTCTCATATGTTTCTTTATTTAATCATAATTAAATCCCTGTTTAAAATATGCTTTGAATTTATGCAAAATACTAAATAATAACACATATGTTGTTAATTTCTTGTCTTTGGGGAAAAATACTTCAAATCCAATATGTTTCAAATATGAGGCATTATAGAATTTTAAAACCCTTTCGATTAGGGAAATATTTTTATCTATAAAAACGTAAAAGTAAAGTAATGTAAATATTGAAGTTTTACATCTTTGACATCTTTGTGCATAATATTAAGAGAAAATTTGAAAAAAAAAAAATTCTTAGGTACTTGACATATACTACGTTTATACACACCTCTCACTAAATACTTTATTTGCAAGTAACTCACGAAAACTAATTGTGATTAGTGAAACTATTTGCAAATAAAGCGTACTGCGTTGCCACTTTCTTTTACGTTCATAGAATTTACGATGATAATAATTGTATTTTTCCCATCGGCACGACAAATAAGCAAATATATTTCTTTATATAATTTGTGAATAAACAGTGTGTTATTTAATTGCAAGTTATTTTTATTTGCAATAATCGTATGTATAAACGTAATAATAGAAATAAGTATATAAATATTTCTGCTATACTTATTAAAGTAAATTAAGTGCAGATATAACTTTCTATAAATAACACTTTTCCATCTCTGAGTCATAATGTTGATGTTTAAAAAAATTGTCTTAAAGTTATTGATAAATTACAAAATCACGACTTACAAAACCTTAAGAAACTTTATATAGCACAATTATCTTGAACTGTAGGGTACAAGTATTTAAAAAATCCAAAAATAGCATAAATTGCACTTAAACATGCAAACATAAGATTTGCATAAATTTACGCTTTATTTAAAATAAAAATTATAAATTAAAACAAAAGGCTGCGAAATACAACTGATAACAAATATACAAGATATGTACTGTTTCGGACAAAACTAAAGCACGAATTTCATTTTGTTGCCATTGAAAAAATCGAATATATTATATGGGATATCACTATATTGCAAATAATACACGCCAAATTTAAAAAATATGATGAAAATTTTTTTCTTTTTTATTCCAATATTATTATTATTTTTTTTTTATAAAATTATGGCAACACCTCACAAAAGTTGATGTTCAAAAAGTTTTTAACGCTAGTCCAGTGAGAACAAAACGGATTATTAAAAGTATTCCAACGCCAAGCGATAAAAAATAGTTATAAAATGAAGAGGCATTTTTTTTTTATAAAATTATGGCAACACCCCTAAAAGTGCAGAGACAAAACTAAAACAAATTATTATACGATCTTGCTCTTTTATTGAATAGTAAAAAACTACAACAACAATTACCGTTCGATAAAAACGTGTTTATTAGTCGTTTGTGATCTTTTAAAGAAAAAATGTTTCAAAGTTATAATTTCTCCAAAATTTTTTCAACAAAATAGCTCAAAATAAGTATTCCGTGGAATTAAGAAAGCAAATCATTAATGATTACAACAACGGCGAATCTTTGAACAAGATTGGGAGAAAATTTAATATTTATCATAGCATAATTTCTCTAAGCATAAGCAGTTTTCGTTCATCAGGTTCATTGGATACAGTACGCGGTCGTCCGCGCAAAAACATCAAGCAAGATGACCACACAACACTTCGAATGATCAAAAAATATCAGTTTATATCGGCAAGAACTATTGAAAATTATTCATCATTAAATGTAGCGCCTACAACAATTTGTAGACGAGCTGTAGAAAGAGGCCTAAAAACATATAGAAGTGCAAAAGAGCCATTTAATTGCACTAAAAATAAGAGGGCAAGAATAGAATTTGCAAAGAAGCACATAAACTGAACTACCACTCAATGGAAAACTGTACTTTTTCTCCTATGAATCAAATTTTAATTTTAAATATTATGATGGATTTAAGTTAGTACGTCGCACGGTAGCTCAGAAATTTATTTATTTAACCAAAGGTCCAACTTGTTTTGTTAACACCAGTTTCTAAAATATTAATGCCATTCAATAGTGAACATATTGAAACTAAAGTGGCCAAAAAAATAAAATCAAAATACTTGTAATTATGGGCGTGGCTGCTGTTAAGGTCAAATATTTTATGTTATTTAATACAAAAAAAAAAAAATGCGATCAAAAATAAATTATCATTACTCGCAAATTATTATTCTAATTGGCAGCATTTTTTTTCTTGAAGAACTGTTATGACGTGTAATTGTACTGTTTATAGCTGCTGTGTTATTAAATGTTTTCTCAATCAAAATTAAATTTTAGTGGAAAAGAACTGTTGAGGATCAAAAGAGGTTAAACAAATTCTACTACCAGAAGAAAGGCGAAAGTGTCCGCTTTAATCCCATATATACTTGTGTACCTGTCTGGATGCGTCTGTATAACATTTTTTCCATTTGAATGAAATTACTCCCAGCATCTTTTCTATTTTTACATTTCCAAGCCCTATAAGTTGTGAGAGGTATCTTAAGTGTATTATATAATTATTACTTTGCTACTAATTTTTTAGCATATTTTACCTATTTTTAGCCCTTATTAGTTTTTTTTAGCACTTTTTTATTGTATTTATTTATGCTACCTAGGAACGTAGTATAACGTAATGTAAGAAAATAATAAAAGTCAGTGGTATTCGAATATAAACTCAGTTGCTATAATATATCTAAGCAATAACAATCAAATTTTAAAATCTTAATAAAACATGGGGAGCTTCAGCTGAAAAAAAAAGCGTTAAGATGTTCCAAGTTTACGTTCAAAGAAAAGTAAACTTTTATTCATGCAGCATCGAAATACGATTAGACTTGGAAAATAAAATAACTGATTTCGTCAAAAACTTAACAAAGCGCTGCAAAAAAGTTGGGCGGAGCAAACAATGATTTTATACCAACTTAAAAACTGATTAAAAGGCGAACTTACTGTCCAGATATCTTTAGAAAGTACAAACTAAAACAATCTTGGGAGGCCACCAAAATCACTAAACAACTGTAGCTGTAGATCTTAAGGGCGGAAACTTAAGGTTATCAGTGAAGATATCGGATATGAAAATATTCAAAATTTTTTACTAATATCAATTTCGATCATAGAAACAACTCACAAAAGTTGATATTCAAAAAGTTTTTAACGCTAGTCCAGTGAGAACAAAACGGATTATTAAAAGTATTCTAATGCCAAGCGATAAAAAACAGTTCTCAAATGAAGAGCCATTAGCACTATTTTTGGATTTGAAGTAAACACATAACTGCTGCTAAGAAGGACTGTTTGCCACTAAGGGACACTATTACAATCACAGCGATTTCGACAGATGTACTACTTAAAGATCTACTTAATCATATAGCTTAACGATTGCTACTATCATTTAAAGAAAATAATTCTAAGAAATATGGAAACTGCAAATGGAGATGTAATGGTTCTTCTGGACAAAAACAATACTAGCAATATGTATGTAAAAATACAGACACAGATATGTTCATGGTGTCATTTTTGCCATTGCGATTGATTAAGAATTCAGAATACTCGGAGCTTTCGACCAGTAGAATTCAAGCAAAGGATATTTTGAAAAAAAACAACACCATCTTCTACGAAATACTGCAGGCCAATTAAATTTGAATTTAAAAAGTAAACTCATGATGCCATTGAAAAGGAAGTCAGTGATATTAGAGCCCAAATTGGAATACTATAGCCATTCGAATTAGATATTGACGGCCAGACAATTGAAGTAAGCTACCAATTAGTGCTAACGATGATAGATGAAAAGTAGGCCAGGCTTTGACTGACACAAAGGCTTCATCAAACCATATCAAGACACTTAAACAAAATTCCGGAAAAATAATTAGATAATACTGATGCATATGAATTTGGAGTATCATCGCTACATATAAGAATACGATTTATGGAATACATACTAAAAAACCAGTTATGAATTGGAATTTAAACCTACAGAATCAATAAGAAACAACGACACCAATAAGGAGTTAAAAAGTTTAAAACGGGAACATGTTCAGGATGAATTTCTCAAATATAGGTTGATTATACATCAACTAAACATGGATCAGGCAATACGAATGATAGGCAATGACAGCAAGAAGAATCCTTTCAGATCCCGAAAAAGCATCTGAAATAACAGGTGTTGATATGAATCTAATTTCAAGATTTAAAACAATTATCAATGAACTTATGTGCAATGAACAAATTGAAGCTAGAAAATTTTATGATTATGCGAAGGACACTGTACGACTATATACAACCAAATATCCATGGAGAAATATGTCTGCAACAATTCGCTAAATATTTCATCATGGAGGGAATAAGGATTACAAATTTTATAGAGAGCACAATACCAGAAAAATATCATGAAATTTTACAAATGAAGATCTATTTAATATATTACTGACGTTGCCAGATTCGCTCATCTTTAGCATTCGAGGTCCATGGAAAGTAAAACATCGGAACTTAGATGAAGAAGCAAAAGAGGCTGCTAGAGGACAGAAATAATATGGAACTAAATATCTAATATTTGCAGCCTATTCTCCAGCCGAATGAATAACAATTATAGATTTCTTTTATTGTTATTTGGGTAAAAAATAAAATAGACTTTAAAAAACTTTTAGTTATTACAAAAAAAAGTTTTTGTCCTTAACCTTAGTTAGATAAAAAACAAACTAAATATTAAAAAATCGTATTTTTTTTGTCCAAAAACAACCGATTCTAGTGGAACTTACTCTAGAGTTGATAAACTAGGAACCTGTTCATAAAATTATCCTAGGTATAATTAAAATGTTTTTTTTTTTATTTGCTTTTTTTATAAAAGAAAAAAAAAATACGCATTTTCATACTAAATGCTATAAAAAAATTAAAAGTTCAACTTCAGCCTTAAATGTCTCAACAACTGCTGAACCGATTTTAATGAATTTAAAACTGGAGAAAAATTCAAGAAATATCTCTCCATAGAAAAAATATTCTAAAATATTTCTATCGATTCAAAATTTACAGGGTTTTTGCCGATGAAATTGTGAGCCACTGTGCGTCTACCAAAAGGAAAACGCCTTAACCCACGATATACTAAAGGTACTATGAAACACGTAGGAGGAAATGTTTTGGTCTAAGAATATTCTTCAGGTCATGGTGTCGGAACAATTTATAAAATAAATGGGATAATGGACCGTTATATGTATAAAGACAAAAGAGGAAATACCTCTTAATTGGCGATTTCAACATGACAATGACCCCAAACATACAACAAAATATGTGAAAGATTGATTTGTGAACAATAAAATCGAAGTTATGTAGTGGCCAGCACAATCGCCTGATCTCAATCCCATAGAAAACCTATGGAAAACTAAAGATCATAAAATAAATCGTTATAACTGTAAAAATAAGGACAATCTCTTCCGTCAAGTGGAAACTGCATGGAATAAAATTCCTAACGAATCTAATCAGTTCCATGCCACGCAGATGTGCTACTAAATATTAATGTAGTTTTAATTCGTATTTAATAAAGTGAAAATGTGCTTTAGTTTTGTCTCATATGAAAATTTAATATTTCACATTTTGTTGCGAATATGAAATAGTCTGTCAGTCTGGGGGTTGTGGGTTCGATTCCCACCAGAGACTCTGGTCTGTTTCACTACAACGAGCTAAGGTCTTCGTTACTCCGCTCGGTTAGAATTAGAATATAATTTGTAATTGTATTGTAATTATTAAATAAATAAAAATAAATAAATATTTTTCTTTGTTTTAGTAAATTTAGTTTATTTTATTAATAAATTAATAAAAAAATCAAATCAAAATGAGTTTTTTTCTTTATTGTTACTAACCTATATTGCAATAAGCTGAACTCTGTGCTTTAATTTTGTCTTACACTGTATGTACATATGAAGACCATAAATATATTAAAGATAACTACATAAATTTAGCATATCGAATTTTATATTTCCTTTTGCTTCATTGTTTTTTTTTTTTTATTTTCTTTTATTTAAAAAAAATAATTAAAAATGCAGTTCGTAATTATTGGAAAAGATTATGACACCCTAAAATTATCTTCCCATTACTTGGTGAGACATTTACTTAAATCCAAAAACAAATACACAGATCTTTATGCGGCTACTTGCTAAATCATCAAGTGCTAAAGACGTGCTTAATGATGGAATGGCAAACAGCCGGCTTTAAGCACAATTTAATATGACATCATATGTTATGCGAAGGGGTGTGTACTGCAATATATTTTCATCTTTTACTAAACTTGTGTGCATGTTTAAAAAAAAAAAAAAAAAAATAACACAAAACTTCATTCTATATTCAACAAATAAATAATTGCCAAAATGAACCGATTTTGGTAGCAGTTATATAGTAACGGATCTTTATAGACAGAACGTTTTGGAATTTTAACATAATTGCATATATTGCATACGTAATATCTCGACTAATTACACAGAACTACAGTGAAAGTAGTCAAGAAGGAGAAATTTTATGAAGTATTTGAAGAAATCGTAGAAGAAATCCTAGAAGAAATAAGTGAAAAAAAAATACAGATATAATTATTGCTGGTGATTTTAATATTGATTGGACAAGTGATAGCTAATTTTACAAGAGTTACCAAAAATTCAAGAACAATAATAGACTTTATTTTAACAAACAAATAGTACGAATATTAGTGCAAACATAAGTAATAGAAATAAAAGCGATTTTATATAGATATATTTCAGTTTATTCTAAACAAAATAGCAATAAATTTACATAAAATTCAAAATTTCGAAAAAGATAAGGAAAACAAATTAAAAGATGTTTAATATGTCATTACTTATTTGGAGTGTATATAAAAGATTTTAATGCAGCTAAAAGCTACGTCCTTCTACTTTTTAAGTCAATTTAAATATCTTAAATTTCTTAAAATTCAAGGAGCTATATGTCCAAATTAAGGGAGTGCTTCGAAATTTTTGAAAATTGTTATGTACAAACCACTTAGATTGTTTTCCGAGTGAAAATGAAAAAATGTGCTTTTGTAGCGGCGTATAATCCAATTAGTAAGTCCTTAAATTTAGTTGAGTTATTTTTGATTTTGAGAATGAAGCGCCGCAGGGAAAATTCTAATATAAACAATCTTCATACACAAAATTGATGATTCTGTAAAAGTAACATTATTAATATTATTAATAGCAAGCAAGAAATTCTTTTTTCCGTTGTTGAAATAATAATATTTTAGACTTTTTAAGGCAATTTTAGGAATTAAAAAGGCTAGCAAAAAAATTTAGAAGCTAAAACGAAAATTTTGAGCTAAAAGCAAAATAAAAGGGCTAGATTTAGCCTAAAAAGACTAAACTGGCAACACACTTAGTATCTCAAACATATATATAAATGCGTATACACTTTTTAGGAGGGGTAAGGTCTTTTTTTCTAATGCCATTTAAAAAACTTAATTAGTTAAAAGGTATTTGAGATACAAATTTCAAAATTTTTAACAATTTTTAAAAATTTAACAAAGTATCAATTTTAAAGATATCTTGATGAAATTTGACACGAACAATTATTTTGGCACAAGGACGAATTCTACTGACATTGGTTATGATCGGTACATTGTTTCACATAGCCCCCACACGAATGTACTCAATCCTTACGCCATGAAGTAATAGTAATTAAAATAGACAATATATATGAAATCTCAACGAAAAATGAAAGTGAAAGAAAAATCTTTAAATATAAAAAATACCGTTTTCAAAGGGAAATTAGACGTGAATTATAACGTAAACTGTTTTGATATAGCTATAGAAGAACAATTGAAAATCTCTTAATAAAATAAAAAATAAATGAAAAAAAATATTGTAAATAAATGGTTTAACAGGCACTTGCAATTTCTAAAAAGAGACAAAATATTAAAATATAATATAGCGAAAATAACAAATAACTATGAAAAATGGAATGATTATAAAAAAGCCAGAAATTTATATATAAAAGAACTTTAAAATGAATATATATATATATATATATATATATATATATACATATATATATATATATATAATATACATATATATATATATATATATATATATATATATATAAATGTGGAATAGCATCAAAGACTTAGTACTAAAGAAAACAAAAAATATGATAAAATCTGTGATATTTACAAATACAGAATATAAGGACAGTAATGAAATAGCGAATCAATTTAATAAATATTTTGTAAATAGTATAAAAGAAATTATAGATAATATAGAATATGTACAACATATAAATCAAATAAATGTGATAAACTGTAGATTTAAATTCCGAGAAATAACAAAAATAGAACTTAAAAATATATGCAAGAACATGAACAACAAGCCGGACTATAATAATGTTAATATAAATATGATATTACCCAGCAAAAACTTTTTGGTTATCGGTAATGGCAACTACTTATTAAAGTAGTTTCTTGGTAATGAGGTGTCATTATTATTTGCCTACTCTGTATTATATTAATAAGTACTCAGTAGTATAATAGCACAGTAATACTGCAATCACGTGGATGAGTTGGCTAGAGCGCCGGATTAACAACCAGAAGGTTGTTGGTTCAACCCCATTCTGAAGCTGTTAGATTTTTATAATAAAATGTCTAAAAAGATATTTTAAATTAAATAGAGTTTTTGTTGCTTAGGATGCTATGTGCGAGATGGTGTACTGAGTAAGACGTTAGTCAGTAAAAACGAATTGTTAGTGTGTGTTCAAGTTCGAGTCTCACTGACGGCAAAATTTTTTTGTTTTTTTTTTTATTTTTGTTTTCGTTAGGTACATATTTTTGAGTACCCCTAGAGTCAAAAAATAACTACATGAATTTGTGGACAAGTCGAACAAAAATAACTAGTTATTCAGGCAAAAAATAAGTAGTTTATTTTTGTTTCCAATTATACCTGCTAGCTTACCAGGAAAGCAAAGTTTTTGCTGGGTAGATAATTGGATCTTGAATGGAGAAGTGTTGCTAAAAATTATAAATAAATCATTAAAAATGGATATATTTCCTGAAAATTGGAAAGCATCAATAGTGACGCCAATTGAAAAGGTGAATAAAACAAATAAATGTGAAGATTTTAGGCCAATAAACTTACTAAAATTATGTGAAAAAATTCTTGAAAAAACCGTTAAAATACAACTTGAAAATTATTTAGAATCAAACAAAAAAAATAATGGCAATTTTTCTCGATTTTAAAAGAGCGGTTGAAACAATAGACAGAAAAATATTATTACAGAAATTATACTTCTACGGAATACAAAATATAGAAGTAAATTGGTTTGAATCATATCTAACAAATAGAAAGCAAATAACTAAAGTGAATTATAAAAAATCACAGTTAATTAATAATGAATATGGAGTTCCACAAGGATCAATTCTTGAAGCTTTACTATTTATAATCTATATAAATGATATGACAACTGTAATAGATAGAAATGAAATAGTACTTTATGCGGACGATACCCTAATATTTAATATAGCGAATACAGATGAACAGTGCTTGGAAAACTTAGTATACGATATGCGAACTATAAAAAACTGGTTAAAAATGAATAAACTAAAACTGAACGAAAATAAGATAAAAATTATGAAAATAAATATGAATAACAATACAGAATTTAAAATGAATAACAAAATAATAGAAAAAGTAGACAAAATATATTATTTAGGGTTTATAATCGACAAAAACATGAATCATGACATGATCATATAGAATACATATGTAAAAAAAAAAAATCGGAAAAAAGATTGGCTTTTTTAGAAGAATTAGAGACAAAATATCAATAATCACTGCAATAAATATATATAATACAATAATTAAATAACATTTTGAATTCGGGTCAACCGTACTATGCACTTGCTGCACAAATATACAATTAGAAAGGTTACAAAAACTATAAAATAAAGCTATGCGATCGATTTTAAAGTGTTGTAGATATACTTCAATACATTATATGCTTGACACATTGAAAGGGATAAGTATCAGAAAAAGACTCCAGCTTAACACATGTATCCTTATCTTCAAAATGAAAATGGGATATGCGCCAGAATACTTAACTCAAGAACTAGCATATGTTAATGAAAGCCAGCTATATAACTTGAAGAATGGAAATGATTTCCGAATACATAGAGTAGCAACTAACAAAACGAAGAGATGTTTGCTGTACAAAGTACTGCAATTCTTTAATCAACCTCCAAATTATATAAAAAATGAAACAAATACTAATGCTTTTAAAAGAAATTATGTAAAACATATAAAAAATAATTTTTATCAGAGCATTTAAAAACTATAAAATTGAATAAGAAATTTAATGTATTATAGCCGTAAGAAAGTATTTAAAATACTACTAAATAAATAAATAAATAAAAAAAAGAAAAAGACACTTGGAATGTAACATATATTACGTTTAAATGCACGATAAATGCAAATAAAAATAACTTGCAAATAATTAACTCACCGTTTATACGTAAATTCCATAAAGTAATATATTTTGCTTTTTGCTGTGCCAGATGGGAAAAATACAACTATGGCCATAGAAAATTCTATGAACGTAAAAGGAAGTGACAACACCGTACGCATTATTTGCAATTAGTTTCACTAAACACGATTAGTTTTCGTGAGTTACTTGTAAATATAATGTTAACTCACCATTTATATGGCAAAATTTTCATAACTCCATGGTGGCTATTCTTAAAAATGCGTCGAAGAAGTGAAAATTTTCATTAAAATAAAAACATGGTTTAAAAAATTGATTTTGTTTAATGTACATTTCTAAAATGAAATTTACCAGTTTTAAAGGAGAGAGAAACGCGTTAAAATTCTCACGTTTATTCCATTTTAAAAATGTATGGAATAGAAAAAAAATTTTGAAACTTTGTTTTTGTTTTAATAGAAATTTTCACATCTTCGACGCGTTTTCAAGAATAGCCACCAATATTTTCACTTACGAGTAAAAGGTGCATATAAACGATGTAATAGTGTAGATATACCCCCAAAATCAGGAGTTATATCCAAAAAAAAAAACCGAATTTTTCGGACATCGCGGTTTTAAAAATGTTTAGCTCAAATATTTAATTTATGATTTTTAAACGGCATTAGAAGGAAAAGATTTTACCCTTTTTAAAAAATACATACACATTTATATTCATAGAAAAGCTGTGTGACATAATAAGGACACAAATTTAATTTTTAAAATTTGTATTTTTTGTATTTTACAGCCATTTTTGACCCACACTTTATTATTAGAAAACGTATTGTTTTCATATTTCTTCCAAATACTATATTTTATAATAGGGCATTCAGATCGACGCGAAATTACGTACTTTCGTGATTTCGGCCGAAATCAAGTTGAAATTACGTAATTTCCCATACATTTTGACACTTGCGAAATTACATAATTTTGTGTAATTTCGGCGAAATTACATTGAAATTACGATGCCCATTGCCGTGCAACTCTGTACATGGTTGGAAAAAATACCTTTTTTTCAACTATGTTCTGCATGTTTCAACCGTGAGAAGAAAAAAAAAACAATTGACAGATGATCTTAAATTTAAACATAAATGTTAAAATTAATTATTAAAGTGATTTTGCAAAATGAAACCTATCCTTTTTACATTTTTAATTGTTGCAAATTAATAATTTCCAATTTAGTAAGTAATTGTTTCTTATTTGTTTCCATTTCAAAATACTTTATTTACCCCTATAACAATTTAAAATGTAAACAATAAGTATCAGCTGTTCACGAAATTACATAAAATGTCATCTAGCCAGTATGAACACTCTAGATTTCATTTGCAATTTCGGCATGAAATTTCGTAATTTCGCGACGGTCTGAACAAGGCTTAAGAAATAAAATAAGGTATCGCTTGATTCTGTTATTTTAAGTGTATTTTGTTGTTGCCATTATTTTGCTTCATAAATATAACAAAATATACTTAAAATAACAGATTTTTAAGAATTTTACAACTACGAATAAAATCATATATTCCTTAATTCTAATCCGATTTTATCAAGCGATACCACTTTTTGCTCCGAATGAAATATAGTATTATGAAAATATTAGGAAATATGTTTTCTAATAAAATTAATATTTATTTTAAGATAAACGCACAACATATTTCATTCAAAGTATAGTCCATCGAAAGCTAAAACTTTTTTTAATTTTTCAGGTAATTTATGAATTCCATCTTAAAACCACTGCTCTTTTGAGGACAGAAAAAAAGCATTTTAAAAGTATACCTTGTTTTGAAGTGAAGCATATTTCAGCTAGGGCATTCAGAATTGAAGGAAGCAAATATTAGAAAATGTTGGAATATACAGCGGTTGTGGCAAAACTTTCTCTTTGACTTTTTTTTCATTTCTTCTTTTTCATTTTTTTCCAAATAGTTTTTAAGTGTTCACGCAGAATGGACTTATCTCTTGTCGCATATCCTGGCCGTTTTCCCATCAAAGTTCTCTTTAAACGGATCAATTGTGTTCGTTACAGCTCCCCCGTTATCGTTACACTCTGATTCCACTAAATGCAGAAGATTATCTTGGCATCATGCATATTTGTCTTTCGTGTAGACTTTATTGTTTGGCCGGACTTTAAATACGTGTTTTCCCGTAATAATAATTTGATGCAAAAACAAGTTCGTATTGTGGAACTAAAGCAGCATTGTAAACATACTACGTAATTTTCTTGCTTTGGATGAATCCGAATACCTTTAAACGTCTGAAAATCATTGCTCTATCTATTTTCTAAAAGTACGATCGTACTTTTTTTTGATACTAGTCAATATTCAAAAGTTCCAAAGTGCTCCTGGGAGAAATATGATACTCTCAAAACGATTTGTGAATTATTATACAATTTGATTCAAAATTAAACTTTTTAAAAGAAAATTTACATATTTTGCATATATTTAATATTTAATTGTAATAATTTTTATGTATTTTTTTATAAGGATCTTCTATTCAGATTTACACTTAGTGTTTAGAAATAGTTAATGAAATAGTGATGAACATTTTTCCTTGACTAAATGCTTGAATTCGAGTTCACAAAATATTACACTTGTTTATAATTAATATAATTCATATAACTTTATAGGGGAAATAAACTAAATTTTACTAAATTATAGATCGATGGTTCAATTTCGATTAAAGATAAATAATTTCTTTCCAAAATTGTAAACGAAAATCGCTCTAAAATAATCACTTCTACAAATTTCAAATTTCTATGTTCAATGAAACAAGCAAGTGCACGCTTTTAAGGAATTCATTCTTGAAGATTCCTTTCTATTTGATTTTTTTTTCAAGTACAGGCGCATATCTTATTATTAACTTATTATAATATTAATTTTAGATATAAAAATTCTATACACTATACTATTAATAATATTAACAAAATAATTTAAATACAGTACTCTGAGTGTTAAAAAAAGTACCATTTGAAAATTTTTTTAATACCAAAAAAGTATTTTCATTTCCCATCCCTGTAATAAAAATTTTGATTTTTTGGTACGATACACTCTATATTTAAAGCTTCAAATACTGTGTGGCTTACGTTTCAACAGAATGAAATATACTGAAAAAGAAAGCGTAAAAGTATGTAATTTACTTTTACGTAACATAGTTGTAAAAACGGACCGCTTCGAAAAAATTATACTAACGCAATCTAGTGTAAAACGATGGGAATTAATGCATACAATCAATAAGTATTTTCGATGTGTCCGATTAAGATTAAAAATCTGACCAGGCAATAATTCTTTTGCGTGCTGAACCAAATGATTTTTTTATGTTTTGTTGAATTTGTTTCCTATTTCTTCCGAAGGAATATTTATGACGTATTTAATAACATAATAGACTTTTTCGAGCAGATTCGAATATATGGGACAAATTTCAAAGATTTACCTTCCTTAATATTATCAACGAAAATATAAAAAAAAAAAATAAATTTAAACTAATTATAAAGAAACGGAAATTTAAGTATTTGAAAAAAATCCAATTGAAAATTCTATACACACCTTTTCTATTTAAGCCATCTATTTACTGCTATTTTGCTATATTGTAAAGGTTGTCGATTTAAAGCTTTTTATAAAAGTGGCTAAGGCTATAACAAAAACCTTTTTTCATAGCAATACTTAATAATTTATACTTTTTTAATATTATTCACCCACGTATTTGCGAAAATTTGTTGGACATTCGATAAGGCACGATTTAACGTAAAATTATAGAAACAAGATAATAAAAAGTCATTTAAAAACATGTTAGTGGAATTTTTATTACAGTAATGATTCTTCTAACTATTAATAGAAACTTTAATTCACCCCACATGAAACATGATCTTTATAAGCAAAAATCATTTTTAGTTTTTTATATATTTGTGAGACTTTTCTTGTTAATATGCTATTTTTTATGTTATTATTTCAATTGGAATATTTCAACTAAAAATATTAAAGACACATTAAAACAATTGTACTATGTTAACTTAAAAAGTTTCCATTAAAACTATCCTGCGGGAAATTTGTTCATTCAACAATAGTACCGGTCCCTTAGTACCAGTTGAGCTCACCAAAGTTTCAGTTGAGAACTATTTAGTTGCTACAACCCCGCTCACCAACTATCAGTTGAAAATCAATAGCACAGATTAACATAGATATGGAGCTTAGTTGTCAGAAACCTAAGTCGGTTGTCAAAAAAAAAAAAAGTCTAAGAATGTGTTAGTAAAAATTTTTCATTGAAAACAAAAACAATTGTAGTATTTTTTTTTAAGCTTCATATTTATGTTAATGATTTATGGTCCATAGCGTACAGGATAAAACATGAGATAAGTTAGATAGACGTGGATTCGACTCGTGGTGGGCCAGAAAAATTTAAGTAAAAAAAAAATAGAAAAAAATCCAAAGATTTGTATTTTTAAATAATAATGAATGAAATTTGCGAAAATGATTGTTTAAGCATCTGGTTCTGGGGGTGTGAAAATTTATCACTATTGAACAGATACATTTAGACTAGTCCTGTGACCGGTCAACTTAAGTACTTGGATTTATCCAAAAGCATTGAATTGCTATGGTCGATTAAAAGAAGAACCATATAATAATGCCAATCCCGTCCAAACAGAAAAATCGACGCCAAAGCCAAATAACCATAGCATCCAAATAATGCTACATATACATATTTGCTGCCTTGGAGCTGCTAACCAAACATGTGCTAATTATGTCGTTTTAAAGATATTGGTAATAAATTATCAAAAAATAATGAAAAATTATTTTTAAAAAAGTAATAAAATTTTGTAAAATAATTGGCAACAAAAAGAAATAGAATTTATATTTATACACAGAGAAATTCATACATATGAAATTTTTTTCCTAAATATTATGAACCCAAATTTTTTTCATAAAAAATAAAATTTTATTCATAGATATTATTAAATTGTACTTAATGATAATTTTGCGAATTTTGCAAAAATGCTGCTAAAATTTTAATTTAGTTTTATTAGATTTGATTCAAATTCTAAATAAAAATATTTATGCATGAAAATATTAAAAAAAAAAATTCCTTTAAATGGCAATTTTCCAATAAAAAGCTTTCACATAAGACCACATGCATCATTGTAATAAAATACGCATCAGATGTGTTCTTTTGCTCCCAACATGTACCTAAAATTCATTAAAAATCAAAAATTCTGCAAAGAAAATTTCAAATATACAATTACAAATTGAAAATATAAATAAAAATTTAAACAATTTATTTTAAGTCTTCTTGACTTTTAATTAATTTCAAAAAATGTTAAAAAAGTGTTAATATTTAAGACATTATTCTTAAAATTATGAACTAAAATCAATGAAACTTTTTTCTGTGTATAAAAATATAAATATTAGTTACTTTTATTTATAAATCGGTCACCATACACGATTTATTTTGTACACAAATTAGTTGCTTCTACCGAAAATATTCGATAATTGCAACCAATTTGAGGGTTTGTTTTCATAACTAATGTTTAGGTAAATAATGCTTTGGTGTTCCTAAATTTATACCCATGAATGTACAATTAGTTTTACTGTGACCAAAGCTTTTGCTTATAAACATTAATTTTTTCTACTGTCAACCTCTTTCTTTATTGGAAGGAGTTTCTACTTTTATATTGTGAACTTTCTTGGGCCAGTCTTAAAAATTATTGTGAAGTAAAGGTAACATTTTCTCCCTAAAAGAAAAGTATTGTTTTATATAACTAAATCCCTTTTCGTTTTCTTATTTCCCCCCTTTAATATATTGAATATTTTTCAAGTACCTCTACTCCCCCCAGATACAACTACCAAAGTTTTATTGGCGAAAAATTCGTTTATCACAACAAATCTGCTTTATCTGTGTAGGATTTAATCTATTGAAATAGTTTTTTAGAAACATAATATAGATCAAAATCTTTCAAAAAGGGGTTCATCTTATTAGTTCTTTCACCTAATTGTATGAAAAAAATTAAATTTTTTGAACTAATGCAACAAAATATTCTCCTAATTCAGTTTTATTTAATTAATCAATCTTTTTAATATAACACTATTTTCTGCCTGCAAATGATTTTTTCGTAAAAGTCAAAATTAATATATATTGGTATTTTAAAAAATTTTTATTGTGACAAGATTAAATATTTATGAAGTTATAATCATATCGTATTTTATTAAAAGTTCTATCACAAAAAAAAAGATGAATTTAAAATGGGCTTGGAAGGTGTTCTCTTTTTTAATACCTATACACTGAGAAGGAAATCATGATTTCGTGCAAAATTGCAATGAACCTCAAAATGTTTTTTATGATATATATATATATATATATATATATATATATATATATATAACTTTATATATATATAACTTTATTTTTAATTTGTTTAAATTGTTCTTTTTAGTAACAAGTATTTTCAAAAATAATATTTAAAAGGATTTATCCAAAAGCATCGAATTGATATGGTCGATGAAAAGAGGAACGAACCACTATAATAATCCCAATCCCGCCTAACCAGAAAAATCGATACCAAAGCCACCAAAGCACCCAAATAATGCTATATATATATTTAATGGGATCAGAAATGTGTCATATATTATGCGCTGCTAAAACAACTTGAGAGCCCAGTGCTGAAAACAATTGATCAGTTTGAAAAGAGCTTCAAAAAAAAAAATGACCAGAATATCTGATCAGACACGAATCCATGACTTTCAATCATTACCGTGCTTGGCATGATATTGCGCGACCATTCAAAAAGTAGTTGGGATGCTTTCTAATAAAAAAAACTATAGGAATTAATGCATATATCAACATATTTTCATGACGAACCTGCAAACGTTTGTTTACTCATTTTACATTTGTGTCATTAAAGAATTCAAATATATATAAATATATATATACCCGGGTGCGCTGGTAAATGTAAAATTCCCAAAAAGATCCGCGATGTAAGCTAATGTAACTTCAGGTGATAAAATTTACCATAACATTATTAGGAACATTTTGCCATTTGAATATATTTTGTGCCGTTTACGATTTTAGATTCTTAAGAAAATTGTACAGACCTGGTTTATATGGTTAATAAAATTAAAAAAAAAAAAATATGAATTTGTTTACTTAACTTAATCTTGAAAATGAACATGTTATGAATTTAAAATTAGGGAGAGCAATACTTTTTCCATATGATCTTTAATATTGTTTAACAAAAAATTTAGCATAATTAATTCAAAAGTGACAAATAAACAACTCAGCAGATTAAAATATTCTAGCAAATTTAATAAGATTTCTGAAAAAGTGTTCTATATATAAATTAAATAGACATGTTTTAATTATGGTAATGAATAAATAAATATGCACTTAAAAATATTTATTACAATTTTTAAACATAAATTACGAGCGTCTTTTAAAATTTTTTTATTACGTGTGTATCCCATTACGTTTTGTAATTTAAAAGAATTAAATCTTGTAGACATTTTATGAAGACATGAATGATAATAATTTAAAGCTTTAATGAAGTGTCTTAATGACAGCCTGAGTTAAATATTTTATTATGTCATTGTACAGTTTAAGACTCTTTTGACATTAAACACATTAAATATTTAATAAATTTAATACAATTGAAAATACCAAACGGATCTTTATTAAAAAAAAGAAAGATTTTTTTCTACTATTACACCCACTTTATTTTTAATAATTATTTAAAAGATAAAATTAAATTTTTCTTTTGTATCTCTTAACATTCCATAAATAATTAATTCTCTTTAGCAAATACTGATGATGCCGGTGATAATGCTGGTTATTGACAATTAAATAGTATTTATTGCTTTAAAATTGTAAACAAATTATAAGTGTTTTTTAATAAAAATTATTGTGTAAATTATGGAGAATAGAATTAGAAAAAGAAATATAAAAAAATGTACCCCTACGATTATTCTACTCGAATGCCATGGCACACGAAAAAAAAAAATTAATAAATAAATACTTAAATTTAAATATAAATATAAAATACAAACAGCAACAAAAGAGCTTTTAATAAATAATCTTGACAATTTAAAAGCGCAACTTGTCAATTGCAATAATAAAAATAACAACATTAAGCATTTATTTATGCAAATTTTACAATAAACAAAGAAAATAAAACCCATGAAAAATTTATTAGAATTTGTTGGTTGTAGAAAAAGTTCTATTCGAACTGCGAAATGTCTAATAAGTTGCTGTAAGAAAATTCATATTATTATTAGCATATTTTACTCTTAAGTTCATATTTATGCATATCGTACCATAAAAGCATTTTCCTAAGCTAATTATCTTGTATCATTCATATAGCATATTCCTGACCCGTAAAAATAATTTTATATTATTTTAGAAGTTTCAAGAACACATTAACAGAGCTTTAACCCACTATAACCAATTTTACATGAACCGCCGATTTATTTGTGACTATTTTAAAAATTATCATTCATTTGATAATGATCGGTCCATTATTTCACCTATATATAGCCCATACAAAGTTTTTCTTCGGAATAGTGGTTTAACGCATATAATTTTTTAAAATATGATGTATTTATGTAATTTTAGCACAAAAGTTTTATACAAGTATAGATCTTTGTACCAAATTTTATAAAAATCGATTCATAATTGATCGTATGGTTCTGAGGCCTAAAAATTACAATACAAAGTTTTATGTATTTAAAGCTTTTGGTATGCGATATAAAAAAAATTAAAATTAGAATCATTAGGAGAATACTTTAAGAAATAAAAATGTTCTTTATTTAATAACTATTTTTTTTTTAATCTATTAAAATTATTTCTAGTTGAGGGTAATTCCAAACAAATTTCGAACCAAAATTACAGTTTTAAAAATTTTATATCTTCGATTTTTTTTAAATTTGAGGTGTTTATTGAACTAGTCATCGTACATTTTATGGCGTATGAATCAGTTCCATATCGTCTACGGTTTTGTTTTTTGGACTTCTAAAGTAGGACACTTAGGGAATTTTCATCAAAAATAAACAAAGTTTAAGGTTAAATAACTTTTATGTACATTATCCAATTTTAACAAAATTGGTATTAATGAAAAGAGCTTAAATTCTTCCTTATTATAAAATCATAAAAATTACACAGCTGCCTTGCGCTAGGATCTCTAAAATGAAAAAATATCATTTATCCTAAGATATTTTGAAAAAGAGATTTTTAATTTTAATTATTTTTAGACATAATGTTTATAAGCAATTTCTCAATTTATAGTGTAAAAATTTCAAAATGGGATCTCAATGGGATCAAAAGTTACAACAGTTTACCTATAGCCGTTAGTATAATTTTACTAACAAATTAATATATTTTTAAGTCTCTGATACTTTTTTTTCAATTTAGTATCAAAACAAATAGGAAAGGATAAAAAAAGCAGTGCTACTCGATCGACCATATAATACCCTACATGCTTGTGTATAGGCACTAAAACGTTTATCAGAAGAGGGCCTTATATGGGACCTATGATCAATTGTGGAGCGATCCTTATGAAATTTATTACAATAATTTGTGCATATATAAATATTGTTTATGTAAAATTTTATTTCGATATTGGCATTTTTGTGAGATTTATACACGTTTAAGTATTTTTCGGAAATGTGAATTTTATAGGAGCCATGATTAATTATGCACCGATCATTATGAAACTTAGTGTAGCGATCTAAAATTAATTATGGATCTATTATTATTAAATTGCGTATGATGATTTGAACTTATATATACAATTCAAATATATAAATTTTTGTACTGTAATTTTTAGGCATCCGTACCTACATGAATCATATGATCAATTATGAAACGATTTTTATAAAATTTGGTACAACGATCTATACTTGTATAAAACTTATATGTGCTGAAATTACATAAATAAGACATATTTTAAAAATTTATATGCGTTAAACCTCTGTTCCGAAAAAAAAAGTTGTATGAGGTATACATAGGTGAAATAATGGACCGATCATTATCAATTTCAAATTTGAGTAAATAATTTTTAAGATCATCACAAAAAAGTCGTTGGTTCTTGTAAAATGGGTTATAGTGGGTTAAAGGTCCGTTAATGTGTTCCTGAAGCTTCTAAAATAATATAAAATTTTTTTTTTCGGGATCAGTAATATAGCATATTACATTTTGAAATGAGTCGCTTATGGAATAAATATATAAAATAGTGATCTGTTATATTAAAATTTCAATAAATTTATCAATATGCCCAGAAACCACTTTAAATTTAATAGAAAACTTTTTAGCTAATAAAGAAAGAATTGCTATAAATTCTGATCACATTTTGAAATTTTTACACTATAAAGACAATCGTGTATAAAAACAATGAAAATTAAAAGCTCCTTTTTCAAGATATCCAAGAATAAAAGATATTTTTTATTTTAGAAGTCCTTGCGCCAAAAAGGTGTTTCGTTGTTAAGACTTTATGATAAAGAAGAATCTCAGTCCTTTCCAGTAATACCAAGTTTTTTGAAATCTGATTATACACTTAAAAGTTCAAAGCCTAAATTTTGCTAATTTTTAACAAAAAAGCTCGAGGTGTCCAACTTTAGAGGTTCATAGAATGTGAACCGTTAACGATATGGTGCAGGTTAATACGCCATATGAATCGCACAGAGGAGTATATTATATGTGCTGCATTTCATTAAATTAAATGCATTTCATTTTTTGGAATTACTCTTAACTGAAATGTCTTCTTCCCTTCACTAATATTTTAATACGAATATGTGTATTTGTTTTTAATTAAAAGTTGCTAATATTGGGTAGTTAATAGAGAATTTATGTTAAAACTTAATAAAGACATTTAAAAGCTGAAGATTTACGACAAAATACGCGCCTCAGTAATATTTGAGTTTTTTTTTTTAAATTCTTGACATTTAAGACAAATTAAACAAGTTTTATTTGTCATTGCTCCTTAACACTGTTAATTTTACACATAAATAAATATCAAAAAATTTAAACATTTTTAGAATTAATAATTTCTTGTACTAATTTTAACACCATTTCAAAGTTATTAGAAAACTATAAAGTATTAAAGGTGATTAAGTGAATAAACTATAAAAAATTATAAACGTTAAAAAATTATTAAAAAAAAAAAAAAAATACCGTGAACTGTCTTACCCATAACATAAACTTATTAACCCGCATATGCAACACAAAATGAAACAAAGAGTCAAAAAAAAGAAAAAAAACAAAAAACTTTTAACTAAGATTGATGTGGCAGCATTTTAAAACTACAGCAAAAAGATAAAATAACAAAAATTTAACTGAAGTTCATGAACTCTCCTTTAATAATTTTAATGCCACTTTTTCTTTAGTCGCTTTGAATGGAGTTTCTTTTCGTTTTCATGTTTCTTTTTGGAAAACCACAGGAAACTGTTTGAAAAAACGCAACAACAATCATATGGAATCATGCAAAAAAAATCCATATTACGAGTATTGCTTAAAAAAACTACTAATAATTTAAGAAAAATATACGTTTTCAAATAAGGGTGACCAGGTTTTCGAATTGAATAAGAAGTAAAAATGATTCACATGATCTTGCAACATAATACAATTCTCCGTTCCCAGTTAGGTTAGGTTAGATGGACAGCTGTAAATGTAAACTATACATCTCACTTGGGTCCTATTGGTCCCGTTGTGTTACCCTAATGGATCATGTGAATCTGTTTTCACATGTCCGAAAATAGGTTCGAATAGAACCAACCTGACGCACGAATAAAAGATCTATTTCGTCTAACATCAATTGGAGAAAGACCAGATAGTCTGCGCATATGCGGACTACCAAATTCAGCAGTCCTTATATTCGCAAGAACAGGACAATGATAAAGAAAATGTTCCATTGTCTCTTCCTCCTCCTCATTAAAGCAACTTCTACAATAGTCGTTAAAAGGGAGTCCTAGTCTCCTAGCGTGTGCACCAGCAATTCAGTGCCCTATAGTAATGGCTACAATTTTTCTTAGCTGACGCCTTGGCAATATCAGAATGAAACTCGACCGCTTCTGCTCGTACTGTGGCCATATCTATCTTCATCTTTGTTGAGCTATTTTTGACAAGTATGCAGTATCATTGATCTGCAAGGTGACAGCGGTATGCCCACTAACTGTTCCGTTTCTTCACTGCAAAGAAGGGACCATTTCTGGCTAATTCATCCGCAATAATATTTCCCGAAGTACTTGAATGATCGTTACCCAGAACAATTCTAGGTTTGAATGTCTCGCTATCTATTTCATTAAAAGATATCCGGCATTCATGTACCACCCTGGATGTCGAATTGACACCCGAAAGAGACTTAAACGCATGCTGAATATGAGTACAAATTTGAATATCCACTCCTAATAATCTACAGTATATTAGGCAATTATATATATCATAATGGATGAGATCTCCGCTTGAAGAGCAGTGCTGTGATCCAGCAATTTGAAAAAGATGTTCTTCCTATATGCGGGAGAAAAGACACCAATTTTTTTGAAAACAAAGTGGTAATATTATTGGCACAAACCGTTTCATATGATCATATACAGATATGACTAATTCCTTTTTCGAAACCCATGAAAATATTTAGGTACAAGTTTTTTCTATGATAACTTTCTTAGATTTTGAGATTTAAAAGATAAGTTTTCAGTAATGCATATAAATTTGTTAATATTTGTAAAGAAGTGACAGTATCTTTTCAAAAATCTCCCCCTGAGGATATTTTGAAGAATTCTGGTGGGGTTGTGTTGGCGGTGAATACTCCCCTAGGGTGATTTAGCCATTGTTGAATGTACACATGAGCTTGGAGAAACACTTTTTTAAAGCTTTTTGTTTAAGATACTAAATCGATTATTTCGAAACTTGGCACATATATATATATCATTGATGGAAGTAATGAATGGACACTTACCTTTTCTAAAAAGGTTTACTTTGCTTCTTAGTAAACAAATTTAAACATTCATGTAAAAGTATGAAAAATATAGCCCCTTTTGAAAGTTATTAACACAGTGGTTCCAAAACGCATATTTCTAGCGGATCAGGGTAGTGGGTAGACCTCCAAAATTGGTCATCACGGGTATGCATTTTTTAAAAAATTCGCCAAAAATTAATTTATGATTTGACAGAAAAAAATCTCTACAAAAAATACACTTACATGTGTAAGTTATTTCTTTTAATTTAGGATGTGTTTAGGTCGAAATAAATTTTTCACTCATTTTTAGCCCTCTTTTTCAGGTTTTTTAACTAGACGGGCTCAACATCGGAATCCATATAATTTTCCAAATAATATTGCTACACGAATCTTATAAATATATAGATAGATATATAAATTAGATAAAAAGGTATATTAATCTGAAGTTGAAACTTTAAAAATTTCTTATCTTTTGGGGTTTTCTTTTCAAGAAAGGCAGAAATATTTTTTACTTATAAAATTTACAAACAAATTAAAAAAAAAAATATGATAGATTGACAAAGCTTAAATAAACCGTTGCCCCAAGCGACTTCGGGTTTACTTTACACGTATCTACAATAAGGTTCCAAAACAAAAAATAAATTTTATAAATAAAAAAAAATTTCCATATTTTTTGAAAAAAAAAAACAAAAAAAAATTAAGTTTTTTAAAGTTCCAATTTCAGATTAATATATCTTTTTATCTAATCTATATATTTATAGAATTCTTGCAACAATATTAGTTACAATTTTGTAAGAAATGTGATGAATATTTAAAAAAATATTTAGGGCCAATATTGAGCCTGCCAAGTTAAAAAAAAGACCTAAAAAACAAAGGCTAAAAATTAGTGAAAAATTAATTTCGACCTAAATATCTCTTAATCTAACCATGTAAGTGTATTTTATGTAGGTATTTACAAGAACTATCTATATATAAATTTTTTCCGTCAAATGACAAATGAATTTTTGGTGATTTTTTTTTTTTTTTTTAATTTGATACCCGCGATGACCAACTTTGTAGGTTTACCTACGCCTGATCCGATACAACTCGTTTCTGGCCTTTATTGAAATATTTCCAGCGATTCACAAGTTACAGAATTATTTCCAAAAAAAAAAGCGTTTTGGAACCACTGTGTGACTTGGATTACACGCCGCGACTGCACTGGTTTTTGTAAAAATCTGTATCGAGCTGCATCAAATTTGATACATTGAAGAGCGTAGAAGAGTTTCTGATAGATAATTAAAAAAACTCGAACTATAAAGGGACCTGGATTTTTGTCTAAATCTAGCATAGTCGATATGCAATTTCAAAATTCGTACGTTACATTAAAATTTTCAAATAAAAGAAGTTCGTCATTCCGTGTGTAACATGTGGAAGTAATAACACTATGTGGCAAATTGGAAAAAGTTAGATATATTTTTGAAATGTCCTAGTGAGGGATGTAGGTATAGTTGAGTAGATAATTTTGTAATTTCTAGATTTTTCGATACACCTAGAATCGGTCACCAACCCTGGAGAACCTGTCACGTGACTAGTTTTAGACCGGTTCTCTTTCCTTTAGGGAAGAAAGTGCTCTAAAAAATTAAAACTTTAAAAGTCAATAAAATCCTTTAGAGATTTCATCTAATCTAATTTTATACTTTCATTTCGCATCGGAATCATTGAGGCAATATTTCATCACCCAAAATTTGTTACATAGTGTCATTTATTTGTAAGTTTAGGAAAATATTTAATAATAAATTTCCTTACCAACAAACCAAAAACAAAGTACGGGACACTTCAGTTATATCTAATCCTGGACCAATCATTGGAACTTTAGAAAGGAATTTGTTGCAGAAACTATCTTCATGGGGTATGAAAAAGCTAGAGTACTTGCCCTTTGCGGACATATATTTTCAGAATCAATCTCATAAATGAACCACATGACAAACATCGAACATCTGTCTCAAATATTTATCCAAATCCTCATGATGACGAAATTAGGTATGTTACATGCAGGCATCACATTTTTTGTTCAAACATCAGAATATATATACATATTCCTGGGTACTCGTTCAGCCCGATGATGCCGAAAATTTTGTTTTTCGGTAGCCAAACCCAGAAACGTCCCAATTTAAGACTTTCTAGTGTTCATAAAATTAAAAAAGAATCATTTAATGAATTTTCGACAATGCATCGATTCTTGAATTTATATATCTATAAATATATATTTTATTCTACATATTTCTGATTTTGGATCGGCCACTCGTTGAATTTCGCAAATTATTACCTCAGAAATTCATAAAAAAGTTACCAAAAATGAGGGAAGCCTGCTTCAAAGGATTTATATTAGCCGTTTATTTTGAAAGTAGCCTAATTCCCTTGATTACAAAAAATGGAGTTAGTTATAAAAATAGTTAAATTTTTACATAATAGCTAATTTCAGTTTTATTCTTTATTTATTCAGAAATCTGAACAAGTTTTAATATAAAAGAAAAAAATTAAATAAAAATCAAACAATTACGTAAAAAACATATCGAGCCGTAACCTAGTAACCCTAATAATTCTGAAACATCTGTAAAAAATTCATCGATGTTTAGGATTTATAGCGAATTCTATTTTATCTAAAGTGACATTTTCCATATAATGTATAAACAAGCACAAATATACTTCTCCTGTGAACTTTTGTGTTCTGCACTTACAATATTTTCGCGGTCAGGGCTCGATATGTATCTGAAGCTAAGTTCACACTACGCTAATATTTGACGGTTTTTGCAAATATTTACTTTGCGTAATGTGAACACGAAATATTTTTACAATTCAAACAAGATAACAGCTGATTTTGGACAAACAAAACTATTTGCCTTAAATAATAATATTGTTAATAATGTGTGAACACAAGTTGTAGAATATTAGCCACAATTTTGAGCGAATTTTCGCTTGATCTTACAAAATAAATGTAAGATCACACAGCGGCAAACGACAGCCGATACAGCGGACGGTTTTAGTTAATTTTTTTTTACACACAAACTTTAAATTGACAAAAAAGAAGTGATCAATTTATATTTTATATATTAAAATATATATATTTTTTTTTTTTTAATAAAACTTCCAATATATTAATATTATTTATTATTTAACCATTACAATACTTATTCTTTTTTATACAGCTCAAAATGGCGTGAGAAGAAAACAGTGTTGTTTTGTAAATGACGAGAAAGGAAACAGGGTTGTTCTATTCTTCTAAAAAAATTTTAAATATATATTTTTTAAAGTAATTTTTATTAATTTGTGTATTAAATCTTGCAATTAATCCATTGATAATAGTTAGTATTTCCTTTATTATCTAAATAAATCACTTTGTAAATTTTATAAATATTTGTATTTAGTATAAATAGAATTTTCGCTTTACATTAAATAAAAACGCTACAAACATTACCTTGACATCCACATATCCCGAAATTCTCTCTAAAAATTATTCTAAATTGATTAAAACAAAATAAAAATAATATTTTCCTATAAATTTATTTAGTAATTGATGTCAAATAAATTTACGATAATTGTGTGTTTAATCAAATAATTTTGATTAAATAATTTGAATTTAATATCAATAGGCTTAAAATATTTTTCCACTTCTCGTCTTCATATTTTATAGATGTTTCATCAAACAAAAAACATGAAATAAATGCGCGTAATGTGAACAAAAATCAACTCTGTATTTATTCGTAGAAATCGCGGGAAAACATAATGAAATATTTCGTGTTAAATATTTGCTTTATCTGAACTTAGCTTAAGTGTTCATGATAAAATAGTTTACAAATATCATTTACGGTTATGAGTAGAGGGAAGTTCGAAAAACTGGGGATAGTCCTTTTCTTACCATGAAACAAAATTGAATGGTGGATTGATATCTGTGCTTGCTAATTGACTTGAACCGATTTACAGTTGTAGCAAAATTGTATTCCAGTTTGAGTTACCTCAGTAAAGAAAAATGGAGTTTAAATGCTTTACAATTTTTCGTGGCTCAACCGATTTCAAGGATTTTTATATTTTCTTGCAATATATAATGAAATTAATTATTTGCATCTAAAAGGTCAAGTTTTACAAAACCTTAGTCCAACTTTATTCAAATATTGGACAAAAATTTCTTAATTTATAACATATTGTTGATTTGAGAAATAGATTTATTACGTTAAATATACTACTACGTATAAGAACCCAAATTGTATATTGTAGTCACGTTACATCATAGGTTAGGCTCCTGCCAAATGATCCTCTAAAGCGGGATTTTTGCAAATGTTTGTCTGTTAAAATTGATAACCTTATACAAAAAATTTAACACCTATCATTATTAATTTAAAAAATAAATGGACAGGTGTCTGGTACTTTTTTGAAAATCGGCCCGTTTAGGGAGAAAAGCGGTAAAAACTGTATTATGGTACTTTTTTGGCATGATATGTATCTTCTAAACCAGTAAACATAAAAATAAAATTTTTATCGTATTCGTAACTTATCGAAAAATGATAAATAGAAATTTGGTACTTCTTGGAAATTCGAACGTTTAAGAGGTAAAAATTGTCCTATTTTTGGTACTTTTTTCATAAAACATTATTTTTATATTTATTATATGAGATCCAACTACAAATTAGAAATTCATTGGAATACAATTTTTGTTATTTATTTTGTGGAGAAAAAGGTACCAAAAGACGAGTAAAAGCGGGAAATTACGTTTTATTCAAACTCAATAATGAAACATGAACTTAAGTATATGTTGTCCTAAGTGAGTAAAAAATCACAAGGGACTTTGTGATACTTTTTCGTTCTTCTATTCGTACTTTTGAAATTTTCTATAATATTGAACATAAAAACATTTAAAGAATAGTCCTTTTTGTTCTTCTAATGATACTTTTTGAATTTGACAACATTAAATTAAATACATATGGTCCTATTTGGGTAATAATTTACAAGAGGGGACTTTGTAGCACCTTTTCGTTCTTCTAATGCTCTTTTTTAAATTTTTTTGTAATATTGTACGATGAATCATAAGGTTAAATATATATGGTCGTATATGGGAAAGACTTCAAGAGGACTTTTTGGTATTTTTTTCATTCTGCTAATGGTACTTTTTGAATTTTCTATATGGGTAAGAATTCACAAGGGGAACCTTTTGGTACTTTTTCGTTCTTCTAATGACACTTTTTGAATTTTCTATAATATTGAACTTAGAAACATGAAATTAAAGATATATGGTCCTAAATTAATAAAAACCCTTAAGAGCGGACTTTGTGGTACTTTTTGGATCTTTTAATAGTACTTTTTGAATTTTTTATAATATTGAACGCAGAAACATTATATTAAATAAAATGGTCCTATATGGGTAAGAATTCACAATGGGGAACTTTGTGGTACATTTTTGTTCTTCTAATGGTACTTTTTGAATCTTCTATAATATTAAACCCTAAAACAAGAAACTTCTTCGTTCTTCTAAGGGTACTTTTTGAATTTTGTGTAATAATTAAGCTAAAAACATGAAATTAAAGATATATGACTCTATATGCTAAGAATCCATAAGCTTTTTTAGTCACATTCTTCTCTACTAAAAATAACAATAGAAATAATTTGGTACTTTTTGAACCTTCGAACACTTTGGATGTAAAAAAGTGGTACTTTATTGATACCCTGTGTTATTTAATGAGGAACTCATTAAGGCTAACGAAGTGTTACGGTATTCCACTGCTTGAATATTCTTTTTTTAAATATAAACCTGGAGATGCATTTATTAATTTTTTGAATACACTAATATTATATCTATTCCGACGGGAGTTAGGAGTCATGGTTTAATTTTTTCAGTTTTTTTTTTACTTTTGGTATTACATTTGTTTTTCTCAAAAAAAGCTACCAAGTTTATATCTGCTATATGTAGGAGGATTTTTCCTAACATTTTGTGCTGCATTATATATATATATATATATATATATATATATATATATATATTTATATATATGTATTTAACACCTAACAACATCTTTATATTTTGAAATAATCTCAAAATAATTAATTTTTTCATTAGAAATAATATAAAATGGGTCGAGATATTTCAAACAACTTAGTTTCTCGTCATCTTGCACATAGTCTTAAAAAGTGGCTATTTTGTTCCATTTAAAAAAAAGGTCCAAAAAGAGGCCAGGTGCTTGAAAAAGGGGCAATTGGCGACTAAAGTCGCCCAACGGTAATGCAGTTTTGTAGACGTTACGAAAGGAAATGCAACATACAGGCTAAATAGTATAAAAGTATTATTTAATCTGAACATCTGGTTCCTCTACCAAACAATATTAGTGTAAACCATAAAAAAATCTATAAACTGTAAATAATTGTAGAGCTTTTACTATACTTATTGTGGTTTCTTGCTTCGGGTGATATGAGTGCGACTATTAAAGAAAACTAAACGTTGCTTTTATTATTTTTTTTTTTTTAGATTTGAACATTAAAATTTCAATACCCAAGGTCAAAGCAACTATAGATAGACTCACATGCGAATTGCATTTTTTTTGCCTTTAAATGTTTATCTATGCAAAAAACGACAAATTATTATTATTATTTGTGGCATAAACTAAAACATTTTGAGATAAAAAAAAAACAAACATTGAAATAGCAAAGCGACTGCGAAAAAAAACTAAATAAATAAAGAAAAAAATTGCTATTAATTAACTGATTTGATGTTAAACAAGGGTTGGCTGATTCGATCGAATGCTGGCTTTACTGACTTCGCAAGTTGCTGTTAGACACCTGTTTAAAGTGGCTTTTAAAATGTTATTTAAAAATATTTGACTCACGATGAAAAATATAAAGTGAATAAGTACGTTATAAGACATATACAAAGAAAACAAAATTAAAACTTACCTTTGTTTATTTTTTAAGCACTATTAGCATTAAAAGAATATGCATTTATTTAGGTGGAGGTGTCTGAAAGATGAAAGATATATTTACATTTATTTTTTAGATCAAAGATACAATTACACTTGTCGGCAAAAAAATGTTTTTGTCCTCCTCCAAAAATAAATATGTGAACTAAATGGAATTTGACCAGTTTTTTTTCATCAGGTCCTGATTTTTTATGGGCATGTTTAATATCTGCCCTTTAAAAAGACAAATATACGAGTATATTTTACCATAAATCGAAAACGAGTTGTCCGATTTAGACAACTGAAACACCAAAAGATGCAAACGTAAACTATATTTAAGTTATCTTAACATTATTTTTTTAACTGCTCAACACTTTCGAAATTATTCAGAAATTGGTGTCGAAAAAAAAATGTTCATGCGAAATTAAAAAAAATTTTTTTAAGAAATGACACCGGCCAGAAATACGAGCATGTAGTTTTTCATCCTTTATCATAAATTTGGCAATACTATGAATAAAACAAAACCTGCTTTTATTCTCAATTAAGTGAAATGTACACCCAAAAAAACAATTTTCCTTCTATATTAAATGGAATTTGACATGCTAAATAAGAATCTGATTTTACTTTTTCTATCACATATTGATTTTTTTTATGTGTTTGACTAATTTAGAGGGTCATATATTAGTCAAGCACATTATGCAGTCATGCTTGTATAAATCGAGAACGGGTTATCCAATTTAGATAAATAAAACTTCAATAGATGCCAATTAAAATTATCTTCAAGTTATCTTAACATTATTTTCATATCCGCTTAATAGTGGCGAAAAAACATAAATTTTTCAAAAAAAAAAAAAAATTGGAAGAAATTTGGTCACTAACTCCGAAAATATTGATCGGATAAAAAAAATAGTTTGAAGATAATTTTCTTATGCAACTTTTGGTGTTTCAACTGTCTAATTCGGACAAACCGATCTCGAGTTATAGTAAAAAAATACACATGTAATCGCCTTATTAAGGGGGAAATATTAGACATGCCCATAAAAAAAAAAATCAAGAGCTGATAGAAAAAATTGAAAGCAGATTCGATTTTAGCTCGTCAAATTTCTTCAAGTCCACCTATTTTTGTTAAAAAGAAATCCCATCAGTGTATCCCCTCTTAATTGTAGGTATGCATGGGTATTTTCACTTAACTGTGAATAAAATCAAGATTTGTGCATCAATTTTGATGATACATGGCTTATTTTATCGTAACACTACCAGCTTTATGCTAAAGATAAAAAACAGAAACATTATTGCCGTTTTCCTTTTTTAAAAGAACTTTAAAAAAAAAAAAAAAAAGAGTCTTCAATTTTGCAAATATTTTTTTTCGGACACTATTTTCTAAATAACTCCGAAAATAGTGAGCATATAAAAAAAATCATATCAAAGGAGTTTGAAGATACCCAGCAAAAACTTTTTGGTTTTCGGTAATAACAACTACTTATTAAAGTAGTTTCTTGGTAATGAGGCGTCATTATCATTTGCCTACTCTGTATTACATTAATAAGTACTCAATAGTATAATAGCACAGCAATATTGCAATCACGTGGATTAGTTGGCTAGAGCGCCGGATTAACAACCAGAAAGTTGTTGGTTCAACCCCATTCTGAAGCTGTTAGTTTTTTATAACAAAATGTCTAAAAAGATATTTTAAACTAAATAGAGTTTTTGTCGCTTAGGCTGCTATGTGCGAGATGGTGTACTGAGTAAGACGTTAGTCAGTAAAAACGAATGGTTAGTGTGTGTCCAAGTTCGAGTCTCACTGACGGCAAAATTTTTTTGTTTTTTTTTTTTTTTATTTTTGTTTTCGTTAGGTATATATTTTTGAGTACCCCTAGAGTCAAAAAATAACTACATGAATTTGTGGACAAGTCGAACAAAAATAACTAGTTATTCAGGCAAAAAATAAGTAGTTTATTTTTGTTTCCAATTATACCTGCTAGCTTACCAGGAAAGCAAAGTTTTTGCTGGGTATTTTTAGTCCACATCTTTTGGTGTATTATTTACATAAATCAGACACAACGTTCTTGAATTATGGTGAAATATACTCGTGTAATAGTCTTATTATGGGGGAAATGTTAGACACGCCCATAAAAAAAATTCAGACCTAATAGAAAAAAAAACTGAAAGCAGATTCTATATAGTCCCACTATTCGTCTTTAAGGGAGCATTTTTTATTTATTCATTTTTATTTTTTTTGCCGAACAGTGTTAACATTGTATTTAAATACAAAACTTTGTGAAATATGACCTTGAAATAATTGTTCTTTTATTTTTTATTTCATAACCGCTATTTTGGATTTAATATTTGGCTACTTTTTTTGCTACTTAAGTATAAAATGGTTTGAAAAATTATAAATATCTAGGGTTGTCGATAGAGCGAATCGTTTAAGTTAGAATTATGAACCCTTTATTTCTTCATCATTAACCTTCTTCATCACTTTAATCTTTATTATGATTTCAGCACAATATTTCATAAAATTCAAAACAACTTTATAAATGTGGGCATTAATTAAGAAAGCTGAAATTAACTTAATAACAAATTATTTCACGGACAAATTTATAAATGCTCTACAATATGTATTTACAAATTACAAAAAAAAAAAAAAAAAAAAAAAAAAAATACATAAGTCATTTCCATTAGCGTAACATTTATGCGTATAAAAAGAATGAATGAAATAATCCATATGTTGACATACATTTCAAATAATTGATTGAAATATTATGAAAATTGTGGTCATTGCCATTAAATTGTTGCTCTGTTGTAAGTATTCATATTCGTATGATATGATTTTTTTCATTCATAGATTTTAAGATTTTCTTTATCTTAATATGTATACGACTAGAACATAAAATGCTTTCAATTAAATAGATTTTGATAAACAAAATATTTCAGCAACTACAACCAACAATTTACTTTGTTTATGTCAAACAAATGTGCATAAACATTATTTTTAATTTTTCAACCAACACATTTTGTTTAATGAAAATTAAAAACATAAAATCAGGGTTTATTTAAAAAAAGTGAATATGTTAAGCTTTTTATGATTTTTAAGAAAACCTTGAGTATGATTCTTTTATGAGAATCTTCCACCTTTCATTGCATTAACTACAAAAAAAATGTTTAATTTAATTAAATAAAAAAAAAATAATCTTTATAACGATTAAATCTATGCAAGATTTTTAGAATATAGAATTAAATTGTATGAAGAACGAAAAACATAAATTAAGTATTAAAAAAAAAAAAAAAAATACTTAAACCCTGACACCTGCATGGATGTAAGATAATTGGTAGAACCTCGTGTTTCTAAATTCATATAAAATGTTGATTGAAGGTTTCTAATTGGATATAAAATATTCATATCCCAATAATTACCGAAATTAAATCAATAGTGAACCAAAACTTGCACTAAAATTGGCTGACCGGAATCGCCAATAAGTGTTCAAATCTTGCGCCACAAAAAAAAAAATACTTTAATAAAGCTAGCTGCCAATTTTTTTGTTATTAGGCTTCCCGGAATTGTTGATGCATGTTCGTCTAATAGTAAAAGTGTTAGCTCTGTTTCGTTACTTTTCAAATTTACAGGTTTAAATCAGAAATAGGGTTTTTAAGTTCCCGACATTTTGCAACTCCCTGGAATCGGTACTTTATTTAAGGCATTCATTCCCGGATATTCGGAAAAAAAACACAATATTATTTAGAAAGCATGAACACTAATCAAAAGAAAATATATTTTACTTATAAATTGCACGCATATATCTATTTTGAAATAAAATTATAAAAAATATATTCACAACTACATCTATTTTTAAGATTGTTTTACTATTTAAGTATCTGGTTATTCATCATTGACAATAAAACCTTAAAGAAAGATTCCAGGCGATTTGCGAAACGTGGGAATTAAAGGATAGTTTAAAATCAAGTAAAACACCCAGATCAAGAAATTCTTCGACTAAATCAAGTTGATATTCATTTCTTGTATAACTACAGAGTACTGGACTTCTTCTGTAGAACATCATGTGTTTACACTTTCTTAAATTCAGATCCATTAGATTCATCATACACCAAACATAAAGATTGTCAAAATCTAATTTGAGTAAGGATCATTGATAGGAATAGCTAAAGCTATGGAACAGCTTTAAATCATCAGCATACATTAAAAATCTGGAATTCTTAATGCAAGCTGGTAAATCATTTATAAATATTAGAAATAAAAATGGGCCGAGATGACTACCTTGCGGAACACCGGATAAGACAAGAATATTTTTCGATGTACATTCTCTAAATAATACACATTGGTATCTATTATTTTAAGATATGTAGAAATTCATTTAAGGAAAACAGGAGTAAATCCGAGTTTATTCAATTGGAACAATAGGTGATCGTGATTTACTTTATCGAAAGCTTTACTGAAATCTATATATATTGTGTCTGTTTGCAAACCGGAATCAAATGCAGTTGTGAACTCCAAAAGGTTAATAGTAGTGGAACATCCTTTTCTAAATCCAAGCTGAAATGGGGAAATATAACGAATAACTTGCTGCAAAAGGATTTCAGTCACTATTTTTTCGAAAAGTTTTGGAATAACACTTAATTTAGCAATACCTAAATAATTGGAAATGTTGGATCTGCTTCCGGATTTAAACAAAGGTATAATATAAGATTTCCTCTAAACTTCAGGAAAATAATCACTAAATATTGACATGTTGAATAAGAATAAGAACACCGTCAGTTCCACATTTATCAGAATATTTTAGATTCTGTACAGCTATCAGTACCATCGATTTATCTAATTTTGGACAATTTATTAGGATTTGGATATGGATAATTGGAAAGTTGATGTAATTCTTTATCAGAATAGGCGGATGAGAAGAAAGTAGCAAACATATCGCAAATATCTGCATCATTTGAGGATTCTTTATCTCCAATCATCTCATCATGGACGGATATCCAGAGACTCGACGCTTAGAATTTGCAAACTGGTAAAAATATTTTGGATTATTTTTAAAGTTTCTTTTCACCTTAAAAAGATAATTATTGTAACATTGGATATTTTCTATATTGTAAACTGATCTGGAGTATCCCATTCATATAATCCATATAATCAATAGATAAACCGAACATTTTGTATTTTCTATAATGTTTGTTTTCAAAAATGTTTAAGCCATTGAGCTGCTTTGTATTCTAAGGCGGCCCACTGCATTTTTTTTTTCGTCATTGGTATTGATTTCCTAAAACATTTAAATAAACCATCATAGAATTTATTCAAAATGATGTCAATATTACGCGAGCATACTTTATTGAAACGAATATATTCAAACCAATTTTCAGAACAAAGTAGGTGATTTAATTTGCAATAACCAGCTTAACTAAAATCAAAAACCATCTCATCATTTACATTGGATTGTAATGATAGCTTTCTTTCGAGGTATGCTTATTTCAATCTTCAGGTGTTAATAATGGAATTAATGCCAAGAATATTAAATTCTTCAGGTTAATCAACAAATACAAGATCACGTAATTTGCCAAGCTTGTTTACTATGTTATTTATTTGGAAGAGTCCTAAATCAGCAATAGCATACAGTAATTCAACAGATGTTTCCGATCTTGATGGGTTTAAAAAGCATGAATCTGGAGTTTCGCATCACTTAATGTTTGGAATATCAAAGTCACCAAGAACAATTATGGAGTCACCAGGTTTGAATGGATAAGCAGCAAATTTTATCACGCTTGCATGTTGTTCATAAATTTGAATGTTTGTCGCAGGAGGAATATAAGAGCACAGCACTAATTTTTAAGAAACCATAAAAAAGCATCTCTTCGAGAATAATTTGTCTTGAAATCTCACTTGGATCCCGATCGATTACTCCTGAACATAAAAATAATTTTTTTTAATTTCAAATGTAGAAAATTAATGTGTAAAAATTATTGAAGTTAAAAATAAAAAAATCTTATAAAAATGTGTCATGTTTTCGTTTAATATTGGCGAGGTTTTCTAAGTTTTGTGTTTAAATAGCAATGATTGGAAATATTCAAATATTTAAACAGTTTTGTCTTTTTAATATTTCCTAGTTCCGAAATTATTTTTTCTGGTATTATAATAAACCCTTTAGAGTTAATTATATCGAACTGGGTGCAAAGCAATGTAATCAAACAGCGTATTTGCTTGACTATAGTCAATCAACGTTCCAAAGAGAATTTTTGATTTTAAAAAATGGTAAAAGTGCGCAATTTATGCAGTTTTTAATTCCCGGAATTCCCAAAAAAAAATCCCCAGAATTGGGAGGTTAAAAATTGGCAAAATTTCCCACAAATTTGTCCCGGGAATTCTCGGGAGAAAAACCCCAGTCAGAAATTGTCAGAAAAACAATAAAACATATGGACATTTTGAGTACGGGAATACTTTCCTGAATATCCTGTCTAAAATCTGTAAATTTTACAAGTACTGGATCAGAGCAAATATAATTTTTTTATCAGCTTACAATTAGAAATTACATTCCGGTATTTCCCGTCCCGGGAAATTTTTTGTATCCCGATATTCCGGAAATATCATCCGGGAATCCGGAAAATTTTAAAAACACTTCAATTTATGAAAACTTCTAGAATTTTAACAAAAACTAATAATTTTAGCATTTTTTTAACAAAATTGTGGTGGAAACTGAATAATAACGACGATTTCATAATAGTGTGATAAAGCATGAGATGACGCCGTGTGACTTCCTTTGAAATCACTGTCTAATGATGGATTTATTTTAAATTCATTTACTAAATGCTTTAAAGTATATGTCAGCACTAAAGACCACCAGGTGAAAAGTATAAATGGTTGAAACGATATTATCATAAATTTGTCAATACTACTGAAAATATGCTGAATTTGCAGAAATTTTATAAAAAAAAAAATATATATGAAAGAGTCAAGAAATGGTAAAGGGAGCGAATCCATTAATGTATTTACGTAAAGATTTCTAATTAGATTTATATTGAAAATTTATCAAATCTATAATGTTAACAAGGTCAGTAGATTAATGCAGCATACTTTTTAATACCATTTAAACTCAGTTTTAAATCATTCCGGAGGTTTTCAGTAAAAATGCTGTCAGCTGGTATTTTTTGAATTTTTACAAGAAGTCACTAAAAATATAAAATTCTTGAATTTAGTTTATTATAACAGTTTTTTTTATGAACTGTACATATTATACTAAAGGTAAAATTTTAATTTTTTAAGAAAATATAAAAATTTATTAATTTTTAATCGAGTTGACTAAACAATAGATCAGATTTTAGTTTCTCCTCTTTTAAATCCGTTAACGCATATATTCTACTTACATCCAATAATGATAACTATTTTTTTTAAAACGAGATCCCGGGATTTCGAAAATTTTTTGAAATTGCACTCCCTACTCACAACCAATTTTGAGCAGTTGTCTGAATTTTTAGTGTCAGACGCCACCGAAAACTGTCGGATCAGGCTTCTAGTAATTCCACATGATAACAGATATAAATTGAACGGAATATTTCGGTCTAAAGCCGTGGCTTTAGAAAATTTATTTCCCATTAGAAAATTTTCTTAATACTTCAAGTAACTAGAATTAGAACCACTAAGGTATCTTTAACCAAAATTATCTTTGAAACATTTGTTAAACAAATACTTTTCTGTTATGGATAACGATAAATGCGGGTGCTTTGATTTTTGAGAAAGTTATTAAGTCAGTAGCTTTATTGATAACAAGTTTTCTGTGAACCACGCCGTACTTTCACAATATTGAATTAGATAACAGATAATTTGAAGGCTCTCAACTCAGCGGTGCACAGTGGCTCATTTTGACTTTTTCATTGCAAAAATCATAACTTCCGAACCAATACCGATTTTTTAAAAATTTAAAAAGTAAAAGAAGACACTTTTGAAGAAGACACTTTTGGCTTTACAATAAGCATCCATAGCCGCTTCTAGACCTACAGAGATTTCTAAACTTTTATGTTAAAATTCAATATTTTTTTGAGAGAATTTTACAAGTTTTCTGTTTTATTAAATTATATATTTGTATATACAATGTGTAGGAGTATAATCAGTATTTTTACTTTTTTAAGTAATTTTATAGGGCAGTCTGGTTCATGTAAAATAAAGTACAAACTATACTTTATTTTGAAGATATCTTAATTAATTTTAGCACTAGTAATTATTTTGGCATAAGTATGAAGGCTGCCAAATTTGTTATGATCGATCTATTTCCATACAAATGTCCCCCCGAAATAGGGGTTTAAGATTATAAATGTCTTAAATATTAACAAATTTTAATGAAATTTGTTACATATACATATATAAGCGTTAATATATCTACCAAATTCCACGAAGATCGGTCCATAATTAACTATAGCTCCCATATAAAGCCCACTACCGGAAATCACCTTAACGGGCGCAAATTTCATATAAACGTTACCATCAAAGAATATTTTAAGGAAATTAGTTTTATATAAGTAGAAAACACACTACCAAATTTTGTAAGCATCGGTCGGTCTATTATTGATCATAGCTCCAATAGAAGACCCACTTCCGAAAATCACTCATACCTGCGTAAACATCATAAAATTGTTAGTATTAAGATAATATTTTATACAAATAAGTTTTACATAAATAAAAAACACACCACCGAATTTTATGGCTATCGGTCCACAATTAACCGTTAATTCCCTATACCTGCATTAGGAAAAATACGAGTTTTCGTTATAAAATTTTTGCAGTTTTACCATTTTAGAGTACTTTTACATGTTTTTTGAAAAACTCAACATGTTTCAACATCACTGTTCACATATAACACTATCGTGTTTTTTCTTTTGATTTGTTTTTTGTATGTCGGTTTTTTTTAAAATTTAGTATGTTTTTTGTGTGTTAAATAATTATATAACTCGAATCGAAATGTTTTTTGGATTTGAAATTAATGAAAAAACAAATCAATTTGTTTGCATTTTTATTGAGAAAACAATTCATTTTTCAAAAAACCTCTATATATGAACAAAGCATATATTAGGTAGAGTATTATCTAATTGAAGCCTCACATGTAAAATTTTTAGTTCTGTTCCATTAAATTTGGAAAAATTACCTAAATATAGTATATTTTAAAAAAATGCGACCGCTTAAAAAATAAAACGCTAAATGTAAAATTTTATATTTTAGTTTATGTAAAATTAGACTAACTTTTACATGATACTAAAAAATAATGATAGATTTAAACATATGGATACAATTCGTGTCCGAAAATTAAAATTTTCCCAAAATTTTCGTTTTTTTTCATATTAAAGAATGCTAACTTCGTGAGGCTATAATGGCAACATATTAATCCATTTTAAGATTGTTTTTAGATTTCATTGAATTTGACAAAATTACTTAAATATAGTGTTTTTCTTAAAAAAAAGGGGACCACTTAAAAAATAAAAATCCTATGAGCCTACTACAAAGTATTAGGGTTCATTTTAAAGCTTAAGTATTTGTCCATCAAATATTTTTTTTAAATTTTGAAAATATCTTTTAACGTATAATACCATGAAGTACTTTTTAATAAATATTCCAACTTTTTTTGCGAGGTTGTCAGTTTTTTTTCAACTAGGGTGGCAGCTAGGGGCACGCAAATTTTATTGAATTAGATAGAATATTATCTAGCTGAAGTCCCACAGGTAATATTTCCCATAACAAAGTGTAACCTCTTTAGTTCTGTTCCATTGAATTTTATAAATGTGCTAAATATAGTGTCTTTGAAAACATATTTTAGTTTATTTAAAATTAACATAGTTTTTACGTGATAGTAAAAAAAGAATAATTGATTGAATCATATGGATACAATTCGTGTCCAAAATTGATAATTTTCTCAAAATTTGTGCTTTTTTTGCAGATAAAAAAAATGTCAACTTTGAGCTGCTTTAATGGCAACAAAATTGTTTTAAGATACTTAATCTGTGACAAGTCCTTTAACAAACACAATCATTACTTTTATAAAATTCTTCTGCAAATTTTTGATTTTTACCACGGTTTCCAGCAAAATGAACAACTCTGCGATAATATCAAATCCTGAATATACATGGGCTTATTTGGGATAATTGACATTCTCATATCTTGTAATATTCCAAAATAATATTGAGATTCTCTACGGTTATCTCGGATGGGTATTATGATTTTCTGGATCCCATATATCTGATGGATCGCAGACAGTATATATCGATGATTCCAAAATTATGGATAAAAGAAAACGGGTGGCAAACTGACTGTAGTTTTATCAAATTGCGATATTTGATAAAACTTCACCCAGTTTGCTAAATTTTTTATTTCTACTTACAGTACATCTGTTGTTAAATCCATAGACTAGACACACACGATATACACAGATATCGCTGAATGCCGAAAGTTTCTCAACGAGAGATTTTCAAGCAATAAGCTAATCTGGGTTCAAGCTAATGATACTTGAAATATTTTCTGGCGTTGCTAGGAAGACAAGTTCACTCACATGCAATAAAATGTATAAAATTATAGGACTTCGTACTAAAAAGACTCATCCAAGGAAAGTGAGTCCTTTTTAATGACTACTATGACAGTTGTAAGAATGATACACAGGTATTGCACCTGATGAGCAAGTTTTCAGTCTTGTGAGACATATGCCAAATTACGATAATCCAGTGGGATTATTATTGATAAATACATATGCGATCGAAAAGCTCCAAAAATAAATTTTGCGGCATTAATCTTAAACTTTTTTGATGACGCTTTTGTTTCATCAAAACGGTGAGGAACGATACCATCTTTTCGATAGTAAATTTAATAAGCCTCTTGTAGAGCAACCTCTACGAAACCTAGTCGCTTATTAAATAGTTGAACTACAAACAATACTCTTTATGACTTTGGAAAAAGCAGAACTTTAATATTCAGGTTAGTTTCCCTCTTCTGTTTTAGATATTTTATTGACAACCTTTTAACGGCACGAGCTGCAAAAAATATATTTTGCATAGCAACTGATACCCTTTCGAGATCAAACAGTGTGAATTATTTACAAATAACACTGTTTATTAACCGTATTAATAAATAGTTGATCACCCTTTAAAGGATTTGATTCGAATTATAAACTAGCATTACTATTTTAATGACTAGGAGCTCTTACTACACCGAAGGCATTAAGAACTTTAGCAATCGAATGTTTCGCATGCTTGTGCACCGAATCAAATGCTTCCTCTCTCGATTTGACTGCAGTTCTTAACGGCTGATTGATTAAACCAAGATTTATTATTCGTTTTAATCGATATTTTTCATTGCCAGCTTGATCAACCATTTTTTCTACGAAAATGACTCTGTTATCACGGAAACATAGTTCCCAGCTAAAATGTCTAAAGAAATCGTTGGGGGTAATTCATTCGTAGGTGAATATAGAACGTTTCATAAGACCACAAATTAATTTCATTATCTTAACTATTAACATCTTATTTATTTTAATTAAAATATTTAACCGATTGCCTGCTAATTCCAATATCTTTTTAGCTTTAATTACTTATTATCTTCTGTTAAAGATGTGCCAGAATTAGAGGGTGTCTTACGATCCGCCATAATCTGCCACAATTTAAATAATTTTTTTATTTTTATTTTTCTATTAAGCCGCAAAAATTTGCAAACAAAACAAATTATCCCCAAAACATACAAATTGAATGCTGTAATATACGTTATAATATTAACAACCAACAAAAAATCATATTAAAAAAAATGTGCATAAAAAATGCGAATTCATAAATCTATCTTTATGGAAATTGCACAGGTATGAATACATTTAATTGACATTTTCAACGTGGGAAAACAAGTCAACTAAATGATTTTTTTCAATAAAAACCTGAAATTTATTTATTGTACATTTATGTATTTTAGCGCTATATTCGCACTCGTATTGAGTTTTCATTTTTTTTTTTTTTCAGTTCAGTCAGACGAAAAAAGAGCAAAAGAAAAACACATTCTGCTGCAACAAGATAAAAAAACATTTTATGCGTTTTTTTTAGTTATAGAAAACGCCCAACATTTTAAGTGCGAGTATGAGATGAAATCAAAAAAAAAAAAAAAAATCTACAAAAATAAAATAAAACATGACCACAAAATAAACACTTGCAAACAGCTAAAGAAACCAAAATCGCTAAAAGTTATAACAACTCAAAATATGAGATTAACTTAAATATTTATGTATTTATTGCATTTCATTCATTTACGGGCATTTTTATCTATTACTTCATGTTAGTTAAAGAATTCAACTGTGGTTTTTAAAGAAAGAAAAATAGAATGATTTCGATTAAGAATACCAAGGGATTTTTTTTTTATATTATGGGAACTAATTTTTTTATAATTGTACTTTTTTTATAATGCCAAAGATATATTTAGCTTCACAATACTAAAATTTATATTCACGGTTTAATTAAGATTAGAAAAGACCTACGTTTAAATTAAAATTGAGACAACAGATAAACAAGTTTGCAAACGTAAATTGCTTTGTTGTCTGTGTCTGGTAGTACCAAAGTAGAGTTTGAGAACTACACACTTCATCAGCATTCGTGGTGGCTTATCCATTTAGGAAATCGTCATGGAAATCTAAACACTAAAAAAAGCTCTACGAATAGATTTAATGCGTAGCATAACTGAGCTTACCCCTGAAATGACCCAAAGTTCCTAGATAAAGCAGACATTCTAGGAAGTCAGTGGTGAACATACGGTATAGAATGTCAGACGCTGCCTTGACATGGTGAAAGTTCACTTGAAAACATATCATATCCTTATTATGTTTTGTTTCTGGATACATTATTGGCGTCCAGACCTCTCCGCATCTTTCTGCTCCATTTGGAGTTAAGTAGTACGCTGCTCTCTGCGGATGAGCTATACCATTCGCGTGGTTTGTTACCAGTTTCCTTTTTGTCTTCCCTTGACGACTTTGGGTAGGCTTTTTCACAGATTGTTTTGTCATATGGTCATTGATTGGAATATTTTCCCTTTGGTTGTATCAGGCTTAGTGATCTTATTAAATCATAACGGTTTGTACATACATTGGGTAGAATTGTTTATCCCAGACATATACTGTTCTGCTCTAACGTCCACCATTGTCCTTTTGGATCCATCATACAATATAACCTGTCGACGATTAGTGGCCTTATATGATCGGATCCGTAACAATTAAGTTTATAGGTCGAGTTCGGAACAATTGCATAGGTTATTTGAACAAAGTTGTCTTTGCTAGCCCGATTCAAAACCTACTGAAACTCTATAGATAAGTCATCATTTTGTCCTTTACTGAGAGACGGAATTCTGTCAGTTGGCTTCTCAGGGATGTAGCCAACAAAAACTTCCGCTTTCGGAAACTCTTCCTCAAATACAACCTTAAGAACAGCATTCTCCCATGGTGTTAATTTTGGAACATGATCCCTGACACATCGTGCAGAGTTTTCGGCCTTGCTGTTCAACACAAGCCAGCTTGGTTTGAACGAACAGTCTACAAATAGTAGTTTTGCGAAGCTCTTTTTAAGCTCCACAATTTTGTGCAGGCCTGTCGCTTGGGTTTAAGCCGATTCAAACTACAATATAATTCTACGTCAAGAAAATAATTTTCTGCGCAAATTGTAAGAGTTGACTAATTCAGAGGACCAATATTCGCGGCATGTGTTTACTCACGTGTCCGCGCGGTCTATACTAAAAAGTTTAAACAAATTCATCTTTGCCGCGTAGCCGCGTCTTACAGCATTACCAAATCAAATTTATATTAACATTTTCAAACTTACCTTTGTTATTTTTTGTAAACAAATGATTGATTTTTGAGCTGGTAATAATGCTGCCACCCGTATATTGTATATTTTGCGCTACTCTTCTGATCGCACATGTTTTATTGGCAACTAATGTGCCAGCTGCTGTAGTACCAGCTGCCCTCTTTGATGGTTAGGTTTTTCAGAGATTGACCCGTCGGAACTTCCTCTTGTTATGGGTATTTTGAGCTCATATTATTTTTTTTCATTGGCTTTGGGCAAAGTTTTTGTAGCTGTTCAATGTTCAATCCTTGTTGCAGATATCTCGTCCTATATCTGCACTTGCTACCTGGTCATAATACTGGAAGTGTAAGGCTGCACTGGCACTGATACCCCTATTGAGTCATAACCAATATCCCCTAACATTAAGGTATCTTCCGTTGCTGCCCTTACGAACCTGATACAAGTTCAAACAGGTCCCAAGTTCTTATTTTTAAAAATTAGTTTGTAAGTTTAGTTTGGATTCCATCTGTAATAATTAATATTAATTAATGTATAAACACGACAGGTCCGTTTTAATTTATTTTATTTATTTTCTTTTCATTTCTTTTTTACTTTAAAATTTTTTCAAATTTGTTTACGAAATTCATATAAATTTATAAAAAAATATTATAATTTTTTTTTGTGAGAAAATAAAATCAACAAAAATTCCGGAGAGAATTTAAAATAAAATAATTTTTTTAACCAAGCCGCATTGCGCATTTTATGGAAATTTCTGGACCGTTCTTGTTGTATTTTTACATTGAATGAAAATTATTTGAAATTGAACAAAAAAATTACACTGAAAAAAAATTATGCAGCAGAACTCCTTGCAATAGATGACGACTTTTACAACCGGACATTACCCGTTATAAGACACGTTAACGTAGTTTCATTCATCAGGCAAGATACGTCTTGGTAGTCTTATAATTTATTATGATCCAAAGTTTGTTTAAAGCGGATAAATAAGTCCAACGTATTTAAATTTCATGTATTTAAATTGTACATATTTAAAAAAATCCTAACTATATCGAATTTGAAAATTTTGAAGAACTTCAAATTTTGTACTTTGTATAGGAGGAGGTGATCGAAAATTTTTATTTTTTCCCGAATATAAACTTCTACTTCTACATTTTTTTTTTACATAACCAAAACCACAGTGCGAATAATGCTCCACTATTAAATATTTAGTAGTTAGACAGACCACTTTTATGATGGCTTTTTGAATGATTTTTAATTTTTATATCTTTTGGTTAAAGTAATCGTGTAACTGTTGAAGTTTTTTTTCATTTTTGTTGAAAATTAAAAATCATTGAAGCATTGCATGTCAAATGGACGTAACATTCTCATAATCATAGACAACCATTATTATTATTATTATTTTTTTTTTCTTTTTTAATTGCTCATATCTGTTAGTTTTTTTTTACAAAAAAAAGTAAAGATTTTCTTTAAATTATATTGTATCACTGAAAATAAAAATGCCAATTGAAATTGTAAGCAACACTCAAGCTCTCTATGGATAATTCAAAATAATGATATTGCAAATATTAAATTTTATCATTATTTTTTTTCTTTCTTTTTTCAATGCAATCGGATGCTCTTTGTAAATTGCCAAGTATTATTTGCTCCATTATTTTTATAGCTAAAATCCAAAGTAAAGAAATAGTAGAAAAAAAAATAATTGACTTTTCAATTTTGTATGAATACTCAATGCAAATTCATGATTTAAGTTTAATTACTTTATTTTATTTTGATAAGAAAGTCCATTTAAAATATTTATATTTATTGAAATAAGTAATACTTATATCCATTTATTTTACAGTTCACTACGTTAAATTGTAAATTGCGGTAGCAATTTAAAATCAGTTTTACATGGCATAAATGGCAGCAAAAATAATAAATAAATAAAAAATAAATGAAAACAAACCCATTTAGCTAAAGTGCAAAAATTTTAGCCAAGATGTGTGAATTACAAAAGGAAATTAACAACCATAAAGTTACTTCGTGAAATGAATAAATTGTTTTTGGCATCTGTTCCTAATGGAACATGTTCATCATCAGCATGAGAGTGTTAATAAATGTATTTCCGATCTAGATTATTGTTAAGAGCATTTTTATTTAAGTTAATGTATAGAATTTTTTTTTACACATTTTTTATTTTGTTAGTTTAATGAAACTTTAATTGGGCAACTTTAGAACCAGAAAATTGAAAGAATTAATACTTATTATTATTTATTTGTTTTAATGCCACATTAAAATCCATTTGCATAAATATAAAGAGACTCAAATACAGTGTTGCCAGTCTAGAGTTTTTAAGGCTAAATTTAGCCTTTTTATTTTTCTTTCAACCTCAAAATTTTTGTTTTAGCTTATAGCCTTTTTTCTAAACTTGTTTGATTCTTAAAATGGCCTGAAAAAGGCTAAAATATTAGTGCCTTAACAACAAAGACAATAATTAATTACTTGCTATTGCATACCAATTTGAACTGCAGAGAATTGTACAGTTAAGAATTTTTTTTATCTATACCAAAAAAATCTATGTTATTTATATTTAACAAAAATTTTCAGCGCTTCATTCTTCCAATCAAAGATAACAACTAATTTATTAAATCAATTATTACTCTAACTATATTTTAATAAACTACAGTAACCATAGAAACTATTTATGAACATTATTAAAAAAAAAACAAAAAAAAAAACAAAACGAAAAGTCACCCAAAAAATTTGGAAATGTTTAAAAAAAAAATATAGCTTTTATAAACATTATACAAACTCGAAGTTTATGTATAATTAAATAATTATTAATTAAATATCAAAGCCTACTGAGTTATTTAAATAAAATTTATGATATTTTCAACCTTTGATGGTATTAGTGTGACATATTTTAGCATTTTCTAGTAAAATTTCAAAAAATGTTATTATAAAGGGTGATTCAAGTAGAGATACTTTTTTCAATAGCCTTTTTTTGACAGATCACGTGTGAGTCATGTCATGCTGTCATGTTATTTTCGTTTAGTATTGTTTGGCATTTCATAATTGAAAGGCTTACGCCTGAACAATGTTTACAAATCATTCAACTTTATTATGAAAATTCACGTTCTGTGAGGAATGTGTTTCGTGCACTTCGCTCAAATTATGGTCAACATAATCCGCCTACTGAGAGTACTATTCGCAACACCATCACCCATTTTGAGACTCAGCATTCATTATTCATTATTGGATAATATTCGACCGAATAGACCACGTATAGCATGTTATGAAGAAAATAAAGCGGCCGTAGCTGAGAGCGTACACGAAGACCGTGGAGAGTCTATTCGGCGACGTTCGCACCAACTCGGATTGACGTATGGAACGACTTAAATCGAGATCTTAAATTGAAAGCGTACAAAATACAGCGTGTGCAACAACTGAAGCCGCTCGACCTTCCCAAGCGACATCGCTTCGCTCTATGGGCTTTTGAAAAATTCCAAGAAGCTCCAAATTTTGTTCAGCGATGAGGCCCATTTCTGGTTCAATGGGTATGTAAACAAACAAAATTGCCGCATTTGGGACGAAGAGCAACCTGAAGAGATTCAAGAACTGCCACTTCATCCAGAAAAAACAACGATTTGGTGTGGTTTGTGGGCCGGAGAAAGCATCGGTCCATATTTCTTTAAAAATGATGCCGATGCGAACGTAACCGTCAATGTCGGCCATTATCGTGATAACCGACTATTTGATGCCTGAAATTGAAACTGGTGATCTCGGTGACATTTGGTTTCAGCAAGACGACGCCACACATCGCATCAATCAATGGATTTATTGAGAGAACACTACGGTGAGCACATAATTTCACGTTTTGGGCCGGTCGATTGGCCACCAAGATCATGTGATATCACACTGTTAGACTTTTTCCTGTGGGGATATGTAAAGTATAAAATTTATGCGGACAAACCCGCTTCGATTCAGGCCTTGAATTAAACATCACGCGAGTTTTATTTCGCCAGTTACCAGTCGTAATGCTCGAACGAGTCATCGAAAATTGGACTCAATGGATGGACCATCTGCGACGTAGCAGCGGCCAACATTTGACAGACATAATCTTCAATAAATAAATTGCTAAAGAATGTTCTTTCAAATGATAATAAACATTCCCCATTAAATTTTAATTTTCTGTGTTTTTTCGTTTAAAAAAGTAGGGAACCTCGAAATGGATCATTGTGATCATTTCTTGGTCCATATAATTTTTGTTTTTCGAAATTTTTTGATGCGCCTCTACATTTCCGTTAAGCATTACAACTATTTATGCCAATTATGTTCAATTTCATTATATCCATGCGATGTGTCTTGGCAAAATCTGTTTCGACACAAGTGTCAAGTTTTCAATTATCAACAACATTGCATTTAAATTTATGGTCCCAATCATTTATATTTATAGCCGTTCTTATATCTATATATGCAAGATTTCTACAAATTGCAATTTGCTATATAAAAATACAAAAACAAAAAAATTATTTTAATAAATTTATTTTCAATGCATTTTTATTTTCAAACAACTTAAGTCTGAATGGTGTTCAATATTTTTAAATATTTTCTATACAGTCCATATTAAATTATATGTGTTTTCTGTGCCAAATTTTGAACTAGGTTAATTTAAAAAATTGTTCATATTTCGAATTTTGTATGAAATATTTCAAGTTTTTTGATTTGTCTATTAAAGTTATAGTTTATTATAGATGAATAATTGCAAGCAAACTATTCCTAAGATACTTTAGGATTCTTTGTAAAACAACCAAGAACAATCGTGATTTTATTAGAAAAATTAGTGAAGAATATGTGAATGATGAAACTTTTAATTCAGTCCAATCCGACAGAAACGGTTCATAGAAATATAACAAATCAAAAAAAAAAAAAAAAAAAGAAAAACAGTATTAATTACTATTACATAACCAATAATTTCGTATAAATGATGAATAAATGTGTTAGTTAACTAACACATTCGTAAATTTTTAAATAAACAATATAAATATAATAATAAGTCGTTCTTAAATAAAATAAATTACAAAAAAATATAATTGGAAGACAAAAAAATTAAATAAACAAATAAATTTAATTTAAACATTTTTATTATATTCAAAAAGGATACTACGGCAACACTGATTAATAAAAAAGTAAATAATTTATGCGAAAAATACCATATTTAACTGTTGTTTGTGTGTTGAAACAAATATATGTACTATTATAAAACTTAATATCTAAAAAAGGGTATTTTTATAAATAGATGCCCAAATTTATTTTTTTTTTTTCAATTTTAATGTGAACTCAGTTCACTGTGAGACGTAGTAGGAGGACAGGAGTGTACAATCTTAGGTAGGTAGCCTACAACCCCTCAGGAGCGAAGGTATTGGGGTTCAAAATAGGGTACTTCGCAACTTTTTTTAACATCTGCTACGCTATGTAAAATTTAATTTTAAAGATTTATTTCAAATAATTTCGATTCGACCCTCTGTTTATTTTCTTAAACGTTTTTATACGATTACAAAATAAAAAATAGAAAACAAAAAATATCTGAAATAGAATAACAAAAAAAAAAAAAAAAAAAAATATATATATATATATATATAATGAGTATAATTAATTTGATTAAAAAGCTAATTGAAATGATACAAAAAATCAATTATTTTCACTTAATTAATATTATCGTTTTGGTGATTGGAGCAAAATCAATAAAAAATTTTAAAAGTTAAAGTTAATTGAAATGATACAAAAAAAAAAAAAAAAAAAAATATATATATATATATATATATATATATATATATATATATATATATATATATATATATATATATATATATATATATATATATATATTACACAGAAAAAAGTAAAAATGCACTTCAATTACGAAATTGCTTATATTAATAAAATTTTTTATTGATTTTGCTCCATTGATCAAAATGATAATATTAATTAAGTGAAAATAATTGATTTTTTGTATCATTTAAATTAACTTTTTTAATCAAATTAATTATACTCATTATTGAATTTTTCCTTAAAAGTAACTAAATTAAATTAATAATTGATTAGATAGAAAAAAATCTTTACCAATTTTTAAAAATCTTTCTCCTTATAAGAATGCATATAAACATTTTGCATTATAATTATTTATTGAATAATGATAATTATTATTTCACAATAATTTCTATGTGTTATATTTTATGTACTATTGGTCCAATATGCACATGGGTATACGGTGATTTGACCTGAAAAAATGTAAAAACATAAGGTAATATAAGCAGATGTATACAATTATAACATCTCCAAACGGTTTCATCCATTTCATCCCAGCAAAAACTTTTTGGTTTTCGGTAATGACAACTACTTATTAAAGTAGTTTCATGGTAATGAGGCGTCATTACTATTTGCCTACCCTGTATTACATTAATAAGTACTCAATAGTATAATAGCACAGCAATACTGCAATCACGTGGACGAGTTGGCTAGAGCGCCGGATTAACAACCAGAATATTGTTGGTTCAACCCCATTCTGAGGCTGTTAGTTTTTTATAACAAAATGTCTAAAAAGATATTTTAAACTAAATGCAGTTTTTGTCGCTTAGGATGCTATATGCGAGATGGTGTACTGAGTAAGATGTTAGTCATTAAAAACGAATGGTTAGTTTGTATCCAAGTTCGAGTCTCACTGACGGCAAAATTTTTTTGTTTTTTTTTATTTTTGTTTTCGTTTAGATACATATTTTTGAGTACCCCTAGAGTCAAAAAATAACTACATGAATTTGTGGACAACTCGAACAAAAATAACTAGTTATTCAGGCAAAAAATAATTAGTTTATTTTTGTTTCCAATTATACCTGCTAGCTTACCAGGAAAGCAAAGTTTTTGCTGGGATCATTCCGCCTATAGAAAATTTATCTAAAGAAGAAAGCAATCATTGTGGAAATTGAAAATAAATTATTTTGATACAACTTACCATTGTAATAGGACTTAAGTGAATTGGCAGCCATAACATTTTTTCAGAACCTGCCAAGCAAGACAATAATATTAATCTTTTGGATAAAACTTTTTTTGGGAATTATCTAAATTATTAAAGAAATACAATTTATTCTCCTTAGCGGAGATCCACTAAATATAATTTAATTTACACTTGGACTTCTTCACAAAACATAAATGATGGATTTCACCAAAATAAATATATATTTTTATTTTCAAAAATTAAGAAAATTTTGTTTTTGTTTTTCAGCTGTCAGAATAAAAGAACAGTTTTTATTTTATTTTTTTGTTTATATTGCACTTTTTTTAGACTCAATAAGAACTTATATTATAATTAGTTTTTTAATTAAATTTGAATATGTTATCAATTAGCAATTTAATTAAAAAAAATTGTAGTGATATTTTTTTTCTGTGTAGATGATATAATTTTAATTAATTTCAAAACTTTTCTAAAACTCGAAAAAGTAATGGAAAGTTTTCTTTCATAATTTAAAAACATGATAGAATTTCGTGTGTCTTTTATTTATATGTAACTGACTAATTAACTATTTGTTTATTTAAAGACATCGCTCTGTTTTACTATTTAAATTTAATTCTTAAAATTAAACAAGAGTTAATTATTTACAAACAAAAACATTAAGTTAATTAGTTTTTATATTGTTTGTTGTTTATTATTTTTGTTGTTAACAAACATAATTTTGTTAAAAATATTTCTTTTACCATTTGAGCGCTTTCAGTGTAATTTAGCAAAATTCAGAAAAACCCACAATATTAATCATATTGTTTTTTATGTAATTTGTTTGAATATGTAAACAATCTGGGATTTTTACTTAAATAGAAAACATGTTAGATGGAAACAAACAATAGAAAAAAAAAGATAAAATTAAACTAAGTAATAAAATTAACAACAAATTCGGCAAAAAGAAAAGTAAGCTAATGTTAAACATAACTGTATGTGGTAAAAAAGAAGTTAAAAACCTAAATAAATTATTATAAATTTAAAAGACCACGACTGCCTAGGTACTCTCCTAAGGAAATATGAATTTCGCTAAATTTATATGAAATGATGATTTCTGTTGCACAATTATAACGACAATGGATTTGTTGGCACCGACTTGTGCGGATTTAAATCACACAATTTCGGTGGGTGGTATATACGGCCACTGCGCTAGATAACTATGCACTCAAATCATTGGTGGAAAATTTTATTTATGCCCTTAAACTACGCAGCACAACAAAAAAAAATTGCCTCAATAATTCCAATGCAAAATCAAAGTGTAGCATTAATCTAACAAAACTCCCAAAGGCTTTTTCAAAGTTAGTTCGAATTTCGGTTTTATGGCCTCTAGAATTTTGAATTTTCCGGAACCCTTTTTAGTATGATTGGAAGTAAAGAAAAATAAATTATTTAATTCAAATGTCATTATGTGTTGTTGTTGATTTTTGCTGTATATCACACCCTTTTTTACTCCCATTTTTGTCACAATATTGAACAGATTGAAATACAACATGGCACATTATACATATATCCTTGAAGGAAGTACCTACTGGGTGTCACGCCCACTTTTTTTAAAATAGAGTTGCTTTGCTTCTTAGCAAGAAAATTTGAAATTTCATAAAAATTTTGTTGACAATAGTAAAAAAAGACCACTGTGTAATAAAAGTGGGCGATAACGAGTCTTGGCATTCATATATATATATCCTTGAAGACGCAAATATCTCCACCTGATGGCCACCTAATTTGCGAAACCGGCAAAGCCAATCCATTTATGAGTTTAAAACAAATAAATAGCGAAATAGCTGGTCTATCATACAGTTCGCAAAAGACCACCTTATGAAGCCGCTAGAAATTTGGAAAAAATACTTTGGAGCGATGAAGCTAAATTCAATTTATTTGGTTCAGATCGGAAAAAGTATGTTCGGCGTTCACCGAACCAAGAACTTAACCCTAGCTGTACTTTAAAAATTGTAAAGCATGTTGGAAGGAACATCATGGTACGTTGTTGGTCCTATTTGTCGAATATCTGAACGTATGGATCAAAATCTGCATAAAAGCGTGTTATCTAACACAATGAAGACTTATTCAAATGAAAATATGCCACCAAATTTCATTTTTATGACCCGAAACACCTTGCTAGGAGCGTAGAGTAGTAGTTTTCGTCTGTGAGGAATTATTAAAATATTAATTTTTTTGGATTAGCCTGCGCAGAGTATGGACCTAAACCCAATTGAAAATCTTTGGCAGACGTTGAAAGGGGATTAGAAAAGAAAATAAATAGAAATTCCGATGAACTTTTTACACCCCACACCACCATAGGTGGTTGGGGTATTATGCATTTGTACTGATGTTTGTAATGCATAGAAAAATTTATCCAACACCCACCTTAAAGTATACGAATCGAGTCAGAATAACTTTTTAAATGGATCTAACGATGTCTGTCCATCCGTCCGGCTATACATTTAAACCTTGTGTACAAAGTACGGCTCGCAATTTTAAAGATAATTCAACGAAGTTTGTCACGTGGGACTTTTATAATAAAAGGTGATTCAAGTAGAGATACTTTTTTCAATAGCCTTTTTTCGACAGATCACGTGTGAGACGTGTCTGCTGTCATGTTATTTTTGCTTAATATTGTTTGGCATTTCATAATGGAAAGACTTACGCCTGAACAACGTTTACAAATCGTTCAAGTTTATTAAGAAAATTCACGTTCTGTGAGGAATTTGTTTCCTGCACTTCGCTCAACATATGGTCAACATAATCGCCCTACTGAGCGTACTATTCTCAACACCTTCACCCATTTTGAGACCCAGCATTCATTATTGGATAATATTCTACCGAATAGACCACGTCCAGCACGCTGTGAAGAAAATATAGTGGCCGTAGCTGAGAGTGTACACGAAGATCGCGGAGAGTCGATTCGGCGCCGTTCGCAGCAACTCGGACCGACGTATGGAACGACTTGGCGCATTTTACGTCTAGATCTTAAATTGAATGCGTACAAAATACAGCTTGTGCAACAACTGAAGCCGCTCGACCTTCCCAAGCGACATCGCTTCGCTCTAGGGCTCTTGAAAAGTTCCAAGAAGATCCAACGTTTTCGAGGCAAATTTTGTTCAGCGATGAGGCCCATTTCTGGCTCAATGGGTATGTAAACAAACAAAATTGCCGCATTTGGGACGAAGACCAACCTGAAGAGATTCAAGAACTGCCACTTCATCCAGAAAAAACAACGATTTGGTGTGGTTTGTGGGCCGGTGGAATCATCGGTCCATATTTCTTTAAAAATGATGCCGGCGCGAAGGTAACCGTCAATAGCGACCGTTATCGTGCCATGATAACCGACTATTTGATGCCTGAAATTGAAACTCGTGATCTCGGTGACATTTGGTTTTAGCAAGACGACGCCACTTCCCACACATCGCATCAATCAATGGATTTATTGAGAGAACACTTCGATGAGCACATAATTCCACTTTTTGGGCCGGACGATTGGCCACCAAGATCGTGTGATATCACACCGTTAGACCTTTTCCTGTGGTGATATGTAAAGTCTAAAGTTTATGCGGACAAACCCGCTTCGATTCAGGCCTTGAAACATCACGCGTGTCATTCGCCATTTACTAGTCGAAATGCTCGAACGAGACATCGAAAATTGGACTCAACGGATGGACCATCTGCGACGTAGCAAAGGCCAACATTTGACAGACATAATCTTCAAAAAATAAATGCCAAAGAATGTTCTTTCAAATGATAGTAAACATTCACCATTAAATTTGAATTTTCTGTGTTTTTTTTTCTCTAAAAAATTAGGGAACAAGGAAGAAGTCCATCGAAGTTTTTTCATCTAGCCCCCATACAAATTTCCCCTAAGAATAGAGTTTAAGCACTCAAAAATGTATTAAAAATAAGAATATCTTAATGAAATTCGGTTAAGAAAGTTTTGTATAAGTATCAATCTTGAAATCATGAAGTCTATAATTAATCATAGCTCCCATATAAAACCCTTTACCGAAAATCACTTTAACGTGTATAAATCACATACACGAGTTAGTATCAGATTTATATTCGACACAGATAAGTTTCATATAAGTAAAAATCATAGTGACAAATTTCATGAGGATCGCTCCATAATTTACCATAGCTTCCATATAAGCCCACTTTCGGGAATTACCCTAAAGTGCATAAATTAATTTAAATGTTAGTATTAACGTAATATTCTGAATCCGTATATTTTATTGTACACTTAGTAAAAGTATCGATCCACAATTGTCCACATGTCTAATATAAGATCGATAAGACCACGATTTTTGATGGGCATGCACAATGGTGTGGGGTATCATATGGTCGGGCTTGACCGACTATATTTTTCTTACTTGTTTTTAATTATTTTTTCATTAATAAATATTATTTAATACGAAAATTTAAATTGTGTTTTAACTTTTACTTCAAAGGTATAGATTCGTTCAAAATCGAATATCGAACTAACTTTGAAAAACCTTTTGGAGATTTAATTCATGTGATTTCATTCGCGTTAGAATCATTGAGGCAATATTTGATGAACCAAAAATTTGTCTCATAGTGTTAGCCGTGCAGAATATTCTTAATATCATCAACGTCATTTAACATAAATATCATCACTTTTTGAAAACAATTTGTCACTTGGTGTGGATTAGCGTTGTCCCAAATTTGGATCTACCCTATGTTTTTAAATAAACTTATTAAGTGCAAATATAACTTTTAACATCAGTTGTTACAAAAATTTATTGTAGGGTACCAACAGCAACAACAATAAAAATACAATGGTCATGGACACTCTCACTGTTTGAACCAGCAACCGTAACAAAGCAACCACAAAAACTTTAGTTTGGGGCCAAAGACAATCAGCCAGCCAAACAGTCATTGAGTTATAAATATTCGCCTGTCTATATATTTGTACGAGTAAATGAATGATGATGTTGATGATGGTCAGCGAAGCATAAAATTTGTAAGTTTTATGGTTTTTTCGTTAGTTTGATTTTTTTTTTTTTTTGCTTTTTTAATATAAAGAAAGAAATAAAAACCCAAAATTTTATAAACGCAAAAATATGCAACAGCGTTTTATTTATTTATTATTTTTTTTTCCTCTTCACAACCATATTTACCTATTTGAAATCTGTGTATAGGAAATATGTATAATATAAAGTTCAATGAACTTTATGGATTTGGTTTTTACTTACTCTAATATGTTCATTCGTTTAATGGCTACACTGAATGATAAGGAAGAAAAACTTTAATTGATCTATAAAATATTTAGTGCAAACAATTTTTTACACAATCATAAATGTGTACAATCTATATATGTTTTTGTGTCTAATTAATATTAATAATAAATAATTTCCCCTAAAATACAACCAAATGATAAAATATCAGTCATTAATTATAAATGATTTATTAAAACATTTCAATAAAATTTATTGAAATAATCATTAGATTTGAAGCTTTAGCTTTAAAAGTTTAGAGATGGCATCTTTATGTTCAAAATAAATCATTTGCATTTGGGGAGATCCAAAAAATAAAGTGATTAGTAGAATGAGTATTTAAATGAAGAATAAAGAAATAGAATAAAGTATTTTTGTTAAAATAGATCAAGGCTAAAAATCTAATTAACTAGAGATGGCGGTTTTTAAAATATATGTGATTGAGGTTATATGATATTTATATATATTCCTAACAGTGTTGCCAGGAGTTGAGAAAAAAGATCACTCAGAAATTTTCTCTGCAGTAAGTATACCGATAAGGCTTCCTACCAGAAAATATAAAAAACTAAAGATGGAACTTTTTAAATATACATCGCTAAAGACAATTTTTAGAAAAAAAAATATGTTCAAAACATACTTTTTTTCTTAATTTGTATATGACATCTTTAACAAATCCACTGCAAAAAAAATATATTTTGATATCACTTATACAACTAAAGCAACAACTTTTAAGGCTAAAGAGTTTGCACAGTTTTCAAAATAAGAATGAATAAAATTTATTATACATGCATGTGGATCCTCTGTTTAGGTTTCAACGAAACCAAAATGGATAAGACACCACGAATACTGACGAAGTGTATAGCGGCACAGAAAATAAGTATTCCATTCTGCTGGTGTTTAATTATAGTCCACAAACAAAGCAATTTGCGATTGCAAACTTTTTTATCCTCCTCCACACATGCATCAAATTTTATCCAAATCTGTAACCAAGGGTCAAGATTTTTTTAAATTTGAAATGTAATTACTCTATTGTTATAAATTTATAAATAAAACATAGGACGGCTGCCAACAAAATTAACTAAAAAAATTGCCCAAAAATTCCCACACAAATTTGGGTTACATTTCATATGATAAATAATTTGATTTGAAGTGATTTTTTGTAATTTTTGATCTATAATTTCTTTTTGATTAAGAATTGCCAAATTTTTAAGTGATTTTTCACTTTTATAAGACTATTTTCAAATTTATATTCATAAATAGTTTCTATTGCTAATAAATTTAAAAAAAAAAAAATTGTTATAGAAATCGATTTAGTAAGTCCATGTAATTAGTTGTTATTTGTGAATTGAAGAATGAAGCGCCGCAGGCGAAAATTTTTATTAAATATAAATAACCCCGATTTTTTGTGCGAATAAATGGATGATTCTGTAAAATAAACTTAGTAATAGCAAATAAGAAATTATTTTCTTCATTGTTGAAATAAAATTTTAGCCTTTTTAAAGCAATTTTAAGATGCAAAAAATGTTAGAAAAAAACCTAGAAAATAAAACGAAAATTTTGAGGCTAAAAGAAAAATAAAAAGGCTAGATTTGGCCTTTAAATTGGCAACACTGATTCCTAAGCATGCTTAAAATAAAAGTAAGTAATTGTGATACAAATTTAAAAAGAATTAGTGTGATACCATTCATAATACTTTAGTTCATTCTGCTGAAGAGCGTTAATTGCCAAATTCGTCAACCGCACACGTCAAATCATCAATCACATTTTGCAAAAAATTTCAAGTTTTAGAATTCTTGTCACAGTGTATTTATGTAATAAAATTAGATATCTAGTCCAATTAAAGTTGCGAACTACTACTCGATTCCACACCACTGTATATATACATATATACAATAGTGGTCACGAATTTAGTCCATCTGATTTGAAATTTTTTACTTTAATTTTCTTTTTCTACAAAAAAGTTTTCATTCCGAATAGTATAACATTTGACAACTGGTCTTGGTTCTAGTAGATACTTAAATATATTAGAAAGGGTTTCTTAATTTCCAATAATCTCTTGGTGATTATTCTATTTTCGAAATTCACAATTTAAGCAAATATTTTATTCTTGTGGATTTGAACTTTTTGTATTATTAATGATGCTTTGAAGGACTATTGACCATCATTAAATAATTGCTGAAGTTTTAGCCGATTTTCATAATACATTTAAACGAATTTTTCTCGATTTTTATTAGTTGTCGAATATTTGTGAGAACCATGGTTCAGACCTTTGGGAATTTTTGTCCAATGTTCATTTAGGAAGAACAGGTTCTTTATTAATTTTGTTTAAAATCTTTTTGCTTAAAGTTAACTTTGTGATGTCATAATAGAGGTCCTTGCAAAAATACCTTCTCCTTTAAAAGGGGTGTGATTCGAATCCTCAAAAGCATTTCGAACTAGTTTGATTTATACATTTGAATTGGAAAAAGTTTTCTTTAGAATCGATATACATATTACTTCTTCACATGTAGACTTACACTCGCAATGTTCAGTTGTTCTTTTTAGTAGTGAGTATTTAATTATATATTAATTATGATTTTATCAGAAACACTAACTTGATAAATTAGTTAAAATTTAAATAAAGTAATAAATTTTATGATTTTTACAGTTAAATTAATATTTTTCTTCGCTCAAGTGAAGATTTCTTTTTTTTTTTTTGTCAAAAATTTCTTGAAACGCTGACGGTAATACTGCATATTAAGATTTGTCAAAAATTCCATACAAAAGTGATATTTTAAATTATTTAAAAACATTTGATTTTCTTATGTATTAATAAAGTATATTTTGTACATTATCAAGATAATAAGATCATACAAAAGTTTTCTACAAAAAATAATTAAAAAGAAAAAAATAAATAATAAAAAAATAAAAATATATAATATAAAAGCATTGTATTACAGTGTAAAGTATTGTCTATCGAATCTTTTAACATACTGATAAAATACGACGTATTTTATTTTTCAAAAGTATTAATACTTTTCTTCATAGAATGTCTTAAGAATTTTATGCAATTTCAAAAGAATTTTATTTTTGGCAAGTTCAATTTTTGATTTTTTAATTGCATTAAGCATTGTTGTTTTGGGCTTTTTTACCAAATTTTTTAGGATTTTTTTTCCTTCGGTAGGATCCCAGCAAAAACTTTGATCTCCTGGTTACCTAGCAGGTATAATTGGAAACAAAAATAAACTACTTATTTTTTACCTGAAAACCTGGTTATTTTTGTCCAAGAGGTTCACAAATTCATGTAATTATTTTTAGAATCTAGGGATACACAAAAATATGTACCTAAGCGAAAATAAATATAAAAAATTACCGTCAGTGAGATTTGAACTAGGACACAAATTAACCGTTTGTTGTTAATGACTTAAGCACTTTGTTTAAATCTACCACAATTTATTCAAAAAATCAAGCACTTTGTTTTAATCCACCAAAATTCGATTCCGTCTACAATCCCGATAAAAACTTTTTGGTTTTCGGTAATAACAACTACTTATTAAAGTAGTTTCTTGGTAATGAGGCGTCATTATTATTTGCCTACTCGGTATTATATAAATAAGTACTCAATAGTATAACATCACAGTAATATTGCAAGTTGGCTCTAGCCAACTCATCCACGTGATATTCATCGTGACATTTAATTTTTTAGAAATGTTCAGAAAAAAGATTTTCTCTTATTGTGGAAGAATTATCTTAACTGAAAGAATTTCAAAAATACTCAGTGAAATATTGTATCTGACAGTTGGATGACTTAGAACTGTATTTTATATTTTGCTTTTATAGAGTAAATGACATGCAATCCGCAGGTCGTTCGAAAAATGTATCCCAAAAGTTAAGTGCCACTTTCTTTATTCATTTATTTATTCATTTATTATGAAAATAGCCCTAATGTGCTAAATTCAGAAAAATATTTAGAAAAAGAAAAATGAAATGTTTTAATGATTTTAATTAAGAATAATACTGAAGAAGATTTGAGAATAAATATAGTCACACTGATGTTTCAAACATTATAAGCACAAAACAACTTTGAATGAATTCGAAAGAAATATTCGAAACTAACTATTTCAATAGTTAGTATAATAATATATTAAATTATATTCTTAATCAAATAAAATATAAATATAATTTTCGAAATGGGAATAAAATATTTACTAAAAAACATTTGCTAATAAGTTTAACAAACCTATGTATGCTTTTCAACCGATTTATTTATTGATATATTTTGGAAAAAACTATGACCATTTATAAACGTATTGATCGATAAATGCTATATAAGCAGCTTTGCATTTAACTTTTTTTCACAATGACATTATTTTACTGTTACGAAAAATCTATAATTGAAATATTTTGGAAATAAATCTGTAACTTCTAATCGGGTGATTGGATTTACATAAAATTTCACGTAGGTGTAGCACAAGTGTATAAAATTTCAAGTTTGGAAAGGGACCGCACATATCCTTCAAGAGCGGAGCTATAGGGGCTCAAATGTTTCACCGCTTGCCAAATTTTTATTTCTTATCGGATTTCAAACATTTTTACATTTTCCTAAAGCTCTGAATAAGAGCTTATTTATTTCTTATGGTTTCCAAGTTATCTACACTTGAAATTTCAACTATCTCATTTTTACAAAATCTTGGTCTAGTTCTAAGTCTAAATATAAAAAATTTTGAATTTGAAAATTGCAAAAATTTAGATTTTTTTGTGATTTTTTCTCTAAAATAAAATGTTCTCTAATAATATATAATAATTTTACATTTTTCTGAAAGGTATCTTCACAGAGATGATTTTAGAATCAAATACAATCCCAAACACTCAATAGGACTATGTATAGACCCTTACGAATTTCACCTATTTTATATACAAATTATGAATTTAGCCTATATGTTCTAAAATCCCAAAATTCAGTTTCGAAAACTCTAATGCAGTGTGGGGCAATGTAGCCTATTGTAGCCTAACCTCACGTGATGTGGAAATTTGCAAAATGCCCAATACTGCTCCAATATATTTCAAAAAGTTTATCAATGGCTTTTTTCGAAATCTGCAATCAATGTGGACTCTATGGGCAAAATTAAAAAAAAAATAATTTTTGGGATTTTCATTGGTTTTTTGGGAATTGTAGGATTCCTTTCACAAAAATCCTCAATTTTTCTAAACTTTATTATTTTAAATGATAAAATCAACAATCGCCGAAAATTTCGTTATTATTGGAGTGGTTTTCCTAAAAATTTTTCTACAAAATTAAGTTTTGGTAGGTTTTTATTGATTTTGGTAGATTTTTTCGAAAATTGTGGTAGGTTGAAAATGTTTTCAGTGGCAACACTGATTGTATTTCGGTTTGTGGAAATTAATATTAACTAAATAGCGCTTCGAAAATGTTCACTATTATAAAAAAAAAAATTTATTAAGTTGAGAGCTTTTGCACTGAAATCTCAATGTGATTCATTTCTATTGAGACACATGTCTTATACAAGCAATAAATCTGTAAAGAAATATATATAAATGTTAAAACAGAATTTTGTTTTACATCTCTAAATTAGAAAGAATTAATTAATAATGTAAGATGAAGATAAAATGAGAATAAAACGATAAGAAAAACTATTTGTATTGAAACTTAAATATAGTACCATGGATTAGGATAACTTACAATAGGTGCTCATTTTATTTTTATGAAATATTTAAAATTGTTTAAACCTTGAAAGATGTAACATACTTAAATATTATTTTATTTTTTTGTTAAATAATTATGTTTAATAATGCTGTTCAATATTCTTTATAAGAAATCAGGATGTTTTTCTTAGAATTTAAGCTTTTAAAGATGAAAAATTTAATTTCCCGGAAAAAGAAATATCACGGAAAACCCCAAACCATAGTTGAGTTGTATTATCCATAGCAAAGAGCACTTTTTTCATTTTGTACTATTTTTACCACCAATAAATAAATCAGCATAAATAAATTAAAAATCATTTACTTAAATACAAATACTTTTTTGTTTTTTTAATTTCTAATGCTGTATTCTTTACACTATTTGCGTTTAGAAACTGTGACACGTTCAGGGCGTGTATTTACTTATTATTCAATTCAGATAACTTTTTATATAAAAATTAAATAGAAATCTAATAAATTACATGCGTGTTGAACAGATGATTACACGTTGCTACAGCAAAAAATCACTCGAAAAATGACATAGCGTACGTTATAAACATTTTTGAGCACATCATAAATCAGTTTTAACATTACCAATATTCCCTTAAAATATCGAGTTATACTAAAAAATGTGTTTTAGGCTAGGCTCCGTACAAAATGCATCCCTAATCCTATTATTCTTTTGTTGATTTTTCCTTTTTAAATTTAGAAAGTAGACAAATTATAAATATATATGTATATATAAAAATTATATATATATATATATAATGGGTGATTCAAGTGGAGATACTTTTTTCAATAGCCTTTTTTTTTGACAGATCACGTGTGAATCGTGTCACGCTGTCATGTTATTTTTGTTTAGTATTGTTTGGCAACGTTTACTTTATTACGAAAATTCACGTTCTGTGAGGAATGTGTTTCGTGCACTTCGCACAACTTATGGTCAACATAATCGGCCTATTGAGTGTACTATTCACAATACCATCACCCATTTTTAAACCCAGCATTCATTATTGGATAATATTCGACCGAATAGACCACGTCCAGCACTCTGTGAAGAAAATAAAGCGGCCGTAACTGAGAGTAGTGGAGAGTCGATTCGGCGCCGTCCGCAGCAACCGCGACCGTTGTCGTGCCATGATAACCGACTATTTGATGCCTGAAATTGAAGCTCGTGATCTCGGCGACATTTGGTTTCAGTAAGACGACGCCACTTCCCACACATCACATCAATCAATGGATTTATTGAGAGAACACTTCGGTGAGTACATAACTTCACGTTTTGGGCCGGTCGATTGGCCACCAAGATCGTGTGATATCACACCGTTAGACTTTTTCCTGTGGGGATATGTAAAGTCTAAAGTTTATGTGGACAAACCCGCTTCGATTCAGGTCTTGGAGGAAAACATCACGCATGTCATTCGCCAGTTACCAGTCGAAATGCTCGAACGAATCATAGAAAATTGGACTCAACGGATGGACGATCTGCGATAGACATAATCTTCAAAAAAATAAATGCCAAAGAATGTTCTTTCAAATGATAATAAATATTCCCCATTAAATTTGAATTTTCTGTGTTTTTTTCTTTAAAAAAGTAGGGAACTTCGAAATGGATCACGCTTTACATATATATATATATATATATATATATATATATATATATATATATATATATATACCAAAATTGGTAGATTTGTTTTAATCTTCGGAGGTTTAGCAGTTTGGTGGGTTTGTTCCAAATATTCCGATTTTTTGGTAGAATACTTTATAACTTTGAAAAAATCTTGGATAGACATTTTTTTATCAGAAGAAGTAAATAAAAAATATGCTAAGAAAATTGGCTAATGCACTATAGAGTACAAGGAGTGTATATTCAAATTTGTACCGATAGTCAATCCGCGATTAAGTCCATTTCAGGTGTCTATTCGACATCCAGGCTGGTACATGAATGCCGTACATCTTTAAATGAGATGGCTAGACATTCAAACCTAGAGTTGATCTGGGTAAGGAGTCACTCAAGTACTCCGGGAAATATTATTGCAGATGAATTAGTCAGAACTGGTTCCCTTCTTTAAAGTGAAAAAACGGACCAACTAGTTGGCATCCGCTGTCATCTTGCAGATCAGTGGTACTGCAGTACTTATAGAGAATAGATATAGCTCCAGCGCGATAAAAAACGGTCGAGTTTCATTCTGGGATTGCCAAGGCTTCAGCTACGAACACTTGTAGCCATTACTACAGATCACTGGATTGCTGGTGCACACGCTAGGAGACTAGGACTCCCTTTTAACGACTATTGTAGAAGTTGCTTTAACGAGAAGGAGGAAAAGATGGTAGAATATTTTCTTTGCCACTGTCCTGCTCTTGCTAATATAAGGACGGCTGAATTGAGTAGTTCATATATGCATGGGTTATCTGATCTTTCTGCAATTAGTGTCAGACGGATCAGATCTTTTATTCGTGTGTCAAGTTAGATCGAATCGAATCTATTCTCGGACATGTGAAAACAGAGTGACATGATCCATTAGGGTAATACAAGAGGACAATAGGATCCTAGTGAGCTGTATAGTTTACATTTACAGCTTCCATCTAACCTGGCCTAACCTGGCCTATCCTGACCTATCCAAAGAATATAGGAATAATAATTACTTTGTGCAGGTTATTAACAACTGCTTCCAAAAAAAGTGAAAATAATTTATTTTTTAGCAGGATACAAGGTTAATCATTTCTAAGAAAATTAAAATTTCAACAATTTGAAACTATATTCAATATCTTTTAGCGAAATTGAAAAATTTGCTTGTAAAAAATATACATACCATTTTTTTATTTTTAAACTACTAATTCTGCATCTCTTTTTCAGCACTAAGTACTACTCTCCAATGAAAACACAATATTATAATAATTATTTTTTCAACTCTTTTTCAGTTATTTTTTGCTGGGACCTTATTCATCATTATTATTTAGAATAGAAAAAATTACTATTAGGCGTTCTTGAAAAAGAGCTAAACCTTTATGATAATATTTTTCAAACTTTTGGTACTTCATCCAATTTTTTGGAGCATATATTATTTTTTATATATTTTATTTATTAATATTACTTTTATTTTATATATTATATTTAAATAAAAATAGTTTCCCGAAAGTGTTAAAAACTGAAATTATCTACTTTCACTTTTTAAAAATGTATCATCGAAGTGGTGAAAAATTTAATTTTATGAAAAGCACACACATATTCATAATTTGTAGGGAGTTATTTGACCACAATCTTTAATTTTTATTATTAGACGTTTTGCTTATACTAATTTTAAATGTTGATACATTTTGGTAGGTTTTCGTAGTTTTTAGAGAAAATTTTGGTAGGAAAAATATTTTCTTTATGACAACGCTGTTATTATATTTAGTATTTTCAAAGCAGATAAAAAAAATAATTTAGTAAAACTTTCCATACATTTATCATTTTTTTTTTTTTTTCAAAAAGTAAGCACCAACTAGGGAATGCATCCCAGTATTTCCCGTACAAGGATTGCCGGGTAATTTGCAATTTTTTGTCCGAGATTCCTAGGAATTCTAAAAGCATTTAAATGAAAGAAAACTTATATATTTTAATAATTTTTTCAAAGAAAATTGAACTAATAATCATGTGTGTGTAAATGATTTACATATATGGGATGACTCCATGGCATGAGTTGAATCAAACATCCCAGCAAAAATTTTGCTTTCCTGGTAAGCTAGCAGATATAATTGAAAACAAAAATAAACTACTTATTTTTTGCCTGAATAACTAGTTATTTTTGTTCGACTTGTCCACAAAATTCATGTAGTTATTTTTTGACTCTAGGGATACTCAAAAATATGTACCTAAACGAAAACAAAAATAAAAAAAAAAACAAAAAAATTTTGCCGTCAGTGAGACGCGAACTTGGACACACACTAACCATTCGTTTTTACTGACTAACGTCTTACTCAGTACACCAACTCGCACATAGCATCGTAAGCGACAAAAACTCTATTTAGTTTAAAATATCTTTTTAGACATTTTGTTATAAAAAACTAACAGCTTCAGAATGGGGTTGAACCAACAACCTTCTGGTTGTTAATCCGGCGCTCTAGCCAACTCATCCACGTGATTGTAGTATTACTGTGCTATTATACTATTGAGTACTTATTAATGTAATACAGAGTAGGCAAATAATAATGACGCCTCATTACCAAGAAATTACTTTAATAAGTAGTTGTTATTACCGAAAACCAAAAAGTTTTTGCTGGGATCTTAATAAAATAAAATGTCAGCTCTAAAAACCAGCAAGTGAAAAAGTATAACTGATTGTCAGAAGTATAGACAACATGCAGAATTTGTGTCATAGAAATTTTACAAACCAGTAAGAAAGTTAGGAGAAAAATTTACTAGTAAGTCCCACAAATCATTAATTATTCATATAATTTTCAACTGAAGAGCTACTGAAAATATTATCTGTTATGTTGAAGAACGTCTGATCAGATCTATAACATAAAAACAAGTGTATTATTACGGATAACAGACTTAAGTTTAGAGTGGTCCACATAATTTTAGGAGTAATCAGGAACTCAGGATGGCAGAGTGTCATTTATGCCGACAATCCCAAAACAAATCGTAATTTTTCCTTCACCAATATTAATGATATATAAATTAAAGAAAAAATAATATACCCATATTTTATCATTCAATTTTAATAATAAATATTTTGTTTCATTCTCAATAACTTTTTTGGAAAATTTACGAAACCCGAATTTATTTATTTTTATTTAGCTAACATTAATATTGAATACAAAAAAAAAAAAATCATAAAAATATCAGCATTATAAGTGACAGTATAACATCATGTTCCAATCATCGTAGGAATTTGAAATTTGGTCTTTCATAATTTTAGGCACGTTCAAATGTGCGATACCTTTTGGCTATTTTCGTACAATGTTGGACCACCCTCTTGAAGCTACAAACAGTTTAATATCGTTTGAACTCGTTTGAATTATGCCGAAGGGTTGCAGAAAAAGCGATCATTTGCCACTATTTTCACAACTATTAAATTCTTAATTTAATGAATTGAAGTGAATTTTTAATAAATTAAATTTTTAAAGAGATTTACGAAACATGCACTGAAAAAAATATATGGACTTAATTAATTTGTTAATTCATTTTAAATTTAAAGTTAATAAAAAATATTAATTAATAAAATAAACTTTCTAATTGGTTTTAATTTTATTTGACAACATTCGACAGCTTTTTAAAAAATAAAGAAAAGGAAAATATAATGAAACAAAATAAATATAATTTTCCAAAAAAAAAAAAAAAATCGTCAATTTCAAACCACTTGACCTTTTTGTGATTTATTTAAAGAAAACTAGTGCCGTGTATTGACTTAACGATGATATGATATTAGGTATGTACAAGATTTTATGATTTGACAAGATTACTAATCATTCCAGTGTTATTGTATTAACATATTCCCAAAAAGGACCAGGTTCGTATCAAAATGTTGCTTATTGGATGAAGATTTATATATAAAGAGTAAGTTCATATTGATTACTTTTTGCCATTTCTTCAGACAGGTTGTCATATTCTATTTAATGTTTTTATTGGTATGTCATCCCTAGGTTGTAAAGTCTACCTCAATGATAATTATAATACCGCCGAGATGTTGACCAATTATTATTATAATTTTTCCCGAAAATCAAGTATAAGTATGAAATAAATATATTTAGAATATACTTCCGCATATACGCAACATATATCCATTACATTACATACATTACACATGTTAAATTCATTACATATAATACATTACGTTACGTAGATTTTCACATATTTCGCTTTACGTACATTTTTTATTTTAATATTTGTAATAAAGCAATAAATAATTTTGATAAAATTCGTCTATTATTATTATGAAGAGAAACATCTATGAGCAAACGTAGAGATTTAATTAATTTTAGAATCAGATCAATAAATATTCTAATTAGTTTTAAACAAAAATTTAATTATAGTTCTTATTGTTCAATTAAAAAAATTAATTGAAACTTTAATGAAAAGCAATTATTTCAATTAATTAATAGTATCATTTTGGTGATTGCAACAAAATCAAACAAAAATTTAATTAATATTTAATATCAATTTCGTAATTGAAGTGCATTTTTATTTTTTTCTGTGTGCTTAAAAAGATTTGAATAATAACAATGTCTGAGTAAATATTTTTTTGTTGAATTTCTCTATTTTTCTCTCTCAAATACGAAATTTTGTATGGTACATATCTTTACATAAGAATAACAATATTGCTTAATATTGTGTCGATATCCAAAAAACTCCTTTGCGATATATGCTATATCAGTGGAATTTCCTTTTCCCAGCTTATTTACATTCCTATTTTAAATCTGTTAATGCAAAAACTCATATCCTATTTGGGTCTAAGTTTTTGATCTAATAAGAGTAGTCATAATTATAGTTTTTAATCCAGGATCCCGGAAATCCCGGGAAGTCGAAAAAATTTGCCCGCTGTTCCGGGAAATTAAAAAATCTGAGAAATTGCAATCCCTAGCACCAACTAAAAATATATAAAAAATACTTTGCCTTAAAATATATGAAGAATTTTTTACCAAAGTTTAGAAAATGTTAAATAATTTTTTGAATTTGAAAGCGATTTTATATACGGATATCTCGTTTTATTCTAAATAACAATATAACATTTAAAATTTTGTATATAAATGTGTTTAGTCTTAAAGAAAGAAAATTCAAAAAGTTTTCATCAAACTCAAAATTTCGAAAAGGATAAGGAAATACATCTAAAAATGTTGAATAGATCATCACTTATATGGAGTGTATATAAAAAATTTTAATATAGTTAAAAACAAGTAAGAAAGATACAATCAGTCAAGCCCGACCTTATGATACACCACACCATTGTGTATGTCCATCAAAATTCGTGAAGGTGTCTTATATTAAATATGAAGACAATTGTGGGCCGATACTTTTACCAAGTGTAAAATAAAATTTACGAATACAGAATATTACGTTAATACTAACATATATATGAATTTATACACTTTAGGGTAATTCCCGAAAGTGGGGTTATAAGGGAGCTATGGTAAATTATGGAGCGATCCTCATAAAATTTGTCACTGTAATTTCTACTTATTTGTGTCGAATATAAACTTGATACTAACATGTGAACATAAGATTTATGCACGTTAAAGTGATTTTCGGAAGAGGGTTTTATGAGAGAGCTATGGTCAATTATGGACCGATCTTCATGGAATTTGGCACAAAGATTGATACTTATACAAAACTTCTTTACACCGAATTTCATTAAAATATTGCTATATTTAAGGCATTTATGATAATTAAACCCCTATTCCGGGACGACATTTATATGGGGGCTAGGTGAAATAATGGACCGATCATTTTCAATATAAATTTCAATAGGCTTCGTCCTTGTGCCATGAAAGTCCTATGTGACAAATTTCATTGAATTATCTTCAATTGCGACCTGTACTTTGTGCAAAAGGTGCAAAAGGATGGACAAGTATCGTTAGATCGACTCAGAAAATTATTCTGAGTCGATTGGTATAGTTTAAGATGGATGTTGGATGATTTTTTCTCAGAACAAACGCATAATACCCCAACCACTTATGGTGGTGTGGGGTATAAAAACTACGTTTTTCTACTTTTTTATGTCAATTTAAAAATTTTAAATTGACGTAGAATTTACGAATCTACTCATAAAACGGGAATTACCGTCAAAACGGGGGTTTCGCAATATCTCAAAATTGTTATGTGATGTCTTCAAGAAGATCTAGAGCCCATATTAAGTTGTTTCTCAAATGAAAATAAAAAGTGTCATTTTTTAGCAACGTCTCATTAAAAATTTTTATTAAGGTGAATTGTAATTAAGTATTCATTAGCGTAAATTTAGTTAAAGATGTCAATATATATATGTATGTCATTTTTTAAAAATATATACTCCAGGGAGATGGTATGTATATAAGTATATAGGGCACAATGTGACAAAGACAATTAAACCGGGTTACTGAAAACAAGATCTTTTAAAATCCATTTCGCTTAATAGACGGAGGATTTATTAGCAAAATAAAATAAAAAACTAAACACGTTTCTTTTTGATACAAACATTGTATTGCAAAAATAATAGGTTGTGCTACAAATTGGTTTTTTTTTTCTTTCTTCAAGTTTTTTATATGTATTTTGTGCAATGAAACTCTAATATAGCATTTTAACCAATTGCCTTAGTCTCTTTAACTCTTTTTATGGATAATTTGTCGTTGATCCACATTTTAATTTAATTTCAATACCCGTATGTTTATTTGCCAGCAACGTGCACTCGTAGTATGTGACAAACAAATTGCTTGAAGAAAAACAAATAGATAAACAAACCATTAAAATAGCGTTAAATATTTAAAAATAAAACAAATTTTAAACAAAATTTTAAATAATAAAAAATATGTACATACATATGTACATATGTACAAAAATTGGTAATACAACTAACGTAATAGAGAAAAAAAGTTCAACAATACAAACTCTTAGACACGCAACAATTCGTGCACAATTTAGTTGACACTTTTACGATAAAAGAATTGAAGAAACACAACAACTAAAAAAATAATCAAACGTTAGAAAAAAAATAGAAACAGCATCTCACTTTGAAAGAAACTAGTTTTGTTTTTTTAAAAATTGTATTCATGATCTACATTCGTACTTTAAAATCGTACGAGTATAAGAATCGAACTATTAAAAGTTTCTTAATATTTTTTTTATCATTTGAATGTAGCTGAAGACTCACTTCATCATCATGGAGAGAGTTTATGTACTGTTAGTGTTCATTTTTTATTTTTCTTAACTCTTTCTTTACTATTCTATTGTTTATAAATTGATAAAATATTTCATTGACAGTGGGACGAATCATTTACGTTTTAGCAAAAAAATTATAAATGTATAGATAAACGAGAAAGAAAGATATAGTCCATCAAGACCGACTATATTATACCCTACACCATTGTATACTAAATATACAAATACAGAATAATGCGTTAATACTAACATCTATATAATTTTATGCACTTTAGTGCAATTCCTGTAAGTGGGTTTATATGGGAGCTATGTTAAATTATGGACCGATTCTCATAAAATTTGTCAATGTTTTTTTTCTACTTATATAAAACTTATTTGTGCGATTCCTGATAGTGGGTTTATATGGGAGCTATGGTAAATTTTGGACCGATTCTCATAAAATTTGGCAATGTTTTTTTTTCTACTTATATAAAACTTATTTGTTTCGAATATTAACTTGATACTAACATTCGTATGCGATTCATGCACGTTAAAGTGATTTTCGGAGGAGAGGTTTATATGGGAGCTATGGTCAATTGGGGACCGTTCTTCATAAAATTTGGCACAAAGATTGATACCTTATACAGAATTTCAAAAAATATTGCTATATTTAAGGCATTTATAATCATTAAACCCTTATTCCGGGAGGACGTTTTCAATAGGCTTCGTCCTTGTGTCATGAAAGTCCCACGTGCCAAATTTCATTAAATTATCTTGAAAATTGTGACCTGTACTTTGTGTAAAAGGTTTACATCGACAGCCAGCCCGCCATCCATCCAGACGGACGGACGGACATCCTTAGATCGATTTTATTTTAAGGTGGGTGTTGGATAACTTTTTCCATGCATTGCAAACATCATCATAAACACAACCAACTATGGTGATGTAGAATATAAAAATTAAAGTTACATATATTGATCAAATATTTATGAGGAATATGAGGAAAAAATATTTTTTTAAATAAATTTTATCTTTATGATGTCTATCCATATTCCAAAATCAATACGCTTTTTGCTAACACTTACGGACCATATTAGGGAGTGTAATAAGTACTTTAGGATTTCTGTATTTGTTTAAGTATTTTAATAATGTTCGTCATGTGACTGTGGTTAGGAGGCAGAGCTTTACATACATGTTGAAATTGTAAGGCCATTAACGTATCAAATATTCATAGTGTCGACAAAAAGTTTGGCAGACGGAAAGTTGGAAAATTTACACCAGTTTTCAACCGGTCATTGAAGAGCCTGTTTATAACAAATGACCAAAAGATAAGTTATCCTGATGTTAACACCTGGAAAAGATGCTAGTGAGGGAAAATTATACAGGACGATATTCTTCTTATCTTATAAAATTATTTAGATCTGCAATGGTCGTGTGGCACTCGACTTATCAAAATCCTTCGACTTTAAGACCTTTACAGACTGGTTGTAAAGCACTTAACAACTGAAGGTAATTAATACGATTCAAGAAACACAACGTCTTAAAAACATAATAGTTAAGGCATGTACCTATGTGTTTATAAGAAGAGTACCGGTATGAGTTTGTTACACAGAAAAAAATGGAATTCAATTACGAAATTGCTAACATTAATTAAAATATTGTTTGAATTTTCTCCAATCATCGAAATGGTAATATTAATTAAGTGAAAATAATTGATTTTTTTATAAATTTCAATTAATTTTTTTAATTAAATAAATTAAACTTATTATTCAAATTCTATATAAAATCAATTAAAATTTTTATTGAAATAATTCAAAAATAAAAGGCCATAGTATTTATTTTTGATTCAAAAATACATATTTATATAATAAAATAAAATAACTATATCACAATAATGTTTGTAATAATGCAAATGAAATGTATGTTATGATTATAACGCAAATGTATTTAATGCATGTAAACTACATAGGAAAAAAATATTACCTTATATTTTCAATTATTTCGTTTTACATCAAAATTCAATTAATATATTAAAGCAATTCAAGTAAGTTTTTTTTCTAATTTAAATTTTTGATTCATTCAATTATCTGATTGATTGATTTAATAAAATTTTTAATTGGAAAATTTTTTTGGTTTCACAATTATTAGCGGGAAAACCAACGATATGCAATTGCCTGTTTTTTCCTGTACATTGAATGATACCACCGATAAAATATTTATCCATTTCAGAACAAATATAGCATTTTGGCCTCGATTTGTAAGTACATATTTTTACATATATGGCTCTTAACGTCATATTTTAGCATATAATGATTTTTAGACAATATTTATAGCATATTTTGTTATTTTTAGATCATATTTAAACATTTCAGAACATATTTTGACATTTTCAAGATAATTTTTTTATACCAAATTTTAATGAATTATCTTTAAAATTGTGACCTGTACTTTGTGCACAAGGTTTACCTCATGTAATATTTTTTTAATTTATTTTCTGATGGATCAAAAAGAGACCCAAAATTATTTGGCATTTAAAATCATTTTAACGGATACCGACTAACTTCGTTAAAAATTGCAGAGGAGCTGACTTGTAGTCACAAATCATAAAGATTTGGCAATAAATTAACTAATCTTTATTATATATAGTAATTTTTTTAAATATGATATAGAGTATTAGCTTTTAAACTTACCCGAATAGCAGCAGTTAATTTTCTATACAACTTTTTTTAATGAAAGTTGTACATATGTATATTTACATATTATAATTTTGATACTTCTGAATTAATAATAATATTTAGTAAATAAGACTTTTCGTTATAATTGTTAGATAAAGGTTATTTTATAACCAGTGTTGCCAGTTTAGCCTTTTTAAGGATAAATATAGCTTTTTGTTTTGCTTTTAGCCTCAAAATTTCGTTTTAGCTTCTAGCTTTTTTCTAGCGTTTTTTAATATTTAAATTTTTCTAAAAAAGGCTAAATTTTTAGTATTTCAAAAACGAAGAAAATAATTTTTTATTTGCTATTGGCAATTTTATTTGTACAGAATCATCCATTTAAACAATCTTATATAAAATGTAACAAAAATTTTCACCTGCGCTGCTTCATTATTCATCATTTTAAAATAGTGAGTCATTTTTCATATTTAGAAAATTCTAAAACTTTCTATAACCCAATTTGTATGGGAATATTTTAAGCGATTTGTGCCATTCTATGATTCATTTATAAATTTATTACAAATATCTTTCAAAAAATATCACAAAATAATGAAAACGAGAAGAAATAATCTTTTAAATTGAAAATAAATTTTTAACATTTTCCTGCGCATTTAGCCTTTTTTTAAAGTTGACTTTAGCCTCTTTTTTTCTCATCTCCTGGCACCACTGTTTATAACACTAAAATATTAACCCATTAATGCTTAAGTTGCCAAAAGAATTATAGCTTTTCTTTTCTCTGAGAACTAAGAATTATGCTCCAAATGTCGTCTCAAAATTCAAAAAAAAAAAAAAAAAAAATAGTTTTGGGCATTAAAATATTAATGAAACACATTTTTTTTAAATTTTTGTTATTTTTTTTTTTTTTTTGATTTGCATATTTTCTTGTTTTTAGATCATATTTTTAATTTGCATAAAACACTTTTTCAGAACATTACTGTGGCTTCCGTGGTTATTAGTAACTAATATAATCATTTTGGTGAGAGGTGCAAATTTAAAAAATTTTTAATTTAATGAATTATTTTGGTGATTGATGACTTTTTTATATGTATATAATATATGTATATAACATGTTCAATGAGCGTAATATTTCAAGGGAAGAGTTTTCTAAAACTCATACTTATACTTATTAGAAAACCCCATCATCGTTGTAAGCTGCTATTTTTACCGGACTTTCCAGAAAATAGTTTACAAATTACCTAGAAAACGACACAATAATAAGGACCTAAATATAGAGATATATAACAGCTTATATAAAAAATCTAATCAATAAGTACTTACAGCTTATAAATTTCTTTCCAAATGGCTTATCGGACCCCAAATTAATTGACAGCAATATCTGCAATAACAACGGAAAGTTTAATGATCTTATCAAAAGTTAAAAACTTGTACTTAACGAATAATAAACCATTAAAATCCACGGAAATTTTCATAATCTTCGCTTAATAATATATATTTTCCAAAACAAAAAATTCTCAGCATTTGATAAAAAATTATAATTTATTGCTTACAAAATAAAATTCCGCTTAGTTTTTCCAAATGTTTTACATTTTTGTTTGAGTTTCTTAAGAATTGTCAATTTGTATGAAACATAAAATGAAAACCAATTATTTAGTTAATTAAATTATTAAATAATATGAATTAAATAATTTTTTTCTGTGTATTATGGTAGTTCGCTATTTGCAAATTATCTAAATTACCCCTTTTTAACACGACCACGACCAATGTATAGTATCTTAGAACATATCTAGGTACTAAGAAAGAGTAAATTATATCTTACTATTAGTCGTGATATATCTCAATAGGTCGTTTGGACTAGTCCCAGATACCTCTAGTATGCAATTCGATAGGTCTCCTTGCAATTAGAGCAGAACATTTACATAGAATTGCAAGATGAAAAACGATAACAGAATTGGGTGCCATGCCTGTCGAGTTCCCAAGGATGTACTTAACAAATGAACTGAGCTGGGATTAGCGATGCATGAGTAGGCTTAAGTTTTCTAAGGAAATTTCGATTAGGCCGCTGGTTACCGAAAAAGTTTACCAAGACCAATGATGGAGTATCAGAACTCCAGTATTTCCATGAATGACAGTTCGATTATACGAAAACTGTATCAGGGTCTGTGGAGCTAAGAAGGTGCAATTTAATAAATTTTTTGGGGTACGACACGTAAAGTTTAGGATGTTCGGGCCAACGGGTTCATAAAGCAATGAAGTGAATGAAGTTGAAGCTGCCAAAACTCTGCTCACAGATATGAAGTTCTCCAAATTCCCAACTTATTCATGTAGTAAGCCACGGTGGGATCTGTGTTGAACATCTCAAATGCGAATTCATTCATATTGAGTTCCATTAAAAAAACATCTTCAGAAACTTTCTTGGAACAGCTGAAATAAAGTGGTAAAATTTGGACATATGCAGATTTGTCAGTTAAATGTGGCCCTTCTTTAAAGTGAAACGTGCAATGCAACTTATGAACCTTAATTGGAAGGATTTTTTGAGGTCTCTGGAAGTGTTAACGGGTCACTTGATGTTAGGACTCATGCAAGTCGATTCGAAGCTTCCCTTTAATAATTCGTAAAGCAGCTCCTTGACGTATCTGGTTTTTCCCTCTACTGCCCCTTTTCTTCAATTGATCAGATTTGGCGTCAAAATAAAGGAGTTTTATTGTCTGGATTTGAGAGGCCAGAATGGCAAGTAAAAGATCGTCCAAAATCTCCCGACTTAATGCAATAAGATCATCTTTACATTTCTTTCATATTGTTTTGCAATACGGTGATGGCCTGTGATCATTACATAATCGCGTTATAGAAAAATAATTAATGCTGGAACAGATTTCAGCAGTATCGTATTATCAGCTATCTTAATGATGTCAATATGTCGACTTGGTTCGGACAGACTTTTTTCTTGGTAATTTAACGATTGATAACATGAGGATAATCCGAAATCGATCCGAAGACTTATAATAGAAAAAATTGTCCCAACTGTTTGAAACAAAGAGACAACAAATATCACAAATTAATAAATTGTACAGGACACGATACTGCACTTCAGTAACATCAGTGCTAGTCGAGTAAAGAGTATATTTTTCATTTCTTATATAGATTTAATATCCAAGAGGAAAATTTAAAGTTCTCATTATCCATATATTTAATTCTTATATGGAAGAATTAAAACTTATCACACTTAATGCTCTAAAATGGTTTAAAGTGAATAACATTCCACATTGAAGTAAATCCAATTGAATACAATAAAAATTTGCCTACATATTTGCTAGAATTAAGTAACAAAATTAAAAAAAAAAGAAAATAATTACCAAGATTATTTTGTAAGACCCAGTTATAATGACTAATCACCAAGTGGCAGGCAGTGGCCGCTTTTGTTACCTCAAGATCTAAGAAAATTAAAGCATGAAAATACAACTAAACAGAAACAAATGGCCAGTGGAGATAACATTACAAAATCACTTCTAAGCGTGTACTACTTTAGGCATTTATGTCAACATGTAATCGCCTGGAAAATTGATGGCAATTTTATGCACAAAGTTACACATAAACAAACGAGCAGTCCAGCAAAGGCGTTCAAAAGATTAAAAATAAAAAACACAACAAATTCTATGAAGTTTTCCGACAAAAACTCATTTTTTTTTAAATCTGCAAGTACGAGTAATAAAGTAATAAAATACAATAAAAACACCCACCCACATACTGCTAGATACTTACACACATACAAAACTTTATGCACATAGATACCAAAACTATTAAACCAAATAAAAATAACCGATCGACAATTTGTTTAAAGCCATGTTCTTTTTTTTTTTTTTTTTTTTTGCATAAATTTTATATGAGTTGAGCTGACATAAGCCCTAACAAACATTTTTTTTTTTTTTTTTTTTTGTAAATGTACATTTTTATTAAATTTCTACAAACAAAATAATTGATCATAATTGCTGCAAAATATAACAGTGTTACTAAATTGTTTATTTAGCTAGAAAACTAAAATGACTTTTTTAAAAATTATAAAAAAGCAGGTTATTATTTTTTTTTTAACCATATTCATTGTTTTCAACCGGATGTTAGCTTATTTTACAATTTTTAAAAAAATTTCACAAATACAATAATTAAAAACTCTAGTCAAACTTTTAAAAGTTTCCAAATGGAAATATTAAAGCTGAAATTCATAGTTTAATATTTATAATAAAAATGTTAATAAATTTAACTGAAAGTCTTATAATGAGTATCATTACAATATATTTAATTATATTTTGAAAACATTAACACGGAAATTGATAAAACAAAAGACAAAATATATTTTCAAGCATAATTTTTTTCAACTTTCTTATGAAAAAGGTAAATTTCAAATTGTAGGAGGGTTGATATAAAAAATATAATAAACATTAATTAGTTGTGAAAAATTTGCTCAAACTTGATGCATATTTTTTAAGAAGGTTTAATGCCTCCAAATCGTCTATAGTTCTTCATAACTGTGGACTTTTAACAAAACAACTTAATTAAAATTTTTAAATTTTTCAGGATAGCTAAAACGCTTTTTAAAAAATCATCAAATAGTATGGAAAAGTAAATTTTTAATAAGTTCAGATTAAATAATTTTATCTTGACTTAAGATTTCTTATCAAGTCCACAGATATTTATCTATGAGGAGTCACTATTTGATGATCTGATAAATCATGACTTCAACTGTATTTGACATAAGTTAGATGGACTAACGCTTCGAAAAATGACAGGCATTTGGAACAAAATCTGAGTTGATGATTATACGATACTAGTGACACAGGAAATTAACTTTATAAAATCAAATTTTATTTATCTCATCTAAAAACGCAAAAGTTACCAGCATTAGGGAGAAAATCTGACCCTCTTCCTGCCACTTTCCCATACCAGTGATGTGATACTCAAAAATTATCCTCCAAAAAAAACTGCTTCAAAGAGAATGATTTTAACACATTTTTGTTGTTAGAAGGAAGTTAAAATAAGTAAAGATTTTAACCCATGTTTGTAATTGAAATAATGTTGATTTTTTTTATAATGTTTATTCGTTATTTCAGGTGTTGGTTGATATGTAGAAGATCTATACGCTCTAAATGGGGTCTTAATACAAATATGATACATTGGATCTACAGAATTGTAATTAGACCCCTACTAACCTATGTGACTAAGTAGTATAGTGGACACCAATGGATAAGAAATGTAATATATAATTTTTCCAAAAGATTTAACGATTTTCAAAAACACTTACAAGGGCTTTAGTAACTATTCTTTTTGTCCAACCAATAGAAATCAGAGTACGGTATCAAATGGGAATGGATAAACTGAGACCACAAAATATACCATCTATACATAATTGAGGCAGTAAATGGATATACGCACAATGCGGATACTTGAGGTAAATGTTACAGCTAGTTGTATCATACTGATATCAGATCAACAAATCTGGTCAAACGGAACTGTAGCTCAAGTCCCGTAGAGATGCTACACGCATGGGTGAATGTTAAGGGTCTCTATATAGAGAAAACATCGACCAAATTATATTCGCCTCTTATACCATAACACGTGTTTTCAGGTAGAAATCTGTGCAATTGAAGAATATATGGACTGGGCTAGAATAATTTTCGGCACAAGAGATGTCAACAACTTCACGGATAGCTTAATGGCAATAGGAGCAGTAGCATTCCACGAATAACAGTCCTAGTCCCAATGGGGTGATAAAACTGAGCTAAAAGTTTGGGCTAAAACGGTTTACAATACACTCTGGGTTGACCCAATTGAGAACAAAACTGAATGTAGAAACTGAACAAAAAAGATCGAAATAAGAGAGGATAAGCGTTCTCACAGGTCACTAAAATTTGCATGTGCATTCATATCGTATGGGTGCGGCAGACAGTAACGAATACAAAGCTTGTAGTCAATGTGTCACTATCCAAAGCATACAGCAAGCACATAACCTTTTTGCCATTTAAAAAAAAAAATGGGCGTGAGTAGTATCTGCCACGCTTGCTTTTTATGTAAAAATTGTATTTTATAAATATTTCTTTTTTAACTTCAATTGAATGTGAGTAAATTACAGATTCACTTTTTGATTCGATATAATAATGTCCGTCCATCCGTCTGGCTGGCTATGTGTACATTAAAGTGCATTAATTTGTATGGAGAAAAAAATTTTGCAAATCTACCCCACTAAAATTAAAGATTGATATGTTTTAAACTAATCGGCAAAATATTTCGGTTTAATTATTTCGTTCACGTGAGCTGGACTATTTTTAAAATACCACCAAAAACTTTTTAACTTTTTTTCAAAAAAAACATATGATGAACAACTGATATTTAATACATATGAGTAAAAAAAATTTTTAAATTAGTGTTCATTCTCGCGAAATTAAATAAATTAGTAAAATGTTCTATGATTTTATTTTAAATACTATTTTATTAAAGTTTGAATATTTTGGACATTTTCCATCGTTCTCCTTCAATATTATTGATAAATGTATTTATTTAACTCTTTAGCTGCACAAGTAATATTTTGTAAATTTCGGTCCATAATTGGTTGTTAATTTTTATATCAAATAAATGGTTAGTTAAGAAAATAAATGTCCGCAAAAGCATACATTTGTCATAAAAACTATAAATTCGTGTAAAATAGTGACTAAATTTAAAAAATCTTTTTAATTCGATTATTCTCGCGGTTTTAAAGAACTTATTATATATTTCATCAATTCATCTATATTTAAGTATAATAAATACTTGCATGTGACTTATTTGCAAAAATTGCTAATTTAACATTTTGGAAACTAAATGCATAAAATTGTCCCTCTTGCTGTTAAAGGGTTAATTACTAGTAATCTTCAATAGTATTAGAATACAACATTCTAATGGTACAATAAAACCCAATATATATATTGAAAAATATCCGAAATATTTAAAATTATATGTTTGAATAAAGAAAATATGACAAAAAAAACGTTAGTAAAATCTTAATATTACGCGACTGAAAAGAGACATGATTTAAATAAGCATTCCGGGATATAGTATGCCTCTATCACAAGTTCAAGTTAATTTTCTACTAACGAAAGTTCTGATACTGATATTGAAAGAAATACGTATTCATAGAGGTGTTTTGAAAATGGTTTAACTCACATAAATTTAAACATTCAGATGTAGTATTTTGGGAATTATATAATAACAGACCAACCTTCATTTCTGGAGGGGTACATTTGCAACTTTTTTTCATGATTCTCTTTAACGTGCTTATTGCTGTTTTAGTTATTTTTTGATTTTATGTAGTTTTTTTAATGGAATGTAAAGATGTTACTTTTTTTTCCTTAAGCAAAATTAAATTCTTATTTTATTATATAGAATAAAAAATAATCCAGTCTTGCACTTTCTTGCAAAGTGGACCGAATTCGAACGAATGTCAAAAGTTGCAATCCACAGAACTATAGAGTGTAACACCTTAAATATGCTATCACAAATGTTACTAGCGTTACGGTTGAGAATTTTTAAAAATTGTCCAAAAAAGGGTTTAAAACAGAGAGCCAATTTATTTGATAAAAACAAAAGCAAAAAATATTGTATTTTAAGAAAAACTACTAAATTAAATTTTATTAATAACAAAATGATTTATTTATAATAATTTTATTATTGCAAAAAAAGTATTTATTCACAAGAAAATAGTTAACACAACATTCTCTCTTCATTAATTAAACTTCTGTACTTGTACGAGGTTTTCACTCGGACTACAGTCTTACAAATCCTCGTCTAACAAATTTAGTACTGAAAGCATGGATTTACAAGTGTTGACCTTAAATCTGTTAGACAATTTACTTTTCATTAGTGATAATTTAGAAAAAAAAACGTTCCGCCGATGCATTAGGATATAAGCTTTCATCAATTTTTTTTTTTATTTTTCAGAATCCGGTCCAAAAAAATTCGGTATTTGATTTTTTAAATAGTTGTTCATAAACTTATAAATTTTTCGGGGTCTTTTTTACATCACTATATTGTGAAACAATCTATAAAGAATTAATTTCTTCTATCTAATATATAATAGGTCGAGATATTTCAAACAACTTATTTGCTCGTCATTTAGCACATAGTTTTAAAAAGTAGCCATTTAGTTCCATTTAAAAAAGGGTTAAAAAAAATGGCCAGGTGGTTGAAAGGGTAACGCTGAATGTTACTTTCTGCAATAAATTTTTATAAAAGTAGATCAACATAGACCACAAACATTAGACCACCCATGAAATGTAGGGGATTTACAAATGTTTTGATTTTGCTTGCTCCACAGGCAGTTTCTGGTAGATGGAGCTAAAAACAATTTATGTGTGCAAAAATTGGGTAGATCGGTCATAAACCGGTCAGTTGACTTTGACTTTTGTCCTAAAAAAGGTCTTAAAAGTAACTAAAATTTTTACTGTGGTATAACTCTTTAATTTACCATATTGCGAAAAAAAAGCTAAATGAGCTTTTTTATTCGGAATAAAAATTAGAAATTTTTGACATATAATTTTTAGCCTATTATGACTTGGTGCAATGTTTTAAGCAATCAAAGTAAAAATTTATACATGGACTTTCTTTAAAGGCCCTCATATTAATTGGGACCTATTATTTTGTAGATAAAGATTGTTAGTTTTTCACATATACATAAATCAAACTTTTCTGAATAGGATGGTTTTTTACTTTACTTTCTCATGCAAAAAAAAATCTCCCAAAATATTAAAAATGTGTTATCAAAAACGAATTATAGTCCAAAGAAAAAAAAACGAAAAATCACCGCAAAATTTTGGATTATTTTTCATATGAAATATGACCCAAATTTGTAAAGGAATTATATGGATGATTTTTGTATATTTGCTTTGGTATTTTTTTTTTATGTAAATAAATACACAAAAATGCTTAAATGGATGATTCTGTAAAAATAAAATTGGTAATAGCAAATAAGAAATTTTCTTCTTTGTTGAAATACTTTAGCCTTTTTATGGCAATTTTAAGAATCAAAAAAGGCTAGAAAAAAGCTAGAAGCTAAAATGAAAATTTTGAAGCAAAATAAAAAGGCTAGATTTAGACCTAAAAATGCTAAACTGGCAACACTGCATATGGGTTTGTAGGTGTGGTGTAGGGTATAATAACTTCCAAAAAAAAAAAAAATACAAACAAATACGCAATTACTTAATTTTATGGCATGCGTGCAAATAAAACATAACATTTTTTTAAATAAATGATGAAGCGATAAGTTAGAATTAAAACTAAATCAACTACTCGCAGCATTTTTTCTCCAGATTTTTCTGATATAATATTTTATATAAAAATGAATTGCTATTTAGATTAATTTTAATTATTTTAATTTTTTCTGAAAAAAATTTAAAGTACTTTTACTTTTAGCACTATCTTCTTCAATTCGCTTTTAACTTGGGTCCATTTCTATTTTTTTCTCTACTTTTAGGCTTGGAATTCATTCCTGTGACATTTTCTTTTTCTAAACCAAGTTTCTTCTCATTCTTTAGGTCCTTGTTATGATTTTCTTATTATCCTGAAAAGTAATACTTTTGTCAAAAGTTTGCTCTATCAACATTTTTCAGTAAATTGAAAAAAAACTTAAAAAAAAGAATCAGATTTCATTTTGTACATTCTTCTTTGACTGCCATCTGCATGCGGACAAACGACCGGATTTTAAGAATTCGATCTGCTGTTACATCTGACATGTCTCTAAGAGATACTGTAATCAAGGAAGGTATTTCAAATTAATGACAGTAAGAGTTATTGCGAAAATTTTGTGTTATGTTTTATTCGAGCGCACACCTTACTTTTTAAGTGGTGAAAAAGTACATTTTTTAAAAGTACTTCCCTTTTTTACTGAATATTTAACGAAATATAATTGTTCATGGCATAAATTCTAACTAAAACATTATATCCTTTCATAACAGCCCTCATAACAACCGAAAAGAGATATCATAATAAAAACGAGAAAAAAAGATATAATCGGTCAAGACCGTCTATATGATACCCTACACCATTGTGTACGAGCATAATTAATCGGGAAGGGGACTTATACTACATCTGTGGCCAATTTTACTAAAAGAAAATATACAAATACAGAATGATGCGTTGTCATGGGAACTATGCTAAATTATGGACTGATTCTCATTAAATTTGGTAATGTGATTTCTAATTACACAAAACTTATTTGTGCCGAATATTAACTTGATACTAACATTCGTATGGGATTTATGCAAGTTAAAGTGATTTGGTACAAAGATTGATACTTATACGGAACTTCTTTGTACCAAATTTCATTGAAATATTCTTATTTTTAAGGCATTTTTGAGTGTTTGATAGTGAAATAATGGACCGATCATAACCAATTTCAATAAGCTTCGTCCTTGTATCATAAAAGTCCCACGTGCCAAATTTCATTGAATTATCTTTAAAATTGCGAATTCCAGCCAGCCATCCAGCCAGACGGACGGACGGAAATCGTTAGATCGGCTTAATAATTGATTCTGAGTCGATCGGTATACTTAAGGTGGGTGTTGGATAACTCTTTCTAGGCGTGACAAACATCAGCACAAATACATAATACGCCAACAACCTATGTACATGGTGTTGTAGAGTATAAAAACTAAATTTATATTACTTTAGTTATCATAAACATTAGAAAAAGAAAGTGAATTATGATACCAAATGACTCAGTCACATCGGAACATTTTTTAAAACAAATATTTAAATATAAATATAAGTTTTGACCCAAAAGTACTTACCGATATACATATAAATTAATATATAATTTTCATTGTAATGATCTATAAATTTTAAAATTAAATTTCTTAATTTTCAGTCTATGTTTAAGTCATTTATTTTTCTTCTACTTACCAAAGTGGGAACTAAGAAACATAATAATCAATAAATTATAGAAACCGATAAGAACGTGTCAAAGTAAAAAATAGTGATCATATTTTTTTTAGTTTTAATTTTAGAAAAATGTATTTTTTATGCGTGCATGTTATGTCTATTTAGTTTGTGGTCCCTTTTTTCTATTTATGGAAAATTTCTTGTAAATAATTTAAAAATGTTCGTCTATTTACATTTGTTTATTTTTGTATGTGTCATGTGGTAATCTTTTGTATCTTTATTAGCCATAAATTGTAATACTCGTGATGTTGGTAGCAGTTGAAAATGTTGGGGTTACTCATGCTGCCACTTAGTAGTAGTTGCAAGTTATAGTAGCCGCTGCAAACATACAATAGCGCCATACCTTGTGTTTAAATGTCACATTAGACTAGAATAGTTGATTTGTTTCCTTTTTGAATAAAACAAAATAGTACAACTAATTTCGAGCAAATTTGCTTAATATGAGTTGGTTGTTTCGTTTTATTTAATTTATAGTTTATACGATAAGTTGACACTTGGATAAAATATTTTGAAATGAATTTGTCATCATGCCATTAATGCATTTAATATCAATAACAACAAATTTATCATCATGACGATTAGTGGACATTTATGAAAATAAATTAATTAAGTGGTTGCAGCCAGTAAAGAGAAAAATTTATCATACACGCGGTAAAAAAGTATAGTGGTGGTGAAAATAATCTAAAAGCAATATGTTATGATTGGAACATATGATCACAGTGATTAATAATAAGTAATAATTAAATACAATAAAAAATAATTGTTATGATTCTATATTGTCATATTGTGTTCGATTTTATGGTTTATGCTTTTTTCATATTATGATTCTATTTTTACATATAATTATCCATCCCATTCTATTAGATTACTACTTGGTGTTATTTTATTATTCTATCTTATTATATTATTATTCCATTTGATCATACTATTGTTCCATGTTTTCATATAGTTATCTAATCTTATCATATTATTATTTAATTCTATCATATTATTATTCCATCTTATCATATATTAAAAAAAACGTATTATTAAAAATAATTTTTATAAATTTTTGATTGAAAATAATAAAGAAAAATTATTTGTTCATTAATTATATTCATTTGTACCATCATATGTCGTTCAAATGTAAGATATATTTTTTGAACTAAACCCCTTAATGGTAATTAATCAATATCTGACATTGCTTGAATCACACCGAGTATAACCAAACCTCGTCTCTTTATATTTATTCATATATAAACTAAATAAGAATTACAATGAAGTTGGAAAACAAATATTAAAAGAAAAATATATTTCATGGAATTATTAATATCAATATGGTTTAAAAACAAAATATGATTTAAAAGCAAGGAAAAAGATTGCACATATTTAATGTTGGTAGAAGTAATGATATTTTTTATATTAATAAAATTTTGTTTTGTTTGTTTTTGCAGTCAACCATATTAAAATTTTTATTGAGTTTAAATATTAAATGATAAAATTTAAACAAAAACGTTGTTATTATGAACACAGAGTTGTTAAGATTGAAGAAAATTAGAAATGAAAACATAATATTGTGACAGTGATAATGTTGAAACCATGTTTTTTCTCTGCGCGTATATACTGCACTGCATTGTGGTTTTTAAAAGGGACAGTGACATTTGTTTTTTTTTTTTTTTTTTTTTTTTTTTGTATTAATATTATAAAGTTTATTAGGATTAATTTTTAAAAGCTACAGACATAACCAGCAAAAAAGATAAAGGGGAAATACTTCTTGGTGAAAAACATTGTCATCCCTTCAAAAGTGGAACTAAGTGTATATTCAAAGGTAAATTGTTTATTTTAAAAATGCACTCGTAATACAATTGCAGTTTTACAATGCATTTTTTGACAAAATTTAATCTCTTCTATTGTAATATTCTTTTAATACCTTTAAAAGTAATATCTTTACTACAAAATGAAATAATAATTGTTCTGGCACAAAGTGTTACACAATTTTTAATATATTTTTGTTAGGAAATATCCAGTTTTTTCGTACAAAATTAAAATTTGTTCATAACTATTTTTCTTTTTGATTTTTTTTTGGTTATTCTCATTCAGTAATATGTAAATTTAAGCATTCATAACTATTTAGCTATAAGTCGGATTTAATTGATTTAAAAACCACTATAAAGTTTATAACAATAAATGTTTTAAATGATATTGCATAATTCAATAGTAACGACTTTGGTAAGCATGAACTCACAACAAAATTGTAATTTTTAGATGCATTTTTAAGAAATTTCTACCACTTTTACTTTAAATATTTTTGCTTAATATTGAAGACAAATATGTTTATTATATAGTACATAAGAAATTTTTCTGGGACAAAAAGGTATTATGCCACAAATAACAAATTATGAAATTTTATGATTTAAATTAATTTTAAGATAAACTCACAAAAAAAAAAATAAAATAAAAACCAGTAAAATTATATAAAATTTTATGTTTGCATGAAAATAACTATAGGAATATATTTTTAAAATAGTGGACCATTTTATCCCAGAACAATTTCTATTGCAATTTTTAGTAAACATTATAATTTTTAAAATATTAGAGGTAGACAAAAATACATCCTAAAATTACATTTGCTTTATGAATGCATTTTTAAGTGATAATATTATTTTTAAATTGCTACATTTAAAGAGGACATATTCACCTTCTATACGTAATTTAAATTATTAAAAACAGCTTATAGAAATATTTATGTGTAAATTTACACACTTTTTAGTTTTTTTTTTTTTTTTTTGCTATTGAAAAAATTAAAATCGTGAATAAATTCGCGAGTTTTTCAAAATTCAAGAAATAAAAGTGAAGATATTTAAATGGCTTCATAGAGTATGTGTATGTCGAATATTAATAAAATCCGAAGACCTAAAGGAAATTTTTGGGCATTCTATCGTAGAATAAATGATATATTTAAATAAAAGAATAGAAATGTAGATTATATTCATATAATCACTTATAAGAATTACATAAGCAATACTTTAAGAGAAAAACTTCAAAAACAGGAAATAATAATCTTAAAATGGTAACATATATCCAGAGGAAACCACAGATTAAAATCATTACTTCTGCAAATTTATTTTCAGCATAAACTACTTCCTTCCATTGACAACACTATATTAAAAACATTGCTTTTGTAGCTTTTCTTTTAAGAAATGGAAATAAAATTAGTTATATTACGAATAAAATAAGCCAAGTGTCATCAAAATTGATGCACAAAGCTTGTTCACAAAACTTATTCACAATAAAATGAAAATACCCATATATACCCACAGTTAAGTGTGGACACATTTATTATATTGATGAGCAAAAAAAAAATTTCTTTCATTCTTCAAAAATAAAAAATAGGTGGACTAGATGGAATTTAACGTGCTGAACCAGAATCTGCTTTCACTTTTTTATACCATGTATTAATTTTGTTTTATGGGCATGACTAATATGAATCTCTTATTAGCCGGTCACACTAGTGTAACTGGAGAACGGTTTGTCCAATTTAGATAAATGAAACTTTTATAAATGCCGATTAAAATTATCTTAACAATATTTTTTCATCAACTTAATATTTTTTGATTTATTCGGAAATTAGTGGCGAAAAGAAAAATTATGCAAAATTAGAAAAATTTTGCTCTTTAACTTTCTTAATAACTTAATAAAGCGTATAAAAAATAATGTTTAAACGAATTGAAAACATTTATGGTCTGCATCTTTTCGTGTTTCATTTATTTAAAGGGTTCTTGAATTATAGTAAAATATAAAATATAAAAAAAAAATAAATAAAAAAATAAAAGTAAAATATAGTCGTGTAATCACTTTATTAAGCAAAAATATTAGACATGCCCATACAAAAAGAATCAGTACCCGATAGAAAAAAAAAACTGAAAGCATATTACTGTTTAGCATGTTAAAAACCATCTAGTGGACCTATTCTTCTTTGAAGGAGGATTTTTCCGCCGACCAATTTTGCTTATAAATTTTGAATATTGTTATAAATGAACCTCAATATATGGTATGAGCCTCAATATATGGTAAAAAACATCACCATTGATAAAATGATACTTTTTATTCCTACTATCAAAAAATTATATTGGGTATGTCATTCCGTGTGTAACATATCGAAATAATTCTCTAAGACCCCATAAATTATATACATATATTCTGGGTCCTCGTAAAAATTTAAGACGATCTAGCGATGTCCGTCGTATCTCCAATTTATACTTTTCGGTCGATATCTTTTACCAAAAAGCATGCACATCAACAAAATTTTGCGCAAATAATTCAAGGACCAATGTAAACTTTAAAAAAATAGGCTTCTCATATAAACTGATATTTAAAGAAGTTACAGATGGTGGAAACATAGATATGGCTAAGCCGAATATAACATTCTTACTTTTCATTCTTATGAGAAATGATCCTAATTGAAAAAGGAAATCTAATTTTTGGGTACTTTGTAAATATTATTTTTTGACGCGTAGCAGCTCTAGGTAGATAAAAATCTACCGCGTCATCGTCATTTAAGACTGGCTAAAAGACTTTTCCAAAAATTTTACAATAAGAGCTGGCTGAAATCCCCAGATATGATGGCTTTTCTATAGATGTAGATAGCACATAATTCAACAGCTCATATACAATGTATAAAATTGGTAATTTTGCTCCATATTTTTAGAGGTGTTTTGAAAACGTTCCAACTCGCAACTGTATATATATATATACAGTTGGGAGCATAAAAAATGCAACGCTCCGTGATATGATCTTTGTTCGTACTATTGAAATTGTATTATTTGTGTCTATAGATTCTTATTGTATATAATTTTTTTTTTTTCGAATATTTTTGTACGTTAGGACAATTGTTAAATGTTTAGTAAAACCAGTATTAAATTTGAGCGAGCAAAAAAATGCAATTCTAAACAAATCATTATTGGTAAAGGTTGAAAACTATAATATTGTTAAATACCATGATTTTTTATTCTTACATATTGAGTAAAAGACATGAAATCTGAAGATATTATTGGCAAACAATTTTACTTTCTATTAAATTTTTTTTTATTTTTCTATACTATTTTCCAAAATTTTCCACAGATTAATATTTTTTAAATAATTTTTTTATTTTTATTAATTTGAAATCTCATACAAATTCTCTTTGCAAAAGCGATCAAATATTTATGACAGTTTGGCTTAACTTTATACTTCATAAAGTTTCGATCATTATTGTAATGGAATCGCAATAATACGATATTATTTAATGCCTGATAATGCAATGATGTTCAAATATCCCTTGATTTTGGTTATGGGCCAAATTGTAACACAGGGAAAAACAATTAAGAATTATACTTATCTTTACACTATTCCTATGTAAAATAATTAAAAATTAATCTTTCGTGCTTAATATTGCAGATTAATATTTAAGGAAATATGCCTACCTTAACAGTCTAAATTCGAAATATATGGGTTTAGAGTCAAATTAATTCCAATTGTCGTAATAGGCTCTCATTTCCATTATACAGTACTCGTTAAAATAATAAAGGACTTGCCTCCAAAAGTACATGAACTAGTTTGATTTTAGTAAATAAAATGTGGTATGTTAGAAGGATCTCCCCTTAGCATATTAACATAATTAAATCAACGATTGGTGGCAGTAGTGGCATTAAATAGCCACAAGTGGCATGATCGTTTCAATATTGTAGCTCTAAAATATTTTTTTAGAATTTTTAAGAATCCCCAAATTAGAACTACACATCAACATTACTTCTTCAGTACCATCGTCATAATGTTATTCTAAAATATTCCTAAGAAAAATAATGGAGAAAATTTTAAATGCGTTTATAGGAATATGCAACAGTGTATATATGTATATATATATATATATATATATATATATATGTATATATACTGTTGCATATTCCTATAAACGCATTTAAAATTTTTGTTTTTCTTTGAGGTATATTCGTTTCTCTTAATCATAAACAATAACTCGCGGTATAACGTTACTTCAGTGGAATATTCCTACAGTGGAATATTCCTACAAACCCAGTCGAGAACAAATTTTCTAAAAAGTTATTGAAAAAAAATATTAAAAAATTTTTACCTGTTTTAGTTGTTAGTTTCAGGTAAGTTTCTGATGACGACATCTCTGTTTACTGGAAATATTTTTGTTTTAATTGGGAAATTTCATCAGCTTAAAGGATGCCTAAAGGAACTTTTCTTACAGACCAGGAAAAAATTTTAATTCAATTTTTTCGTAATCAAGGCTGTTCTAACAGAGAAATTGGGCGAAAAATTAAACGTTCGAAAGGACTTAGTCGAGGCTTTCTTAAGAAAGGGCTGAAATACGGAGTACGGAACCAACAAAAGGTAATCAAAAATTAAGAAAAAAAATAAATTAATAAAATAAAAGAAGCTTCACAAATAAAAAAAATACACTTGACCTTTCTGCCACTTCCAAACATGTTGCACACATTTTGCGAACATAAAATGGAAGAAACCAAAATGTAAGCCAATCTTAAAACAGCATCATAAAACAAAATCGTATAATATTTGCGCACAAATACATGAAACGGATGTCGAAACGCAATTTCGGTGGAGGTAGTGTTATGGTTTGGGCAGCATTTTCTGCTGCAGAAAAATTAAAAATATATTTAGTTCCAACTAAAATGAACAGTGCAATTTATAATGAACTCTTGAAAGATACTCTTCTCTTATGTATGGATGAAAAACGCTGCAATCCATTTCTCGAACCAATATAAATCGTGATTGAATGAACATAGTATTCCACTATGGGACTATCCGGCTTGCAGTTAGGATTTAAATCCAATGGAGAATCATACATGGCCCGTAAAGTTTACGCAAGAAATGTACAGAATGAAACCATAATGACAATAACGGAGTTAAAAAGTTAAGCAAGCCCGGCAAGAAATTGAAAGTGATTTTGTTAAAAAATTAGTCGAATCAATGCCAGACCGAATTTTTGAAGTTATCTAAAACAAAGGTTCAACAACACATTATTAATAATGCTAAATTGGTTCATTAGTTTAAGTGCGTTTATAAGAAAATGCCATTAAAAATGGACCATGAAAAAAAATTAATGTAAATTTTAAGTTTTTTGTTATTAATTTTTTAAGTAAAGTCAATAAATAATTAAAAAAAAATAATTTGTAGCACCTTAATTATTTTTTAGCCGCATTTTTGGTAAGTTGATTAAAAAAATTAATGTGTGTTTATAGGAATATGCACCAGTGTATATATATAAATAAGTAGTATCTACATATTTAATATATCTAGTAAATACATGGCACATTATCCTCCCTGCCTTACACAAACAAGAAACAAGTAAAGAATTTTGAAACAAAATTTATGTGTGAATATAATTAATAGTGAAATTATAAATTTAATTTTTTTTTCTTAATTGTGATTTATAAATAATATTTTTTATAATTGCAAAATCTAACTAAAATAGGCGTTGGAAAAGCAAAATATTGGCAAACAAAAATTAAACAACATGTGGCCAAATAAAGTAAAAACCACATTACATCTGCTATTGAAGCTGCTGCTGTTGTTGTGATGTTACACGCTGTTTGTTATTATAAGTATACGGGGTCAACAATTGAATGTGGGTTGATTTCGTTTTAGTTTGATTTTTTCTACACAAATGTGACGGCCAGCAACTAAATACAATCACTGCAACCACAACAAACAAAAAAAAACAACAAAAACAAGCAAGACAGCATGCAACATTACAAACATGTCTCAAAACTATAAAAGATGAAGAAGAAATCCGTAAGTGCAGCAAAGAAGTCTTGACGTCTGTCCGTCCGTCTGTCTGATTTTATGTATTTTGTTTTGTAATGCAATGACAACCGCATCTTAAAATTCATTCGATGTTACAAATACAGACAGACAGTGGATATAATGTATATACAAACGTTCAAACTCTAAATATAAGAGATTTTATTCGTATGGTTGTTGTAGCCTTTAATATGAATTGTAACTTTTAAATTGAAGCCTATTGCTCAATATTGAAAAGATATAGTTTTTGCAGATGTGTATGTTTGTGTTTATTTTGCTCAATTTGTTTAAATTATATCATAAATATTGCCAGATTTTTGGAACTTTTGATGTATAAGATTTTTTATTTTTTTCTAATTTGAAGTATTTATTTAACATAAATAGTTATTTTTAAAATTTGGTTCATTCTTTTCTAAATTACTTTACTTTTCTCTGCAAAAGAAAGTGATTTTGAAACCGAAACTAAATGTTTTGTGTGGATTTTGAATTCTTTTAGGATTCTAGCCCATAACATTGTTTCTAGATATTTACTTAATACGTATTACATAAGACATGATTTTGCTATAGAAGTAGTGCATAAAATTATGAGTACACATTACTAAATAAGTAAGACAGCGATAATTTGTAATATTGCCAAAATCCATTAAGTAGAATATATAATATTGAAATATTGAGCTGTGTGGATCTTCTTTTTGTTTCTTCTTTATAAGAAAGCGAACTCATTTGATTCCTTGCCATCTTCTACACTACGTATTCTCAAACGGGGGTCGGTAGTAAAGTTTTAGGCGGTCCACGAAGAAACAGGGTAAAACGATCACGAAAGACCTATGCTGAATACAATTGATCAGTATGAAACGAGCTCTGAATGAAACAGTTCCAGAATATGCGACCAGACACGTGTCCATGAACTTCCATCATTGTCATGCTGAGAATCATGTTGAGCGACTAGTTAAAAATTGGTTGGAAATTAATGCATATACTATATATATTCTTGGCAACCCTTCAAGCATTTTTCTTACCATTTTTGCATTTGTATTATCAAATAACTCATATGTGCCTGTAGTCCGCGGAAAAATGAAAGTGTCCGAGGGTTGAGTTATTGTGAGAACCGCTGTGCTAGAGAATATATCTTGAACTCTTGGAAATTAACTTGAACTATTTTCTCTTCCAAATTTGGCATCGTTTAGTCCCGTAAGTTTATTGTCATTGGATCTAGAAGATTTGAAAATACTTAATCATAATTGGCATTTGAATGTTCCCTGACATTTCCAGGCTTTGTAATATTGGCAACTCTATAAAGTGCATATGTTATTTAAAAACTCCTTCCTTCTTTTCAAAAAAGAAAAAAAAAATCAGCAAATATCACTAAAAGGCAGCAACAAAAAAATATAAATTCGGCATAAAAACAAATTTTATTTTTGAGGAACATAAAGCCACAAATACAGACTTAAGTATAAGATGATGTTGCTCAAAGATATCATGACACAATGTGGGTAGAATTGACGATTCTCCACTTAAGGACTTAGTCTTTTGCGGCTGCTGCTGATAATGATGATGCCATTGTTTTTGTTTATTTTGGTTATCTTACAAATACTATAAAAAACAAAAGCAAAAACAAATAATAATCATAAATTTGTACTTAAAATGAAAATAATAAAACAAAACCATAATGGAACTACTTCATGTACTCAAATGAACAATAAATTGAAAAAAGAAGTGATACTTGCAGCTTGTTAAAAAAAAAGAACTAAATTTTACAGAAAAAAAAAAACTAAAAACTTATTTGTAAATACATATTTAAAATTGAAACTTTAAACGTTATTTTGGAAAAATACAAAATACTTAATCTACAATAATGAACAAAAAACAGTAGAACTGTGGGATGCACACGTTTTTTGTTGGCATTGCAACATTATGACTTTGTACCCTACAATAGATTGTGGTAAGTACTATATATCTAAAGGGTGTGTAGCAAATTTGATTAATATGAATTTTCATTATAGAAATAATTTCAATTGTAATTTAATTTAAAATTATTCAAATATTTATTTAGAAATTATATATTCACCAACTTTATTATAATGGATTAAAGTATTAAATACTTTCAATTTTATAAGTCAACATTTCGAACTTGCAAATCATGTATATCTTAACCAAAAACCTAAATTATTTTCCAATTTAAAAATCCCCATAATAATTGTCTGAGAGTATGTATATTCAAATAAGAAAAGTGGATTCATATACTAAATTATACCCCTATTTATCTAAAACTCAACAATTTTAGCTCTCCATACTATAATTTTCATTTCAATTTAAATTCTTCTAAATACATGGATATGTATTTCTTCATTATTTATCGTTCATTTTATATTCAATTCATTCGATTACGTTGAAATTCAATAGCACTCACTTAAATGCTAATTGTTCCAATTAGAAATAATTATTTTTGATATTTTCAACAAAACTCCAATTAGAAAAATACTACAATGAAAAAAACAAAAAAAAAAAGAGTTGAGAAGCACATATACCCAGTTACAAAACAATAAATACACCAACAACATCAGCACTAAATATCAGATCTATCTACAAAGTTGGCAAAAACACTAAGAAACTACAAAAAAATAAAAAAAATAATAATAAAACTGAAACAGGAAAATGTTTGTTAAAAAGAGAAAAATAAAACAAATAAAGATATGAATCTTATAATTTAAAACGTACATAAGAGTATAATACTGTATTGTTTAGGGTGTCCCTAAACATGTTGATTTAAAAATTGAATTTGCTGTAGGGAACCAATTCCAAAAAAAAAATGTAGATTTTCAATATTCATTATATCTTGTGTAATTGTAAAAAAATATCGTTCTCACATGCACTTGCTTTACGATCGCCTTAAAACTTTACAACTTGAGAACGACCCCATAAATAAATTTTGGATTGAATAACGTATGCGGAAAAAAATTGCTACAAAATTAAAAATGTTCTAATTTCTCCAAAAATTAACATAAATTTTATATCATTTTTTCAAAAGATAATTTATTATGTTGTATATATATGTCCAATATTTGGATCCCTTTTGTGCACTTTTGTAGTACTGAAGGACTTCTTTATCATATAGTTTAAAAATTCGATGTTGGAACTTTCCGACCTTATTAATCGGTTATTATATTCTAGTTTACCTTGGAATTATGTTAATAGAATTCTACAAAATCTACAAAAAATTATTTTTCGTTTTAATACTTGAAGTTTTTTTCTTACCCCTCAAAATAGTTTAGAAGATATATCTTAATTGGATAATATACTTCGATATTTCTTTTTATGAAATTAATCACCTCTGCGTTGCCCAGCTCAATATATTAATCAAAAAATTCAGTCAAATCAGAATTTTGAAAAGATACAAATTCGCCACAAATTCACTTTGATACATACAATTATGTTTTTTTTTTTTCAAACATTTGGACTTAATTTTTGTCCTTTGCCTATCAATGGATCTATATCTATAAAAAAAAATAATAATAAATTTCTTTTACACTCTTTGCATTTACTTCAAAATATAAATCATTTTATGTGAGGTAAATATAAAAATAATCTAAAAAGCTACACATTTTTCGTTCAAGGTAGTTCCTTTCTTGTTACCATTTTAAAGAAACTGGAACTCCGATTTTCAAATTAGCATATATTATAATGTGAAAACGTGTATGTATATAAAATGAACGATAAAATGTCGTTATCGTAAGTATACAGTTATTAAAAAAATCAAGCTCAAATTAGATTTTAGAATTGTTCCAAAAAAATGTTCACCTCAAATTGACATTGACATGCAATACATTTTTTTGTTTGAAAATTTTTTGACTGTAATTTTTATATTTTTTTTATCAATGCGCCTATATCTATCAAAAAAATTTTTTATTTAGCTCCCGTTAACATCTGAGTTAAAATATAAATCATTTTGTTTATATAGAAATAATTCAAAAAATTACAAATAATTGTTCAAGGTAATTCAGCTTTTATTAACATTTTGAACAAACTAGAAATTCTATTTTTATAAAATTTTCACAATAGTCCCTGCAGTAATGGACCGGTGCCTCAGTACCGGTTGGGTCCCAAATGACACCTTACTCACCACCAAAGTTCCCGTCGAGAACCAGTTTTCTACCTTCTGCATGATATCGCCAATATTAAAGATATTAGAAAAGTATTCAGCTACAAATCTTACAAATTCTGGTAAACTTTTGCACATAAGCAGATGAGAACAAATCTTAACGTAGTCTCAGTAGCTGAATTCGAATTTTGAATTCGTTTGTTTTAATCTTTAAACTATTACATGAAATAGATATATGCAGATCTTGTATTGAATCAAATTGTTTATATATAAAAATTAATGAAGTAATATTTGTTGGTTCTGATATTCAAAAATTGAAGCGTTCAATGAAACACAAATTTTTAGATAATAAAAAAAAATATCGTATTTTAAGCCAATGATTGACAGTTTGTTAAACAATTATTAGAAGACTGGATATCGAAAGTCCCGCATCTCATTCATTATCATCTGGAATTCATCCTGAAAACCAAAGAAAAATGTATGAAGGATTTTGGGATGATCGACTGTTGAACTATAATGATTGAAACGTGTTCCAAACACTTTCTATTCTTAATTAGTTTTTAAAAAATAACAATAAGTTTTTAAAATTAATAAAAAAGTAATTAGCTACAATTTTATCAAAATTTAGAATCAGTGTTAAAACGAAATGACTTCTGGTTGATCGGGACTAAAAGCTAAAATCAAAATAAACAGGCTAAACTGGTAATACTGCTAGCTAAAATCGGACCACGTTGAGATCTATATGTTTAAATAGTCTTATATAGATGAGCTTTCATTGTAGTTATTTAAATAATCAAGTTAGTAGTTACTTTTTAACGACAACAACATACTGTGTGTATCACATAGAAGTTGCTTAGTAACTACTTATTTATATCCCGGTACATAATTACTTATTTATGATCAGATTTTTAAAAATACTAATTTTTATTGATTTTTTTAATTCAGTTACCAAATTATATATATAAAGAAGGGATCAAAAGGTAGAATTTGCATATGAATTAATTTTTAATCTAAAATAGTTTATTTTTGTTACATTTATTTTAATTATATGTTTGGTTATTATTAATTTTTTAAATTTCAAGTTTATAAATATATATTTATATATTTTTATATATATAAATATATATATTTATATATATTTGTAACCAAAAACGTAACTAGTGGTTTTTACTAATAATGACTTCAGTAATGCTTTAAATCAATAACTTATTGTACAGCTTGGAAGTAATTAGTTATTGCAATGATAACTAGTAATGACTTTCTGAAATGAATACTTGGTATAGGGTAAGTACTTGCCTCTAATGTCATCACCGTGTTAAAATAATGAGTTATTCAGCTAATGTGTAAGTAGTGAAGAGCCATTATATTAGCTTCTTAACTCATTACATGGCAATCAAAGTTTTTGCTGGGTAGCTTTAAACAAAGTTTTTTTATAATCTCTGAATAGTTCTAATTGTATAAAGAAAAGTAGCTCAAAATCAAATATGTCAAGACAGTACTTTTTTCCAAGGGACTGAGTAATAACTTCTACTAATTTAAAAAAATTCCAGAGTGTATATATTTTGTGATATATGCCTAATTCAATAATACATATACTCAACTAAAATACAAAAGGGCCAAACAGAAAAAAAATTCAGAACTAGTTTTTTTGACTGATAATGATTTATTGGATTAAAATACATTATATTACAAATTGTTACACTTCTATTGCCAAAAAAGCGACTTTATTAAAGAAATTCAAAAGGGCCTAACAACAGACAAATATTATTAGAAATAAATTTGCCTGAACTATCAATTTCAAATGAGTTTTTTGTGTTGTGATGTAACAAAATCATTTTTAGAACCACAATAATTTTCAACTTATTAAGTTTTTCAAATTTTAAAAAGTGTTGTTTGGCTCTTTCGTATTTTAGGTGATGATATGTACAACTGAAGCAACATTGAACACGCTTAACATAGTGTCTACATTAGACAATTTTTTATCAAGACAAACGTCAAACTTAACGCGAATTTGTGGAAGGTGGCAATAGTTGCACAAAAAAACAATATGGCGTCTCCATTATTGTTTTTTATATATGCAGTTTGGCAACTGTAACAACCAAAATAATAATCAGATGTGTAACAAAAGTTGCCTTGTATATATTCATATTGATTTTGACGTTTGTTTTGATAAAAATATGCCTTATGTAGACACTAGGTAAGTTACAATAAGAAATGCAGATCTGTAGATTTTATAAACCCGAAATTGCAAATGTCATTTTCACCTAGTAAAGGCAAAGAAATAAATATGTATAGTATATCTAAAAAACTTAAAACCTTTAGTACAATAGATCTCAAATGGAAGTCCGCGGGCCATAAGTGGGTCGCGAAGACTAAAAATACAAATTTAAAACAATTTGTTTTTAAAAATCAGCAAAACAAATTTAATTATGTTTATGTTCTGATAAAATTGTACTTTAAAGACTACAGTTAAAACCAAAGATTAACGTAGATGTGAAGCTCCGTTGTCAAAAACCTAAGTCGGTTGTCAAAAAAATCCTAAGTCTAAAAATGTGTTAGTAAAAAATTTCATTGAAAACAAAAACAATTGTAGTACATGTGTTTTTTTGAGTAATTTTTTTGAATTAAGTTTTTTTAAGCTTCATATCTATATTAATAATCTGTGGTTAAAACAATTCAAGTGCCCGACAGGACAGTAAATTTTAGCAAATTTAGAATCTTGGAACAATTTAACGGAGTTCCTTACTAAATGTCTAAATGTTCAAAAGTTGCGCTTCAATTTTGTTGCAGATACAGAGATCTGTCAAATGTTTGAAAAATAAATTCAAGACCATAAGTTTGGTAAAAAAATTAGCTAGTATCGCCGCTGTCCATGAAAGTACACAGAAAATCAGAAACATCGTTTCCTCGCCGTGTACAAGAACAAATAAAAAGTCATCAATTGATTTTGTCCCGAATTAAACGATATAAACGTAGACAATTTCTCCCTTTATGCAAGAAAGACCTACATATTACACAGAGAACGTCACAATAGACATTCTGCATGAACGGTTTAACTCCATTTCTCTTAAATAGACTTTTTCATGTAGAGTTTTCTGAAGTCGCAAGTCTATGTCAATAAGCTGTAAGCAACTTATCGAATCTTTGCATTGTGCGAAGTCGCGGCGGATATTCGAACTGTGTTATATTCCATACATAACTTGATTATTTCATTTCAGAATTGAACGTTATAAAACAGCAGCAGGTATAGACTATTATGAGCTGTTCTTCACAAAATTTGGCAGTCTGATTTTAGTTGTCTTGCCATATCCCTAGGGAAAAGAGAACCGCTTCAAAACTAGTCATGTGACAGGTTCTCAGGGCTAGTGACCGGTTCCAGTTCCGGAACTTTATTTGGGAGGAATCTGTCACTTTTACATGGGGTTGTCAATTAAGGTGGCCAATTAGCACCTTGGCACTGGTCATAGGACAGGTCACAGGACTAATAATTATAAAATTATTTACTTTTCAAATTGTTTTTTTATATATTTCTATTTTTACTGAATTATATTTATTTTTATTTTATAATTTTTCGTTAATGTCAATAGCGGCACCCTGAATCGAACCCACTTTCTTCTGACGTATCTTAATTTTAAAGTCTTCAACACTAGCCACTCAATCACAGATTGTTATTGCGCGCTATCTGATAATTACGCATTTGAAAAGCATGTTAGAAATTGACTTTCAATTGATATTTAGTTAGTGTGGTGATGTCAAAAATTTTCTAGCACCTAAAATTTATTTGACTTCCCACTATGTACATAAAACATAAAAATCAGTGTTTTAATAATTTTAATTTTAACATTGGTGTTAAAGTAAAACATGCTTAGTTTTCTAAGTTTGCTTTTGGTTTTATTGTTCCTTTTTTAGTTACAAATATATTTGATTTTGAAAAAATAATTTTTGATAAAAAAAAATTCGAATATTTCGGGGTGCATAATTTTCAAACTTTTAATTTTTTATTCTTTTATTTAAATAATATGCTCATTGTATATCAAGTGCAACTTTCATTATTAATTTCTAAAAATTTCAACATATAAATGTTTGGTTTGTTTTTATCTAAGCTTTTAACTATTTTACCAAAATCACCAAAAAATTCTACTTATTATCGCTTAATTGTTGCCAATCCTCCAGGCGTTACTTTTCAGTAACTTCTAAATGATTGTTGGAAATTTAAAAAAACAAGATTTCCATTGCGCTTTAATCTTTCATACGTCACTTCCTAGCGACTTCTAGATAATATGGTACCCCACACCATTGTGCATGTCCATCAAAATTCGTGGAGGGTCTTATATTAGACATGTGGGCAATTGTGAACCGATACTTTTTCTAAGTGTAAAATAAAATATACGAATACAGAATATTACGTAAATACTAACATTTATATGAGTTTATGCACTGTATGGTGATTCGAGAAAGTGGGATTATATGGGAGCTATGGTAAATTATGGAGCGATCCTCATAAAATTTTTCACTATGATTTTTACTTATATAAAACTTATTTGTGTCGAATATAAACCTGACACTAACATGTGTATATGATTTATGCACGTTAGTGATTTTCGGAAGAGAGTTTTATATAGGAGCTATGGTCAATTATGGATCAATCTTCATAAAATTTGGCACAAAGATTGAAACTTATACAAAATTTCCTTACACTGAATTTCATTAAAATATTGCTATATTTAAAACATTTATGATCTTCGAACCCCTAATACGGGAGGACATTTGTGTGGGGGCTAGATGAAATAATCGTCCGATCATAACCAATTTCAATAGGCTTCGTGCTTGTGTTATTAAAGTCCTACGTGCCAAATTTCAATTGAATTATCTTCAAAATTGCGAATTTTACTTTGTGCACAAAGTTTATATGGAAAGCCAGCCAGACGGACGGACATTGTTAGCTCGACTCAAAAAGTGATTATGAGTCGATTGGTATACTTTAAGGTGGGTGTTGGATGATTTTTTCTGTGCATTACAAACATTAGCACAAACGCATAAAACCTATGGTGTTGTGGGGTATAAAAATTCTCTTGTTAAACTGAATTATTTGAAGGCAGTTTTCATTTTCATTATGAACTAATAAAGTTTTAGGTCTACCTCTTTTTTAATTTCTGATTTGAAATTTGAGTAACATCAGACATACTGAAAACTGAGATTTATATATTTTTAAATAAATTTAAGCTATTTTTTATTAACAAGATCCATGTAAGAAGCCAATTTGTGTATTATCGTTTATCACAATACTAATGTGAATTTCCATAAATGGCTAGATAAAGTTGGACCGGAAGAAGCATTATCAGAGCTCAGTTCAAAAAATACAAAATTTGAGCATTATCCTTCAGATACAGAAGAGCGATATATCTTATTATTTTTATATTACTTGTCATTAAAAATGACATGTGTTATAAAATTAAATCTATCCTTTTTATTTTGCTTTTAGTCTCAAATTTTTGCTTTAGCTTCAAGCTTTTTGTCCAGTCTTTTTTTATTTTTAAAAGTGCCTTAAAAAGGCTAAAATGTTAATATTCCAACAACGAAGTAAATAATTTATTATTTGAAATTACTAATTTTATTTTTACAGAATTACCCGTTTGAGCATTTCTGTGTATTAATTCGCATAAAAAGTCGAGATTATTTATATTTAGTAAAATCAATCTCCAAATTAAAAGTGCCTTAACTAATTTTGTGGCGTTACTAAGTCAATTATTGTAATTACTTTTTAATATACTTATCAACCATTTTTATGAAAATTATTAAAAAAATTCTTATTAAGAGGAAAAATCACGAAAAAATATAGAAATACTTAATCAAAAAGGTATTATAATTAAAAAATGATATTGGGAAATTTTTCATATGAAGTGTAATCCAAATTTCTATGGGATTTTTTTAGACGATTATTCATTGAGTCATTTTGCTGGGTGTTATTTATAAATTTATTATAATTTCTTTAGAAAAATATTAAAAACTAATGAGAACGAAAAAAAATAAGTTTCTAAACTAAAAAAAAAAAAACTTTTTTCTGGCCTTTAATTTCGGGCATATAGCCTTTTTGACCTTTTTTTAAAGTTCAATTTAGCCTCTTTTTTCCCATCTCCTGGCAATACTGATTATAAGTGCCCTTTCTCTAGTAAAAAATAATCATTTTTAATATATTTATATTTTTAATAAAAACCGGTTAAACGATTTTTTAAGTAAAACCTTATTCGAATTCGGTTTTTTTAAAAAGATTATTTTTCGAATAACTCAAAAGCCGGTTTTCTGAAAATGTCGTTTTTTTTGAATACACTATCCATCACTCGAACAAAAGTCCAAAAGAATGTCCTGTCGCAATTTTTGGGCAAAGATAAACGAAATATAATTTAATTATAAAAATTTTTATTAATTTTTTATTTTTTTTTTTTTTTTTTTTTTTTTTTTTTTGAAAGGAACCGGAATTAACCAAAAGTTTCTCATGAGGATTTTATTTGGATTTTCCATTATACGAAATAAATTTATTTATTATTTTTTTTTTTTTTATTTATTTTATTTATTTTTTATTTAAATTTTTATTCGTAATGTATGTGTATATGCGTGAAGTAAAAATAATTATGAAATATTAAAAAAAAACTAAATTTAATTTTTCATACAAAAATAGTAAAAGCGTAAAATAATTTTTTAGAAGATACTAATACGATACTTCTGTGAGCATCGTCCGAAAGAACGAAAACTCTTTTATGACACTTCTAGAAGAGTCTTCATCGAGTCGTCTGGAAGACACCTGCACGAAGACAATTCATCCCGACGGAAGATGATTTTTATGATACTTTGGCAATAGCTGCAAGAAAGTGCAAGACTGGATTACGTTTTATTCTATATTACAAAACAAGAATTTAACTTTGCTTAAGGAAAAGAAAAGGAACCTTCCATAAAAAGAACAGGCCATAAAAAAATTACATAAAGTCAAAAAAAAACTAAAACAGCGGTGTTGCCAGTTTAGCTTTTTTTATTTTGCTTTTAGCCTTAAAATTTTCGTTTTAGCTTCTAGCTTTTTTTCTAGCATTTTTTCATTATTAAAATTTCCTTAAAAATGTTAGTATTTCGACAACGAAGAAAATAGTTTTCTATTTGCTATTACTAATTTTATTTTTATAGAATCATCTATTTCAGCATTTTTGTGTATTTATTCCCGCAAAAAAACCCAGATAATTTATATTTAACAAAAATTTTCGTCTGCGGCGATTCAAATGCTTAATCAAAAAGAAATTATAGTTCTAAAATGACGACAAATCACTTCAAAAAATTGAATAATTTTTCATGTGAAACATAACCGAAATTTGTATGTTCACTTTTTTTTAACGATTTTTCATTGGGTCATTTTGCTAGCAGCCGTTATATGTTTTATTTATAGATATATTACTATATCTTAAAAAAATGTCAAAAACTTATAAGAACGTGAAAAAATAAGTTAAGGCTTTATTTTTTAAGACATTTAGCCTTTTTGGCTTTTTTTAAAATTCAATTTAGCCTCTTTTTTCTCATCTCCTGGCAACACTGTAAAACAGCAATATGTAAGTTAAAGAGCCTCACGAAAAAAAGTAGCAAATATACCTCTCTAGAAATGTAGATTGGTCTGTTCTTATATGATTCCCAAAATATTATATCTGAATGCTTAAATATACATGAGTTGGACCATTTTCAAAAAACTCCTCTAAAAATAATCATTTTTTCCAATATCATTATCAAAATTTTCATTAAAAGTAATTAATTTCAAATTGTAACAGAGGCATACTAAGGCCTGGTATATTCATTTAAGTAATTGTTATATATCATTTCAGTCGCGGAATATTGAGATTTTACTAACGTTTTGTGTCATATTTTCTTTATTCAAACATATGATTTTATATATTATGGAAATTTTTCAGCATATATTGGGTTTTAATGTACCATTGGAATGGCCTATCCTGATACTATTGAGAATTACACGTAATTAACCCTTTAACAGCAAGTGGGTCAGTTTTATATATTTAGATTCCAAAAGGATAAATTATCAATTTTTGCAAATAAGTCATAAGTATTTATTATACATAAATATAAAAGGATTTGTTAAAAATATAATAAGCTCCTTTAAAACCACGATAATAATAGAATTAAAGATATTTTTGAAATTTAGTCACTATTTTATACGAATTTATAGTTTTTACTATAAATGTATGCTTTTGGTGAAAAGTGAATTTTCTGATGAAACACCTGATATTCATATAATCGTAGTTAGACATTTCATTCAAATAAAATATTTAAATTTATTTGGAAAAAAAAATTTATATTTACTTATACTTTTATTTATTTATACTTTTTTATATATATTTATACTTTTGTTTATACTTCAGGAACAAATTAAGATGGATGACATAATAGCGAACAATATTTAGTTCCTTCATTTGATAATTAAATGATGTTTCAAATATGTTCGTCCAGACGTCCATCTGAAGTTTAAATGTTTGACCTCAATACGCGTTCGGTTAGCATTGTCCATATTGGTTGAAGTTTTAAGTGTATAAGTTACAGACTTAGCTCAATTTTCTGACCCACACATTTCAAAATTCGAAAGCTTTGAATGACTTTTACTGAAATACACATATTACATAATTTTGTTGTAATTTTACAAGACAAGTATGTAAATTTTATAATGATTATTGCATTGTGTGCGATAGCTAATTTTGTACACAATAACATAAAAAAAATCGGGGAAAAAATGTTAACCCATTCAAAAGTTATTGATTTTTCTTCATTCATACCCCCAAAAAAGTACACTATTCTACTTACACAATACATATTTTTAGAAGATATTTAAATACTAATTAAAAAAAAAATACATTTTTAAATAAAAAATATTAGCTTTTTTCTGATCTAATTTTTTAAAGAATTTTGCCTTTTTTAGTCTTTTTATATCCACCATTAAAAAGATGGAGGGTATATTAGGTTTATCATTCCGTGTGCGACGTGACGGAAAAATCATGTACGACCCCATTAAGTATATATTCTGGGCCCTGATAAGATTCTGAGTCGATCTAGCTATGTCCGTTCACCTGTCTGTTGAAAGCAGGATAGGGCTCATAGGGACTACCTAGGGGAACGAAATTTGCCTCAAATATTTATCTTATTATCTTATATAAGATTTGTTTGGTATTCAAAATGGGAAAAACCGGTTAATAAACAAAAAAAGTCCAGGGCCAAATACTAGTAACACATACTTTTCGGCTGATATCTCTTAAACCAAAGGAATGTACTACAGCGAAATTTTATACAGATAGTTCGAGGATCCATACAAAATCGGAAGCCAAAAATGGTCATGAGCCGTCCACCTCCCATATAAGGTGAAACATTAACTAATGTAAACTCTGGAACGAAAAATGGGCGTGATTCACCCACTTACCACCCATCTCCCATATGAGATGAAATGTTAAAAAGTTGCAGATGGTGGGTATATAGATTCGGCCAAGCCGAATATAATCTGATTAGAGTTCAATTTAGCATCTTTCTTTCTCATCTACTGGGGATACTGCCAGCTAGATTATATCAATTAATGAATGTAACTTTGACCTATGACCTCGTTAAAAAAAGTACACTTGTGGGCACCCCAACATGGACCAAGATGTGCTTTCTCGACAATTTGTGTAATAAAAGATGAATATACATCTATAGTTAATGGATAGTATAATTATCCGTAGAATTTCACAAGGTTGTCCAAAAATATATATAATGGAATAAAAAATTTGTATGTCAGAGGTACCTAACTTTGATCCCCTTTAGCTCAGCCAATGAGGGGTTTGTTGTGTCCCCCTTCCAAACTTAACATTTTACACTCCTCTGCTATGCATATACCAAATTTCATGAAAATCCAACCAGCCGATCAAAAGTTACAGATTTATTTCCAAAAAATTTCGATTCTGCCCCACTGTGCGACGCATTATAAGCAAGATATAGTTATGTGTGAATAACTTTTTGTAGTCTTTAACAGCGAATAACTTACCTAACGTACATGCGAATATTCACTTCCCTCCATCAATTTCCGAGCTCGAATCCTTATTTGACTGAATTAAAATCGAAGTTTTAAACTGATTAAAATTTGCACGCTACAGTCCGAATTTGTTTAAAATAATGAATTTTTGAAGAAAATATACATTTAATTATGTTGGAAATTTATTCAGTAAGTGTATGAGTGCACAAAATTTTTTTAACTTATACTAACTACTACATACATGTAGTAATTTAATAAAATTGTATGTAAAGAATGAAACAATTAAGAGAAAAAAATCGTTAGATATTTCATTTTCATGTTTACGTGCCGATATTGCCAGAGTAGGTTTAAATGTTAAAAATTCGCTAGAAATACATTTTATAGCATAAAGTAGACATGAATTCACTGCAAAACAGGTGAGTTATTTATCTTATTTTTAAGATATGAGATCATAAAACATGGGAGCTGAATTATAATTAGCCATCGCATTGTTTTGTTGTGCAACTTGATTTTATGTAAATTTAAAAGGCTCTACTATCTATAATTTACTATTTGCACTATAAAAAATTATTATGCTTAGTACGAATGGAATTTGATTTGTTTATGAGATTTCAATATTTCTTAATTCAACCAGGTACTCGCTTATTTGTTTGTTTTATTGGCAATCGATTTAGTATGCCAATACATTGTTCACTGGTTTAATCTTGCCATTAACACAGTACTAATGTCCTAATAATCTAATTGCATTTATTAAGTATTTGCAATTTGTAAGAAATTCGAAAGGAAAATTGGTGAAAAAAAAAACGTTTAAATACTTTATAACAGGGATTCCCAACACTTCACGAATCCTTTTAGAAATTTTTCTTTTTTCGCGGACCCCTTGCCACATTTTGGTTTTTAGTATAGTAAAAATGAAAAAGAGTAAAAACTATTAAAAGTTATCTATTTCAAATAAAATTGCGTTACCAAAATTCATTTATTTATTAAATACAAAAACTATGAATCTTTTAAAGCTCATAAATAATTAAAAAATATTAATCGTAATAAAATATCTTTGTTTTTACTAACTTTTTAACATTTGGAGAAATTTCTGACAAAGCACATATTAATTCATTTTCTACATTTAAACGTGATCTAAATTTGAATTTTATGAACTGTAGGGCAGAAAAACTAGTTTCACTGAAATATGTAGATACAAACTGTAGCAACATTTTTAACGCTTAATTCTCAACAAAGGTACAAACTTTATAATATTTTAACCAAAAATATTCAACTAACTTAGATTAAAAGTCAGCTTTGATACACAAATTTTTTGTTAGTTCTATATAAAGATAAGATTTAAAAAATCGGGGAAAAATGTTAACCCATTCAAAAGTTATTGATTTGATGACTCATACCCCCAAAAAAGTACACTCTACGCAATTGAAGACTTTTAATTCTATATTTTACTTACATAATACATATCTTTAAAGGATATTTAAATACTAATAAAAAATACATTTTTAAATAAAAAATATTAGCTTTTTTCTGGCCTAATTTTTTAAAGGAATTTACCCTTTTTTAGTATTTTTATATCCATCATTAAAAAGATGGTGGTATATTGGGTTTGTCATTCCTTGTGTGACGTGTCGAAAAAATCATTTAAGACCCCATTAAGCATATATATTCGGGTTCTGGTAAGATTCTGAGTCGATCTAGCTATGTCCGTTCACCTGTCTGTTGAAAGCAGGATAGGGCTCGCAGGGACTACCTAGGGTTACGAAATTTGCTTCAAATATTTATCTTATTGTCTTATATAAGATTTGTTTGGTATTTAAAATGAGCAAAATCGGTTAATAAACAAAATAGTCTAGGGCCAAATACTAGTAACACATATTTTTCGGCTGATATCTCTTAAACCAAAGGAATGTACGACAGCGAAATTTTGTACAGGTAGTTCGAGGACCCATACAAAGTCGGAAGCCAAAAATGGACGTGATCCGCCCACCTCCCATATAAGGTGAAACATTAACGAAATTTTGTACAAATAGTTCAAGTGCCAATGTAATATCTAAAACAAAAAATGGGCGTGATCCGCTTATTCTCGAAAAATTATCGGGTGTGTAATAGATAGCAATGTTGAATAGATTACGAAGTAGACTGGTTTGGCAAGAATTGGTTTTAATATCGGGAAAATTCATCCTATACTTTTCCTATGTTCCTTTTGAACATAAGATGAATCCAAGGTATAATTCAGTAGTGGAAATGAGGAATATTTTTGTAGAAGGGATTAAAGACGTCTTTTCCATAAATAAACTTTCACATGAAGGCATTTATTTAATTAAATTCATTTAATGTTTTTACATAGGAAGAAAAACTGCATTCTAAAATCAAGTTTATTTTTCTTATTTTTCGCAAAAAACGTACTTAAAAATTAGGTAAGTAAATTAGGTATGAAAATTCTAATACTAAGTACAAATTGTACTTAAATCGAGCAATTGAATTTGAAATTAAGTCTAATTTGTAATTAAATAAATTTAAAAAAAATATGTATATATATATATATATATATATATATATATATATATATATATATATATATATATACAAACCTGATACATTAATTATTTTTGGAAATAAGTTTACATACTAAGTACAGTTTGTTATTTTATTTATTTGCATAAATGATCATATACTTTTTATTTTATTGATGGAAGTTGATGGACGAAAAACATCCAGCAGCTTTCATCAATTTCTCTATCAATGAATTGTCAAATTTTGTTTCTCTCTTGCTCTCGCTTGCAAGATTTTAAAAGTAAACGAACGCCATTTAGCAATTTCCAGCAACATTTTGTGATAATCATCACAAAATAACAGTTACGCGAACACAGCTTATATTGGGTAATGTTTTCGCAGTAAGTACTTGTCGGTGGATTACGCACTGAGATTTAAGTGATTTAAAAAACCTGATCGCGATCCTATCTGCTTCTCCATCTGTACACCTATGGAAGTCGTAAACAAAGGTTTAGTAAACAATAATTCTTTCTTTATTTCACTTTCTGCTATAAAATAAAAGTTGGCTTAAATTGGAAACATCAGTCGTTTCATTACAATGCAGGCTATCAATTTATATTTTTAAGAGTTATCTAACAGAAGGATCTCATGGCTTATTTTGTGAACTTATCTAACAAAACAAGGTTTTATTAAAAGTTTAACAATTTTAGCTTTTGCTATTAGCATTGATATATTGTACGAATCTTCAATAGATTTTTCCTCATCTAAATGACATACACCTGTGGAATTAAAACTTTGGCATAACTATGTATGCCAAAAAATAAAAAATTAACAAATACTATCAGAAAATTAATTTTTGTTGACCTATATCACCTAATCCAACAATCTTAGAAGGACGCTGATTAAAAAGAAACTTCATATTACGATATCTCGACTTAAGAAGTTTTGTCAAAAGTCCGCAGAAATGATTCTTATTACACTTCCAGCGATTGAAAATCACGGGTACAGTACATTTTGTCTCTTTGGCCCTCAATTCAACTTTTATTAGACGGAAAACTTTGAGGCTTATAGAGAAAATCATAAATGGGCAATAACTGTCGCACATATAGGGAAGATATTGTCCTGACATCGATACTGGCGCCGCACAGTGACTCAGAAGTAATTTTATTGGTCAAAAGTCCAATTTTTTGTTAACACCGATTTCCAAAATTTTAATGCCATTCAATAATAAACATATTGAAAATAAGATGATCAAAAACTTAGATCAAAATATTGATGATTGTGGGCATGGTATGCTGTTAGAAACAAATATTTTTTGTATTATTTTAAAAAATGTCACTTTTGTACATTTGATCAGAAGTAAATGATCATTACTCACAAACTATTATCGATAATTGGCTGCATTTTTTTGTTATTTTGGTAGGATATTAGTCACTGTACGTTTATACCCGCTATGTTATTAAATGATTTTTTTTCAGGTACTATATTTTAGTCAAATTTTAATTTTAGTGAAATAGACTTTTGAGAGTCAAAAGGAGTTAAAAAAATTTTATTACCAGAAAAACCCCCATATATACTTGTCTGGACCCGCCCGTAGATCACTTTTTTAATTTGAATGAAACTACTCCCAAAAAAATCAAAAACAAGCAACATGTTTATTAAAATACTTCAGACACACATATGTTCATGGTGTCATTTGTACAACTGCGATTGATAAAGAATTTATAAGACAAAACAAATGATATTTCGAAAAATCAAACACCGTCTTCTGCGAAATACTGCAGGCCAATTAAATTTTAATTTAAAAAAGAAGTCAGTAATATTAGAACCCAAATTAGAATACTATTTGAGTTAGATATTGACGGTCAAACAATTGAGGTAACCTACCAATTAGTGCTAACGAAGATAGATAGAAAAATAGGCCAGGCTTTGACTGACACAAAGGCTTCATCCCGCTGCCCAAGTCCCGGAAAAATTATTAGATAATACTAATGCATATGAATTTGAATTACCACCGATACCTACAAGAAAACGATTAATGGAACGCATACTAAAAAATCAGTTATGATTTGAATTTTAAGCCTACAGCATCAATAAGAAACAACCAATAAGAAGTTAAGAAGTTTAAAAAAGAAACATGTTAAGGATGAATTTCTCAATTAAGGGTTGATTATAGATCAACCAAAACAAGGATCAGGCACTACGAATGATGGGAACACAGCAAGAAGGTTCTTTTCAGATCCCGAAAGAGCATCTGAAATAATAGGTTGATATAAATCTTATTTCAAGATTTAAAACAAATTGATGCTAGAAAATTTATATACAAATATCCATGGAAAAATATGTCTGCAGCATTTCACAAAATGCTTTATCATGGAGAAGATGTCATTAAGCATCATTTAGTACTACTTGGAGATCTATCAGAGGAAGCCCAGGAAAAAAGGAATAATGATTATAGATTTTATGGAGAGCACAATACCAGAAAAATATCACGAAATCTTACAAATGAGGGTGTATTTAATATATTACAGGCAACGTCAGATTCGCTCATCTCTAGCATTCAAAATCAATGGATTCTAGTGGAACCTCTTCTAGAATTGATAAACTGTTTAAAGTTATTAAATTTTTTTTTCTATCTCCTCATAACTTTTTTTTTATAAGTAAAGCTGATTGAAAAAAAATCCACATTTTCATACTATAGCATTTAGTAAAAAACTAAAATTTAAACTTTAGCCTTAAATTTCTCAACAACTGGTGAACCGATTTTAATGAAATTAAAACTAGAGAAAAATTCTAGAAAATATCTCTCCATCAAAAAACAAAAAACAATTTATAAAATATATCTATCGATTCAAAAGTTAAAGCATTTTGGCCGATAAAAAACGATTGTGATCAACTGTGCGCCGGTGTGCTTGGAACAAATTTTTCAAAGACATTGCCCATCGATTTTCTAGGCAGAGATTTACGCCATCTTCATTTGTACTAGATAATGCTTGAGGAGAAATTCGAAGGGTTTACATATATATGTGATGCCATACTTAGTTTATACACAGTTCTTATTTGCGATTAAGGTTATTTGTAAATAAGGAACTCCCTGCTTATACGCAGATGGCAGATTGTAAATAAAAAGATTAATTTGTTCTATTATTATTTTTTTTTCTTTCCACAAAATTATTCAATATTTATCAGATTTTGAAAATACAAAAAAATATCAACATATTATACCTTATTTGCAAATAATCTTGTTAATCAGTAATTCTTTTCGTGAGTTAGTAAGTTACAATAAAAAAATTATACGGCAACGCTTTACACTTTTATTTGCAAATAAAAACTACGTATAAACTAAATATCATACAGCTAAGCCAACTGCTTAGCAAACAGGGTAACTCGACTAGAATCATTTTTCGGTATCACTGTGAGATATTCTAGAGGAAAGTTCAAGTCCTGTGTTGAGGGAGAATTAGCTCAACTAAGGAAGAATATCTGCAGGCTATGAGTCTTATTTCAATATCCCACGAAGATCCCAGATGTTGCTATTGTTCGACAAGAGCAAATATCTTTTAGACATTTTGTTAAAAAAAAAAAAAAGCCAACAGCATCAGAATAGGGTTGAACCAATAACCTTCTGGTTATTAATCCAGCGCTCTAGTCAACTAATCCACGTGATTGCAATATTACTGTGCCATTTTAATTTTTAGTACTTCTTTATGTAATATAGAGTAGGCAAATAATAATGAAGTTTAATTACCAAGAAATTACTTTAATAAGTAGTTGCCGAAAAGCTTTTGCTGGGAAGTTACAATTTTCTACGACATTCGGATCATGTATTACATGTGTAATCATTTAATCTCAGAAGCGCCAACAAAAAGTAATTAATTTATTTTAAAATAATGTTTAATTATCATAAATGTAAAGGAGTAAAATATATTAAAATTTATATTACATACACTTTAAAGTCTTACCTTAAAAACCGTTTACAAAGCAATAAAAAATGCACATTGTATATAAATTTAAGGAACTGATTCTTTATTCTAAATACATTCTCTAAATACAACACTCAAAACACGACACGAGTTTTATTATTATTATTTTTTTTTTAATTCATGCTCAAACTGACACCTCATTCAGAAAAGACTTTGACAACAAAAATCAAACAAACTCTCAAGCCTTTTAAAATTCAAACTTCACAAAAGACATGCAACATTTTTTTTTTTTTTTTTTTTTTTTTTTTTGTATTATAAAATGTTCTTAACTGAAAAAATAATATGTAAGTACATAATAGAGTAAGAACTGTTTATAAATAAATTGACAAAGTTAAAATTTTATAGTAAAATTTTTATTCCATTGAGACTTGAATGGAAAATGCAGCCAACAACAATTTATGATTGAAAAATATAAAAATATAATAAATCTAATGAATTAAAATTCACAATGGAGTTCGTTTTTTTTTTCAATCGATTATGTATTTTTAATTTATTTATATTCTTTTTTGTTGTGTAAGATCAGTTGTAATGAATTAATTTTATATGTCATGGAATTTGTTTAAGTTGTTTTGTTTTTTTTTTTTAATTTTTTTCAAAACTGATCAAACAGAAATCAAACGAACAAAAAAATATGACTTCAATGATCGATTGATCAATTACCACATTTGTACAACGACGCTTGAGTATAAACAACATATGGTTTGATTACTACATGCATTCATTATAAACGTTGCCACTTTTTGTACCTGTTAGTCGTTGTTGGACATGTTATAATCACAATAATCTTCTTTTCAATTAATTATTCATGTTACAGATCTCTAACCAGTTTTTCTTTGTCTGCAAATATTATATATTTTTCTACAAATTAAATTCTTTTCTAATTGAATTCAATAAATACATGTTTATTTGCTAATAATTTCAACTACAGTTTTTATTAAGGATACGCATAAATTACAGGTTTGAAACCATACTAAATTTAAAAATCACTTGAGAAGTAGAGAATAAAATATGCACTTTTAGAAGTGTTACCAAGGCAAATATAAGATCACTAAATTTTTGGCGCTATATCATTCTATATAGTGCAAGGTAGGGTATAAAAAAATCTATATAAAAATAACTGCTGCATTTCGCTACAAAAAATTCTATCTCATAGATACACAAAAGAACAAGAAAACAAGAACAAGAACAAGAAAAGTACATCTAAGTATAAACAAATTGCTTGCTTTATGAAAGAGCGCCAAGTATACAAAAGCTCTCAATAAAAATAACCGGTTACCTTTTTTAAATTGTTGATCAAAAAAAAAAAAAAAAAAAAAAAAAAATAAATAAAAACAAACTTCATCAAGAGTAAATAAATATTAAGAAGAAAAAGAGTTTTAATAGAAACATTGATGTTCATACAATGTTTCAGCAATGCATACATTGTATGAATATAGCATTAATTAGAAATGGAGTCATGAATACAAATGTGACTTAACAGCAATAACAAAAATTATAAAAATGTTTGTCATACATAAATCGTTAGAGAAACATGAAAAAACTGGCAAATTGTTTCTAAATTGTACACAAGTTTGTTAGTCATTATAGAACTGCCTACATTTATTATGGCGTCGTAGGAAAAATGTTAAATGTTTCATAAAGGATAAACTAATAAAGAATTAATATTAATTTAATAATGGCATTGTCACAATGTATTATTGCTAAGTTTGCCCAAAATTCCCTCTAAATCCAGCACTGTAAAAACATAAACAAAAGTTTGTTTACGATCATACTCATTTGTAGAACATATATACTCTTTTTTATGCATCTCTCAAAAAGTTCATAAACCTTTAAACTCTTTTTATGTTTTTTTTTCATTTCTATTTCTTTTTTCTCATTCGTATTACTTGGACACACACAGTTACATACAAATGCACATATATTTTTTTCATTTTGTTTACATTTTTAGTTTCTTTGGTTTTATTGTTTGATTATTTTCAATACAATTAAATTAATTAAACTCAAACTCTCAGCTCGTTGTATAAACAAACTGTAATTCTCTTACTCAATTTAATTGACTTTAATACTTAACCCTTTAAGGGATGAGTTTGTATAAAAAGCAATAAATTCTGTAGTTATTAAGATATCACAATTTTATTCTGGGTTTCTGAGTTTAATTAATTAACTTATTACTAGATCATCAAATCAACTATTGGTACTGTAAAAAATAAAAAAGATGGCTAAAAATGCAAAATACCGGGAGGAGTATTGTCTCCTCTACTTTGGAATATTTTCCATTAAAATAAACTGCTTATGAAAATGGTTCCTTAATAGACTGAATAGGCTCTATCTAACAGTGTCAAATATATTCGGACCGTCAAGCTGCAGTTTACTTAATCAAATCTTGTACTTCATCAAATCTAAATCACAATTGACGGATATCAGTAAATGAGATAGCGATATATGAATATCATGGTCATATAAGTACCTGAACAAGGAACCAGTCAAAGTAAGTGTATTAGGGAAGATCTGACAATAAATGGAATTACACTAGGATACACATGTTAACAGTTTCTGTGGTAGTCTCCGAATTACATGAATGAGTGCAATCTGGACTCACCTATGACACTATTTTTGTAGGGTGTCTCTAAGACATATCTTGATAGTTATAGCTACTTTGGACACTTTAGATTTGCAATTTATAACGATGTTTGTAATGGATCTATTATTAACGAAAAGAATAAGTAAAATTTTCATCCCTTATGTCTCTGAGTTTCTTGAATATCTTTCTAGTCATTATTAATTACACAGGTATATACAAAGTTTTGGCTTGAGCACATTAAATTGGTTTAGTGTTGTTTAGAACTCAAATATACGCTCTTTTTTAAAATCGTTTTCGAGATAAAAATATTGTTTTTCTATATTTGAGATCTAATCACAAATTTGTTAAATAAAAAGTAAATAAAATCGGAATTGAAGAGCGACCCAACTGAATCGATTACATTGTTTTGAATCTGTTTCACTTATTAAAATTCAGCAGTAGGATCTCAGCATGTCCTCCTTTTGTGTTTTGCTCCCTTTTCTAAAAAATTGAAACGGAAATAAAGAAAATTAAGTGTAAAAGGAATTCGGGCTCCGAATTTGTGGTAGTTTAACCACTAATTCTCCATAATTAGCTTCAAATCAGGGAATTTGCGATTACCAAGAATGTTGCGAACAAAATTTTGGAATTATGCTACCGCTGGCAGTTTATTGAATGTTAAATATTTAAAGATTCCATACGTCATTAAGTTGTTGTGTCGCCTTTGATTTTTGTTCTTCATGGCTAACCATTTCACACTGGTCAAAATCTCTGATCCAGCATCATTTACTTTTAATTTTGAAAGCTTTAAATCGGCAAATATTTTATAGCCTACGAATTATCAATACTTCACTGAGTAAATTTACATTTTTTACTTACATTTCGGTTTCGCACAACTTTAAGCGGTCAAAAATAGCATATGTTGCAACAACTTTATTGAAAGAATACCTCGCCCATTTTCTCAGTTTGTGTTTTTTCTCATTTTAATGAAGGTGGTTTTTAGGGAATTCACTCGAATATTGTTTGTTCGATTAATCGACAAATTAAATACAAACAATCGTTCGATTAAATTAAAATCAATAATTTCGAGTAAAAATTTATTCGAGCAAATTATGTCGATTAATCGAATAATTCGTATAAAAAATATTTTAAAAATTTCCTTTCTTTATCACTTTTAAAGATGTTTTAGTTTAAGTTTTTTTAAAAAATTTGCTTGAAAACAACTGTTGATAAATTTTTATAGAATGTTTAAAATCTAAATGTTTTAGAATGCCACCAAGATTTTGAACTTGATTTGGAAAGAACATATTGCTAGTACTACGAATGACAGTGCAACCGATATGTCAAAGTATGGTGTTGATATGCCAATAGAGTCTCAGCCTAGTATAGAGGATACGATAGTAATGATTTGGATGAAACTTGTGATATAGTAGAGATTTGAACTTAAAGTTGGGTTAAGCAGTAAACTTATACTCTTTATTAATAATCGCTGAACTTTATCAAAAATAATTCATTAATGTGCCTTATTAAATTTTAATTTACTCCGAACATTAAACATCACCTAAGATAGTCTTAGGCCAAAGAATTACGTAAGTATAGTTCTTACATAAGCCATAGTTCTGGCTTTATAAAGGCAAAGGAGAAAAATATATTCAAATTTTAATTACATATTATTTTTCAAAGACTATTTCAGAAGGGCAATTCAAGCATTTTTTGTAAATTAAGTGGACCCAATTAATGAAGGCATATTTTAAGTGTTTTTTAATAAACATTAGAAAACGAGCAAAATTTTAAGGTATAATTTACTCGAATAACTGAAGTAAATTAAAAACTTTATTTGATTATTCGATTTTCGAGTAATTTGATGAATGAATGAATGTTTGTTTGTTAGAATACCCATGAATACAAAATTGGACCGTTCAGTCATAAACCGGCCAGTCAACTTAGATTTTGTCCCAAGAAAGGCCTTATACAAATATATAAAATTATATCAAATATATATATACAAAATTATATCAAAATTCATTTGAATTGGTAAGAATAGAACTCTCAAATGTTTTTATTTAAAAATTAATAAATTGATTTACAAATATTTTAAATTCGAAACAAAAGATGGAAATAAAATAAAAAGTATTTTAATTTTTTATTTTATTTACAAGTAACACCTATGATAGAATAGAGTAATTCCATTTTAAATTTAAACCGATTTTGATAAAATTTGGGGTATGTGTAGAGGGAGATATAGAGGTGTGTAAAATTAAGATTTTTCTTATTTTTATTTTGAGAACTTTGGCAACCCTATAACTTTGAAAGTGATTAACATATTTATTTAAGTGGTCATAACTTTTGTTATATTTTTTTCTCAGTGGATTTATCAAAACTTGTATTTTAAATTTTTGAAATATTTTTAATTGAAATTTTTTTAAAAATATTTTTAATAACATATTTTTTTAAGAATTTTCTTTAGTGACGTGTATCTAAAAAAGTCCATCTTTATTTTTTTTTTTTTATATATTTCTTTTGAAAGAAGCCTTTTAGATTTACTTGCTACAGAGAAAATTTCAGAAAGGTCAAAAATTTTAAATTTAAAATGGAATTACTCAATACTCACTTTTATGTAGATTAGTGTATATTTTTAAAAAGTTTTATCATCAAAAATACAATAACGTAAAAATCTGAAACGTAGTTTTTAACATAAATTACGAAAGGTACTAATTTTATTTGTATAAAATGTTTAATATTTTTTTAATCTTAGAAATGGCATTATACTTTTATATTATTTAATTTTTCGTTAATTCAGTACAATTTATAGTATTTCGTTATGTTTTATTTAATAAAAAAAATTTCTTTATAAGAAATCGTGTCCTTTATTCTTATATCTAAAGTCTTAAAAAATTTCCAGAAATTTCCGGGAAATTGATTTTTTTGTTCCTGTTTCCCGGGAAAAGAAATATTGCGGGAAACCAGTTACCGCACATATTGAAACAGAATCAAAAATTTTTGGAAATAAACCTGTAACTTCTAATCGGCTAATTTCACATAGGCGTAGCAGAGGAGATACAATTTTAAAATTGAAAAATGCAAAAATTACGATTTTGCGTTTTTTTTTTTTGCCGAAAAAGTGTCTACATCCTTTTTTTCTAAAATAAAATTTTCTTTAAAAATATATAATAACTTTACACTTTTCTAAAAGATATCTTTACAAGAATAATTTTAAAGTAGAAAACAATCCCAATAACCCAAGCGCTCTAAGTCTAAATCTGATCTATTTTATATAAAAGTTTTGACTTTATGTTCTATATGTTCTAAAATCACAAATCATGAATCTACAAACAGAATGCAGTTTCGGAATTTATAATGTGTTCTTAATGTGTTTTCAATCGCTATCTCTGGGACATCGCAGAAATATTGACTTTATGAGCGAAAAAGTGAGAAATCCCATTTTTGGGATTTGCGACGATTGTAGGGAGTTGTAGGATACTTTTTATAAAAAACCTTAAAGTTTTTTTTTTTTAATATTTTATTATTTTAAACAATAAAGTCCATAATTACCGAAAATTTTGTTAAGATATCTTAACTAACAGAGATTTATTATGGTTTTTGGTTTCTCTAGAAAAAAATTTTTTATGAAAATTTTATTTTAATTCCATTATAAAAGATTACATGATATATTGAAGACAGGCAATATATTTCACAATAGTTGGCAAATATTTAAATAAAAATATATTTTCAAAATAACTAGCAAATTCATTTATATCAGTAAAATTCATAAAATAATGAATCTTTGTTTTGTTTCGATTCCAATCTAATTTATTTTTCTCTGTTGTTTTAGTATTTTTTCAAAAAGGAATATGTTTGCAATTTATTTAATAATTTACCTCTAACCCCAGTTTATGACATTATAAGGGTTAATTAAATGTAAAATATTTTAATTTTTTCATCCCAGAATCAGCATTCTTATCAAAAAAGATATTGTATTTATTTATTCAAATACCGGAATTCTCAAATAAGTTACTTCTGTTCCACATCTAGTACGTCTTCATCTTATATTACTCTTGCTGTTTTAGTTTTCAATTTTTTTTTTTTTCACGAATATTAAAAATAAAATTTTAATATTGCGTATATTTATTCATTTGCGAGCTATTGTAAAAAAACTTGTCTTTCATTGATTTTAGTTCATAATATTTAGGAATAATTTATTAAATATTAACACTTTTTTTTTTTTGAAATGAATTAAAAGTCAAGAAAACTTAAAATAAATTGTTTAAATTTTCATTTATATTTTCAATTTGTTTGAGATTTTCTTCAGAAAATTTTGGGTTTTTACTGATTTTCAGCTACATTATGGGAACAGAAGAAAAGCGCTTTTTATCAAAATTATGTGCTGCAGAATGAGAGCGAAATTATGCAATTTGGAATTTTGAAATTTTAAGCTTTTGTTGTTATTATTTTCATGTGTAACATGTGGCAATGTAATGAAGCATTTGGTTAGAATTTATTGGGGGAAAACTTTTTGTGCAATGGATTTATTTAATTTTGGAATCGGACTAATAAAAATATTAGTTGAATTAAATTAAATTTCCAATTACAATTCTAATTGATTTGATTAGAAATGTTAATTGAAATTTAAACTAAATAACAATTATTTATAGTTAATTAATATTATCATTTTGGTAATTGAAGCAAAATCAATAAAAAAATTTGTTAATATAAGTAATTTAGTAATTGAAATCCATTTTCATTTTTTTTTCTGTTTATTATCTTCTGATTCTTATTCTATGTTTCATCCAATTCCTTTCCATCAAACACACATCATAATATGTTCATTTCCTATCTATCTTCACTATTTTCTCTTGATTTGCAGAAAACACAAAGAGAACCTAATTTTCTATATTTTTATTAAAATTTTATTATCATATAAACCTAGGAGCAAATTTGAAATTTCGATATCGATCATAATTTTAGTAGAATATAAATGGAAATTTCGATTTCCCTGTTTAAGGTGATCCAAATTTAATCAACACTCACGAAACTTTTTACAGTTTGTAATTAAGTTTTTGGATTTTATAACAAATAAGATAAAGTCAAAATTTTTTTATAAAACATGTCAGATTCCGAAGTTCCTAGATAAATTGTATAACCATTTAGAAAATCATAAAATTTTATTTGAATGTAAATGATAATTTATAATTTTAAGCAATAGAAATTAGTCGGGATTCACACAAAGCAATTTTTCTGCTGCAATTCTGTATTCGTTGGTGGTAAAGAGAGGAGAAGGGAATACTAAGCTTTAACATTCTCTTTAACTCTCACGCATACGAATCAGAATTGCGGCAGGAAAAATTTATATGTATGAACCCCGAGTTATTAAAGAACTAATTTCTTGTAATTGTACAAATTCAGATTTACTGTATGAAAATGTTGAAAATTTCGACTGTTGCGTTAAATTTCTCTTTGCACTCAATAGCATATATTATGTATGTAATATTTCCTTAAAACGAATGTGAATGAAGGATTAGTTCTTATACAAGAATTAAAAAAAATAAAAAAATATATATATATACATATATACGAGGGCGGATCAATAAGTCCGTGACTTTTCGAACTTCCCTCGTAGTTATATGAAATGCAACACTATTCCCATCAAGTACCACCTTTTAATAGACTACTGTCAAATTTTGAGCAAGTGTCGTCATTTACTTTGCATTTAACAGCTGTTCAAAACATACAACCTAAAGTATGTATGAATTTCGAGTGCTCATTAAACATTATTTTTTGCGAAAAAAAACCGTCAATAAAAGCAAGGAAAAGCTAGATAAATACTATGGGGACTCCGCACCATCGATTTCAATGGTAAAAAGTGGTTTACTGACTTTCGTTGTGGTCTCACAAGTACAAATGACGCTGAACGTTCTGAACGGCCAATTGAAGTCAGTACACCCGAATATGTCGAAAAAATCTACGATATGTTAGCCGACCGAAGAGTAAAAGTGCGTGAGATTTTTTATGCCATAGTCATTTCATATGGCAGTGTGGTTTCGATTTTAAATGATCAGCTGGGTTTAAGAAAGTTATCTGTAAGATGGGTGCCGCGTTTGCTCACAATTGACCATAAACGTAAACGTGTGACAACTTCAAAGGATTGTTTTACCACAATCCCAATGAGTTTTTGCGGCGTTTTGTAACTGTGGATGAAGCATGGATCTATTACTGTACTCCGGAGACCAAACAGCAGCCTAAACAATGGGTTTATCCGGGTGAACCTTCTACGTAGAAGGCAGAGGTAAGTTTGTCGGCCAATAAGGTGATGACAACAGTTTTTTGAGATGCAAAAGGGAAAAACAATAAACGACGAATATTATGCCAACTTTTTAGACCTATTTAATGAGAATTTAAAAAGTAAACGACCCCATATGGCCAAGAAAAGAGTTATTTTTCATCAAGATAATGCACGGGTACACACGTGTGCAGTCTCAATGGTAAAACTCTATGAATTGGGCTACGAATTGGTACCTCATCCGCAATATTCTCCGGATTTAGCCCCTAGTGACCACTTCCTATTTCAAAACCAAAAGAAATGGCTCGGTGGAAAGAGATTCAGCTCCAACGATTAAATTATTGACCAAAAAAATGCCTATTTTAAGGACCTCGAAAACTCCTATTTTTTACGTAAAGTAAATGACGACACTTGCTCAAAATTTGACAATAGTCTATTAACAGGTGGTGTTTGATGGGAATAGTATTGCGATATTTTTTAGAACTTCCCTCATAGTTATATAGTCACGGACTTATTAATCCGCCCTCGTATATATATATATATATATTGAATCAATCATTACTTTATAGACATGAATTTAGGGAATTTTTGTTGCAGAAAAGGGTGAATATTTTAGTTCGGGGATTGAGATTTTCTTATAACTGCATCTTTTATTTAGCTAATAAAAATGAAAATTTGGTCAAAAAGATAATATAAATTAAATTTTAACTTAAATGTAATTGTAAAGAACTTGTTCAAACAGTATTTAATATGCTTACGGTCCCTACAAGCAAAGTATGTGTTTCAGTTAAGAGTTTAAGGGCCTGATTCAGTACGACAATCAAATTGTTACAAATTTTATTTTCAAACAATTTGATTGTCACACTGAATCAGGCCCTAACAAAAACCCAACTTCTACATATCATGTAGTATGAACTTCAGGAGGCATTTTTACTCGTTAATACACTCAAAAAATTATGTAAGTAAACATAAGAGAAAAATCAATAAAAACATTTATAAATTCATTAAAAAAACAGAAATTTCAATTATTTTTGAATGTTGATTTTTAACTAACAAAAGCATTAAAAATTAATGATTTTTCAATTATTTTAAAAAACTTTATGTAACTTACCAAAACAGTAGTAGCTACTGTTTTTTCATTTATTTTAAGCTACAAAAACTTACATAACAAAGTAGTATAAATTACTGTTTTATCTTTCATTAAAATTAAGAAAAAAATAAAACATGAATTTTTGGTATTTGTTCTTTATTTCTAAAAATACTCGTATCGCGAAATACTTTAATATACATACAAATAATGATAGCAAATGATTTTGATATCAATTTAATATTACCTATACATAAATGTGTCTTTGTGCTTAAAAACAAAATTATTAAAATTTGTTCTTCCTAGGAAGTAGTTGTAGTTTCTCTCGTCCTGCTAACATTTTTAGCGTGATTTCATTATCATGTCAGGAGTTTTCTAATCTACAGAAATAAGATAATTAAAATGTAATCAAATGTTTAAAACAATGTTCTTATACTCTTACCCGTTGTTGAAAATAAAGGACTTTTCGTATTCATTCCTCTTATCTGACCACGCTTAACTGAAGAACACTATATTTTATCACCAGTGTTGCCAGTTTAGTTTTTTTAAGGCTAAATCTAGCCTTTTTTATTTTGCTTTTAGACTCGAATTTTCTTTTTTTAGCTTCTAGCTTTTTTCTGGCCTTTTTGACTTTTAAAATCTTTTTAAATAGGCTAAAATGTTAGTATTTCAACAACAAAGAAAATAATTTCTTATTTACTATTACTATTATTAATTTTACGGAATTTTGAAATGACAAAATTTGTTCTTTTTCACAAAGAATGAAAATTCACAATCAATTTTCTGATATTGTCAGTAATGAAACTTATTTCAATAAGAAAGAAAACTGCTGCTCTTTAAACTTCAAAAATAACAGTGGATAATTCAACTGTATTCAATCAGGTCCAGAGGATGCACTCAAAAAATCTTGTATTTACTGATTGTAGTTTATTTAGAAAGTTTCACTTTAAGTTAAAAAATCATTAAAATTTAGTTATTTCTCAAAGAAAATTGCTTTTAAACTTTTTGTACATATTGTTCAAAAAAATAACTATCACAAAAAATGATTTTTAATTACTGTTAATATTTTCAGTTATTTTATAATATAATTTTTCATTAAAATTCAAACATTTTATAATAACAAAGGTTTTATTGATAAAAATATTGAAATTAATAAAAAAAACGTATATATTATATGTACCAAAGTGTATCAAGTAGTCAGACTCTTTGGCAGGAGTACTTAATTCTAAGTATGTGTTAGTAACAAAAAGTTAATTAAAATAAGTTGTCAAAAATGAATAAAAAAAAAAATATTTTGTGTTTTGTGCGAATTAGACTCATTCTCAAAATAAAAGTGGGCAAATGGCGTTTCAAAAAATTATAAAATAGAGTGTGATTGTGTAAAAAGTGTAAAAGTCCTTAATAATTTAAATATTTGTAGGTAATTTTTTTTTTTCTGTTCTTTCTTTATATTAGTTTTCTCACAATTCATACGACACCCCTATATGAGAGAGAAAAATATTACCAAAAGAAAGTCCGAAAGTTTAAACAATATATAGTAAAATGCATGTTTGTACAAATATCTGTTGGATATTACCTTGGCTCAGTGTTGCCAGGAGGTGAGAAAAAAAGAGGCTAAATGACCCAAAAAATAAGGCCAGAAAAACGCTAATATTATTTGATTTAAAAAATTATTTATTAATTATTTGTTTATTTATTTATTTATTTATTTTTTTTTTTTTTGTTCTCAAATATCAAAAACAATATTTTTTTAAAGATGCTGTAAAATTAGAAATAAAACATAGACAGCTCGCTCACAAAATTCCCATACAAATTTGGGTAATATTTCATATGAACAATGACCTACCCAATGCTTTGAAGTGATCTTTCGTCATTTTTGAATTATACTTAATACTTTTTTGATTAATCAATTTCAAATTTTCGGGCGATTTTTCATTTTTATAAGATTTTTTTTAAATATATGTATTCATTAATAGTTTCTATGGTTAATGGACTTTATTAAAAAATAATTATAATCATTGATTAAGCAAGTCCATAAAATGAGTTAAGTCATATATTTGATTTGAAAAATGAAAGGGCTCAGGTGAAAAATTTTGTTAGATATATAAAATGCCGATTTTTTTTATGCGAATTGAAGTTAGTATCGGTTGTTATATATAATTTCAAAATTCAAGTTTTTTTGAAAGTTATTCTTTGGAAATTCTGTTCATATTGATAATTTTTGACGATTTGTTCAGACATCTATTATATCCTTTAATATTTTTATTGTTATGTTATCCTAGGTCGGGGCTACTCCCGCTTTGGTGTTACCTAGCAGGGACCTTTGGGATGGAGTAGAAAAGCTCTATGGAGGGTGCGCGGTCTTCACGGACGGTTCGAAAATGAAAGTTGGCACTGGTGCAGGTGTATACTTTATGGGAACTGATATCAGACGATCCTACAAATTGTCTGACGGTTGTAGTGTCTTTCAAGCAGAGATTCTTGGCATTTATAAGGCTCTAGGCTTGATTGAAGGGAATGTTGAACGAGGGTCTGAGATTACTATCTATGTTGATAGTCAGGCGGCGTTATTGGCTCTGACTAGTCATTTTATTAGGTCCAGACTGGTACTTGAGTGCAGAAGGGAATTGAGAAGGTTAATGGATTCCTATATGATGAGACTCTGTTGGGTTCCTGGTCATTGTGACATTCTTGGCAAAGAAATAGCCGATGAGCTAGCTCGCAGTGGCTCGGAGCTAGATAGGTCTTTCATAGAGTCATCTGTTAAGATTCCAATTGGGTCCTTCTTTAGGGCCATAGGAGAGTGGACTCTGGACAACACGAATCGAGCCTGGAATGACAGATCGGACTGCAGAGTTTCTAGGGCATTATGGCCTAGCTTAAAACTGGCGGATTCCAAGCATCTTCTAGGTATGAGTCGTGGTAGTCTTAGAGTCATAGTAGGTATGATTACGGGTCACTTCCCAATAGGGAATATGATGAGTAAGTGGGACATTGGCACATCGGACTTTTGTAGAACGTGCGATGATGTTGAGGAGCTAGAGACAGTGGAGCACATACTCTGTCACTGCGTAGGGCTTCAGCGTAATAGGTTGAGGTGGTTTGGAAGCCATACACTACATGAACTAGGTGAGGTTAATGGCAAAGGACTTGTCAACCTCATAGGGTTTGTAATGGGAGTAAAATGGCTTAGGAACAATCATAACTGATTGATTGGGTATAGGTTCCACTTTTCCCCTTCCAACCTAACCTAACCCATCCTAGGTCGTAAAGATGCTCTAATAAGATTATATGAAGATCTTTATTGAAACAAAATCAAGCGTTTGAAAACCCCAAGGTGAAACTATGTACCATGTTGCATTTTCCTCAACCAAATTTGGAGTTTTATTATTCTTTTCGTTTGTATTGCATTTTTTAAATATTTTAAATAATTTAATAAATAACTATAATAAAATTCATGTGTTTATATTGATTGAAGATTTAATTAACTGTAGAATTAAATTAAAAAAATTATTGATTGATTTTAGTCAAATATTCACCACAATTCTAATTAATTTAATTAAAAAAAAAATTAATTGAAATTTAAATCAAAATCAATTACTATCAGTTAATTAATGCGTTAATATTAATAAAATTATGTATAGTAATAATTTCTTCGATTTACAAAATGGTAAAACCGAAGTTTAATATATAATGTATTCTTTCCAATACTGTAAAAATATTCATCCAAACTTGATTTCTATAACAAGAAAATATTTGTTAAAAACCAACAAAAAGTAATTATTTTTTTTATTATTTTTTTTTATAAGGTTTTTTATAATGTTTTTACAAGGGATTTTTTGGGGTTAGACAAAAAAAAAGTATATGGTAGCCCTGATGATTAGTCAGTTTAGTGTTCATACATATGTACGAGTACTATGTAAATAGATATAAACGTGATTTGCTTAAGAATTTATTTTCAAGTGCTACAAGTGCTACAACAATTGTAAATGCACTTCACATATGTAAGTTTACGCTTTTTGAAAACAGTAGTTACTTACGCAATACAGGTTTTACTCAGAATAGTTCATAAAGAATTCTCATTCCCATATATGCTGATATGCCTTTATTGTTTCTGAAACTTCTTTCTGTATTGGGAAACTGGCAGAAACTGTTATTCAACGATTCTGCTTTCTTTAAATTCCTTGGAATGTGTATTTACATTTTTAATTAAAAGGGTTAAATAATGTTTTTCCAGTTTTTACCTCCTTACTGTTAATGCCCCATTTTTAAGTTAAGTTTATTTACATTTTTTCTCTTTCCATCTTATGTTTATATTTTCTGTGTATTTACTTAAGTTTATTTTTAATTAAAAAATTATGAAAAAAAAAGTTTAGCAGACATTTTTAATGACGATCATTATGTGTTCCGTATGAGTATTTTGTATAAATATATTTTTGTCATCATAATTTCCTACTGATTTTATCTTCATTAAGTTATTAAACGTCGTCGTCATCATCATCATTATCATCATCATCGTCATCGCCAATATTAATATTTTCCCTTCCTAGATAAAGTCGTTGTTTCTCTTGGCGAGTGGTAACCATTGTTATTAAACACGACAACAACAATCACTATAATGGGAACAGCCACAACACCCAAATGTCATTAAAGATTTGATTGGGCTTGTTTCATTTAAATCTCATTTTGTTTCGTCTTTATGTAAAGAAACATAACATTGTAATTTTATTTAATTTTTTATGGCAAATTGATCACCAGTTATTAAAATTCATAAATACTGGTATCTGAAACATCTTTGTTTTGCAATTAAGCGTAAGATATCACTTAAAAAGGCTGACAACATTTATGCTTTTAAATTGTTTTCAATGTCACATATGAGTATATGAGTTTTACTGTCAGCATTGTCATTTTTTGAATATTATAAGACACAAAGTTATGTGTATTTAAAAAACATAAAATTAATATAATATTCGTTTATCATTATCAAAAATTTATTACTTTTTAACAGAGTACTAATTATTACAAATAAGAAAGAAAGTTGTTTTTTATATATGTTTTTATATATGTTTTTTATATATGTTTGGAAAAATAATTTTTGAATCACCACTCTATAGTTAATCCCAAAAGTATTATTTAATCTATTTCTAAATCTGTCATTACAAAAAAAAAAAAAGCATAGAAATGTTTTCAACACTTCTTCATAAATAAATAAATAAATATATATATATATATATATATATATATATATATATAGATATGTATATATAGATATGTATATATAGATATGTATATATGTATAAATATATATATATATATATATATATATATACATTAGTTTTACTACAATTTTATTAATTTACCACAATTAGATTCAATCAAAGTTTATTTCTTGTCGTTTTTTTTTTTTTTTTTTTTTTCTTTCTTTATTTTAAAATTTCTGTTACTGAAGATTTCCTTAAGTGACATTTACTTGAAGGAACAAATTAAAGACAATTTGTTGCATGCGTGCAAGCTACATACATACTCGCATGTATGGACAGATGGATGATGGGTTGGATGTAACTATTTACGTTTTAAACTTTCAATGCAATAGACATAATGGGAATGGGGGCACACGTACTGAAACATACAGACATGCACATTTTGTCATAGTTAAAGATTGCATAGTTAGGGTTTTCCCATCCCGGGATTTCCAGGAAATTTGCAATTTTTCGTGTTCCACTATCCCGGGAATTTCGTCCGGGAATTTCGCGAATTTTAAAAGCTCTTAAATTTATGAAAACTACTGGAATTTGAACAAAATCTAATTCATTTTAGTAATTTTTTTTTGAAGAAAATTGGCTTCAAAAACTCAGCTCGAAACTGAATCATAAAGACAATTTCATAGTTGTGTGACTTCCTTTCCTTAATGACTTCGACAGTACTGTTTAATGACAGACTAATTTTAAATTCATTCACTAAATACTTTAAAGATACTTGTAAATCTACATATTTTTGTTTAGCATAAAATTTAAAATTGGTAAATAGTGAGATTTTTCCTTGAGATTTAAACTTTATTTTTACACATTTCCAATTGGAATCTTAAGATGTCTCATCAAAATTATGTTATCTTCATACAGTCTGCAGATAAATGCCATTAAAGTTAGAATTTTTACCTTTTTTGGAAGTTTATAGGCCACACGCGCGTTTATCTAACAACATTTTATGAGGCTAAATGAGAGTAGTATACCTTAAATTTAAAGATGAGTGTAATCAGTATTGCCGTTTGGTTACATCTTCTATCTTCTATATATATAAAACAGGATGTGTGTATGTATGTAACATATAGACTCCAAAACGGCTGGGCCGATTTTGATAAAATTTTCAGGGAATCTTCAGAATATTCGGGCGGGTGACACTGTGAAGTCTGATTTTTGATTTTCGGCCTGCGAGCGGAGGGGCGTGGCAAAATCCAATTTTCATATTGCACCACCAATGACATATACATATATATATATTTTTTTTTTTTTTTTTTTTGATAGCCGTTGTCATGTTTTTCAAAACGAGATATCAAACTCTTAAATCGGTTATGAGGTTCCGAAGATATTTACAAAAAGCCTATGTTAATAATGATCCAATATCAAAATTTTAAAACTTTCGAAATGTTGCATTCAAAAATCCGAGTTTTGGGTTAATTTACAAAATATGTACATCATTTAAATCGTGTGGTAATACAACACTAATGTTTACTTAGGGCCAGCAACGTGGACCGGGTCAGCTAAAAGTAAAACGTTTAAAAATTATTTCAAAGACTTACATAGATTATGCAAATACATGGGAAAAAATACAAAAATTTTAAAATTCGACAAATTTTTTTCGGACTTTTTATTTTATGTCACATTGACAGCGCTTTCAACAAACAAAAAGCAATACTTCAGCGTTTAAAATCCGCTGGCGTGAATCAGTTTCGCGAGAAAGTCTAAAAGTTATCGCGGTTTAAAGATTGAAATTAAAAAAAAAAAAAAATCTCAAAATTTCAATTTTCACAATTTTCACTTATTATGATATTTTTAGAATGTTATTTGATGAACGTTCAGCATTCTTTTTAAGTTCTACACGATATACGTGGATTTTTTTTTATTTTTAAAACTATTTTACGATTAAACTATAGAAAAATAACCAGTAACTTTTTAGATCATACAATAATCTGTTTTAAAGAAGATTTTACGGGGGCCTTGATTATAGGATAAATCTTGTCAAAACCTTAGAATTGAGTCACATTCTAATAGTTTTTACGCCGGACCTTGGATGTGTCCAAGCAAAATGCGTTTAGATAAAAGTATCTCGTTTTTCCGTCAAAACTGATTTATTTTGACAGATTAAAAAAAATAGCATTAAAATAAACTACAGCTAGTCTTCCAATTTGTTTTATAAAATTCTAAGACATTTTTTGGCTTCCAAAAATGCTGAAGTAAAATCTGAAAATTTTGATAAATTTTCAAAAAGTTAAAAATTTTTGAAATCAAGTATTTTGATTTGCCTCTCCGACCACTCGACGTTAAAGCAATAAAAAACAAACTCAATTCACGCAGAAAACCGATTTTCTGAAAATAGTCCTGAGAGTGTGCCTGCGAAAAACTGTACTTTTTTTGCAAAGATTTGGAGAATCCAAACTCTGTTATTAAAGGGATACGTTACAAACGAGGCAGAATTATCTCGTTTTTAAATATATGACATTTAATTGCATCTTCATGACGGAGCGCACCTACAGACCAAAAAGTAGAAAATTATTAAAATAGCAAACATTTTGGTTTCAAACCTTGTAATCGTAAAACTTTGAGTAACGATAGAGACAACACATATAAAGTGATATTGTTACTCTATGCCTGGAGAGAAGTTCTCTTATACAACTCTAACACTTATACAACACTAACACCAAAAAAAAAAAAAAAAAATGAAAAACATTCAAAAAAACTGATTCGTTTCAATCACATGTTTTTAATTTTTCAATTTGAAGAACTGTAACTAATAACCTTAAACATCCTGGACCACAAAACTTTGAAATTTGATTATTTATAGTGTTGCTAAAATAATATTATTATCCATTTAGCCGAAAACAAAACCTTGTTCGAAATTATTATAACATTAACTCGGTTTCATTGGTTTTAAAATTGTTCTGTTTTTGCCCATATACAAAAATTTGAAATAAGTAACAAGTTTTTCCCAGCTTTCACAACATTTACCTCCTAGCACAACACCTCTGCTAAAGTGAACAAAATTTTAAAAATGCTCTTTTATTGCACGTAGCAATCTCCTGATCTTCGTAGCGGATGAAATTGTGAAGTTATTTTTTTTTTTTAATACATTTTCGGTTTTCAGAACTATACAAAAAGCAATGTTATCGTTAAAAACAGTATTACAATCCATACCAATGTGCAGGGGTCTTATATTTCGTGGAGGAGTCTTATATTAGATATGTGGACAATTGTGGACAGATACTTTTACTAAGTGTAAAATAAAATATATGAATACAGAATATTACGTTAATACTAACATTTATATCAATTTATGAACTTTAGGGTGATTCCCCAAAGTGGGCTTATATGGGAGCTTATATTATGGAGCGAATCTCATAAAATTTGTCACTATGATTCCTAATTACATAAAACTCATTTGTGCCGAATATAAACCTCATACTAACATTTGTATGTGATTTATGCATGTTAAAGTGATTTTCGGAAAGGGTTTTATATGGGAGCTATGGTCAATTATAGACCGATCTTCATGAAATTTGGCACAAAGATTGATACTTATACAAAACTTCCTTACAACGAATTTCATTAAAATATTGCTATATTTCCCAGGAGGACATTTATATGGGGGATAGGTAAATAATGGACCGATCATCACCAATTTCAACAGGCTTCTTCCTTGTGTCATGAAAGTCCCATGTGCTTTAAGATGAGTGTTGGATGATTTTTTCTGTTCGTTACAAACATCAACACAAACGCATAATACCCCAACCACCTATGGTGGTGTGGGGCATAAAAAGTATTTTTTCGTCTTTTTGAGAAGATTTAAGTAATGTGCTCTTCAGTTGGTTAAAAACTAAATTTGTGCATATGGAAAATTTCGAAAAGTTTTCGGCACATAGAAATAGATCCAGATGAATTAATACACTTAAGAAAATGATATCATTGTTATATAAATTATTACAATATTGTAAAATTGATTTTAGATCTGAAAAATGCTAAAGAAGTGCCATTTTTCAACAATATAAAATTGCATTATCTGTTTTCAAATGAATATGTTGATAGAATATTAAGTTAACTTAACTTATAAAATCAGACCTTCGTAACCGGTTAATTACGAAGACGATGATGACTAAAGAAAAAATATCTTTCAAAATATAGTGGACCTTCTATTAAATTTTTGGTACTTTCTATATCACTTTGCCTTTATTTCATAAAAAGCACAGATTGGAACAAACTAATGTAAATAAAAATTTATGACAAATTGTTCCGTATCCACCTTAAAGTATATCATTCGACTAAAAATGCATTTCTAAGTCAGTTTAACGTCTTTCTATAACGATTCTTATATTTTTTCACACTCCTAAAAAAATTATAACTAGATTTATTATTTTTTTTAAGCCACAGATATAGTTCAAAATTTTAAATCATTAACAATTTTCGCCATCGTTACTTTGAATAAATTCTCATTTTTTAATTTTTTTTTTTTTTTTTTTTTTTTGTTTTTTGTTGGGGAGAAGCTGGCTTCTATGCGCATTTTGCCGGTTGCTTAAGCAAGTTCATCAGGAAACCTTTCCCAATTACTTTAGAAAAACTAAAGATATATTAGAGTGTAATCTTTATGAACTCATTGAGAATTAAAATATCAAAGCAAAGCATAGAAACTAGTTTCCTACCAACAAATAAATTGTGAATTTATTCAAAGTAACTATCGCGATTATTAGCACAATATTAAAATTATTAATATTTCGTTACACGCAACTGAATTATTTTGAATTAACAATTAATCCACCACGGCGGCTTGTCTTCTTGGATTAAATATTTCCTTGATTTATAGCTCATACGTGGTAGAGAAAATCCTGTCATGTTACACTCTAGGATTGCTTCGGTCCTAGAGAGCGTAACAGTTTGGCAGGTATAAAAAGGTGCACCATTGCCTGGACTTGTCTCTGGGTCTATAATGGGAGAAAAGGACCTTCGGGGCCTGACCAGAGACTTAACACAATCTGGTACCAGGGAAGCCAGTAGCCCCTGGTACGGCAACACTGATTTGTCGGTGTTGTCGTACTGGACTGGCTGTTGGAGAGGTAGGGGTTTATAGGTAGGGGTTTATAGTTCCGATGTGCGGCAGGAGGTTACATAGCTCCAACTCCTAAGCAAGGGAGAGTGGACTTATCCAGACAATGAGTCTCTCGAATTGCCACCTGTGTGTTCTCAACAGGCACATGGGGCGTTGGTTGGCGCATTGTACCTCACCCAGTGGTAATACCACCGTGGGATAAGGCCGTCATGGCAGGTGCCCACGTTAATCTTGACCACATCTGTCATAAGTAATATGGCAAGCAAATTTAAACATTTACAACATTTACTTAAAGCTGGTAATTCCATCGGAATATCATTACTTTTATAATAATCTTAATCACGCGAATCAAAAATAAATACATTATTATTCAGACTATTATTAATTTATGAAATTTTGTATTTTGTAAATGTATACAAATACATGAAAATTTTGTAAAATAAAACCATGAAAAATATCTCAAAAAGTAGCTTTTGATATTGCATAAATATTTTGAGATGTTTTAAATATTTTTAGCAGGCTTCAAACTTTTTAGTTCTCGGTAATGGCAGCTACTTATTAAAGTAGTTCCTTGGTAATGATTCGTCCTTATTATTTGCCTACTCTATATTACATAAATAAGTACTCAATAGTATAACAGCACAGTAATATTGCAATCTCGTGGATCAGTTGGCTAGAGCGCTAGATTAACAACCAGAAGGTTGTTAGTTCAATCCCATTCTAATACTATTAATTTTTTAACAAATTGTCAAAAAATATTTTATACTAGAAAAGTTTTTGTCACTTAGAAAATTAAGTGCGAGATGGTGTACTGAGTAAGATGTTAATCAGTAAAAACGAATGGTTAATTTGTGCTCAAGTTCAAATCTCACTGACGGCAAAATATTCTGTTTTATTTTTATTTTCGTTTAGGTAAATATTTTTGAGTATCCCTAGAGTCTGAAAATAACTACATGAATTTGTGGACAACTGGAACAAAAATAACTAGTTACACAGGCAAAAAATAAGTAGTTTACTTTTATACCTTCTAGCTTACCAGGAAAGCAAAGTTTTTGCTGCGATATTTTAATATATGAATATGAATAATTGAATATGAGGATTGTAGTGTTGAAACTTTATAAAGAGAGTTGTTGATATAAAATTAAATACAATTTAAATCAGTTTAAATTGTTTTTGTAAACAATTTTTTAGAATTTCTGTTCTTTTAAGTACCCACATTTGTTATTTTACAATTGTAACGTTTAAAGATGGTCCAAATTTCGCTTTTTTATCTCTTGATTTGTAAGATGAATAAATCTAAAAAATTTTATCTTTTACGGGTTAAATTTTCGATAAACAAAAAGGGAATGAACATTTTATAACATACATGAAAATATATTAAGAAAAAAAAGGACTATCTGCCATAACTTTCCGAATAATTAATTAAAAAAAATTATTTTTATGTGCGAGATTTAGCAAATGTATTATAAATAAATCGTAGAAAAACTGATTATAAAATGTTGAAAAATAAGTGATAGAAACAGTCTTTATGCTCTCTTAAACAATTTGGGTTTTGCAGGCAGCCCTTTTTGAGTATAGGCCCTCGATACTCTTTAATACCTTTTCTTTCAATGACCCCGGAGATTAGTTAGCTGGTATTTTTTTTAACTATTATTAGTAGAATTTATAAGAGCTTAACGTTTTTATTCTAAATATTGAAGTAACTTTACCAAAATATGTTCACAAAAAATTTTAATTTGTTTTAAGAATAAAAACTATAAGTTGCAATAAATTGTTTTTATAAAATAAAATCTATAATGTTGTATTTTTGTGAACATTTTTGGAAGTCACTAAATATCCCAGCAAAAACTTTGCTTTCCTGGTAAGCTAGCAGGTATAATTGGAAACAAAAATAAACTAATTATTTTTTGCCTGAATAACTAGTTATTTTTGTTCGACTTGCCCACAAATTCATGTAGTTATTTTTTGACTCTAGGGATACTCAAGAATATTTACCTAAACGAAAATAAAAATAAAACAGAATATTTTGCCGTCAGTGAGATTTGAACTTGAGCACAAATTAACCATTCGTTTTTACTGATTAACGTATTACTCAGTACAACATCTTGCACATAGCATCCTAAGCGACAAAAAGTCTATTTAGTTTAAAATATCTTTTTAGAAATTATGTTATAAAAAACTAACAGCTCTAGCCAACTCATCCACGTGATTGTAGTATTACTGTGCTATTATACTATTGAGTACTTATTAATGTAATACAGAGTAGGCAAATAATAATGACGCCTCATTACCAAGGAACTACTTTAATAAGTAGTTGTTATTACCAAAAAAAAAAAGTTTTTGCTGGGATGTTATACTTGTACTAAAGGTCTGTACAAAATGTTTATATTAATTTTTTAAAGAAAATTAAAAAAATTATTAATTTTTAATCGAGAGTTAATCAATAAATCAAATTTTCTTTTTCCCTGTTTTAGAACAGTTAATGCATAGATTCGTATCACAAATCACAAATGTTCAATTTAGTTCGATTAACGATAACTATTACTTTTAATCCGGAATCCCGGGACATTGAACATTTTGTCCCGCTTCCCCGGGAAATCCAAAAGTCCGCTAAATTGCATTCCCTAGTCATAGTACATCCATCCATCTGTGATGGCAACAATTTTCCCTCCAGATTTGAAAACAATTTTTAGTGGCGCAAAAAAAATTTATTTACGCTTTCTGATGCTAAAACAATACTTAAAGCCATAGCTGTAGAAGAATGGAAAGAAAATATATTGAAAACACGCAAATACCAAGTGACAATGTGGGCATAATAAACAAAACAAAGATTTCAATGATCCCAACATCAAACGATCTTTCGTCTTATTTTTTTTACTTTTTTTTTTGTGTAAATTTAAACTAATGAAAATTGCGTAGATGCATTAGAGAGTTGAAGAAATTTTTCAATTGAATTAAAATTTTCCATAATGAGGGGGATTATGCTACTTTTTTATATCAAATTTTTGTAAAGTTAAATGTAAATAAATTTGCTTAATATTTAGAGATAGTTTGTACACTGAAAAAAATATTTTAAGTCATTAGACTGTATACCAAAGTTTATTTAATTTTCTTTAGTTTTACTGTTAAAAACAAAATTTATGGTTCAAATTTCAGAATTTTTTCTAGATAAAGTCTGAAATTTAAACCATTAAGTTGGTTTTTAGTAGTAACGAAAAATTGGAGAATGATTTCACTGTTTGCGATGAGATGATGTGAGCTGCTGAAAATTTCATTCAATGAAAAATTGTTTCCTTATATTTAGAGCTCCTCCAACCATGATAATGATTTCATTCAATAATAACGATATTCTAAGTATTCTATTTATTCTGGTCTTTAATGCCCGTGATGTTCAGTCAGTGTACCTCGCGTAAAGAAAAAATCGTCTTCAAAAGCTTTTTGCTATACTATGCTCACTGGAATAATTTGTATAACTGCAGCAACTATATTATTGTTATAGGAATCCAACATTCGTTTCCGTAACAAAATTATTTTTCTAACAAACGTGAAATATATGGAATTCAAATAAAATTTCCAGTACAAAGCATTTTTGAGTGTTTAAACCCTATTCCCTATTCGTGCTTGTATCATAAATGTCCCACGTGCCAAATTTCATTGCATTAACTTTAAAATTGCGACCCGTACTTTGAGCACAAGATTTATATGGACAGCCAGCCAGACGAACATCTTTAGATCGATGTAAAAAGTGATGCTGAGTCGATTGGTATACATTAAAGTAGGTGTTGGATAACTTTATCTATGCGTTACAAACATTAGCACAAACGCATAATAATCCAAACACCTATGGTAGTGTAGGGTATAAAAGGCTAAAAATAACTAAATGTAAAATTAAAAAATAAAGCCAGAAAAAAATTAATTTTTTTTTTTAGTCTCAAAACTTATTTTTTTAATGTTCTCATTAGTTTTTGACATTTTCTCAAAGATATTGTATTAAATTTATAAATAAAACATGGAACGTCTGCCAGCAAAATGATCCAACGAAAAATCTCTCAAAAAATTCACATACAAATTTGGGTTATGTTTCGTATGAAAAATCACTAAATATTTTGAAGTGATTTTTCGTTATTTTACAACTATAATTCATTTTTGATTAAGCATTTCCAAATTTTTAGGTGATTTTTTGCTTTTATGAGTTTTTTTAATTATATTCATAAACAGCTCTATGATTAAGTGTATCAAAAAATAAGGCCTTGAAGCTCCGCAGACGAAAAATTTTGTTAAATATATTTTTTGCGAATAAATGCACAAAAATACTTAAATGTTTGATTCTGTAGTTTCTGTAGGAAACTATTTTTTTCATTGCTGAAATACCAACATTTTACCCTTTTTAAGGCAATTTTAGTAATAGGAAAAGGCTAGAAAAATGCTAGAAGCTAAAACGAAAATTTTGAGGCTGAAAGCAAAACAAAAGGCTAGATTTAGTCTTAAAAATACTAAACTGGCAACACTGGTACTGTTGCCAATGTAATGTTAGCATTATAGAATTGATAAATTTGCTATATATTCGTAGTTAGAAATCATTATGTATTGTATGACTTGCCAGATTCACTCCTTGCACCGTTTCTTGACTTTTTCATATATATTTTTTATAAAATTTCTGCAAGATAAATTCAGCATGTTGTCAGTACTATTGACAAATTTATGAGCAGGAAAACCACAAATTACAATTGCATGTTTTTTTCTGCACGTTTAATGAAATCATCGATAAAATAGTTATTCGTTTCAGAATAAATAGAGCATTTTGACATCGATCTGTAAATGCATTTTTTGCATATTTCACCTTAACGGCATATTATTGCATATACTGATTTTTGGAGCATATTCATGGTATATTTTGTTATTTTTAGAGCATATTTAACCCTTTCAGAGCATATTTTGATATTTTGAGAATAATTTTTTTTTATACCTCATGGGAAGTTTTTAAAATTTTTGGTACAAATTTGAAGTTTTTGAATCTGTTTAACTAATCCTTATTAAAGCCAATTCAAATATAATATATTGGACGTATCAGCATCAGTTAATATTGTAAAGACAGTCTTTTTTATGAAAGCTATGTATGTATTTTTAAAGTGTTTAGTAAATGAATTTTAAATAAGTCTGTCATTAGACAGTGCTGTCAAAGTCATGTAGTCATCTCATGTTTTAATACGCAATTATGAAATTTTCGTTATGATTCAGTTTCCAACTGGGTTTTTAAGCACAATTTAATTTAAAAAATATTAAAATTAATTAGTTTTTGTAAAAATTCTAGTAGTTTTTATAAATTTGAGCGCTTTTAGAAATCGCGGGTTTTCCGGACGAAATTTCCGGGATAGCGGGATACAAAAAATTGCAAATTTCCCGGGATGTAATTTTTAGTTCAGGTCCGTAAAGAGTGTTATTTTACTGCACTACTTCAACTACTTCAACACGTATATAAAACTCATTTGTGTCAAATATGAACTTTATATCTACATTTGTATGGTTTTTATGCACGTTAAAGTGATTTTCGTAACGGGGTTTATATGAGGGCTATGGTCAATTATGGACCGATCTTCATGAAATAGTAAATGGATTTAAATTTACACAAAACTTATTTGTGCCTAATTTCATTAAAATATTGCTATATTTAAAATATTTATGAACGTTAAACACCTATTCCGGGAGGACATTTGTTTGGGGGCTAGGTGAAATAATGGAGTCATTTCATTAAGATATTTAAAATTGCGAACTGTACTTTGTTCACAAGGTTTACATGGACAGCCAGCCAGACGAATGGATATCTTTAAATAAACTCAGAATATGATTCTGAATCGATTGGTATACTTAAAGGTGGGTCTATGACAAATATTTGTTTGCGTTACAATCATCAGCACAAACGCATAATACACTACACATGGTGGTGTAGGGTATAATTATTACTTAGAAAAAATTTGGAAGGATTTGAAAAATAAATATAGCAAGTATTTTGAATTTATTTATGATATTATGAAATTTATGAATATTATGAAAATTTTGGTCCAAGTTTTTAGCGAATGTCGGAAAACGTATTCGCTTAATTAAGGTTTTAATGGATGTCATATCTATTTCCAATACATAATCCTTTTATTAGTATACTTTTAGGAGTCTTATAACGTTCAGAGCTCAAAATCAGATTCAAAAGCTGTTTACTCTTCTAAAGAAGTAAATTTTTTCAACAAATATAAAAATTTATATAGGTTATACTCTCTTTTGATAAATGGAGTTGCAATTTAACGTTCGTTACAAATTATATTATTTAGTTTAGATCTAAACGAATTTTCCTTATAAATACTATATAAAAATGTTAGGAATTTGTGTTCATTGCAAATGAATGTAATTTTAAATTGAGGAAGAAATTCTTTGGAATCTCTGTCCTTATATAGTTCATAGTAATAATGATAATGCTGATGATGGTGGTTGGTGGTGGTGGTCAATGCTTTAAGCAAACTTTGACACAAACGCATTTTGTCATGTGCGTTTTTGTTGTCATGTCTTGCATGTTGCATACACATGAATGTATGCAACTATTTAAGTATAAATGTATGTACAGGATTACATACATTTTTTATACTAGGATGTAGCATATGGTTAATCTGCAATTTTTAGCAGTACGAGTATAAAATGTTGATGATGATAATAATGATGATCATCAACTAGCATCATTATGATCATGATTTGTTTGAAGAATTGCATGTTTAAATGTAAAAAAAGTGGTAAATATGTATGTACAGTGGGCATAAATATGTACTTATGTATGCAGTCATAATAAATTGCAACCATACTGCATAGCACAGCATCTAACCCCTGCTCAACATCATCGTCATTGTCGTCATCGTCATCATCGCCAGTTTTACCTTGTATGTCAGTTAAGTAAATATCTTTGTATATCATTAAATGGTCATGAATGTCATATGAAGTTTATTGTACGAATAGGAACGGGTATGTACGAGTACTAGTACTTACTATCTGTACATATGGTATATTTAAAACCGGTTTGACTTGCTTCAAATGTTGTTTAGCTTATGGTAGCTTCTAAAGCTGATTATTTATTTTTATGTTTGCTACCATGTATTAGAGTGACCAAATCGGTTTTTTTATTCAAATGTGAAATCCTTTATTTAAGGGAAAATAAAATTTTCAACACTAGTGCATTAAAAAAATCTTATTTTTTATTTCAGGTATTGTTTCACCGTGAGGAATATGCATTTTAATAAATTAAATTCTTTCAAAGATCAGTATCACTAGCAGATGAAAAATCCAATATTAAGAAGATCAAAAGAATCCACATAGTTGGTTGGTTAACGTGATAGCTCGAAAATGTATGAACAATCACGTAGAATCACTAAGGCAAAGTTTTGATAGGACCACACCACTCGCCAGAAAAATTAATAAATTTGAAAAATTAGACTAGTTATGAGAAATAATGAATGTATTAGAAAATGATTAGATCTAAACTGTGGCGTTAAGATATTTGATAAGGTCTAGTGTCCGTTATCTCAGAATGTTTCTCCAATAAATGTTCCCAAAGAATTTGTGTCTGGTTGAGTTTAGGGCAGCATATTCTCATACGAGGTGAAAGTTGGCTTTCTCCTCATCGTGTTTTACACAGCTGCAACAATTTTCATTACTAGCTTGTTCACCGATCCTAAAGTGTAACCATTGCTATTAGTCTCAAAATGTCTTTTCGTTTATAATTTTGTAATGGAGTTTAGATTTTTGTCTTATCTTGGCCACGATTCCTTGGCGACTTAACATATATCCAGTTTTCGACATCTTAAAAATATAGTTGGAGGATACCACTTTTAATGAAGCCTAGCGGCATTTCAACGGATATTGCTGAAGAGACATTTAAAGCAGAGCCCGCTGGGGCTTGTACGTTTGCCTGCTTATTGTCATAGTAGTCTCTATGTAAATGGAACCAAACTATAGTAGTGTCAGGTACCGTAAAATAAGCAGAGCCCGCTGGGGCTAGTACGTCTGCTTGCTTATTTTCATAGTAGTCTCTATGTACATGGAACCAAACTATAGTATTGTCAGGTACCGTAAAATAATGCCTCAAATGAAATAAGTCCCAATGAAATAACTTCCAATGATATGAGTCCTATCAAAAATTAAAAAAAAATCCCAAATTTAAAAAATGAAATTACTTTCAAAAAAGAAAATGAAATAATTCCTAATATTTGGGAGTTTTATCATAAGAGCAAAACAAGTTCCAAATTTAGTTACAAATTTTTTAATTTAAAATATCAAATTTAGTAATTAGAAACGTACTGTTAAGGAGTTATAAGATATTTTTAAGGCTTCTTTACCTAGAAGTTGTTTACCAATTAAGCCGGTGTTTTAAATACCACATAGGAAAAAATATTTAATGCTATGCGGAAAGGTCTTCATTGGCGAAATCAGTGACTTAAATAACATAGTGAAGGAATCCTTTTGGCCGGGCACAATAAAAATGAGAAAAAGTTACAAACGAAATAAAATAACTCCTAATTGTAAATGAACTTGAAATAACTCCCCAAAAATTTTCATTAGAAGTTATTTAATTACGACATAATGTAAGTAAACTCCAAACCCTTAAGTATTACTTCATAATGTACCTGTAGCTTTACTAACCCTATATTCCCAGGTACTTAGCATTTTCATACAAGGCGATTTCACAGTTTCCTAAACGTTTTAGTCTGAAACTTGATATCTTGTCTTTTTTCAGTCCACTATCTATGTTGAGCATCGCCAAAGCATTAGTACTGATACCATTATCACCACATCGTCACTGTCATCCAATTAAATCAAGATGGAATTAATGACGAAGCTGAATCTCCGTAGATGTGATGTTGTAAAAGCCATAGGATACATAAAGTTTTCTAATAATAAAACAGAGATAGCAAATGTTTGCTGTTACCTTTCATTTTGACGAAATTATTGACGTCGTTTTTGTTTTGATAATTCATTCTTCTTTCCCCTCTTAAGCATGTAGCGTGTTACTTTAACACTCGTTTTTATTATATTTATAATTATATTTAATTCTTTTTCTTTCGCTATATTCCAAACAGGCGTATTTTGGCAATTTTCAAAAGTTCATATGACGACTCTATTCTCCTCTATGGTTAAAGCACCTTTTATGTCCATAAAAGCTCTTTAAATTCAAGTGATCCATTTTAAACTCACACGACTTCGTGGAGAGTTGTTTTTATAGATCAACCCTTAAGGTAGGCATAATGACTTCTAAAAACTAGTGAAGCGCCCTTTATATGCTGCATTATATGTAGATCAATGAATCTTTCAGGATAAAAACTTAGGTAAAAGTCATTTGTGGTATCTTGGCTTCTTTTACCGATTTTGCGGATAAACTTTACCATTACTCTCCTCTAGTCCAGCGAAACAAAGAATAATCCATACACATAGAAGCCTTGCAATAATTATTGATCTGATAAAGGTATTTGAAAATAAATTTGTAAATAAATGGACCTTCAATAAAGCCTTCAGACAGTATAATGAAAAATTTATTATACATAAAACTTATTTCTTGAGATATACACTCAGGCCTCGATTTGAGACATTTCGATTTGTGTAGCTTTGCTTTGCATCGTCGTTTCAAATTTTTTGAAGTAATCTAAGTAACTGCATGTGAAAACTTTATTGATTCATTGATTTTCTTATTAAATTCAAAATAGAATCTACATAAATATTTTAATTTCACCTCTTTGTAGAAAAAATACTCCTTTTTTATTAAATATTAACTTCTTTCTATTCAAATACATATTTTTATCCTGAAACCAATTATTAAGAAAACAGTGTAAATACATAGTGATTCGATTTTCGTCATTTCAGTTTATGTTGCAATTCTACGGTCCCCATTAAAAGCGCAGACCGGAGCTTCAGTGTATCATTATGTTAGGCTTAGTCATTTGTAAAATGTTCAGTACTATGAGGTTTCCGAAATATTAGTTTTGAAGATTTATTTAGTTGATATGTACTTATCAAAAGTTGTCTAAAAAACTATATTTGTGTCAAGCTTCTTAATATAATATTATTGCAAATGTTTCCCAAATTTAAAATACACATTCTAGAACATCTAAGTCAAAGGTCATCAGGTTGGATTTCTATGGGAAAGTGCGACACTCCTATACGTAACCGATAACCTAAACAAATATAGATATAAACTAATAATTTATTCATATTCATAATTTTTTCTTCCATTCATATATAAACATATCACTCACCTGGTCACCCTTAACAACATGTTAAGTTCAAAAGTTTTTGTAGCACTGCAATAGTTTGTGGCTCGTGTTAAGATCGCACGATATATTATTTTCTCTCTTTTTGTGTGTGTGTGTGTTGATTTTTTTTCTTCCTGGATTAAATTAGAGTTCTGCATCTTAGTTGCTACCAAAACAACTACCATCCAAAAAAAACAAAAAAAAACAAAGAAAAAAACTTCGGTTTTGCTTTATGCTGCACACAGAGATCATTGTATATAAGTTGCACTTGAAAAGAATAATGATAGACCCTGACTTTGTACAGCAATTTGTTGCACATTTCTGTTAAACGTTTTTTAACGCAGATTTTTCATTGTTGACATTTTAACATGTCTGTCTTTCTGTTTGTCTCTTTTGTAAAATTATTGTGGTTTTTCATATTCCTCTCAACATTGGCGACATGTTTGTAACTCTGGCGTCTAAATTTTTTTTCGTATTCTCTCTTTGGCTGTCTGTCTGTCTATCTTTTCCCTAGATTCGCAGAATAATCTTGAAATATTTTTCATGAATATTTGATAAGTATATTTTTTTATTGTTTAGTTCTTCAACTGCAGTTTTTTCTCCCGTATTATTCTTATGTTTTCTTTATTTTTCAAAGGATTTCATATTCATATCGAGTTTGCGGTTTTGTTCTGTTTTATTTTATTTATTTATTTATTTTTTTTTTTTTTAAATCAATTCAATTTTATGTGTTCTCATGTTTCAATTGTTGCCTGCAGCTAGAATTCTGTTGCAAGTATGAAACCACTTATTTATGCTTAAGCTTTACATTTAAAACATCAGGAATATCATCATCATTTTCTCGTCTCGTCTCATCTCGTCTCGTAACTTGCATCTTGTCTTGTCTCGTCTTCTCTTGTATGTGACTTGATTATATGTTGTCAGTATAAGTTTCTTCTGTCTTTCGTCTTTCAAACTCTTGATGGGCATCTTTTGTAAATGTTGGAGGATTTTCTATAATTCTTGCATTAGATTTGTTAATACTCTACATCATCAGCAAAGTTAATGGCATCAGCACATCATTACAGTATTTTGGAAATGGAAAAAGTAAGAATAATACCACATTTCAAGAATTATCCAAATGTTATTTTAATGTCTTGCAAAATTCTTTAGATTAAGATCAGAATATGATTAGTATTATGTCAGAATATTTAATTCTTTTCTTGATCCCATTTTCATAAAACTCTTTCCTAAATGGCAAAGCAATAAATTTTACCAAGTTTTGTTCAATTCGAATTGCAATTTTATAAAACATACGCTTCTTAAAATTCAGGGTGGGTGGAAGTTGGGCGTGTCCTTGTTCCGATTTCCATAAGGCTTATATTTTTTTTCTTTTCCAAATGAAAAGATTTTATTCAATTCGAAATACAAATTTAGAAAATGTATAAAAAATGTATAAGATGTGGGCGTGTTCTTGGACCGTTTTTCACAAAACTTCGTTTTTGTTTTATTTCCTAAACACCAAATCTTTATATACAAATTTCCATTTACATATGACAACTCCTTCTATTTTTGGTCAACTTTTATATGAAATCGAGACATGGAGCCCTGATGCAATTTTTTCGTATTTTTATTTATTGAATCTTTAGTAATTGTGCATGATCTAACGATATGTATTCGAATCTTAAATCTAAATATTAATATCTAATTATATCCAACCATTGCACATTAGAGCCAATCGCAAAAATTTTGGTAATAAATTTGTATTTTCTAAGCTTCTAACCAGTTGAAATGTATGGGACAGTTGTTGAGGAGGACATAAGCTTTCAGAAAAATCATCTTGTAGTCACCGTGCAATGATACGAGGTAAGCTGCAAGAGTCAAAATTGACCACCTCGAGTATGAAAAAGTTTAAAGAAATTTCAACTTCTACAAATCAAGTCCAATTTCAGAGATTAAAAAATCTTTGTGAAGAACTTGTTGAGGTGATATTTCTTTTAAATTTTCGATTTTTTGCCTTAAGTTCTTTGGTTTCTTCCAAATAGTTTCCGTAATATAGAAAGAAACTTTTTTAAAAAATATTCTCAGACTCCGAATACATTCCAAATTAATGTGTTGAAAATATTTTTTAATTATCTCAATTCGTATAACTGTGAAAAAAATTCAAAGTCAGGCATTTTTCTCTCATTTTTTTTACATATTTCAAAAGACAAGGCTTCAAGGATGGATAAAAAAAATTTTATTTGATGGAAATTTCAACCCTACGTCCAGTATAAAAAAATAGTAAATAGTTAATGAAAATAGTAAAATTTCATTAAAAAAAGAATCACAAAATTTTTCCAAATATCTTTTTAACTATAAGCTCATATCATCAAGCTCTTTACAAAGGTTTTTAAAATCGGACTTGATTTGCTGAAGATGATGCTTTGAAACTTTTTCATACTCAAGGACATACGAAGAGGAACAAGGGAGATGAATGGAAGAATATCGGGATGAAAATTAATTCGTAATCCTTTTCTTCTTTTAATGTAAACGCGTCTCAGCAACGGGTTGAGAATTATTTTCAATCCAAATACGCGAACTTTTCTCATTGACATTAATTAAAGAAAATTTTTATGGAAATCAGTCCCAATAATAACTTCTATGAATAATTATGTCTATCATAAAATGGATCATTTCATGAACAGAACCAAATAGGGGAATTTTCTTATTGAGGCAGCTATTTGCAGTTCAAAAGACTGCAATCGAAACTGGTTTCTTATTCTTACTAAAAAATAATCAGAACTTACGGATCTGCATAATATACACTGGTGCATATTTCTATAAAGGCAGTTAAAATATTTATTTTTCTTTGAGGTATATTCGTTTCTCTTAACCAAAAACAATGTTGTTGTTACAACATCTTGCGATATAAAGGTACTTTTTTATTTAAGAAACTTTTGTTTCTTTTTTGTTGTTTTCTTTAATTTAGTAATCAGAACATATTGGCGATCATTATAGCGGAATATTCCCTAAAAGTTATTGCAAAAAAAACATTTCTGTTCACTGGAAATATTTTTTTTAATTGGGAAATTTCATCAGCTTAAACAATGACCAAAGGAACTTATCTTACAGACCAGGAAAAAATTCAAATTCAATTTGTTCGTGCTCAAGACTGTTCTAACAGAGAAATTGGACAAAAAGTTAACCTTTCGTAAGGAGTTATTCGAGGCTTTCTTAAGAAAGGGCAAAAATACAGAGTGCGGAAACCAACAAAAAGTAATCAAAAATTAACAAAAAAAACAAATTAATAAAATAAGAGAGAAGACCACCCGCATTAAATTCTACCCAAAAAAAATAAACTTGACCTTTCTGTCACATTTTGCGAACATATGGTAACATAAAATGGAAGAAACTAAAATGTAAGCCAATGTTAAAACAGCTTCACAGGAAAATCGTTTAAAATTTGCGCGCAAATACATGAAATGGATAAATGAGGGGAATAAATTAATCTTTTCTGATGAGAAGAAATTCCATTTGGACGGTCCCGTTTCATATTCTTGCTATTGGCATGATTTGAGATCGAACGAAATTCTTATATCGAAACGCAATTTCAGTGGAGGCAGTGTTATGATTTGGGCAGCCTTTTCTGCTGCAAGAAAATGAAAAATATATTTTGTTCCAACTAAAATGAACAGTGCAATTTTTGATGAACTTTTGGAAGATGTTCTCCTCTCATTTATGGATGAAAAAATGGATGATTGCATATTACATTTGGGCTGGCCGTCTTGCAGTCCGGAATTAAATCCAATGGAGAATCTGTAGGGGTACATGGCCCGTAAAGTTTACACAAGAAATGCACAGAATCAAACTATAATGACAATAACGGAGTTAAAACTAAAAATTAAGCAAGCCTAGGAAGAAATTGACAGTGATTTTCTTCTTAAATTAGTCGAATCAATGCTAGACCGAATTTTTAAAGTTATCCAAAACAAAGGTTAATCAACACATTATTATTAATGCTAAATTGGTTCATTAGTTTAAGTGCGTATATACGAAAATGCCATAAAAATGGCATTAAAATATTAAAATTGCAATGAAAGAATTTAATGTACATTTTATGTTTTTTGTTATCAATTTTTTAAGTGAAGTCAAAAAATTAATTTTTAATTTGAATTATTTTTTAGCTCAATTTTTGGTAAGTTGATTAAAAAAATTCATGCTCGTTTATAGAAATATGCACGAGTGTAGCTACTAAATACTTTAAAGCTGCATTAAATTCTTTTTTCTCAAAATTTAATAAACCACATCCACATAGAACTTATGTTGGGGTGTGTCTCTTTTTGTGTCAAAATTTTAATACTCTTTTATACTGTAAAATTTATATTCTGTTTACTTTTATTTAATACCTTAACTAACTTGCACCATACTCTGATGTATAATAATTCTGCTGATATTTTAAGTACGTTTTTTTTTTTTTGCATATCACTTCTCTTCAAAGCTGTCTGTTTATTGTGATATTTTTATGCTGGTTTTTTATATTTCTTCACATTTTGAAAATTATTATTATAATAATTCATGATTATTATGTTTTCATTGCATATAAAATAAAAATTTTTATTTTCATTTTTAAGAATCCTTTTTCAACCCACGTTTATAAATATTTGGTTTAAAATAAAATGTGGCAGTTAAAAGTGATATGAGCAAAGAACACCCAAAGATTAAATTACCATTTTGAAGTTAAACAACCGCAAATTATCACCATAATGAAAATAGAAAGAGTTCATGAAGGCGTTTATTTAATATGATCCTCAAGACAATTCATAAAATAATAATTTTTAGTTGTTATTGTAAAAGTACAAGTATGAATGATTGGATATAATTTACATATCGCAAAAGCATAAAATTTTAAATATAAAATTTGATGATCAAATAAATTAATTTCATAATTTTTATGAACCATGTAGTCCATTTCATGATATAAAGAAAAGAAGGTGGCTCCATTCTGTTTGTATTAATTTTAAAATCACTTTCTGACATGCTTAAGAATTATGGCAGTTTGTTGAGATAATGCTACCATATTTATATAGAATCTGATTTTTCTTAAATTAATTCATATTTATTAATTATTTTAGATTTATGAGTCATTCGAATTGTACGAAAATAGAATTTAAAAAAATGTCTACCAAATATGAAAGGGAGAACAAAGGTATTCGCACCGTCTAATCTCAGGCTCTATGGTTTGCCGTTATTGAATCTCAAGTAAGAACGGGTATCCCCAACATTTACAAAGGTGCCTTCAAACGTAAGAGTAACTAGCAAAATATAAGCACCATTAAATGCAGCAATTTTTGTCCAGATGAGATGGGCTGTTCGTTATTTGACTACTATTTTACTAAATTCGTTTATTTTGTTTGTAATCACCAAGAATCTTAAGACATCATCAACATCAATTATTATTTCTTGAAAATCTAATCCACGTCATGACATTGGTGTCCAGGTCTTTATTACAAAGATTGATACTTATACAGAACTTCTTTGCACCGATTTTCATTAAAATATTCTTATTTTTAAGGCATTTTTGAGTGTTTGAACTCTATTCCGGGTGTACATTTCTATGGGGCTAGGTGAAATAATGGACCGATTACAACCAATTTCAATAAGCTTCATCCTTGTATCATAAAAGTCTCACGTGACAAATTTCATTAAATTATCTTTAAAATTGCGACCCGTACTTTGTGCACAAGGTTTACATGGACAGCCAGCTGTTCGGCTAGACAGACGGATGGACGGACGGGCGGAAATCGTTAGATCGAATTAAAAAGTGATTCTGAGTCGACTGGTATACTTTGGGTGTTGGATATCCTTTTCTATGCGTTACAAACGTCAACATAATACCCCAACCACGTATGGTGGTGTAGGTTATAAAGAGATGAAAATGAAAATGACTGAAAAAGACCTACAGAAATTCTTTTTTAACCCATGGTTGTCATTGGAGGGATGTTCTTCTTTTATGTTTCTTGTTTATTGCTTTTGAAGTACATCTCTTAAAATACACCTCCAAAAAAGCTCAAAATATGCAGTTACTTCAGGGACCAAGAAATATAATCTACGTCATCATCTCATTAACATTGGTATCCAGGTCTTTGCTAATACTTTGAATTTAAAGTCTTACCCCTATGAGAGTGAACAGATTTTTTGTTGAATCAATTAATATTCCAAACATTTTATATGTTATAGTGCCCTAAAGCCAGTTATGAAATGGTTGGAAAACATAACACATTAAAAAAAATTAAAATAAAATAAAATAAAATAAAGCAAAATGGTATGCCCAACTCTTTGCTTTTAGCGCCCAACTACCACTAGCACACATTTTGGAAAATAATGGATTCTTTGAACTTGACTTTTCCAATTTCTTACGTGCCGTGTCCTCTTAGAGAAACTCATTAAAAAGAAAAATATAATTATTTCTAATCGCGGCTCTATACAGCCCATAGAAAAAATCACCAAAAGACAGTTTGGAAAATTTCCACTAAAAGCACCATTAAGTTTTTGCATTTTTGTTATTTTTGCATTAGATAATTTAAATCTTCCAGATAAAATCTTGTTCTTTCCTTCTGCATAAACTTAACTGGGGCAAAATGATCGACCTGGTTTTGTCTTAGGAGATGCTATAGATGGGGATTAAGCAGTGAGATCTAATAGACAACATCAGTTAAGTTTCCGTAAAATTTATAATTTTCTCATGAAAGCTATAAATATAGAATATATAAATAAAAGAAATAAGTTTTAGTGAGTTATTCAAAGAGAGTAGGGAATTCTTTTCTTTTATTGGTACTTACCGTTCAAAAGTTATAATGCAAGTGAAATATTTTTTAGTTACAGAATCTGTTGTAGCATTAGATCGGTATACTAACATAATTCTCTGTTTTAACATTTTTATTATTCAATCACAATAGATATTTAAAACTAACGAATGAAATACATATTTTAAGGTATTCAAATTACAAAAATTCATAAATAGTATATTTACAACAATTATCAGTTAATTATCATATAATTACACAATTTTGTTAAAAAAATTCCTTGAAATTAAAATCACGTCTTAAAAAATCTGGCAATGTTCGTTAAAAATGTTTGCAAAAAGAAAGCTTAAAAAATTAATTGAAACTACCTTCTTTATAACATAGTGCACTTACATAATTCATACTAACATAAATTACATCTAAATGATAAAATGATTGCATCAAATATATCGCCTATGATGCTAATTGTCCTATCAATAATGTAGACTTTTCCAATTACAGACATCTCCCCCTCCCACTTAGTCTCCGTGAAGTAACAGCAACATCTCTAACGTCTTCATTAACTTCATCATTATGATTGTCGACTTTGACGTTATGGTTCGTATGTGACGTATGTGTCTTATTGCATGCCACATCAAATTTCAATGATAATTTCGTAATTTCTCGTTTATTTTTTATGTTTATGAGTATTTTTGGTTATTTTCATATTTTGATTTTAATTTAGTAGTAGGCAATTTCTTTGCGTTACGAACAATTTAATTTATTTCTGACCTTTTCAAGACCCTTAACGTTTAATAAAAAAAACTCCAATTTATTAAAAAAAAATAATACTAAAGAAGCTTAAAAATGTAAAGAAAATATTGTTGATGATCAGCGTTGCCACAAAGAAAATATTTTTCATACCAAAATTTTCTCTAAAAACTACCAAAACTTACCAAAATGTACCAACATTTAAATAAAATTTTTTGCGAAAAATAATTACATTTAATAATTACCCAACAAAAAAAACCGAAAACGAGAAAGAAAGATATGGTCGGTCAAGACAGACTACATGATACCCTACACCATTGTGCACGAGTATAAAGATTTGGGAAGAGGACTTATATTACACCTATGGTCAATTTTACTAAATGTAAAATAAAATATACAAATGCAGAATAATGCATTGATATTAATATTTAGATGATTTTATGCACTTTATGGCGTTTCCTGGAAGTGGGTTTATATGCAAGCTATGGTAAATTATCGACCGATTCTCATAAAATTTGGCAATGTTGTTTCTACTTACATAAAACTCATTTGTGTCAAATATTAACTTGATACTGACATTCTTATAGGATTTATGCACGTTAAAGTGATTTTCGGAAGAGGGGTTTATATGGGAGCCATGGTCAATTGTATACCGATGTTCATAAAATTTGGTACAAATATTGATACTTCTTTGCACTGAATTTCATTAAAATATTCTTATTTTTAAGGCATTTTTAAGTGTTTAAACTCTATTCAGGGGGGACATTTATATGGTGGCTAGGTGAAATAATGGACCGATCACAACCAATTTCAATAGTCTTAGTCCTTGTATCATAAAAGTCCCACGTGTCAAATTTTATTGAATTATCTTTACTTTGTGCACAAGGTTTACATGGACAGCCAGCTGTTCAGTCAGCTAGACGGACGGACGGACGGATATCGTTAGATGGATTTAAAAAGTGATTCTTAGTCGATTGGTATATTTTAAGGTATGTGTTGGATAACCTTTCCTATGCTTTACAAACATCAGAACAAACGCATAATACCCCAACCACCTATGTTGGTGTAGGGTATAAAGAGATGAAAAAGTCATGATTTTAACATTGTGTTGTCATTGTTAGGAAGTAAATAGTGCTGAAAAAGACGTACAGAAATTCTTTTTTAACCCATGGTTGTCATTGGAGGTATGTTCTTCTCTTAAAACTATGTTTATAAAATTTTTTAATAAAAATTCTCTAAAAATGCTTTAAAATTTGTGAAATGCTACAAATTATTAACCTTTTTTCCAGCTACAAATACATTTATTTTCACATTTTTGAAAATAATAACTTCCAAAAAAGCTCAAAATATGCAGTTAACTCTACTTTTGAAGTGGTGAAAATGTTCTTTTTTTTTTTTTCTGAGTAGTAAATGCAAAAAATAACTCCCATAATATCAATTTTTCACCACTTCGAAAATAAAAGTCAAATGATTCTTATACATTGCTTTTAAAGTTCTACTCTTAAAAAAGGTATATATTTTTTAACTAACATATTTTCCAATTTCGTTAAAAGTTATTGAAAATACTTTCAAATTGTTAAAATTGCAAAAAAAACTACATCATTATTCTTATTATTCTCTTTGAATATTTTTATTTATTTCTTCTTACGAAAAAAACCCAAATTTTTCAGAAAATTATAAAGTATTTTACCATAAAATCAGAATATTTGGAACAAACCAGCCAAACTACCAAACCTTCAAAGATTAAAATAAATCTACCAATTTTGGTCCAATCGGATCAAAACGGCAACGCTGTTTATGATGTATTTAATAAATTAATAATAAAGCTTACAACTTTATTGATTAGGGGAAAAAGTAATTTCTTACAAAAGAAAAATTGTTTAGTGGAATGTGAGGTTAACTCTTATACTTCGTAATAATTTAAATTAAAATTTTTTATTATTTTATTAAATCAAACAAATTGCTTTCGAAATATGTTACAAAATGTGGACATTAATTAATTTTCTATATACATAACGGTTGATTTATAGGCTTAGAACTCCATGATCAAGTATATTCATGATCATGAAGTGTATCTAATGAAATATAACTGCAGCAAGCGTATTATTATTATTATTATTATTATTATTATTATTATTGTTATTATTATTATTATTATTATTATTATTATTATTATTATTATTATTTATTATTTATTATTGTTATTATTATTATTGTTATTATTATTATTGTTATTACTATTATTGTTATTAATTTAATTATTATTATTATTATTATTATTATTATTATTATTGTTATTATTATTATTATTATTATTATTAATTTTATTATTATTATTATTATTGTTATTGTTATTATTATTATTATTATTATTATTGTTGTTGTTGTTGTTGTTGTTGTTGTTGTTGTTGTTGTTGTTGTTGTTGTTGTTGTTGTTGTTGTTGTTGTTGTTGTTGTTGTTGTTATTATTATTATTATTAATTTTATTATTATTATTATTATTGTTGTTATTATTATTATTATTATTATTGTTGTTGTTGTTGTTGTTGTTATTATTATTATTATTATTATTATTATTATTATTGTTGTTGTTGTTATTATTATTATTATTATTGTTGTTGTTGTTGTTGTTATTATTATTATTATTATTATTATTATTATTATTATTATTATTATTATTATTATTGTTATTATTATTATTATTAATTTTATTATTATTATTATTATTATTATTATTATTGTTATTATTATTATTATTATTATTATTATTATTATTATTGTTGTTGTTGTTGTTGTTGTTGTTATTATTATTATTATTATTATTATTATTATTATTATTATTATTATTATTGTTGTTGTTGTTGTTTTTGTTATTATTATTATTAATTTTATTATTATTTCTATTATTATTATTATTATTATTATTATTATTATTATTTCTATTATTATTTTTATTATTATTATTATTATTATTACTCGTATTATTATTATTACAATCATTTCTTTTTGTAGCAAAATTATTTTTGTAGCATATATTAAATGGTTACGGAAACATATGTTTAAATACTGTAAGCATACTATAGTTGTTGCAATTACATAAAATAAAATACTATTAAAAAATCCAATTTATTTCAACTATCATTTTAAACATATAAACTTTTAAACTTAATATGTTTTTCGTGACAATACTCAACCATATTTTTTCTTTGCATGTAATTATAAATTTTTGCTTTATAAAATTAAAATTTAAACTAAATTTGCTATCGTTATACTTTTTAATTTCGCAGCATTTTTTGTATTTTGATAATTTCCATTTTTTAATGTAAAAATAAAACTTAATACTTTAACATACTCGGTCTAAAGAAATAATTATTCATTGTATTCATACTTATATGTAAGTATCGTCAAAGAAATTGTCCGATAAACTTTGATTATGTAAATTATTATTTCTTTTTGTTTACTAAGGATCAACTAAACCGCCTTTGTTTTTTTAGTTAAAATAAAACTTTGAGTGTTAAAAACAGAAATATATATTCTACAAGAACAAACATAAAAAAAACAACAAATATATTTTATGTTGAATGTTTATTCTTGTATTTACTAATGAACTAATTTATTGACATAAACCGAAGACTCACAAAAAAAATACAGCAAAAAATTAAGAATTAACTTTAACGCATAATATGGAAGAAAAAAAAAGCAATGTTAATTTTAATGTGACTTATTTTAAGCTGCATTTATTTGCAAAGACGCTCTTTGTTGCATTATTTCTTTTTTTTTTGCTTATTTGTATTTACTAAAAAAATACAATTCATACAGGCCGTACACAGTCATACATCTAGATCCGTCCAAATGTTCGACCTATAAAATGTACAAAATGTGCCGTTTTTTATAGTTATTTTTTTTCTTCTTCTTGTTTTAAATTTCTTTGTGCGTTCAAGTGCTTGTTGCATTGCAAAAGTTCTTGTTGCAACGACAATTGTTTGTACGTATTTGTATGTTTTTAATGTGCGTGTGACATCATTACAATTGCTTAGTATGATTCTCTTTTAAGGAAAAAAATTAAAGGACTGGTTGTTAACTACAATGAAGATATAGAGATACAGAGATTCTTAAAATGTTGTATATTATATAGTTCAAATTTAAAGTCTAGCGGTTGTTAATCTTCCTGTCCAATTTAAGATGTTGAACATAATGTGTCACTCAAAACCAGTTCCATGAGAATATCGAAATTTTATAATATAGATCTGAAAGTATTTCTAAATTTGGTTGATATTTTGCACTTATTTTTTATTTTTTTATTTTAACAACAAAGTTCAATGAACCGACATACAAAATGCTTCCCTTTTCCCACTTGTAAACCCACAGAATATTTTCTAGACACTTTTTACATACGAGTACTATAGAACTTTACCTTATCAAGAATTTCTCTAAAGTGTTCAACCGTATGAAACAAAAATCAAAGACTGTGTATTTGTATATTTAGATATATCAAAGGAAAGGAAACATTACAAAATGTAAAAAATTTTATTCCCAATATTCAATTCCACTGATTCCCAGCAAATATTGAGTGTAGGCCTTTATTCCCGTCATTTTACACTATATTGTGTCAATAGAATTTCCTCCATTTTTAAAACTATCTCACGTGATAGTAATGTCAATAGGCTTTCTTAATAAGTATGTGTATAATTTTGTTTAACAACATAATTTTTTTAATATTTGAATATGGAAAGTTTCGGACCAAAAACAGAACATTTTTATGAAATTATGTATATGTATATATATATATATATATATATATATATATATATTTATATATCACGTTCTTTGAGGAATGTGTTTCGTCTACTTCGCTCAACTTATGGTCAACATAATCGGTCTACTGAGCGTACTATTCGCAACACCATCACAAATTTTGAGACCCAGCAGCAACTCGGACTGACGTATGGAACGACTTGGCGCATTTTACGTCGAGATCTTAAATTGAAAGCGTACAAAATACAGCTTGTGCAACAACTGAAGCCGCTCGACCTTCCCAAACGACATCGCTTCGCTCTATGGGCTCTTGAAAAGTTCCAAGAAGATCCGACGTTTTCGAGACAAATTTTGTTCAGCGATGAGGCCCATTTCTGGCTCAATGTCACCAAGATCGTGTGATATCACACCGTTAGACTTTTTCCTGTGGGGATATGTAAAGTCTAAAGTTTATGCGGACAAACCCGCTTCGATTCAGTCCTTGGAGGAAAACATCACGCGTGTCATTCGCCAGTTACCAGAAGAAATGCTCGAACGAGTCATCGAAAATTGGACTCAACGGAATGACCATCTGCGACGTAGCAACGGCCAACATTTAATAGACATGATCTTCAAAAAATAAATGCCAAAGAATGTTCTTTCAAATGATAAGAAACATTCCCCATTAAATTAGAATTTTCTGTGTTTTTTTCTTTATATATATATATATATATATATATATATATATATATATATATATATATATATTAACCATTGTATTTTGATGGAAGTTGCCCGAATTAATACTTTTTTTTTCTATTTTTTAGCGGTACGAGCGACGGACAAATTATATTATATATATATATATATATATATATATATATAATATATTTAATATATTTTGTATTGGTCATCTTAGCGTAAGCATAACATATTTTAAATGGAACAAGTATACTCTATTATGTTAGGTTAGGTTAAAAAGGCCGCCGTCTTCACGCCTTCACCCAGAGACCATTCGGTCCATTGTGATACCTTTATAAATAAAGAGAAAGCTAATAGACGAAGAAAGAGAAAAACCCTAGTAGAATAAAGCACAAGATTGGAAAGAAAGATAGGTAAATATAAGAAATATAAGAAAAGTGTGGAACCTAAGACCCATCAATCAACCCTGACTACCTCTCAGCCAATGACAGAGTATGTAATCGATTGTCTCTAGCTCCTCCACATCGTCGCACTTCCTGCAAAAGTCTGACGCGCCAGTGTCTCACTTACTGGTCATATTCCCTATTGCAAGGTGGCTAGTAATCATACCAACAATGATCCTTAAATTTCCACGACTCATGCCCAGAAGATGCTTCGAATCTGCTGGTTTAAGGCTACGCTATAACGCTATAGATATCCTGCAGTCCATTCTACTCCTCCAAGCATGATTTGTTCTATCTATAGCCCATTCCCTTATGGTCATGAAATATGACCCAATTGTAATCCTAACCGATGCCTCCACAAAAGACCTGTCCAACTCCGAGCCCTTACGAGCTATCTCATCGGCTATTTCATTGCCGAGAATATCGCATTGACCAGGAATCCAACAAAGTCTTATTCTGTAGGCATCCATTACCCTTCAGAATTCCTTTCTACACTCCAGCACTAACCTGACACAGTAACTTGTCATTGCCATCAGATAGTTATCTCAGTATCTTTCTCAACATTCTCCTCCAGCAATCCTAGGGCCTTGTAAATGCCTAGAATTTCTGCCTGGAAAACGCTGCAACTATCAGACAATCTAAAAGATCGTTTGATATCTGTTCCCATGAAGTAAACACCCGCTCATGTGACTACTTCTATCTTTGAGCCATCCTTCTCCGCTCCAGTCCAGAGGTCCCTACAAGGGATTTCAATAACGGGAGTAGCCTCGAAGTCAATTATAGTACCTACATAATCCGTTTGTGCGGCCGAGGATAATGTTTGACTATCCAACTTATATTCATTAAGTATAATGGCATGCCCCGCTGTGAAGCCCCTATTAATCTCAATTCCTTCAGTCTAAATAAACCAGGCACAGCCATTCCTCTAACGAATTTCTCAATTGGAAGAAGGTGGAGAATGATGTCCAGTGCTGGCTGAGGTGTACTTCTCGCGGCAGTCGTAATGCTAATTGAAGTACATCTCTGAGCTTTAGAAAGAAGGTTCCTATACGTATCTTTTCTCAACGCCTCCCACCATACCGAAAATTAGTATACCCTATTGCTAATTTTCATTTTGAATAGAGGATATTTCTAAATATTTGGTGTTAATGATCCAAATTTTACAAAATTTGATACGAATAATCTCTTTATATTTTCTTCTTTAATTTATTTGATATTAGCAGTTTAAGAGTATTTTTAATAAAAAGGGCATACAACGGCTATAAGTATCCTTAGGCCGATTAAAAAAACAGCAATATGTACAATCATATAGGTATAAACGTGGCTCAGTTTCAGATTTTTTGCATATATCGAATATATGGGAGGTATGTTAACTCTTGAGCCAATTTTTTCATAAGTTCGTACATTTCTTTTTTTATGCTCTATTATAACTGTGTAAAAAAATTTCATAACTCTGGGACGACCACTTCTATTTTTGTCAAGTCGTTATATGATAACGAATCACTGTGCAACGTGAGGGTATTGCTATCTATATATGTTTGAGAAACTCTGCAACTTAAAGCTTGATTTGAACTCGTTAGCTAAACGTAAGTGTTAAAGTGTTTCCACAAGTAAACACTAAATTTAAACGGAATACGAATACAATGCGGACGAAAAAAAATAAAATGTAAACAATAACCCAACTAAAAAATAGTAAAAAAAAAATAAATAAATATAATGGAAGGAACAGAACTCAAATGCTGACAACGCCAATGTTGGGTTATTATTGTTTTTGACGTTTACAATAAACCAATAGCAGGAAAATAAAAAAAAAAAATAAAAATAAAAAAAGTTACGACTACGATAAAACTGGCTTAAGCTGTGTTTATACTAACAACGAAACTGTATGCAACTTATGTTTATAATTTTTTTAAACAAATGCATTTCATAAATAAATTATTTTGTCAGTGGTTATAGGGTTCTAGTAAATCCATAATTATGTGGGCAAAGAGTATTGCTCATAAGAAGAAGTTGCCGCAGCAAAATGAAGTAAATAAACAACAGCATTCAATGGCAACATCAGCAGAAGCAATAACAAATGAAACGTGCCTTCAAGTTTTATATTTGAATTGAGTATTAAAACAACAAAAACAAAATAAAAGAAATGAAAAAACACAGACTCATGATTTCTTATGAACTTGAATCCAACTAAAAGAAACTGAAAAATAAAAATAAAAAATTAAAACTTAATGCCACAAAATCCAAGGGGTGTGGTGAGTCGATACTGACGTCCAATGTTGCATTCATATATATGTATGTATATTTGTACTAGCTTATGTGGCAAGTAAAATACACATACGATTTACCCACTTACAACACAATACAATTTACTCATGTGTTTTCACTTAATGCGTTGGAGTCCTCATCAATAAAAAACCAACAATTGAAATGAGCAAAATAAAAAAAATATAAAAAAAAAAGAAAAAACTCCTAAACGTACACAAACAAAAACTTTAACATCATTTTTGAACATGTTCCATGTAATGTGTAATTGAAGACGTTGAAGTTGTTGATGATGTCTGTGCCACCATCATCATCATCAGCACCAATAAGCGCTTTAATGTATTTAAAAAAAAAGCAGCGTAGAAAAAAGCTTATTTTAACAATAACAAGTAAAATTGATTAATGCGAATTAGTAATGACATAGAGGAGCCCTATTCCTGCAAGCAAAATAATACAAAAATAATTCGAATTCGTATTGCTTAGAAGAAAATTTTTTATAGCTGCAATAAACATATTCATATTGCGGAAGTTTCTCCCATCGGGAAAGATTATACATCACAGGCGATACATCTAAACAATAAGAAATCAATACGCCTAAATGAAAAATAGGCAATATTGCTAGATAATCATTTAGGTGAAAAAAAGAAGATATCGCTAGATAATCTTCTGGAAGATGTAATAAATATATAGTGAAATTATCAGTAAATCAATTTAAAAATAATATAATAAACCACATTTTTACATCTTATAAATCATACAAATAAATTTTAACATCATAAAACACGTAAAACTAAAACGCCCACATAAAATATAAATTTTTTGCAAAAAAAACAAACAAATTTCTTCAATACTTTTTTCATTTTTTAATAATTTTTCGACAACTGAAAAAATTATAAGTGACAAATAAAAGTAATGCATTAATTTCTTCCAGATAATTATCAATTTATTCCGGAGGTGATAACCACCTTAATGAAAAATGGTGATATTTTAAAGATAAAATATACTATGCACATGACAAAAAATAAAAATTTTATATATTTTTCGTTGTTTATTGTCTCATTTTCTTTAAACTGATAAAAAAAATACAATATTAGAAAAATATTATTTTGATGATTTTCTTCCAAATAATAAAAAGAAAAAATCTTCCAAACGTTTGTAAGGATATTATTTTATTTACTTCATGTCACAATTAAGCAACAACAACAATATATAATCTTTTTTTTTTTATTTTTAACTTCTAAATCTGTTGTGTTTTTTAAGTTTTAATGTCTTATGAAGAGGTCTCTAAATATATTTTACGATTTATATTTACTATTATGTTCACATACGAGTGATTTTTACATGTTTTTTGAAAAATTCGACATGTTTAAACATCACTGTTCACATATAATGCTATCGTGTTTTTTCTTTTGATTTCTTTTTCGTATGTCAGACTTTTTTTCACATATTTTAAATTAAAATAAAAATGAAGCACACTTACATTTTCTTTTGCACAAAATTATTTGTTAAATTAGCGCATAATTAAAAATCAATATAATTTTAATTCATAATTTAGATTTTTCATTTTAAACTATTTGTCACTTTTGACTTAGGGTATGTTCAACAAACTCCAGTGTACTAAAAAAACCAAAAATTTCTTCCCTGTATGGAAATTTTGTATGTTTTTTGTGTTTTTAATAATTAAACAACTCGAATCGAGATGTGTTTTGGCTTTGAAATATATGAAGAAAAAAATTAATTTGTTTGTGTTTTTTGAGAAAACGACTCGATTTTCAAAAGATCTCTATATGTGAACATAGCATACGATTAAGTTTTTGCTGCTTATCGGAACAGTAAAAATTTAATTCATTAATTAAAAGTGTAAAGTATAGTCGTATATATATATATATATATATATATATATGTATGAATGTATGTATATATATATATATATATATATATATATATATATATATATATGTATATATATACCCATGAAAAAATTTTGGCCGTTCTATATATATATATATATATATATATATATATATATATATATATATATATATATATATATATATACATATATATATTTAATATTTGAAATACTCATGCGATATGAAGCCATTTGAAAATCAACATTTATTCACGATTCTCAGTTTTTGAAAAGTTAAAAGAATCGAAAAAGTATGTATATATATATATACACATATTTATGTTTTTTTTTTTTTTGGAGTTATTTTAAAATTTATTTTAGTCGTAACATTTCATAATTTGTTATTTGAGGTATAATACCTTCTTGTCCCAGAAAATTTTCTATTGTACTGTGCAGTAGACATATTTCTCTTCAATGTTAAGCAAAAATATTTAAAATCAAAAGGGTAAAAAAATTTTTAAAAATTCATTTGAAAATTGCATTCTTGTTGTGAATATATCTTTAGAAAAAAGGTTGTTTTTTTTTTAATTATGCAATATAATTTACAATATTTATTATAATAAACTTTATACTGTGTTTGGAACAATAAAATCCAACATATAGTTAAATTGTTATGAACTCCAAAAAAAAAAAAAAAATTAAAATAAGAATATTATGAAAAAATTAAATTTTTGTATGAAAAAAACTGGTGGTCTTTTTTCTAAAGAAATATTAAAAATAATAGATCACTATGTGCCAGAACAATTATTAATGCATTTTGTAGTAAAGATATTGCTTTGAAACATATTAAAAGAAAATTAAAATCGAAGGGTTAGAAATTTGTCAAAAATGCATTGTAAAACTGCAATTGCATTACAAGTGCATTTTTAAATAAATATTTTACCTTTGCAGTTGACTTTAATTAGAGCCTTGAATCATTAAAATCTGTCTATATTGTAAGGAGATATTAACATTTAAATTTACATAAAAATTAAAATCGTGAAATTGGAAAAGATAATAAGAAAGACTAAATAGCTCCATAGATTATATGCATACCAAATGTGAATAAAATCTAATGACCCTCCGTCAAAAAAATGCCCTTCTTTATAAATTTCTCGTGGAATGAACGAGATATATTATAAAAATTAGGTGTAAGTTTGTGTATCTATTACGTCTAAACGGCTGAACCGATTTTTACGAAAATCTACACATCGATAGGCTATATTATATCTCTATAATATGTCTTGCCCATATTCTAACAACTAAAAAACAATTAAAAAAAATTTTTTTAAAGTATTTACATTAAATTTGCACACAAATGTTGCTTACAATAGAGAATGTTATAGGCTATGTTGGATCTTGAATGGATACCATGCCCACATTTTAGGCAAACTTTTTTTAAACTCTCAAACGGCTGAGCAATTATTTAAAATTTTCAGAGCAACATTCTGAGTATCCCTAAATACAAATATGTTATTTTATTTTTCGAACGGAGGAAATATTATAATTACAGCCCTCAAACTTTGTGGTGACTACTGTCTTATCATATCGCATTGATGAAATGAAAATAGGATGGATGGGTCCAGGGGAGAGGTAGCCCCAATACAAAGCAAATATTAATTTTCGCATATCTAAAGGTGTATTACAGAGAAATTCTTAAAAAGTTGTAGAAATAATTTTCATATCAAATTTCAAATAGGGCGCAGTAGTGGTAGCCCCCATATAATGTAAATATAAGTTATCAGATCGGAAAGGTTAGCGAAGCGCACTGACAAAATCTAGTTATTATAACACTACAGAGCTTAATTAAAGTAGTACTATTTAGAAGTTCCTTTCAATATTTTCCCTATAAAGAACGGATATACTAGCTTTAAGGAAATAAGGGATCGCACAGAGATTCGTTTCATAGGCAAAAATATAAAAAATCAGAAATGATTGAAACTAAATTTGCTGAAATCTAATAGCATGTGCATTGGGGTAATGACTTCTTTTTAGACTTAAAAATACCATAGCACCACTTTATGCGCAATATTAGCCTAATAATAAAAACCTGCTTTTTATTTAAATTTGCAAATTTGCGATTTCTAAAATGAGTTCATGTTTTAAATTTAATTTTTAATTTAATTTATATTTAATACGATAAGCAAAAAATAAATTATCACAAACTCATTTTTTCTATCTATATTCAAAAATTATATGAAGCACTTTAACACATTGTGAAGCAATAACTAACAATAAATAAGAAAAATATAAAATTTACCGCGATCGGTGTTTGATCTTTTTTGACTATCCCGAAAAAATATTCTGCGTAGTTCAGCGCTGCTAATTACAGATGCGCTTCGTGCATTATTCGTTCTGACGAAATGGATGCCAGTGGAACTAATGGCCAGACAAAAGGCCATTATGTCGGCAACTAGACTCAATACCAAAAGTGCATGGAACGGTAAGAACTATGGCCATGCAACCATTTTAGGAATTTCCTCAGTTTCACTTTCAGTCGATCCCACTGTAAAACCTGGATCGATTAAGATTTGTAATGATGAATCTAAATCTTCTGAAGTGGTTGGAAGAGGTGTCTTCATTCCCGTATGTAGGAAAAACATTTCATTCAAATTGCTGGATCACAGCAGTGATCTTCAAGCAGAGATTAGGAGAGAGGTAAATTGGCTAATGTATTATAGTATTCGGAGTGGATATTGAAATTTGTATCAATAATCAACCTACTATTAAATCTTTTCGAATGTCTATTCGTTATACAAGCTGGTACGTGAATACCGAACATCTCTATAAGATGACAAGACATTCAAACCTACAGTTGATCTGTGTAAGGGGTCACTCAAGTACCCCGGGGAATATTATTGCAAACGAACTAGCCAAAAGTGCTTCCCTTCTTCAAATTGAAGAAGTAGACTAACTGATTGGTGTACCGCTGTCGTCTTGCAGATTTATGATACTGCTGCATTTATCGAGAATAACTCAACAAAGATGGACAAACGAGCCCACATATTCTAACTCGAAACAGATATGACCCAAGTACGATTAAGCACTATCGAACTTCATTCTGGGATTTCCAAGGCGTCAGCAATGGACACTTGTAGCCACTGTTCCTGGCCACTGGGTTGCTGGTGCGCATGCTAGGAGACTAAAACTACCTTATAACGACTGTTGTAGAAGTTACTTTAATGAGGAGGAGGAAGAGACACGTAGAACATCTGCTCTTGCCGATATTAAGACCACAAAATTTGGTAGTCCATATGTGTATTGGTTATCTAATTCTCTGTATTTGTTATCAGAAACTTGCGTCAGATTGGTTCGATTCGAAACTGTATACGGACATGAGAAACAGATTCACACGATCCCTCTAGGTAAAACCACGGGTCCTATACGAGCCAAGTGAGCGGTTTTTATTTTCTATATTCACGGTTCCCGATTTAACCTAACCTAAACGTTGCCACCTTCTATAAATTCGCGTTAATTTTAACGTTTGTCTTGATAAAAAATATAGTCTAGTATAGACACTACGTTAGAAAGACATTTGTTTATTAGGAAATCAAGGTTTGAGGTATATAAAAGAGGAAAATGTGTTATATTTTGTTAAGTTTTTTTTCATTATAGGGATTCAATAATTGATAATCCAAAAAGAACAGCTGACAGTTCCTTGTTAAAACCGAGAAAAACGCTCTTTTGCAAAGGCGATTTTTTTATAAAATTAAGGTATTCTATGCTAATTTTCCAAAAGGGGCAAACTTTGAAGTGAAGAAAAAGAGCAAAATGTTTTATTTTTTAAAATATAATAATGATTTATTAAAATCAAAAGAAGAAAACTTGAAAGAATTTTCTAACAGCGCTTTGTTCCTTAGAAGAATTAAGTTTTACTTCTGTTATTCTTTAAAATAGCCAAACTTTGTTAATTTCCTTTTTTACTCTTCTTTATTCTAGTAGTTTATTAATTTATTTCCAAAAAAGAAAACACGCCAGAATGTTTTACAATAAAAGTTAACAGTTTCTGTGCTAGGTATTCATTATGACGTATAAGTAATATTAATCAATTATAACAAGTATACGCCACAATAACTAATTCTGCTTAAAAATTTCCTGTTTTTTTATAACTTTTGATGTACTAATCCAATTTCAACGAAATTTGGTACAAATATTCACGCTATTAAAAAACATCAACAAAAAAATTTAATGAGATTAACTTTGGCAGATTTATAACAGTTTTAAGAAAAAGGATATATGACATGTACAATTGTCCTTGCTCCAATATCATAAAGTTATAGAGGATACTATCACAATATTATATGTGGAACATTGACCAACTGTCAGAATTTTTTGCTGAAATATGTAGAAAATATCGCAATTTTTAATTTCAGAATATATGGGAGGTACAAGAATACTTCCACCGAATTTTTCCAAACTTTGTTTGTTTCTTTGTTTTTCCAATACATAATAGTGTACAAAATTTAATGTCTACTATTACTTTTTCTATTTTTTTTTTTTAGATTTTTTTATGGAAGCGTGGCCGGTTCCAGTTCTAAAACTTGATGTGAAAGAGAATTTTAAGGGAGTGCGCTTGAAAAAAATTCTTCATACTATTCTGTTAAAAAAGAAAAAAGAACTAAAATATGCCAAATAAAAAATATAATCTGTCAATTAATTTCGAACATGAGTTACTAAAGCTAAGAGATAAAAAAAACAATGAATAAGATACAAAATTAATTAGACAAGGCAACACTGTATCTGCGGTACAGGATTTTTAAGTCAATTCGGATACATGTTATTATGAAGTACTAAGCCTATAGACCATTTTTTTTTATTGACTCTGGTTCTTGCTATAAATTGCTATTTGTACAATTCGAGAGGTTGCACCCCATATTGAAGCATATCTCTAGAATGACAGATTTAGCTCAGTAAAATATCAAAAAATTCGAATTAAAATTACTTTCAAGTTATACTCACATTATTTCTTAATACGCTCAACAATTATGGAGATATTGTGTAAACAAAAAAATAAATAAATTTCATACAAAATTAAATTTAAAAAAAAAAAACATAAAATTCGAAAATCGCAAAAATGAAAATTTTTATTCTTTGACCATAAAAATAGATTTGTTGCAAATAAAGCAAGACATATTTCACTCAAATTAAAGCATAAATTTTTTTATTCACAAATTAGTGAAGTTATTCCTATAACATCTAAAAAAAAAAAATATTTTTGTATAAATTATAAATGAGATATCTTCAATCATTTGCGAATATAATCAAAATTTATGATTGAAAAAATATATCTTGTTAAATTTGCAACAAATTTATCTTTATGATCAAAGAATAAAAATTTGTATTTTTGCCACTTTCGAATTTTATAATTTTTTTTATAAAAAAAATTTAAATTTTGTACGAAATTTAATTTTTTCGCAAAATATCTCCATAACTGTCTAGCGTATTAAAAAATAATATGAATATAACTTGAAAGCAATTTTAATTTGAATTTTTTGATATTTTATTAAACTAAATCAAACTAGTCGTGTTGGAGATATGCTTCAATATGTGGTTGTGTCGTTAATTTTATAAATAGCGTTTTATCGCGAGAATCAGGATCAATGCAATAAAAGTAATTTATAGACTTAGTACTTCATAATAACTTGTATCCAAATTGACTAAAATATTTCGTGAAACAGACAAAATTGTTCATATTTTCAACCTGTGTTATTTAAGTACTGATAAAGCATTGGTTTGATAACTTCCAAGTATATGGTAGGACTGCACTTTATATAGCATGGAGTTGGGGAAATGTTCCTAATCAAAAAAAAAAAAAATAATAATAATAACTACTTTGATTATTTGTATACCCTTCACCAAGGATGAAAATATATAAGTTTGTAATTTCTAGAATTTTTGGCTTGGAGTAAAAAAAAATATATTTTATAGATCCTTATAAGACACGAAGTCGAAATAACGATGTCTTTCCATCCGTGTGTCGGTTGTTAAGTCGTTTATAAAGCCACCCGATTACTTATATATATATATATATATATATATATATATATATATATATATATATATATATATATATATATATATATATATCATATATCTAAGTAATCGGGGGGCTTTATAAACGACAGATCTGCCACAAATATTCTTTTGGAATTTCAGATTTTTTAATAAATCAAATCTGTCCATAAGTTTTAACCATATATCTTTTTAATTAATGTTGTCTTCATTTGGTGTTGCTGTTGTCTCATTAAATTTAAAATATATTTTCAGATAACATTTCAACACGGGTGAAGGGTATATAAAATTCAGTTCAGCCGAATATAGCACTCTAACTTGTTTAATTTTAAAAACAATATATCAATTACGTTATATTATGCAACTTTGCCATTAAATTTAATAAAATCCTGTAGGGTGAATGGTAAATAAATTGTTTATGTTGCAATACGTGACGCTTGCGTCAAGTTCAATACAGATATTTTTTTGATTTTTTGGTTCGATGCAAATCATTTTTACGATCACACTATTAAAGCAGACTTGAAAGTTTTACGTAAAAATTGAACTTCGTAATGATATTTTTTTATTGACTTAAAATGATGATAAAAATTAAAAATTAAAACTGAAAAAAAATTTATAAAAATTTTTTGCCATTCTTTAAGAAAGAGATGTGCTGAAAGGTATTAAAAAATTGATTTTTTTTCTAATTTTATTTTTTTATTTTATTTTTTATTCTAGAAAGAATAAAAACCTAAGTAATAAAGGAAAGTCATTTTCCAAATATTGGTAATGCTAGAATCGGATAAAGTTCTTGGATTGTTTCTATAATTGAAATTCTATTTGAACAACGAACGGAACATAGTATGACAATAAATCAATAAGTCTAAATGTACATATCAGTTGTCTGACAACCATTCGAATCTTACTTAGATTAGGACAAAATTAAAAGATTCCACTATAAAAGATTATTAAAAAGTATACCTGGATAAGAGAAGCTATTTTGGGCTTTAAGAGGAAACAGTTTCAATTAAATATTGTATTCAGATCAGCTAAAAAACTGTATATATTTTCGTTATATTTCTCAATTTTATACATCCAAGAATGTATATTTGTATGTATGTATGTATGTATGTGTGTGTATGTATGTGTGTGTATGTATGTATGTTTGTATGTATGTACGTATGTATGTTTGTATGTATGTTTGTATGTATGTATGTATGCATGTATGTATGTACGTATGTATGTTTGTATGTATGTATGTATGTATGTTTTTAATTAATCGAAAAAACCCAAAATAAAAAAATCAATTTGCCATGTCAGCTTTAACTCTTTAGAAACCACAGAAAAACACAAATAAAAATTAAATTTGTTTTTCTTTTCTTTTTGCAAAAAGCATAACTGCAACACATAAAGACAGTTTATAAAAACTTATAACAAAAAACAAATAAATTATTATTTAAACCCACAAAAAATATACGAAATATAAATAAACAACGCAAAATTGCAATTCCAAAAGGAAACTACAACATGCCTGCAACATTTCCAACTTGTACCAAAGAAAAAAGGGATTGAATTTTTAATAAAACATAAAGGAAGCAAAAAGAAAAAATACTACATTGAGGAAAACATTCTCATGTATGAATATAAAAAACCACAAAATAAATATTTTACTTCAAATATAAACTGATCGTTCTGATTTGATTGTTTTAAGAGTTTTATGTTAATTTCTGAAAATGAAATACATTCAAAAAAAAATTTTTTTTTTTTTTAACATAACACGTTCTTTTTGCACAGTTGTATTTTAAGAAATTGAGTGCAACAAAAACATATTTTAAGTTAAACTGTAATCGTGTTATGTAAATTTTTTTTTTTTTTTCATTTTTATCATTTTATATCATTTTTTGCTATGTCAGTAGAAACTTTAAATAAAATTTAAATCAAAAATCCTTTAACTAAAAAATAAAAAGCATTTCCTCTTACCACCAATTAGTTATTTAACATAAACGATAAATTGTATTTTTATTCACACTTAACTAAGTATTTATTAAAAAAAAAAAAAAGTATTTATTATAATTCATAAAACACATTCTTCACCTAATCTTTCGATTTCATTCAAAATAAAATCCAACTCCTTCTCTTCCATTACAGGGAAACAAGTAAAAACCATGCGGAAGAAATTGCCAATATTACGATACAATAAGGGTGAATAACCCAACATCAAGGTACCCTGACGTATCATAAGTTCCTTAACTTTGGGGGCAATCTAAAAAAAAAGAAAATAAATTACATTTATTTAAACATATAAATTATCAATCAACACTTTACCTCATATAATTTTATTTTCCATTCTTCATTCTCCTTGCAATCTCTCATCTTTTTTGGTATATACCAAAAACATATATTTGTATACTGATATTCATTTAATACTAAACGAAAGCCTTTCCTTTGTTGTAACTTGTGTAAAAATAATTTTGACATATCTAAAGTATGATCTAATAAACGTCCGAAACCACCATAACCACGAGCTTTAAGCATAAGCCAAAATTTAAAGGCATCTATTTTGCGTCCACATTGGACACTTTTGTTGCCCGTATCATAAGAAACATCATAAAATTTATCTTGTTGAAAGAGATAATATACGGTCAAACTATTACATTGTGGCAATAGTTCTGTTTCGCGTGTTATAAATAAAGCACATTGTAAAGGAGCTCCCAGAGATTTGTGTGGATTCCATGAAAAGGAATTAGCTCTTTCTATACCCTTAAGTAAACTACGATATTTGTATGATAATAAGGTAGAACCACCTAAACAGGCCTGTGTTATGAATAAGAAAAATCAAAGATATACGAAAACAAGTAAGAAAGATATAGTCGATCAAGCCCGACCATATGATACCCTACACCATTGTATAAGTGCATCAAAATTCGTGGAGGAACCAATACTTTTACTAATTCTAAAATAAAATATATGAATACAGAGTAGTACGTTAATACTAACATTTATATGAATTTATGCACTTTAGGGTGATTCCCAAAAGCTATGATAAATTATGAAGCGATCCTCATAAAATTTATCTCTTTGTTTTCTACTTATACAAAATTTATTTATGTCGAATATTAACTTAATAACAACATTTTTACGCACATTATAGTAATTTTCAGAATAGGTGTTTATATTTCAGCTATGGTCAATTATGGACTGATCTTCATAAAATTCGACAAGGAATTCGAAGGATTGATACTTATACAAAACTTCCTTATACCGAATTTCATTAAAATATTGCTATAATTAAGGCATTTATGATCATTAAACCCCTATTCCGGAAGAACAATGGGGACTACGTGAAATAATGGATCGATCATTACCAATATCAATAGGCTTCGGCATTGTGCTAAAACCATTATTCGTGCAAAATTTCATCAAGATATCTTTAAAATTGCGACTTGTACTTTGTTCACAAAGTTTACACAAACAGACAGCCAGCCGACCATACTGATGGACGGACGGACGGACATTGTTAAACCGACTCAAGAATTTATTCTGAGTCGAACGGTATACTTTAAAGTGGTAATCTGAAGACAAACATCAGTACAAATGGATAATACCCCAACCACCAACCTATAGTGGTGTAGGGTATAATTTTAGAAAATTTATCAAAAATACAAAAACAAAATAATATTACACTTACATCTATATGCATCCATATATCATATTTCTCACATACATCGGCCACCCTTTCAAAATCATCAAATGCTCCCAATACTGTTGTACCAGCTGTGGCATTAACAAATAGTGGAACTTTACCTTGTGATTTAATTAGTAATAATTTATTTTCCAAATCATCTACCAGCATTTGTCCTTTATCATTAGTTTTCACTATAACACAGTTATTAACACCAAAACCCAACCAGTGAGCAGCTTTTTTGAAACTATAATGCGATTCTTCAGATGTGAATAAAACCATAGTTGGCAGACCAAACATCCCGGATGTTTTTATATTTGGAAAGCGTTTGAAACGTGCCAAAACAATAGCATACCTAAGGAGAATAAATATGAACAAATTAATATAATACTATCAGTGTTGAAAACAGTTTAATTTAGGAATTAAACTAAATTTTTTCCACATCCATAAGTCTTTTCCAATTATTTTTTTAATTCTAAATAAAACCCTTAAAATAAAATTAGATGTCCTAATCTTCTTTATGACATGAAAGAACGTCCCTTAACATAATTTTATTGGAATGTTGCCGTAGGCTATGCTGTAGTGTAAGTGCTCAAACTTTCGTCATACTTTGCAGCATTGCTATGATATACAACATTGACCTTTCGAGCCTTTCATTGCCAGTATCATCCAATAACGTCCACTGAGACTCAAATTTGCGGTTGACATTACCAATAGTGACTTCGTATGGTCGATGTCGGTGTAGTTAAAAATTGGACCATCCGAATGAACCACCTACGAAGTTTTTAAAACTTAGTACATAATTAGAATTAATTTTAATTCTAAAGTAATATGTGTACCAAGTTTAAATTTTCTATGACAACTACTCATATTGTTGTCCCACCGTTATATGGGAATGAAGCACTGTGTCTCGGATCCTTACTATCTCAGAATTTTTGCAAACGAAGTAAGAGTTCATTTCGATCTATTCATTATAACTCATACAACCTATTCCTTATAAAACATTTTGAGATTTAACTGTATCGTTTCTTAGGACTTGGATATCCTTAAAAATAAGAGCCGGAGCTTTGTTATATACTTTCTTCAGTGATTCACTGTCGTTTGTAATCATCATGAGGGAGATAAAAATATTCACCTATATTTCGGCTCATGTCATATTCCTGTATGGCATCTTTTTATAAATGGTGTCTTTGATTATTCTGCACGCTAGTTACTTCATTATATTCTTTCCTCTACTGTTAGTATTTACATATATTTTTATTTATCTGTCACATCTCCCCAAAGAATATTTATTATTTTTTTTTTTGGTGTCTGATAGCTTTTGACAATGTTCGAAATACACCTATATAGCACTTTCTTTGTATTCTTTACAAGAATGAACACCATAATATTGAATTGGGCAGTGCACTTGTGTATAGCCAGTCGGTCGTCTTCGATATTAAGCCTCATTTATGGAAGCTTCTTCTTGTCTCTTATCAATGAAGTCTTTCCAAAATATCCTCCAATCGAGTACTAGTCTCACATATTTATACTAAGGAATCCGTTTTCATCTCAACAATAAGGGTTCTGAGATAGTCGCATATGCAGACAATATAAACTTATGGAGACTGCATGAAACAAACTATTTCAATGGCCCAAAAAAAAAGATCAGAGAAAAAACCCATTATTAACCAAATTGATACTTTTCCACAAAAGGTATAAAATTCTAGTATTTAAATCACCTAGACTGGACGGTAGCTTTTTGGAATTAAGTCAAACCTTGACGTGGTTTTGCACAGAGAAAAGGTGGGGTACCAAACATAGACATATTTATAAATACGAAGTACTTGTCTAGTTAAGAGCAGAAAGAATCAGCCTGTTTTTATGGACTCTCTTGATGTCTATATCAAGTAGAACTCTGACAAATCTGCTCTACGTTTAAATAAGTCGAACGAACAAAAGCTTGATCGTATTGATCATGGCATGGTGGGCGGACAAAACTTCGAAAACCAAATGGATTATATAAGCCTTGTGTTACTGTCTCTGGTGAAATGGAAATGCCAATAATTTTTTCGTTTATTGACTGTTCCAAACAGACAAATGGTGACACCTTTGCACCTGTCACCATTGATAAATGCCATTTGATTTTCAAATCACTTGTTCCAGAGAATGTTTGAAATGAGTGAAGGATTCTTAAACCCCTCTAGGTTTAAAAATTTTTGTTATGTAGAATAGTTAGATCGAGATTTCAAATTTACCTTAATACTTTGTGGTGGACGCATAGCAAAAACACTATTAAGCTAATTTTTTCCAAATTCAATGGAACAGAATTAAAAAAGCTACAGTTTGTTACGGGAAATATTACATGTGAGACTTTAACTAGATAAAAAAATTTGCCTGCCCCTTGCTGCCACCCAGGGTTCAAAACCAAAAAATTGTGACATCTTCGTAATAAAAGCGGCAAAATGTATTGCGTTAAAAAAATAATAACACATAAACTAATGAATTAATTTCCAAAATGTATATAATGTATCAAAGACAAGCCTTTAAGTTTTAAAATGAGCCCTAATGCATTGGGATAGGACCATAGGGCGTTTAATATACATAATATCTTCACGGAGATGATTCCAAAAATGAAACGACCAATATCATGCAATAGGGCTAAGTACAGACCCTACGGAATTTGATCTATTTTATATTGAAATTTTAAATTTAACTTATCTGTTCTAAAATTCCAAAGCTTATTAAACAGTATAACAAAAATCAAAATTTTTTCTCACAAATGACAAATTCCATACACACGTAAAAATATAGACTTAATGTAGTATAACTGCCTTTTCAGTTTTTCATTTGGTGTTCCTTTTTATAGGACTTTAAAGTTTTTAAAAGTGAACGAGATTAATTTTTTATTATTCTACTTTCTAATTGATACTATAGGGAGGTATGGGTATCAAATGAAAGAGAAGAATTTTGGCATTATATTGGATTACTTTTTGTTAAATTAATCCAAATAAAAATTTTAAAAAATGTCCTGCGTATATTTAATAATTTAATATCCTTAAAAGTTTCCAACAAATAGTTTCCAAAATAATATATGTTAAAGATGCTAATATCCAGTTTCAATTAAAAAAGTTTAATGGTTTTAATTTTATTACTTTAACACATACAAGGACTGTTTGTCACTGTTTGATAGGGAAGATGAGGTCTAGATGGGACGCTAGCAATTCCGATTTTTGTAGACACACGAAATAGTACCACAGAAATACATGTCTTTAAATAAACGCATAATTTTAGTATAACAAAATATGTATATTTTTTATTTCTTCAGGAAACTAAAGCCAACACTTTGAAATTTGGTTGCGCAGAAAATTATTTTTTTCTTAACTTTAGTTTAGGAGATATACGTAATTAAAGTTAAATAAAAATGAGATTCCTTATTCAAGTGGCAGGCAGTGTATAAACTAAATATATGATTTTTATATTATATTTAAATTTATTTTATGAATAGTTAATATGAAAAAAGATGCAGTCAGTCAAGCGCGACCATGTAATACCCTACACCATTATGTATGCGCGTTTAACTGATTTTCGGGTGAGGTTCATATGTAGAAACTATGAACATGTTTGAACTGATCCTTGTTAAATTTCATACCGCGATTTATATACTTACATAAAGATATTAATGCCAAATTTGAAAGTTGGACGCTTAAAGTGATTTTCTGTAGTGGATCTTATATTGAAACTAAATTTTAATTGCTGCAAATAAAATCACAAACTAAATTATTTATATTTAATTTATATTGTAATTGCATCATTCTTTGTTGAAATGAAATTTTGGTATTGGTGTTTTATGGTCAATTTAAGGCCGATCTTTTGCGAAATTTGATAGCATGATTTATATTCCAATACAAATTAATGATGCCAAATTTTATTTCGGTTCTAAAATTTTAATGATATTTACAAACTTTTAAATAATTTTCGGGAAGGGATTTCATATGGAAACTATGGTCAATTATGCAACCAAATTCTTGATTTTGAATTTATTTTAACCCGTATTTCATATAAATATTTGGGAGCTACGTAAAACAATGGACCATTTTCTATAAGCTTCATCTTTAAGTCTAAAACTCGACTAAACCAATTATCATTAAATAATATTTAAAACTACAGCATTTATTTCAAAAACAAATTTTACATAAACACGTGCAGAAAATTTTTAAAATTTTATAAAATTTGAACCGTTGAAGTTGAAGGGACAAAGTGTAGGAATCAGAAATTTCATTATGATCCCAGCAAAAACTTTGCTTTCCTGGTAACAAAAATAAACTATTTATTTTTAGCCTGAATAACTAGTTATTTTTGTTCGACTTGTTCACAAATTCATGTAGTTATTTTTTGACTCTAGGGGTACTCAAAAATATGTACCTAAAGGAAAACAAAAATAAAAAAAACACACAAATTTTGCCGTCAGTGAGACTCGAACTTGGAGACACACTAACCATTCGTTTTTACTGACTAACGTCTTACTCATTACACCATCTCGCACATAGCATCCTAAGCGACAAAAACTCTTTTTAGTTTAAAATATCTTTTTAGACATTTTGTTATAAAAAACTAACAGCTTCAGAATGGGGTTGAACCAACAACCTTCTGGTTGTTAATCCGTCGCTCTAGCCAACTCATCCACGTGATTGCAGTATTATTGTGCTATTATACTACAGAGTACTTATTAATGTAATACAGAGTAGGCATATAATAATGACGCCTCATTACCAAGAAACTACTTTAATAAGTAGTTGCCATTACCTATAACCAAAAAGTTTTTGCTGAGATGTTTTTAAAATTAATATAATTTCAGAATAATTTGTTAGAAAACCTAAAGGTTATTTAAGAATAAAATGTTTGAAGGACATATTTGACATTATAAAGGTCCGAAGGATTAAAACCAAAAATTTTTCTTGAATACTTAAATCATTATGTATCATTTGATACTAGGATGATTTTAAAAATTACGTTTTATTTCAAAAGACATATGTACTAAATACTAATAATTGAATATTGAACATTTAAACAAATTTAGGAAAAATTTGTTAACTGATTAATATTCACAAACTTAGTTTCTTCTTATGTTTTATAAATATGGTTTAAGGTTAAATTGAAATAAAGTTCATAAGTTTAAATAATATTAAAGTATTAATTACACTGTGCTCGAAAATGAGACTTATTATTAATATTTTTTTAACAAGATGGGCGTCTATTGGGTAAAACTAAGCCGGTGACTCTGAATTTAATTTTTAAAAGTTAGCGCTTGTTTTTGAGATATTTCATTTTGAAAGTCTTAGGCTTTTTTGCTTAAATTTAATAATATTTTTTTTTTAATTTTGAACAAAATAAATAACTAATATTCTACTGAAGTATAGGATCATGAATTCTTATCATCAAATATATTTTAAACACTAAATTACTAAACTTTAACAAAAAATAGTACTACAATTCAGTAAGCAAACTACCAATGAGTTACCAATGAGTAACTTTTCAAACCAAAATGCAAATGTATTAAAAATCGGGCTAAAATTTTATGATTGGAGTTTAATTTACACAAATAATGTCCCTTTTATTTCTAATTTTCTATTATTTGTGTTACTTCTATAATAAAGTTTAAACCAAAATATCGCAAATACTAGAGCTAACTTCGAAAAACGGCTGCCATCTTTGAATTCTGCGTACTCGAATAAGCTTTAACAGTGGGGTGCCCAGCTTATGAAAATTTACGACTAGCACAATGTTATCTGTCTATAAAATACGTATATCAATGGAATTAGTTTTTTTTCTCTTGTAAAAGCTGTAAGAATACAAACAATATAAATATTTTAGAGTTTTCTTTTTTTAAAGGAGTAGTATTTAAAAATCGATTTCGAAAAAATTGAGACCCTCTTTTTCCATATTAAGCCATACTTTCTGTACATCCGTATTAATATTATAAAATCAAATATGTGTTTCTTTGTATATTTGTTGTAACGCAAACACGCCTAATACAATCTTCAACTCTCAAATTCAACTCAACAAATTCCAATACAAACAGAAATATGTAAACGCATATGAAAGTGGATAGATAGGTCACACACCTTGTAAAGATGATGCAATAGAAATTAATCCCCAGGGAACCAGGCGTAGAGAACAACCTGCTCATACCTGGAAACGGCAGATTGATGTGGAACTAATGAGAGTTCGTAAAATCTGGAGGAAACCTAAAGCCATTGCATGCGACAAATCCGAACTAGTTACTGCCCTATGTTCCTTATGGGAACAACGAGAATGAATGAAATTTAATATATATATATATATATATATATATATATATAAATTTTAAGGAGGAAGGAACTATAGGAACTAAAACTAATTGCATATTGATGAAAATGACGAAAATATTTAAATTTTTTTGGATTTAAAATTTTTCTTTATTTTTCAATAAAACTGGAAGTTTTAAAAGAAGAAGAATTACGGGAAACATCGTTATATGAAAATAACTGTAAAAAAGCTGTATTTTTTTACGTTTCCTTAAATGTTTTTTTTAACTTTTTAGATTCCATGCAACGCAGGGGCATTCAGCTAGTATTATATAAAACTTAGTTCCATTTTTAATGATTAGTTTCTAGCCAACTCATCCACGTGATTGCAGTATTACTGTGCCATTATACTATTGAGTACTTATTAATGTAATACAGAGTAGGCAAATAATAATGACGCCTCATTACGAAGAAACTACTTTAATAAGTAGTTGTTATTACCGAAAACCAAAAAGTTTTTGCTGGGTATTGATGAAAATGACGAAAATATTTAAATTTTTTTGGATTTAAAATTTTTCTTTATTTTTCAATAAAACTGGAAGTTTTAAAAGAAGAAGAATTACGGGAAACATTGTTATATGAAAATAACTGTAAAAAAGCTGTATTTTTTTACGTTTCCTTAAATGTTTTTTTTTAACTTTTTAGATTCCATGCAACGCAGGGGCATTCAGCTAGTATTATATAAAACTTAGTTCCATTTTTAATGATTAGTTTCTTACCTTAATTAAAACTTGTTTCGTAAAATAATTTATTTAATAAATTTTAATTATAATAAGATATGATTTGTTGAGTTTTTTAGAGAAATATTTACTGCTAAGAAAAACCGGTTAACCAGTTTTTTTTTTGGAATTTCAAAAACAGTAAACGGTTTTTTTAAAAATTCCAACTATTTGCACTATTCAAAAACGGGTTTCTCCAAAAAGTCGAATAATCGATCACCCTATTTAATACTTATATCGGCAGACTAACAGATTTTAAAATGATTTATAAAAAAAATTATTTATTTTGATATTTCAAAGTGCTTTTAAAAGGATATTCGAACACGAATGAAAAATTGAGTACTCAGTCCTATCATAAAATGTTTGCTTCATGTGTGAAAACTTCTGTTGTACGGTGTTGTATGGTCTTAAGGAAAGCTGTATTTTATAGAAAATGGAGTGTGGACACCTTTTCGGCAAAAAAGCATATTTATTTTTGGACTTGGAAAAGATTTTTTTATTCGATAGATAATTTTGTTCTTTAAATAAAGGGAAAACAATTGAAAAATCGTGTCAAAATATTGGGCTATATATTTAAAAAACTGGAGCAAGATTATGCAAACTTGAGATAAAGAAGATAAGATTAAGAAGATGTAAAAATATTTGAAATTGGATTGGAAACAAAAAATTACCAAGCGGTTAAATTTTTTTTTTTGTCGAGGGTACCCTAATTTAAGTCCCAATAGGTATGCTACTGAGGAATCTGTGAGGCCTCTGCTTTGCCTGTGTAAAATTTTATGCAAATCCAACCAACCGTTTTGAAGTTACAGATTTATTTCCCAAAAATTTCGATTCTGCTCCACTTTTTTTTTATTCCTTAGTGCAAAGACGATATTTTTGTCTATTATAAACAAATTAGGTTAACTTTTTACATGGTAAATAGATTTGTTTAATTATTTTCAAAAACCACAACTTATTAGTCCATTAAATCAAGGTCGTATCAGTAAAAAAAGAAAAGACCCAACCTAACAATAACATATTAAATAATAGTAGTAAAACAATTCACATTTGAGTACAAAATTATACAATTTTTATTTATCATGTTATGTCAGTACATATTGATTTTATCAATTAGCTTATGGCTTTTCAAAAACAAATAGTATGTACAATATTTGACATTGAATCTATTGTTTTTACAACAAATTAAGCCCCATTGCATAACCATCACTGCCAAGTATCATTTAGATACACAATTGGACTTCAAGTATCTATATATATGGGCATTTCTTTAAACTAGTTTACGTTTGTGGTTCAAAAAAAATTTGGAAATTTTTTTAATGGCATATCGAAGCTATTTAGTAGCAATATTAGCTAACTTTAATGAAACACATGGAGATTTAAGATAAAAATTTATAAAAGTTCGCCTAAGTTCTATTTTCCATAATTTTTATTTTAAAAAATTACCACTAGTGTTGCCAGTTTAGCTATTGTCAGGTTAAATGTAGCATTGTTATTTTGCTTTTACCCTCAAAGTTATCATTTTAGCTTCTAGCTTTTTTCTAGCTTTTTTATTTTATTTTTTTTTTTCTTTGATTTTTTAAATTGCCTTTAAAAAGGCTAAAATGTTGGTTTTTGAACAGCTAAGAAAATAATTCTTTATTTGATATTACTAATTTTATTTTTATAAAATCATCCATTTAAGCATTTTTTGGAGTATATCCGCACAAAAAATGGAGCTTATTTATACATAATACAAATTTTCGCTTGCGGCGCTTTATTCTCCAAATATAAAAACTAATTTTATGGACTTACTAAAATGATTATTATAATTATTTTTTTTAATGCACTTCATTAAACATAGAAACTATTTATGAATATTATTAAAAAAATTCTTATGAAAGCGAAAATCATCCAAACTTTGGAAATGCTAAATCAAGAAAGAATTATAGCTCAAAAATTAAGGGAAATCACTTGAAAGTTTTTCATATGAAATAAAACCCAAATTTTTTTTTGTTCTTTTTGCTGTAAACCGTTCTATGTTTAATTTAGAAAATGTTTTAAAGTATCTGTAAAAAAATCAAAAACTAATGAGAACGAGAAAAAAAATTTTTCAAATTAAAAAAAAAGTAACTTTTTCTAGCCTCTTTTTTGGGTATTTAGCCTTTTTTTACCTTTTCTATGATCAATTTAGCATCTTTTTTCTCACCTCCTGGCAACACTGATTACCACATGTATATAATCCACATCGATAGGTTTAAAATATAAAATAAAAGTGATACGATATTGTTGATGATTTTTTAACATTTCATTAAACAAATTTTAATCAAACAAAATTTAATCAATTTGAATAAATTTTTAATCAATTCTATTAATCGTTTTTTAATTTTATAAAATTTGTTGATATATTTTTCATATCTGACAATGAAAACAAATTTAAAAAAAAATACACTTTAAGTTCGATATCAATAATAAATGCACAATGTAACCTACATAGACGTATATGAAATAAAAATTAAAGGAGGTTCAGTAAGTTTTATATTATTGAACATAACCGCGACCATAAATCAGTTTAAAACTCCCTTTAAAGCATAGAGCCAAAAACAAAGTGTACATAGATTTTTGATATTTTTTTTTTAATTCGCTGATGTATTTTTCACTTCTAACCGCAAAAAAAATTTAAATGATGTTAATAAATAATAAAAATTAAAATTTTAAAAATTTTGATTATCCACAATATAATTTAACACTTGTCAACGACACATTGATTGAACACAAGTTGGCCTATTTCTACAAGTGTTTCTAGTTTACATTAGATGAATTGGACCCATATGATAAAATCCGCGATTACAGGAATCAAAATAAAAAAAAACTTGTTATTTTCAAACACTTTTTTGCGATTTTTTAACTTTGAGTGTTGTTAATATAATTGCATTAAAAGTTAATTTAAAAAATCTAAATTAAAAAAAAATATTTGAGGTTTAAGGTCGATTTCTTAAAAGTAAACATAAAAAGAGAATTCCCTATATATATGATGTGTATCGTGTAGCTCCAGGCTATTTTTACGTATTTAACTTGAGTAAACGTAAAATATTTAAATAATATTTAATTGATCTTTTTCTTATACATACATATTTGATATTGATCCACCTGGCGAGAATATGCCATCACCTTGACCGTAACCACACAATTCACATACTTTGCGAATAATTTCAGTTTCAATCAAAGAGAATACTGGAGCTACTTCAAATGTGTATCTAGGTCAAGAAGAAAATGTTTATTTATAATTTATATTTTACAAGTATTTTTGTTGTAGGTTTGCTAGCGTTTAATTAAACTTACGCACTTGTGTTGAGAGCTTCAGTTATCCAACTGCCAACCAAACCATAGGGATCCATTTGTCCAAAAAGTTGATTATGAAATCTTCCATGACTGGTTTTCACCGAATACTTAATAACTTCTCTACATAATTTTTGAATTTCCTCAATGGAATGACTTTGATTTTCTTCGATTTTGAAATTTATTAAATTCTAAAAAGAGCATTTATTTAAACAAATTGGTTATTAATTATATCACCTGAAACAATCAGTAGACTTTAATGTTTACACTGTGTAATAATTTTCCAAAGAAATTTTCCCACAAGAAACATCGTACTCAGTTTTTATTCAGGACGTCAAATTTTTTCTCAAAAGGACTTCAAAGTTTTTAAAAATGCGCAACTTTAAAAAAATTATAAAATATTTACCAAAATTATATCGACCCAATATGGATGTAAATATTGCAGAACAAAATGTTAAGAAACAATCCTTTATATAAAGTGTATAATAATATATATAATATTACAGGATTAAATTTTCAAAAAGATATTTTCTTAAATAAAAAATATTATTATATTGGGTCGATATAATATTAGCAAATAATTTATTATATTCTTTAAAAAAATTGTGCATCTTTCGAAAATTTGAAATCCTTTCAAGAGGAAATTTGACATCCTGAAGCAAGACTGGTTACACAGTTATTTCATAGATGGTTTCTAGTTTTATCAATACCTGTAAATAAATAGTAAAAGGTAACATTTTCAAAAGGATACTTTCTTAAGTTTCGTTGCTGCAACATTTAAATAAAAAATATTATTATATTGCAGGTATTCTTAGCTTTCATTTAACAGCCATATTGGGTTGATATAATATTCGTAAAAATTATTACGTTTTTACCTTTATTTGGTTTATTTGCTTTTAAACAAACTGGATACTTTTGATTGCAAATAAAAGCAGTTTAGAAGTTTAAAATGTACAACAACAGCACACTTTAATAATTTGCAAGGATATACAGCCAACTTCAAGGCAATTGATTTGTCTTTAATTAACGATGCATCAAATTAGACTCGCACAATGGTGTTGTCACGGCCAGTTTAATATACTCTGCATTACCATCTATATGCTTCTTGAAAGCTCTATTTCTACAATGATCTTAACGGACAAACTGGAATATTCGAAATGTAGAGTTTTCGACATTTAGTGTTGTCAATCTTACAATGGTGAAAGCTTTTTATTCAATGTTGTATGTTCCACAGCTATGTTAATAATTTCCACAGATATGTTAACTGCTGTTAACATAAATAGAAAGGTTGAGAAGCATTGAGAAAGGTTAAGAAGCATTATTTAACTTTAAACCAGACGTTAAAACCGTTATATTCGAATTCAAGTACAATTTCGTAACAATACGTTATAAATTATTTTAAAAATGTGTATACTTCGAAACTTTTAAGTTCTTTTTGTAGGAAATTTGACGTCCTAGAGAAAAACTGAGTACGTGGTTTCACTAGGTATGGTCTCTAGTTTCGTGCTTATATCGATTTTTTTCGTAACACTGTCACACGGTATTACGAAGGACAAAATCTAAAGTTTTAAATTACCAACTGGCTTTTTGAAAATTAAGAAAAAAAAACTTCCTATTTTGTATTGTCAAAAAGAAAGCCCAACCTTTTTCTGGTAGTCCCTCAACTTTGATTAATAAATATTAGGGTACTATAGAAAAATTTTTACAAAAATATATATTAAACAGTAACATATTAGACAAAGACAAATCTTTATTAGCACTTTCAAATTTAATTTTCTTACTATAATTAATAATTTAACATAATATTTTTGAAAGTCTTGTCAAAAGAAGCAAATATGATGAATTATCTTTAAATGTATTGTGGAAAAAATTTCATACAATTTCTATAATGGATTTTCTTCTTTTTTTTTGTGTTTTTATTAAATGACTATTAACACTTTTCTAAAAATTTTAAAATAGATAATAATAAAATAATAATGTGAATTGTGAAAAAAAAACATAACATCGAAACAATTTAATAAAATCCGCTAAATCATAAAAGTGCACATGAACAGTTATCACAACATGAGATTTTAGTTTGAAATACTTAAAAATAATAACAACAATCAAATTAACAAAACGAAAGAGCAAACTTTCAGGTACATAAACCAAGAGTTACGGTTAGATATTGTAGTAACTGTGATGATGACAAAGATACTATGAGTACAACAGCATTACATGGACAAATCAAGAAAAAGAAACACATTTTTCAAATAGCACACAAGAAATATAATTAGAATCGATTAACACCGAATTAGAAATACGCTATAATTTTTCTTATTTGTTTTTCCAAATAAATCTCAATTAAGACTCAATTATTCCTCCGGCGCAAATATGATGGGATATTAGAGAAGGCCAAATTTAGTTATAGTTTCAATAATTTCAATATATTCTCAAGTTTTTGCTTATACCCAAGAATATATAATAATGAGTTATTCGCATCTGGAAATTAATTAGGTTTTTTTTCAAAATAAAGGATACAATTTGTAAACAAATTCTTGCAAATTGTCTCAATAGTTTAACAATCAAATTGTAATAATATAAAAAGATTTCTAAGTAATATCTACGATTTTAAACTAAAACTTACCTAACTAACAACAACTCATAAAAAATATGTAGCTTCAAGAAAAACAACAACAAACTCCAAGCAACAGCTTCCAAATGCCGACTGACTGACATGTTGACAAAACACAACAGGACAGGCAAAGAGCAACAGATGAACGTCGTACGGGTCGAAAGACGCAAACAACGATCATTCGAACATTTCAAGTGAAAACAACGCCCGCTAAAAGAAAATAAATTTTCTGTTAAAGCTAAACTTGACATATATTTCTAATTGCAATTCCATGACAACAACACTGCGTGTAAATTAAAGTTAATAACTAGTTTTTGTTGTTGGGTGAGGAATTCAAAAAAAAAAAAAATATATATATATATATATATATATATATATATATATATATATATATATAGAGTGTTGTCAACATGTGGTTACCTCAAAACTTAAGCTTAATTTTGTGTTGACATTGAAATGGATATAATACACATATGTATATTAAAAACCGTTACAAAAACCCCACAATACCAACGCCTTAAGAAATGTTTCTATATTGAAATGTTAGAAAAAATGTTTGTCAAAACTGTAAATTGGTTAACAGTAAAAGCTTCCAAAGCACAGTGTTTCAGAATCGTTCTTCTTCGGCCAAAATTCTGTAACTTTTGAACCGATAGAAATATTTTTAACTTTTTTTTATGCATTTTTCTACAGTTTCAATTTCATTGATATCGGTTCAGCAGTTCTTGAGAAATTTAACGCTAAAGTTGAACTTTTAATTTTTTTATAGCATTTAGTATGAAAATGTGGATTTTTTGTTTTTTGAATCAGCTTTACTTATAAAAAAAAGTTATAAGCAGATAAAAAAAAAATATAATTTATAACACCCAGGATAATTTTGTGAACAGGTTCTCAGTTTATCAATTCTAGAACTGATTCCACTAGAACCAGTTCTTAAAGAACAAGTTCCACTAGAAACGGTTGTTTATTTTGTTTTTATTTAAATAACGTTTAGGACAATTTTATAATAACTAATATGCCGTTTATACCAAAACAAAAATTAATTACTTTTTGAAAAACAAAATTTCAAAAACTACTTCGTTTACATACCTTATTTTTCCCAATGTAGTTTTTGTTGACAATCGCATTTCTTGGATATTTTTATTTCCGCTCTATTTGCTATTTCTTCGATCAGAGAATACATAGTTTCAATATTTAAACGTATTTTAACAATTTTTAATAATTTATTTATTGTAATAATTTCATAAACAAAATAAATAATTTCTATAAATTTGAAATTTTATTTTTCTCTTTATATATAAAAGCTAAGGTTCTAAAATTTGCTAAACAGGATGTATCATAAATAGTTATCTTTAGTGGTTTTTATTTGGTTTTCAATAAAAACTAGTTAAAAATGGTTTTTGATTTGTATGGAAAAATCAAACAATTTTATGTAGTTTTTTATTCAAAACCCAAATAAAGCCAAAAAATACTAGGTTTTGTTTGGTGTAAATGCCATATAAAAGTTTTTGAATGTTTATTTTATTTTTTACCTAAATAACAATGAAAGAAAATTATTATTATTATTATTCATTCGGTTGGAAAGTAGCCTGCAAATATTTCATATTTAGTTCTATATTCTTTCAGTCCTCTAGCTTCTTTATCTAAGTCCCGATGTTCTACTTTCCATTGACTTCGAATGCTAGAAAAGATCTTCAAAAGATCTTCATTTGTAGAATTTCAAGACATTTTTCTGGTATTGTGCTCTCTATAAAATCTGTAATCCTTATTCCTTTTTTTCCTGGGCTTCCTGTGAAAGATCTCCAAGTGGTAATAAACATCTTCTCTATGATAAAGGATTTTGTGAACTAGATATTTGATTCATGGATATTTGGTTGTATATATTCGTGTAGTTTCCTTCGCATAATCAGATGCTTTTATTTCAGATGCTCTTTCGGAATCTGAAAAGAACCTTCTTGTTGTATTCCCATCATTCGTTTTGCCTTATCCTTGTTTTGGTTGATCTATAATCAAACCCATATTTGAGAAATTCTTCCTGAACATGTTTCTTTTTTAAACTTCTTAACACTTTATTGATGTCGTTGTTTCTTATTGATCTTATAGGTCTAAAATTCAAATCATAGCTGATTTTTAGTGTGTGCTCCATGAAAAAATTTTGAGAGTAATTTCATTCAAATGGAAAAAGTGTTCTACAGACGGGTTAAGACAGGAACAAAAATATATATGGGGTTAAAGAGGAAACTATCGCCTTTCTTCTGGTAATAAAATTAGTTTAGCCCCTTTTCACCCTCAAAAGTTCTATTCCTCAAAAATTTAAATTTGTCTAAAATATCGTACCTGAGAAAACATTTAATACACAGCAGGTATAAATGGTACAGTGAGACATCATTTCTTACTATTACCATTTCTTAGAGACTATTATCCTACCAACATAACAAGAAAATATGGCCAATTATCAATAATATTTTTCGGGTAATGATAATTTACTTCTGATCAAATTTACAAAAATCACATTTTTTTATAAAATAATATAAAATATTTGTTTTTAACAGCATACCACGCCCACAATTACCAATATTTTGATCTAATTTTTTGAACACATTAATTTCAATATTTTTACTATTAAATGATATTAAAATTTTGGAAATTGGTGTTAACAAAAAATTGGAATTTTAGACAATGAAATTAATTTCAGAGCCATCGTACGAAGGCGGTAAAACTCCAGAACAAAATGTTGGACCCATGTAATGATAAAGAGTTAAATGCTTATAAGAATCATAAAAAATTAAGACTGTTGTTCATAAGTTTAGAAGTTAATAATTTTAGTTTTTATAATTAGAAAAAAAAAGTACTTAATATACAATAATTACATTGTAATGGTGGTTGTGCTGTATTTTTTTAAGTCAAAAGCACTGAAAAAATTAAAAAGTCTCCGTTTTACATTCTGGGGAAATATTATAAACTTATTTTCTAAATATTGATGCGATACAGTCTATAACTTGGAGCCTATCGCTCCACGTTATAGACTGTACCGCATCAATATACACCCATAATCGTTACACTGAACTCTGAATGCCGCATATAATTATAGGAACCAAAAAAAAAAAAAAGCAGACTGCCACGGCTTTTGAAAATTTACCAACCGACACTTCAAAGATATTCCTATGGCCTTAGATGAATACACAGTCGACATTCAGGCAACAAACGGCACTCGCAGATAAACGTGATGATATCTGAAATACCAATCCTTACGATCTCCCAGCTGAATCTAGAAATCAACATGTTGCTGAATGAAGGCAAGTAGAAGAAGCAGTTGGATCATTTGAAGAACTGTAAGTTATACAAGTTTATTTTATTTATTTATTTAATGTCTATGGATATTTTATTAATTTTTTTACAAAATTTGGATTTAATGAAAAATCAAAAAATCAGTATAACTAATTAAGTTCGTTACACGTTCTTCTCAGAGGATCAGCTTCAGCATAATTACTTCTAAAAAATTTCACAGATAGTGGTAAGAAATTACGGGATGGGCGTTGAGGTATATTAAATAAGATTTTATTAATTAAAAATCCAGAGCATATATTTCCACTAATAAAGTTTATAATAAATGACACATTCAACATAGTCCTTCGGCATTTTAAAGTTGTTAATTTAATAAGAGTAATAATTTTAATTTAAATTAATAATTTAATAAGAGTACGAAGGCAAATTCAGTGGGTTAAAATGTAAACCTCGAAGACATGACAAGACAAGACAACAAGAATTGTTTTTGTACCGATTAAATTGAGTTGGAATATGTTTGATAAATAGGATCCCAAATTATGGATACATATTCCAGAATTTGGCGAACAAGAGACGTGTGTTAACTAACTTTTTCAAATTTGTTTGTAAAATACCTCTGTACGTTAAATGCCTCCATACGTTGGAAAAACACACAAAAAGTATTTTCTGACGGACAACTTTTATTACGACGCGTTAACGATTCTAATGAAAGAAGCACATTTTTAAAAGATATTTTTCCGGATTGAGATTTTGGAAATTTTAGGACATAAAAGCGAGAGTTTTTTAATTCTTTAATTTCAGCACAAGTTTATTCATATTATGTCAAAATTTCCATATGTCATCTCTGCTCGTTAAAATTTTATTTCAATTTAAATATTAACATTACTTTTTCACAAAAAGTGATTCAAATCTTAATTTTACGGATTTCGGATCATGGTCTGAAGATATTTGATCGAATTTAATTTCCAAATTAACTCGAAAACACCTCAGCTCTGATCATGTCCTATTTTATTCAGATATCTTTAACGGATCACAATTATTTCCAAAAAATAAAGCATTTTAGAAAGAGAAATTAATATATAAGTCTTTAGATATGCAAATATTTCAGGAAATTAATAACCTCTAAACAAAATATATATCTTAATTTTCTTTTTTAAATAAAATCAGATATTTAATCTTAAAATAACTTCAACTTTAAACAATGTTTTTCTACAAGAATTGTTCACGCATTTTTCAACAAATATTGGCCAAGTGTGACAAAAGACTTAGTTTAAATTAGTCAAGCAAAATTTTATTCTGAGGATATTTTAATTGATTTACTAATTCCACAACAAGCACATAGAGTCTGATGTCGTTTAGAACTTTCACATTCAAAAGAAGTCCTATAGAAACTTTCTTGCTCTAGGATTAGTATTTTTATTGTCATTTATCATCAAATTTGATTTCTTTTTAACGAGCAATTTACAAAAATAAATGTTTGAATCAACATAAAGTATTGAAATTTTATGTAAAAAACTATTAACGATAGTGAATTTTAAAATCCATGTTTTTTTTCGATTACAGACAGCTTTTAGCAAACAAATAATCTTCTTTTAGGACAACACACTTTGTGCATGATTTTTCAAACTATTTATCTTTTTCGAATAACAGGATCCCTCAAAGTCCTTAGGCAATTGATTTTTCAAATTATTTATTAAATGTGGAAATAGAAATTAGTTCAATTCATGAATTTAGACAAAGGTGTCTTTACAAAAAAAATCTTTCTTTCTTGACCAAATGTATGTTCAAATTGTCAACAATATATTGACATTATTTATTGTTAATCTCACATCATTATAGTCCACGTCCATCCCCCAAAACTGTCGCCATGAAAACCCTTATCGTTATGAGTACATCTTGAACTCAGATGTATTGTAATTAGGTTTTGGGGTTTCCCGCAATATTTCTTTTCCTGAGAAACGGGAAAGAAAAAATCTATTTTTTAAAACTTAAGTTATAAGAAACAAGTAAGAAATATATAGTCGTCAAGCCCGACCATATGATACCCCACACCACTGTGCATATACATCAAAATTCGTAGAGGGGTTTTATATTAGACATGTGTACAGTTGTGGACCGATACTTTTACTAAGTGTAAAATAAAATATACGAATACAGAATATTACGTAAATACTAACATTTATATGAATTTATGCACTTTAGCGTGATTCCCGATAGTGGGCTTATATGGAAACTATGGTAAATTATGGAGCGATCTTCATAAAATTTGTCACTATGATTTCTACTTATATAAAACTTATTTGTGCCGAATATAAACTTGATACTAACATGTGTATGTGATTTATGCACGTTAAAGTAATTTTCGGAAGAGGGTTTTATATGGGAGCTATGGTCAATTATGGACCAATCTTCATAAAATTTGGCGTAGATACTTCCACAAAACTTCCTTACACCGAATTTCATTAAAATATTGTTATATTTAATGCATTTATGATCGTTTAACCCCTATTCCGGTAGGAGATTTGTATGGGGCATAGGTGAAATTATGGACCGATCATCACAAATTTCAATAAGCTTCGTCCTTGTGTCATAAAAGTCCTACGTGCCAAATTTCATTGAATTACCTTCAAATTGCGACCTGTACTTTGTGCACAAAGTTTACATGGACAGCCAGCCAGACGGATGGACGGACATCGTTAGATCGACTCAAAAAGTGATTCTGAGTCGATTGAGGTGGGTGCTGGATGAGTTTTTCTGTGCGTTACAAACATCAGCACAAACGCATAATAGCCCAACCACCTATGGTGGTGTGGGGTATAAAAAAGCCATGATTTCTTATAAAGAAAATTATTTTTTTATTAAAAAAAACCTAATTCATGCAACATCAACGTTCCTCTCAGATAACGTTCCAGTTATATTGCAAGTACCATGTTTAGAGTAACGTCAATCTTTCATTGATATAAGGTGTTAAAAATAGCAAAATGTTTGCTATAGAATTTTAAAACTATGAGAATATTTGACTTCCCGTTTTCCCGGGAAAATTTTAAAAAATTCCCGGGAATTCCCAAGAGTATTTTGGCGGGAAATCCCTGGTTTTCTCTCCCGGGAATTCCAGGACCCCAAGCCATAATTATAAGGGATCCATGTTTTATTCACCATTTACAAAATAGTGGAAAAAAATTACTCTGTGTTGTGGTTGAAGAACATCAAAGATTAATATTTTATTATATACTGAAAATTTACTTTTTTACAGAAATGCACGAAGTATCTGTCAAGAATTTAAATTATTTGACAGATGATAATTAAAAAATATTATTTGAAGTAATACGTCCAAAAAGTCACAGACTAGTTGATTTCACCTCGTAACTGCAAATAAACAAAATCTATAATATTTCAAGTAAACGATTTTAAAAAGTAAGAAGTTTTTAGACATTCTATATATAAAATTAATTTAACAAAAATTTAAATTCCCTTAAACTAAACTTAAATTTTCTTTATACAAAGTTTGTAATATTTAAATATAACTGTAACTGAAAAGTGAAAAATATAAACGTCAAATTAACCAAAACAGTAACGCTAAAGTACAACTCCTAAATATTTGTATACTTGGCAGTTTTTTTTCTCTATCTCTTCTAATGACAACTACTGCATAAAAATCCCTTAAAGCAAAAGTTGTTTTTTGCAGACATTCCATTTAACCCAAAGGTGCAAGAAATCATTTAAAAAATGAAAAGCATATTGTGTTAATAGAAAATCTCGTCTAAATAACGAAAAGAAAAACCAAATACAACGCACAGTGGGGCCAAACACAGAATTTTTGGTAATAAATCTGTATCTCCTAAACTGCTGGTCGGATTGAATTGAAATGTGGGGAAGAATTATAGAGGTGGATCTAAGCTTTGAGAAAAATCATGTTGTAGTCACCCTGTAATAAGACGAAATATGTTACAGCAGGAGTTCTCGCAGGATCTTGATTCGCGATCCTCTTTTGCAAGCGCAACCCACTACAACCTTGACTAGTTTAAAAATCAGATAAAACGTTATGTAAAGATAAAATAATTTAAAAATAATATTAATAATTGTGACATTGTTTTTGTTTCTAATATCATTCTCTATGTCCACAAAAGACCGATTCTTTGTTTTGATGAACAAAAGTGTGAAAAAATATAGTTTTACATAAAAATGTATGTTGATGAAAATTGTTCTAATAGTTTTAGGGCTTCGGAGCCAACAAGCGATTAAACTTTGCTATATTTCAATTAAAATTCTTTGAAATCTGTTGATTTAGAATTAAATTTTACACATGTGTTACATTTTAATTCTTTTTGAAATAAATCTGGTATTTCATCGATACTCATATTGAAAGGATTTTTTCCGTCTTTAAACTATAAAGTCATTTAAGCAAAATTTTTGTGTACTCAGCATTGAGAAAAGATGTTTATGCTTGAATTTTTAATTTTTAATTGTTTGCCTCGACTTTATTCCGTTCTTCGGGGATAAGTCCTGAGGTGTATGAGGGAAAAATTTTCTTAAGTATATTCTGCAATTTGTAATATATTCCGAAATAATCTGCTGAAAAAATTTTTGGATTATCTCAATTCGTCTAGACATGAAAAATAATCAAAGCCAGCATTCTGAAATTAGTATGTAAAATGGCTATTTTTTTGAAAAATATAATACAATTCCTTCACGTTTTGTTCAGTTTTTTTTAATTTTTTTTTTTTTTTTTCATTACATATTTCAAAAAACAAGTCTTCATAAATGAGTAATAAAGAAATTCTAAATTAATTTAGGTTTACACTCTACATCCAGCATTGGTCGAAAATGTTGAATTTTGGGAAAAAGTTTCATTTTTATTGATCAATAAAAAATTGATTAAATATTCACGATATTTAATCAGAAAATAGATTTAGATCGATTTGACACTAAAATGATTCCTGTCCGGCTAAAAACGAATACAGGAGTGCAGATTTTATGAAAAAAGTCAATTTTTTAAATTGCACAAAAAACATATTAGCATAACATTTTCAATATTATTTCTTATGTAATGCATAAAATAGATATCAATTTTTCATTTCTGAAAAAATCATTTAAAAAGCTTTACAAACCAATTTTTGGCAATTTTTCAAAAATAAACAATATAAAAAAACATAAAAGCCAAAAAACAAGGGAAAGTGAAGTGGTGGCCTGGGTTCAAATCTCAGCGGAACCCATTTTTTGTAATATGATTGGCGACAATATACATGACAATATCGCTCAGATTATCTTGTAGGATCTTAGTGCCCTTTGTTCGAAGAATTCATCAATATTTATTCGGAGTTGCCGTTTTTGTGTCGTCGAGGACTATGTCAAATTATCAAGACATAATGTCTGTACGACTCGGACTACTGGGTAAGCTTTTTAACCACTTCAGCTACAGCAATATCATTTTATTAAGGGTTTTAATAATATTTTTAATCATATGGTCGTTTACGATGTCGTGTGTTTGGTTTAACACAGGACATTTTCACTGGAGATTTCAGTCATGTTGTCGTGAATATTGATCAAAGTATAACAATTAAGTGCATTTTCTTGATATATATTATTTGCAAATAAATAGCTGACTGTTTATATGCAAATTTCATAAAGAAATATTTTTTCCTTGTTCTCGTGCCGGATGAGAAAAATACAGCTATTGTCAGAGAAAATTCGTTGAACATGAAAGGAAGTGGCAACGCCGTATGCATTATTTGGAAATAAAATATTAACTCACATACAGCAACATTTTCATATCGCAATATTAAAAGACAACTTAGGTGAATTTTTATATATGCACTTTATTGACGACAAATTTTTAATTTTCCTAACGATGAAAATGTCATCGATGGACATTTAGACAACTGTGATTTATCGTAATTAATCATGGTATTGTATATGTATCAAATGAGCTCCATCAACCAAATTGCCTCAAACTTCGATCAGTTAAAATGTTTTGAGCCATATTCAACAAATATCTAAAGGATAGTAAAAGCTTAGAAGATTTTTTGATACTCTACTGACCACTCAAGTTAACTCTCACTAAAATCACTGCATATTTTAAAATATTTTACTGTACATTTCCATGTGTGCGTATGCGTAACATAGTGTCTACATTAGAGATCTTTTTATCATGACAAACGTCAAACTTAAAGCGAATTTGTGTGAGGTGGCAACAGTTGCAAAAATCAACAATATGGCATATACATAATTGTTTTTTATTTATGCAGTTTGACAACTGTAACAACCAAAATAATAATCAGCTGTTTAACTAAGGTTACCTTGTATATATTCGCATTGATTTTGACGTTTATTTTGATAAAAATTTGCATAATGTAGACACTAAGTAACACACAATTGTACATGGTGTGTGTTGTTTGTGTAATAATATAATATTCGTAATAATTGATTAAATTTATTAAATATTTTTTATTTTTGAAAAATTAGCAAAAATTGGTTTGTAAAGTTTTTTAAATGATTTTGCAGGAATGAAAGACTGATATCCATTTTATACATTACATAAGAAATAATGGTGAAAATATTATGATAATATGCTTTTTTATGCAATTAAAAAAAGAACTTTAAAAAATTGTCCTTTTCATAAAATCTACACTCCTGCATTCGTTTTTAGCCGAGCGGGAAGCAATTTAGTATCAAATCGATCTAAGTATGTTTTAAGAATAAATATCGTCAAAAAATAAAAAAAAAAACTCGCGTGACATGTTTTTTTGATCGATAAAAATTAAACGTTTTTCTAAAACCCACCTTTTTCCACCGATACTGGATGTAGGGTGCAAACCTAAATCCATTTAAAGTTTCTTTATTAAACATCTGTGAAGTCTTGTCTTTTGAAATATGTAAAGAAAAAATTTTTATTAAAAGATCTTTGAGAAAAACGTGAAAGAATAGTATTATATTTTTGTAAAAAAAAATAGTAATTTTTTATACAAATTTCAGAGTGCTGATTTGAATATTTTTCACGTTTAGACAAATTGAGGTAATCAAAAAATTTTTCAGCATATTATTTCGGAATATATTACAAATTACAGAATATTTAAAACAAATTTTCACTCATACACCTCAGGACTTATTCCCGAAAAACTAAATAATGCCGAGGCAATAAATCAAAAATTCAAATTTCAAGTGAGTAAGCCTATTTTGTCTTAACTTGCCAAGTACTTTACAGAAATATAAAAATATTTTAAATAGGACTTGATTTGTAGAAGTTAAGATTTTTTTAAACTTTTACATACTCAAGGTAGTCAACTTTTACAGCTTATCTCGTCTTATCGCATTGTGGCTACAAGATGATTTTTCTGAAAGCTTAGTAGGTCCTCCCAAGGCGAATTCAAATAGGTGACCTCACTTAATCAGCTGATTATTATTTTTTTTTTTTAATACTTAGAACTGTCAAACTCCATATAAGCACAATTTGTGCTTACCCGCTGAAGTATCAAAATTTATGCATAAAAAATTAATGTTGTTTTTGTAGAACTGCTGCCACCTGTTTCATTTCGCCATGGCTCCTCCTCTACAACACTTTCATATATATCAATTCAATCCGATCAGTAGTTTTGTAGATATAGATTTATTACCAAATATTTTGCGTTTGACACCACTGTACAGCGTGTCATGTTGTACAAAATTCCAAAAGAAAAATTAAACAGACAACAACAAAAAATATGATAAAACTAAAAAACACTTCTTACCTTTAGTTCAGCAGGCTGGACAAACTCCACAATTTTCTCATTCCAGTCGTTTTTGTTGCAACAAAATGCTTTCTCATCTATTAACAAATCATAAATTGAACGTAAAACTTTCCAATCATCGTCTAAATTAAGACGAATTTCTTCAATTTCTTTGGGTGTAACGTACGAGTGCAGGGTGTTGCCACACTTAAAAGTGTTAATTCGATTGCCACCACTCATTTTTTACGATTTGCAACTTAATTATTTTGTAACGTTTAAACACTTTTTCAAATTTATTTTGTTTGAAATCTTAACTTTAAACATTAATTTGCAACTGCAATTTATTTTTTATGAAAATTATTTAATCTATTAAGAATTATATTATTGTATTAAAAAAAAAAAAAAAAAAACTTTCAACCACCGTTTAACTTGAAGTCTACGAATGTTGTGTGATTTGAAAATTCTTTAAATTTACTATCTACCCATTTCAGTGTTTTTATTTATTTATTCAATATAATTATTTGTATTTCTTTTTTATTTATTCATTCGATTTGTTTTAAACAAAAAGGGTATTTCATTATGTTGTTGATAATAATTGTTAAATTGTTTGTACTATACTACTATACAAATCCATTTGCATTAAAAAACAGAAAAAACAGAAATCTATAAGAAATTCATTTGACGTACTCATATATTTTATTATAAAGTTATTAACATATGTATGCGTTTACCTATACAGATGTATATGAGTTCTTTAATATTTTTACTTTCATTTGAGTTCTTAAAAAAAAAAAAACTAATCATACAAGTTAACAACCTAAAATACTTTTGCATACAGTAGAATATCGATAAATATATCAAATTTCATTTTATTTAAACGATTAGAAGTACAATGAATTTTCGATCAGATTCTTTCTATTGTTTAAAAATTTTGTTAAAAACAAGGAACTTATTTTTAAAGCATTATTAAATATGGTAATAAATCGAATTTTATCTTATGATCAGTGTTGCCAGTTTAGCCTTTTTAAGTCTAAATCTAGGCTTTGAGGCTAAAAGCTAAATAGCTTTTATGATTCTTAAAATTGCCATAAAAAGACTCAAATTTTAATATTTCAACAAAGAAGAAAATAATTTATTATTTCCTTTTACTAATTTTATTTCTACAGAATCATACATTTAAGCATTTTTGTGTATTAATTCGGGCTGCCAGCCAAATGACCCAAAGCAAAATCGCACAAATCAAATATAGAAAAATTAACCAAATGAAAAATTACTCAAAAGGAATGAAAAATTGACCAAAAATAAAAAATAATAAAAATTGAAATATTATCCAAAAAAAGTGAAAAAATGCCCAAATATTTACAAAAAATCACCCTAATCCAAGCCCATTATGAAACTTTCTGGCATGAAGATTAATCTATTACATAATAAAATTTCTAAACAAAATCAGCTATATTCAGAAAGAAAATAGTTTTGACTTTGGCCTGGGTAGAATTCTAGTCTAGATTAAAACGATTTTCTAGACAGCAGGTCTTCGCTAAATCCAACTTTTCTGAATAGGATTGACTTTTTACTGTACTTTCTCATGCATGCTGTAAATTTTTTTAAAAAAATAAATATAAGCGAAAGATCACCCAAAATATCAAAAATGTGTTCTCAAAAACGCAAAATGTCCAAGTTAGATGAGCCTTATTTTGAGACCCCAGGAGCTGTCTGTGAGATCTGCTTCTTGGGTAAAATGTTTTAAGTGCCATTAAACACATTATTTGCGGAATATAGATTTAAGGAAATTACGACAGCAGTGCGTAAACTAGGGTTATAACTCAAAATAAAATAGCACCACCTTATAGCCAAGTGTAGAAATAATAAAAATCCAATTTTTTAGTCGATTTGGACAAAAAACTTCACGCACCGAATGCGATTTACAAAATGACTTGGTAAATTTTTGTAATATTTTTATTTGAAAAATTTTTATATAAAGTTCTAAATATTTAAATGGTAATAATTAAATATTACTTATGGATCATAATCACTAGGACACCAAAAATATAAAAAAAAACATATTTTTACCTGAGCTTCAAATGAACCAAACTGTAAGCTATTTATCCGTTTCAGAAAATTTTAAGAATTTTGGCAGCGATTTTTCAGCATATTTTTGCATATTTTGGTCCTAATAGCATATTTTTACATATTTTTGGCTTAGCAGCATATTTTGACATAATTTCATAATAGAAAAATCATTATTTTAGAGCATATTTAAGCAAATTAAATGGCATACATATTTTTGCATATTTCATACTTAAGAGCATAATTTTTCATATTTTACACTTAATAGATAAATTTTGCATATTTTGCACCCAATATAATTTTTTACATAATTTTCCATTAGTGAAATTTTCTATCTACTAGCAAATACCTTTTTCAAATGTTTACCGCAGTTTTAACGACAAAAAATTTTTTTCGTTAAGTATCGAAAATTTGTCAGTTAAAAAATTTTGACGTTAAGTGCTATCCTATAGTAAAACCGATTTTTATCGTTAAATACATCGATAGTTAACGATAAGTTTCGGAAAGCTAATAACGACAATAATAATGTTGTTAGGTTTTTGAATATGTCCCAGCAAAAACTTTTTGGTTTTCGGTAATGACAACTACTTATTAAAGTAGTTTCTTGGTAATGAGGCGTCATTATTTTTTGCCTAGTCTATATAGTAATACTGCAATCACGTGGATGGGTTGGCTAGAGCGCCGGATTAACAACCAGAAGGTTGTTGGTTCAACCCCATTCTGAAGCTGTTAGTTTTTTATAACAAAATGTCTAAAAAGATATTTTAAACTAAAAAGAGTTTTTGTCGCTTAGGATGCAATGTGCGAGATGGTGTACTGAGTAAGACGTTAGTCATTAAAAACGAATGGTTAGTTTGTGTCCAAGTTCGAGTCTCACTGACGGCAAAATTTTTTTGTTTTTTTTTTATTTTTGTTTTGGTTTAGGTACCTAAAAATAACTACATGAATTTGTCGACAACTCGAACAAAAATAACTAGTTATTCAGGCAAAAAATAAGTAGTTTATTTTTGTTTCCAATTATACCTGCCAGCTTACCAGGAAAGCAAAGTTTTTCAATTGCACTATTGAGTGTATAAATAATACCAAAAAAATTCATCGATTCCAAATGCATTATTATACTTTTCATATGTATGTTTCTTTTGAACATCAGTTGAATCCAAAATATCATTTAGCAGTGAAAATGAGGAATATTTTTGAAGAGGGGATTGAAGAGGTCTTTTCTATAAAGAAATGTTGCACATAAAATCATTTCTGTTAATATATTTACTTGTCTGCCTTGCAGTTTAATGCTAAGCAAAGTAATATATAAAAATAGTTCTCTGTAAATTTTTTTAAGGATCTTCATTTTTATATAAAAAGAAAATGTCTACTACTGGCTTTAATTCGTATTTCCCTTCAAAATCCAACGGACATCGGTATGAAGTAGTAATTTTTTATCATCTACATTTAAATCGACACATAGAACTTTAAGAATTGTATTTCTTAAGATACTAGTTTTTATAAAATTTACTACGTCTATAGTAGATTGAAGAGCATTTTTAAATATATCAGGTAAGGTTTTCGCCGCAAATACTTGTCGCTGGATTACACAGTGAGATTTATATAATTTAAATAACCTGACCGCGAATCTATCATTGATGCGGCTGCATCTGTACAGCTTTGGAAGTACTAGACAAAGGTTTAGTAAACAACAATTCTTCCATTGTTTATTTTCTGCAATAAATCTGAAATAAAATATAAATTGGCTTAAATTAGAAACATAAGTCGTTTCACTGCAGGCCAACAATTCTTTTTTTCAGAGTTATCTGACAGAAGCATCTCATAACTTTTTCTTTTGTAAACTTGTCTAACATACGATGTTAGGTAAAGGAAATCAAACAAAGATCAAAAGTTAAAAGTTCACGAAGCTTCAATAGATTTATCCCCAAACCAAATGAGGCACCTGTAGAATCCAACTTTGGCATAATTATATATTCCGAAAAATACGAAAAAATGTATAATGTACAATAAGTCCGTATGTATTTTCAGTCTCTCTCGTGGACCCGCTGGAATAAGGTTCGCGAATCCGAATCCAGGATACCTTTCTTTATTTTAGATATTTGAAAAAATTGCTAAAAGTTTTAAACCTAGTGTACACACTAAAATTCAAGCAAAACACAATAGAGATTTAAATACACTCACTCCTTTCCTTTACTGATCCTCTTATATCCCAACTCTCAAAACAAACTTCTAGCTACTCTTTTAGAATAATATAAACAGCAAAAAAAAGTTAAATATTTTTGGTTGCCAAGGTAAATAAATTCCATGAGCTTCGACTCATAAAGGTCTTAAATATGTCATTATTTAAATAAAATTTTCAAAAGGATCGTTCCATAATTAATATAATTAATCATTCCTTACGAAAATCGCTTTAATGTCAAAAATTCTTTATCTTTTATCTTATTATCTTGATAAAATTTGTCATAAATAAGTTTTACAAAGTGGAATACGAAATTTGGATCGGTTCATAATTGACCATCGCTCTCATATAAAGTCCTCTCTCGAAATTTTCTTTAGCGCTCAACATATGCATTTACTTGTTCTTTTATTTTAGTGTATAAACAGATAAGGTTCCAATTTTAAGATTATTCATATTTTATAAGATTATTCACATTTTATAAGAATAAGTAAGACTCTAGTAAGATTTTTTTAAATAATTTAAAACATACATATAATCAATACTCTGCTGTATTTCTCTTTTACACCTTAAATTCTAATGAGGGTTAGAGTATGTACAAACAACGGTTAAAGTTAGCGAACAATTCACTCACTAATAAACCGTTTAACTTAAACTAAGAAAAAAAGACATGGTGCCGGTCTATCTTTTTGTATTCTCTGTTTTCGCTGTCTGTCAGTTGGTCGACTGTTATAGATAGTTAAGAACCCATCATAAAAATTATTTTATTATAATTCATTCCTTTTTTTCTTTTCTTTTGAAATGGCAGTTGATGATAAGAATTTTAAATTGCAATATTAATAATTTACAGTATATAGAAATTATTTTATAATATTGTTATAGTGCCATAGTATATAAATATAGACGGTCTATGAGTTTTGATTTGTTTATACAATTATAGGGTGATGATCTGCTCTAACATATATAAGTAAGTGCGATTATTAATTAATCTAATAATTATGATTAATAAATATGTGCCAACCATCAATCACTAATTAAGTGAATGTATTATATTTGTAGATTTATACGTGATAATTGAATGAACTTTTCCCCTCGTGGATTATAATAATCAAAAAACAACAAATTGATTCATATAAAAACCAGACTAGATTGTACCGATTTTGAAAAAGAAAAAATTAACAATTATATTTCGCTTACATAGTTCGACCTTACACAGTTTTTGGAACATATTTATAAGGAAATATATATATTTTATGTTTATAATCATACTAAATCACTGACAAGATAACAAACTGTAATTCGCTACGATAATTTTAAAATCACTTTATGTTCTTGGATATCTTACAATAGTTTTTTTTTACCGTCCAAATGATTTTTATCGAATAGTTGTTAAATACTGTTTCCCGCCAAATTAAGTTATAGATTTTTTAATATATTTGAAACATAAAATCCGTTATTTATTTAAAGACTGATTTACTTTTAATTTAATACATACATTAGTACACAGTAAAAAGTAAAAAATTATTTTAATAATCAAAAAAGTATTTAAATTTGCATCTCTCACCAAAATGATTATATCAATTACTAATAATTGTAAAAAATCAGAAATAATGATTTTCAATCAAAAAAATAATTTAGAAAGATAAAAAGATTAAACAAAGCATTAACTGAATGAATCAAAACATTAATTGATCGAAAATAAATATTTTAGTAGAATCAACAAACTAGATGATTTAATGAAATAATATTTTAATTGGAAAAAATACCTTTTTCTTTATTTCCTTTTTATTTAAGTAATATTTTCTGTTTCTTTTATGTTTGTTTCTGCATTGCAAATCGTTCATACTTGTACCTCAACCTCCATCTTATACATGCTCTTCGATATTGATCAGTATCTCAAGGAAAAAAACATAGGCATAAATAACTATTACTATTTCCATTTCGACTATAATTATTTACATGCAAATAATTATTTAAACAAAGGTTAATGTCATTTTGTTTTTTCTTTTCTTTTGTTACAAAAGTTTAAAATTTATTTAATGAATTAATCACTTAATTAAATTTTTATATAAAATCAAACAACAGTATAGTTTGAAAAATTTTAGCTAATAATTTTTTCTGTGTACAGATTTTTAAATATTCTATTAAATATAACAATATATTATTGTCAAAAACTTCGTCATGCAACCAAGGCGCATTTTTCGAATAGATAGATATTGGCTTGTTAAAATCACACTTTTTATTAAAATTTTTTATGAAGGCACGCACGTTTTTCAAATGTTCTTAACATAAAATTTAATGTTAAAATTCGAAATTAAGTAACACAGTGGGACCAAACACAAAATTTTTGGTAATAAATCTGTATCTCCTTAACTAATGGTCAGATCGAATTGAAATGTATGGAAGAATTGTAAAAGAGGATTTAGTCACCCAGTGATAACACAAGATAAGCTACAGGGTATCAAAGTTAGCTACCTCGAGTATGTAAAAGTTTCAAAAAATCGTAACTTCTACAAATTAAGTCCAATTCCAAAGATTTTTATATTTCTGTAAAGTGGTTGGCAAGGTAAAGAAAAAATAAGCTTACTCATCTAAGTTATCTCTTACAGTTAAAAAGATATTTTGGCTTGAATTTTGAATTTTTGATTTGTTGACACGACTTTATTTTGTTTTTCGAGAATACGTCCTAAGGTAAATGAGGGAAAATTTTTTCCCATGACTACCAACTTTCAGTTACTTGATCGCCCAAATGAGATGATCCTTTGCCACCTCTTTGTACGATCGAACATGTGGTCGTTGAGGCATATTACTGGAAAGCTTGCTCCCAAGAAGAGTATCCTCCTCAAACCGCTGCCATTTAGGCGTTACGTCCGATAGCGACTATTTAGGTCCGTCATCATCAGTAGGAGGAGGAGCACATTTTAACTCTTCGATGTGAGTTTTTATCCATTGGAGAGAGCATTTTTCTTGCTCCGTGAGTTCGTCGATATGTTTTTAACCAAATCGGCGAATTATTTTGTAGGCGGATCGTATGGTGGTAAAGGCCCGTTTGGAGGGATTTTTGTGCCTGGTGGGTATATTGTTGGGGCTGTGGAGGGAGATGTATCGGAGAGCGACGAATATTTTTTTAAATGCTCTTCTTGCATAACGTCTGACACATTGACAGCTGTTTTGGTGGCCGACTGTATCTGCACCAGACTAACAGTCGAGATTTCAGTAGCAGACAACAAACTTCGACCTGAAGCCAATGTCGCAGTAGTTGGATCTCCGGATATCATCAAGCCCTTTACCGGATACCCAGAGCATTTTTATTTATCGGACATGACGATGCATACAGGAATTTGCATTTTTAGCCTACTTATAGGCTTATAGGGACTGCCGCTCCACACCTATACCACCACCAACCGCTCACTATGAACACAGAAGTTGGTGGCTAAATGTGTTTAAGGCTAAATGTAAACTTTTTATTTTGCTTTTAACCTCAAAATGTTGGTTTTAGCGAGATAATTATTACTTTAATATTTGTTTAAACTTATAGAATTAATTTCAATTTAACCTTAAACTATATTTATAAAACATAATAAGAAATTAAGTTTATGAACATTAATCAGTTAACAAAATTTTCTTCAATTTCCCTTTAAATATTATTATAAATTTGTTTTTTGAAATAAAATATTATTTTTAAACTCGTTTTTGTGTTTAAAAAAAAAAACAGTTTGTTCTACATTCGAAGAATGAACATTTTAAAAAATCTACAACACTTAAACCAAAAAAAAACCGGTTGAAAAACTTTAGTGATAAGATTATTTCAAACAATTAAAAAAAAAACTTAACACAACACAATTATCAGTGAGATTCTCAGGAAAAATTCTCCAATGTGCAATAAATAACATTTACATATTGTACATTATATAGATAGTACTTATATAGATAGATAGATAGAGAAGGTTGACGTGATACCACATGTACCACATCTCCACCCAGAGACCGATTTCGGTCCATTGTGAGTCCCTTCATGGAAAGATATAGGATATAGAATACAAGAAACAGAATACAGAAAATAGAAAAATAGGAATACAAAGAGAAAAAGGTTAGGAATAAAACAGAATCATATAAGTGGATTAACAATGTTGCCAATCCCCCTAGGGGTGTACCCCTGATCCTCCCGTAGACAGTCGATGCCCATGACGAAGCCTATGACGTCTACAAGCTCCACGTCCCGAACGTCACTTAGCCCATCGAGGAAATTCACTGCCCAGCCACTTCATCCTACGATACTGCAATCGTGGACAATGGCACATAATGTGCTCAATAGACTCGGTCTCGTCGACGTCTCCACACATTCTACAAAAATTGGAATTGCTAGCGTCCCATCTAGACCTCATCTTCCCTATCAGACAGTGACCCGTTATGGCCCCTATCATGATTCTTAAGCTCCTTCTACTCAAGCCCAGAAGAGTGCCTGTGTCTGCCTTGTCGAGTGCCGGCCACATCACCCTCGACACCGTGAACACTGCACAACCTTCATACAGTCTCTCAGTGCCGGACCAAATCTCCCTATTAGGTATCACCACGACAGGATTTGTCCCAAAGTCCGATTCAGCGGCCATGTAATCTGATGCCCCCATGGAGTTCAGATTAACTTCACCATAACTGATCTCGTATATGACCCTGGAGTGACCTGCTCTCAATGAACCTAATAGTCCTAATTCCTTAAATCTCAACAGACTCCATGCTATCATACCCTTCACAAACTCCTCAATTGGTAAGAGACGAAGTATGACATCCAGAGCCGCTTGTGGTGTACTTCTCATTGCACCTGTAATGCCAATTGAAGCACACCTATGTGCCTTCGACAAAAGGTTCCTATTACTCTTACGCTCCAGTGCCTGCCACCAAACAGAATAACAATAAGCAAGAATTGGTTTCACCACTGAGGTATAAATCCAATTTACAATTTTTGGTTTGAGTCCCCAATTCTTACCTATGGAGCCTCTACAAGTATAGTAGGCATTAAGGCCCCGTTTGAGTCTCTCCTGAACATTCCTCTTCCAGTACTTATGTAATAGGAGCTAAAATTCAAGTAAATTTGATTTCTTCGTTATAATGTGACAGTCCATGGATAAAATACTAATTAACTCCTAAATGATATTAATAAATTTTAATTTAGATCTTCAGATTATTGTTAGACTTAATATATTATATAATTCATTATTTATTAATACATTATATCTCATTATCTTCTGGAATACATTAAAAAAACATAAAAAATGTGTTTTTTTTTTTTTTTTTTTTTTTTTTTTTGTTTAGTGGGATTCAGAAATGTAAAAATATGTTACAAATAGGTTCATATTTGTAAAAATTAGAAACTTGGATGTTTTTCATATTTGAGGTGGTTAACTTTGAGCCATTATAGCACCGTATGTGATTCAGTTGCACACTCCAGCTAACAATATTCTAAAAGCCTAACACCTACTCTGTTGGTCTAGCAGTTTAAAAGATCCAGTTCTATTGCGACTTATTTTGCAAAAGCCCCACTGTGATATTATTGATAATTTTTCATTAAGACGAAACTTCTTAACCTGATCTAGATTTTTAATAAATTATCTAATAAAGTTTTTAATACAAAGTTTTTGCTAAGGGAAAATTTTAAGTCAAAGTTAAAAGTAAAACGACGTAAGAAATTTAGCGTATGCTAAAAAGCATTTAGCAGAATTCTTCAAAATAAATATGCAACTTCCCAAGCCATTCTGCTAAATCTAGCAGAAAAATGCTAAAATGGCAACACTTTTTCAAATATTAGTATTATAACATATACAATTCTTTATCAAGACAAATGTAAAAATCTACGCGAATTTAAGCAAGGTAGAAACAATTGCACAAAAACAACAATAAGGCGAAGTCAATTCATTAATGTTTTTTACATATTAAGTTTGCAGCTGTAACATCCATAATAGTAATGAGCTATTTACCTAGTGTCTACATTAGGAAAATTTTTATCAAAACAAACGTCAAAATTAGTGCGAATACATACAAGGTAACCTTAATTAAACAGCTGATTATTATTTTGGTTGTTGCAGTTGTCAAATTGTATATATAAAAAACAATAACGAATACGCCATATTGTTGTTTTTGTGCAACTGTTGCCACCTTCCACAAATTCGTGTTAAGTTTGACGTTTGTCTTGATAAAAAAAATCTCTAATGTAGACACTATGTTTGCTGAGGTTACCATGTATAGATTTGCATTGATTTTGACGTTTGTCTTGATAAAAATTTGTCTAGTATAGGCACTATGTAAGATATATTATGAGATTGTTGTGATGAGGTTTCTCTACACAACCATTTTATAAGAAGAACTGTGAAAAAAATACACATACACGAAAGTTACTTAATTACTTAAAAAAACAAGTTTTTTGCAAAATTGTTTTCTTCTAATGATTGTTTTACATTTTAAAAAATATTTTTATAAAAATTATGCTAAAAAAGTGCGAATTTCTAAAAAAAAAGGATATGTTTACTCTGTGACTAATTTAAAATAATGATATCTTATTGGATTTATTAGAATACGTATACCCCTTTAACATAATATAAACAATAGTTACTCTCTTCTGCTGCCGTTATATTATTATATTATAACATATCAGCATTAATAATCAGCATTAATCTTTGTTGCACCCAGGTCTAAATAATTTAAAAATTTTCCTTAATTTCTTATTATCTAGGCATATTTTTAAAAGTTTCCCTTGGTATGGAAAACTCTAGTTTGAAACCATAATTTATCTTATTTATCTAATATTACATTTCTTTATAACTTTCAAAGCTGTACAATCTTTAGGTGTGGTATTTTGAATATTTACTAAATTCCTAAACCTAATGTACATAATGTATATAATATTTTGTATGTTTAGTGGCCTTTGAAGGCTTATTATATAACGATTGTTGACAATAATAAATTGCTTAAAGAAAACAAATAGTCCAAACGTAACGCAACACGAGACATCGCGATGTAAAGTATAAAAATTGTAATTCATTTCAAATTTAACGGGTTATTTACACAAAACATTTGTTCTGGCAATGCTGACTCATCATTTGTTTTCTACATTTGAATCTGGCAATTCGAAAAATAATCTCATACATTTTTGACAACAAATGAAAAAAAAATAAATATTCTATCAGCCATCGTAGTTGCCGGATAAAATTGGTACAAAATCGCCAAATTTTGTGAAAAAAAATCGTCAAAATCATCAAATCGATTATTTGAAATCTCAACACTAAAATGATTAAACTTTAAATTAAAAAGAACTTGTGTATTTCAACTTCATATTGTCGGCCTATTATGAAAGTCTAGCAATATCTAATAAGTCCGAAGATATGCGTATCAAAATGATGAATAATTATTTTTGTACAACTTTCAAATAAAAAACTCATTCAAAAGTAAATAAATACAAAATTTACTTTTGAATGAGTTAAAATATAATAACTGAATTATTTTGATGTGATACTTAGTATTGCTATTTAAGATTGCCTTGATTATGAAACTAAATGTTTTTATAAAAATTAAAAAATGTAAAGTTTTTACAATAAAAAAAATACATAAGTGAATCAAATATGATAATTTGCTTTTACAATTTTGAGATTTTTATTTTAATTATTATTATTTATGTTTGAATTAATTTACTTTAAAGAGAAAAGTATATAAGAACATTTGAAAATAATTCGGAATCTCCTTTTAGAAAAAATCGTCAAATTTGGTACAAAAGTCGTTAAATCTTCAACAGGCTTTTATTAACACCAAAAATCGTGAAATCTGGCAACAGTGACAATCATATAATCAATTTCATCAGTTGTCAAAGAGGATTTTCAGCGGTATTAAAAGTGTAAGTTCGCAGTGCGTGAAAATATATAAAGTTGCATCAGATTTGAACAATTTTTAATTTAAAAATTAAAGTGAAAATTATTAAATAAAAATGTTAACACGTTTGGCTACAAGACCCACACAATTTCTAACACGCAACATTACACAATTTTTGTCGGCAAACCAAAGAGGAACGCCCCGTTCACTGATAGTGAAACAATTTAATACACAATTGGAAAGGCAACAACAATTAAGAGCCGCTTTAGCGACGAGAGTATGTTCGAGAACGTTTTGTAGCAGCCGCAATAAACCTGATGAAGAGGAGTTGCTAGAGCAAGATCAGCAGGATTTCATAATCAACAAAGATCCTCAATTACCGGCTACCGTAGCCGTACCAGAAGTATGGCCGCACGTGCCTTTATTGGCCACAAAACGCAATCCGGTGTTTCCTAGATTTATGAAAATTTTAGAGGTATGTATGTTTTATTTTTGTTATTATTTGACTTTTGTTGTTATATTGACAATGGTTATATAAAATATTTTTGTTTAATTATTTTCACCTCCATTCTGATTGGCAAAAACTCAAGGTCTCCAATCCCCAGCTGATTGATTTAATAAGACGTAAAGTTAAATTAAATCAACCATATGTTGGTGTTTTTCTGAAAAAGGACAACGATAATGAGGCGGAAATTGTCGAAAGGCTGGATGATGTTTACAAAGTTGGTACATTTGCTCAAATATTGGAGCTGCAAGATCTTGGCGATAAGTTAAGAATGGTGGTGGTAGCTCACAGGCGTATTAAAATAACTGGACAGATTTTGGAAGAACTTATACCACCAAAAGGTATTTACTTTTTGCAATTAAATTATTTGATAAATTTACATTAATTAACTTTGCCCCTAATAACACAATAACATGGAGAACGCAATATTTACGCTCAATAACTAAGAGTTGACAGCATATATATTAGATAAAAATGTAGGTATTTGAAAAATACAATCAAGTCAACATTGACAAAGCATTTCTTCGACGGTTGGCAAAATTTAAAACGTTCATCTATTAAAAGTTCCAAAGTCAAAAAATTTTCTCTATGGCCTTGAGCTGGTAAACTTGATTTCTTACGTTTTCTTAATTGGTTGAACATATGCTTCGATATTGTGGTCCAAGTTCACAAACTATGAATGTATATAATCTCATCCATAATATACATCCCAATTTTCAGCTTTTGACTTTGAAAATAGGCTCTGAGGTATTTAAAATCTATAGCAAAATTAAACATAAATCAAGTAGCAAGAAACTGCATATCTTTTAAACAACATTACCAGTAATAACCTCTTATTAAAAACCGAAATATTGACTTGGACAAACTTTAAAAATAATTGAATTCAGAATAAAGTTTTTGGCTACAAAATTACAGTTACTCCCCTCGATAATATTTGCTTACTAAGCAATGGAAGCCATCCAATAAAATAGGATTACACATTGTTAGAGAAATTGATATAAACATAAAAATGGAAAATGTTATATGTATTTTTACTAAACTTCAAAATTAAATAATTGCTATTGTATTTTTGCACTAATAAATTTTGATATTAATATAATTAAAGTAGGTATATATATTATATATATATATATATATTAATAAAAACATTAGCAAAATTTTTTACTGGTTGTAAATTCTATCGTTGGCGAACCGCTTTGTTGTATTTGTAAAAACTACTTTGCCAGCGCTTGTTTTTTTGTACGGTTGGCAATTTCTGCCTGGGTAAATATATATAAATATAATATATATATATATAATATATATAATATATATATTAATAAAAAAAATAATAATATTATAATAATATATTAATATATTGCTTTACTTTCAATAAAACTTGAAGTTTTAGTAGAAGCTTTATGGAAAACGTCGATATTTGATAAATACTAGACAAATTTCAATCAATTGTTTCATTAACCTTTTAATTTAAAAATCAATTATTCTAATTAAGTTGAATAAATTTAAGAGTTTAATTTCTAAATTGATTACATACGTTATTTAAAATTCCGCTAAATTAAATTCAAATATTTTCTCAGCAACTGTTATTATTCCTAGTAGTATGATATTATTCTAATATTCTCTTTTAATTAAAAATTTATATTTTCGGTGTAAAGTTTGCTTGCAAAAAAAATAAAACATACTTCTATTTTCCCTTCCTTCATTGTCATAACAATCGTAGACATTCTCATATACAAATTATATTGCATATCTATTCTTTTCTCCAAATGCAACATATATTTTGTATAATTCGTTATTCAGAAAAAACCACAACAATACATTATCCACTATTTAATCTAAAAATGCAAATACCAGCCGATGACACCGCAACAACTGAAGGTGAACGTCGTAAAATGGCAAGAAAATCTAGACCAGGACGTTTGCAAAAGAAGGAAGTACCACCAGAAACCCCAGCTGTCATTGCCACAGAAAATACAGAGGGTAAAATTGATGCTAAAATTTCTCCAGAGACTAAAATTGCTGGCACTTCAACTGATTCACAAACACCAAACGAACCAATGCCCGTTCTTATGGTAGAAGTTGTTAATGTACAACATGAAAACTTTAAGCAAACCGAAGAAGTTAAGGCATTAACTCAGGAAGTTATAAAGACAATACGTGATATTATTACTATGAATCCTTTGTACAGGTATTTCATTTCATTAAATTGTGTTGTTAATATGTATGTCTTGATTTCAAAATTTTATTTGCTAGAGAGAGTTTACAACAAATGTTGCATCAAAATCAACGCGTTGTTGATAATCCAGTGTATTTGTGTGATTTGGGTGCCTCTTTGTCGGCGGCCGAACCAGAAGATTTACAAAAGATTATGGAGGAAATGGATGTAAGTTAAAAATATTGTGTGTTTTAAATTTAATAATTTCGTATAAATTGTTAACTTCTAACGAAGAACCAATGTGTTCTTGTAAATTAAGGATTGACATTCCTAATGAGAGTTTTTTTACATTTTGAAGTCACTTTCATCCCGAAGTTATACTTTCTGTATCTGGATCAAAAGATAAAATATCCTATCTAAAATTTTAATATGTAAAAGGTTTTTGAGGGGCACATTTAATGGTATAAGTGAAATGTTTGAACAGGTTCCATTATATGGGAAATTTTAAAATGTCAACAAAAATATTTCAATATATAAATATATCTTACATAAAATAAGGTTTTTACAGTCATCCATAGATGTCGAAGAGAAAATACAGGCTAAAATACAAAGAATACTAACATACAACAAATCTGATTACAAAATAATCAATATAAATATAACCAACTAGTAGTTGCTCCAAATTACAAAAATGACTAAAATTAAGGATATAAATATTCCTTATAAACGCATATCAATGGGGCTAAAAAAAATAATTAAGATGACACAAATTAATTTTTTAAATTATTTATTGACCACTTAAAAAAATTAATAACAAAAAACTTAAAATGTACATTAAATTTTTTTCATTGTAATTTTAATAGTTTAATGCCATTGTTACTTGACTCTCTGCAAACTTTCCTATAATGACCAACCTTATATACTGCAAATCATGCGGGACATCTGTATCTTTCATGACTGCTGTAACCACAATATGCGTAAAGTTTGTTTTCCTCATTCAATCCACGCGTCCGTTGATAATCTTTTCGAACTATGAAGGCAGATCAATAAGTTCGTGACTTTTCGAACTTCTCTCGTAGTTATATGAAATGCAACACTATTTCCATCAAGTACCACCTGTTAATAGACTACTGTCAAATTTTGAGCAAGTGTCGTCATTTGCCGCCATCATAAATTTGGTGAGAATTTTGTTGAAAATTTGTTGTCGTCATTCTTTATACTGCTTTTCAAATTTTCTCACTGGTTCTTTGTTTCTGCATTAAGGTTTTCTTTTACCGTTGCCACCATGTTTTATTTAATTAAAACAACTCTCATGTTGTAATTAATTAAATTCTTTATTTCATAACGTAGTGTCTATACTAGACAAATTTTTATCAGGACAAACGCTGAAATCAATGCGAATTTACCTAGTGTAGACACTAGGTAAATTTTTATCAAACCAAACGTCAATATCAGTGTGAATATATACAAGGTAACCTTAGTTAAACAGAAGATTATTATTTTGGTTGTTACAGTTGTAAAACTGCATATATAAAAAGCAGTAAGGAATACGCCATATTGTTGTTTTTGTGCAACTGTTGCCACCTTCCATAAATTCGCGTTAAGTTTGACGTTTGTCTGTAACAAACAAAAAAAATTTTCAGCTGTTGAACTGCGGTCATCTTATATAGATTTGCCCTGATTTTGAAGATTGTTTTGATAAAAATTTGTTTTATGTAGACTCGATGTAAAGACATAAATTCACGTTGTGTTTCCTTCAGAATACAATAAGTTTTCATTCGTTTTAAATTGTCGAATTTTCTAAAAAATTCTGACATTTCCTTTTCAACCGAAATTCAAAATACCATTACCGTTACCTTTTTGTATCGGTTGTCAACCTTGTTAAAATGAAAAAGTGTTGTCAAAATGTAAAAAAAAATCGCCAAAGCATAAAAGTCCCCATAAAAAAGCTAAAATAGCGATTTTTTTAGTTTAATTTTTTTTATTTATTTTTTTGCGATTTTTTTATTTTGGCGACTTTTTTCATTTTAGAACTTTTTTTGCAGACACAAACTGTAACAAAAGTTTTAACGCTTCATTCTCAACCAACATGCAGACTTTGTAATATTTTAACTAAAAATATTTAACCAACATACATTCAAAGTTAGCTTTGGCACACGAATTATTTTTTAGTTTTATTGCTTATTCTTAAAAAATTATCCGGTATGTCATCGATAGCAATGTTGAATGGATTACAATGTAAACTTTTTTCAAGAATAATATGGGGAAAATTTATCGTGAAGTGAATCCGAGAATTAATATGTTCTTTTAGGATATCAGATGAATCCAAGATATCAGTCAGCAGTGGAAATGAAGAATGTTTTGGTAGAGGGGATTCAAGACTTCTTTTTCATAAAGAAATTTTGCACATAAAAGCTCGTATTGAATCAATTTCATTTAATATATTTACTTGTCTGCCTGGTAGTTTAATGTTCAGGTTGTTTAACGTCTCGAAAAATTTTAAGATAGAAGCAAAATAATATATAAAAATAGTTTTCTGCAAATTTTGTGTAAAGATATTAATTTCTGTATTAAAAAAAAATGGTCTACTTCTATCTTTAATTCGTATAATCTCTTCAGCATATTTCCCTTCGAAATCCAACGGACATTGATATGAACTAGTAATTTCTTATATTTTGCATTTAAATCGACACATAGCGCTTTAAGAATTCTATTTTTTAAGGCACTAGTTTTTATAAAATTTTCTATAGTAGTTTGAAGAACACTTTTAAATATATCATTATTATCATTCAAACGAGAATTCAAGTGCAAGTGTAAATTGGGTATAAGAAATATAGCAACCGGCTTTTTCAAAATTCCAACTAATAATTATATTCTATACCTTTCTTCTTTAGATTCCAAAACGTCTTCTACTGGCTTTGGGTATTTTGAAAAAAGAACTTGAACTCTCAAAGTTACAACAAAAGATTGGACGTGAAGTTGAAGAGAAAGTTAAGCAACAACATCGTAAATACATTTTACATGAACAACTGAAAGCTATCAAAAAAGAATTGGGTATTGAAAAGGACGACAAAGATGCCATCGGTGAGAAATATCGTGAGAAACTAAAAGACAAAACTGTACCAGATAACGTTATGACCGTAATCGATGAAGAATTAAATAAATTAAACTTTTTGGAAAGTCACAGTTCCGAATTTAATGTCACTCGTAACTATTTGGATTGGCTTACCTCTTTGCCTTGGGGTGTTACCAGCAAAGAAAATTTGAGTTTAGAGCAAGCTACGGAAATTCTAGATCATGATCATTATGGCATGGAAGATATAAAGAAAAGAATTTTAGAATTTATAGCCATTAGTCAATTGAAGGGCTCAACTCAGGGTAAAATCTTATGTTTCCATGGTCCACCTGGTGTTGGTAAAACAAGTATAGGTAAATAAAACATAGAAAAACAAATTGTTTTGAAAATTTTTGTTAAAATATTTTTCTATTTTTTCTCACTAGCTCGTTCAATTGCTCGTGCCTTAAATAGAGAATATTTCCGTTTCAGTGTGGGTGGCATGACAGATGTGGCAGAAATTAAGGGCCATAGACGTACTTATGTAGGAGCCATGCCGGGCAAGTTGATACAATGTTTAAAGAAAACTAAAACTGAAAATCCTTTGGTACTCATAGATGAAGTTGATAAAATTGGCAAGTAAGTTTAGGTAATTCTAGTTTATTAAAACTTTTGTTATATTTAGTTTTCATTTACAGGGGCTACCAAGGTGATCCCAGTTCAGCCTTATTAGAACTTTTAGATCCAGAACAAAATGCCAATTTCCTAGATCATTATTTAGATGTGCCAGTAGATTTGTCACATGTGCTATTCATTTGTACAGCAAACGTTATTGACACCATACCCGAACCTTTGCGTGATCGTATGGAACTTATCGAAATGTCTGGCTATGTGGCAGAAGAAAAAGTTGCCATTGCCCGCCAATATCTTATACCACAAGCCATGCGTGATTGTGGTTTGGAAGAAAAACACGTCAACATCAATGATGAAGCTCTTAACACTCTTATACGCAGCTATTGTCGTGAATCTGGTGTTCGTAACTTACAGAAACACATCGAAAAAGTCGTGCGTAAAGTGGCCTATAAAATTGTTAAAAAGGAGGGTGATCATCATGATGTCAACAATGATAATCTCACCTCATACTTGGGCAAATATGTGTTCTCATCGGATCGCATGTATGAATTAACACCACCTGGTGTAGTTATGGGTTTAGCCTGGACCGCTATGGGCGGTTCTGCCTTGTATATTGAAACAGCTAAACGCAATACCATACTCCCAACAAAAGGTGAAAGTACAAGTGGTTCAATAAATGTTACAGGTAATCTTGGTGATGTTATGAAGGAGTCTGCACAAATATCGTTAACAGTTGCACGCAATTTCATGCGTGAAATAGATGAGAAAAATACTTTCCTAGAAAATAGGTAATAACAAAAAAAAAAAAAAAATAATAATAAAAAATAAAAATATAAAAAAAAAACTAAGTTAGCTTACAAGTATTTTATCAACTTAATTTTGTTTGTTTACAGTAACATTCATTTACATGTTCCTGAAGGTGCTACACCTAAGGACGGTCCTAGTGCTGGTGTTACAATTGTTACAGCTCTAATGTCTTTAGCCACCAATAAACCAGTAAGACAAAATATTGCCATGACTGGTGAAATATCACTCAAAGGCAAAGTATTGCCCGTGGGTGGTATAAAGGAAAAAACGATTGCTGTAAGTTATATACTAAGTTTTATTATTATTATTATTATTATTATTATTATTATTATTATTATTATTATGTATACTTTATGGACATTAAAATTTTCTCTTCCAGGCTAAACGTAGTGGTATTACATGTATTATTATACCCGAAGAAAATCGCAAAGATTGGGCTGAATTACCCTCCTTCATAACTAGCGGTATGGAAGTACATTTTGCCTCTGTCTATGATGATGTTTACAAAATCGCTCTTGATCACACGGAAGAGGAGACGAAAAAGCAACAGCAGCAGCAACAATAGGATTAGTTAAAACTACGAATCACTTCTTTATTTTTAATGCTGAGCATTATTCGAGCGTATGTTATTATTTTATAAAATATACTTTTAATTTAATTTTCTATTATATAACAGATTATTTGTATATTTAATGAATTGTTATTGGAACATTGCAAAACATGGCTTTTGAAACATTGTTATACATACATAGATATAAAATGATTTATTATAATTTTTATTTTGTGATTTTATGTAAAAAAATATCTATAACTGAGTTTAAATATCGATTATATAAATCAATAAACATAAAGATAATTGTTTTTTATTAAATATCAGAATTTTCAATAATCCAATGCAAGTATTTGTCAACACGTGTATACATGCCTGGACGATTGGGTTCACCGCAACGTATACCCCATGAAACAATACCAATTGTAACCCAACGTCTATTGGGTAATTGTAACAGGAGAGGGCCGCCACTATCTCCTTGACAAGAATCTTGACCACCTTCAGGATAACCGGCACATAACATTGTTTCTGGTACACGTTCCACAATAACATCACGACAGTCGTCAAGTTTCCAAACGGGTAAATTAACCTTATTGAAAAAAAATTATAAATATATATATATATATATATATATATATATATATATATATTTATATATTATAAAAATATTTAAAACAGTTCGAAAAAAGTCACTTTTCTATTTTAAGCTTACCTCCATTAAAATATCCGAATGTGGACCACCAAATCTCTGACTACCCCAACCGGTAACTATAGCCATTTTACCTTCCCAATTTTCGCCTATTGGTGGCATACACACTGGCCATATATAGGTATTAAATATTGTTGGTCTTTCCACTCTCACCAAACCAATATCATTCTCAAACGTTAATGGATCGTAATCAATATGAGTTACCATATTTCCTATGCGAAAATCTCTGGCTCGAGTTTCATTCAATAGCAAAGTATTGTATTCGCCTAAACGTACAAACATTTGATCTTTTTTTATTTTATAAATGCAATGTGCAGCCGTTAAGACATGACGATCAGTCACCAATACACCGCCACACCAAATATAGGGTAAACCGGGACGTATGAATGCTGCCATCCATGGCCATTCATCAGGTTCAGCAGGACGTCCTCCGCTTACTCGTGGAAATTGTTTGGTTGTTACACCACAACCTCTTTGTTCAGGACGATTAAGAACACGTGGTTCTTCCAAATCAATATTATTAATATCGGTTATAACTTGAGGACCCAAACGACCTAATACTCGAGTAGGACAGCAAACGCCGATGGTGCTAAATGAGTAAGAAGAACATTAAGCAAAATGATGAGTAAGTAATATAAATTACTTTTTTATCTACGTTCATATAAAACAAATGGACTATGAATTATCTAGTTGTTATTTTTGTGATTTTATCCTATTCAATTTATACATTCAAACTTCTTTAGAAGTGTGAGTTTTACGTATTTAATACATGCATGTGTAAGTTTAATAATGACCATTAAACTTCTGTGGTAATGCAATGTATTGGCAAGAAAACTGCAAAAGTTAAATTACTTCCTAATATTTTGGGTAAAAATTGAAGTCACACTATAGCTAGAATATTTTCTTCGATTTGGAGCCTTTTTATATAAATTTACAAAAAATTACAACCTCTCAATATAACATGATTTTAAAGGACTGTTAATATCAAAATCGGTAAGAAATTAATACATTTGATAAAAGAAGTCACTACACCCTTAGAAGCATTTTAAAATTTCCAAAATGTGAAGGATTTCTCCAAAATACAGGGTTATATATAGGTGTAATGAGGAATTAACAAAACACAACCTTGATAAAGAAAGTTGGGATACTGAAAACGTAGTTTAATACTGGTTTTATCCCAGTAAGTGTTAAAATCTCTTTAAAAATACTAGGTATATTACACGAACATGGATTTTTAGACATTTTGTAGTTTTCCGTATGGGAATTTATTTATTAAGAATTACTGATCTATACCCAGCTATTTTCAAAGTGTTTCGTTCAGATCTTTTGGGATTATATTATTATCAAATGTTTTTCTAGGATCATAACTTTCACTGAAAAGTACTTATGGCTAATTCTTCACTACATCGTTAACATGATGCTGTCCGCTATATTATTTGGAACTCTAAATTTCGGTGTCGGATGTCTTTTACATTTTGGAAATTTTAAAATACTTATGAGGATGTAGTTCTCTCATCAATTATGTCAATTTCTGACCGATTTTAATCTTAATAGTTCTTTAAAATCATTTTATTTTAAAAGTTGCCGTTTCTGACATCTTTGGTGATATTTTTTGGGATAAATAAAATGAAATTTGGATGCAAAGACTCAAAATCGAAAAAAAATTGTTGCTGTAATATACGACCTCAATTCTGACCCATTGGACGAATCACGCGTTTTTACTTTTCTGTGCCAATTCTTTTTTCCTAAAAATATTAGAAAGTAGTTTCAATTTTGCAATTTTCTTGCAAATGCTTTGCATTATCACAAAAGCTTAATGGTCATTAATAAACTTACACATAGATGTATCAAATACCTAAAACTCACACTTCTAACTACATATCGTGCCAGTACTTTTTTCGACCTGTGTATGCTCAAACCATAGATTAGCAGTTCAAACATAGAAATTTTCAATATAGAGAAATTTTGAAAGTTTACCTTCCTTCTATAACACATAAATGTGAAACCAATCGCCAAACATCATCCTTTAATTCTGGTATACGACAGTAAATAACATGGCGACAGGTACCTTCTTCACCGCCAGGTGTACGACATGCCCCATAAGCACGATTTTCCTGTAAAAGAAATAATGTTACGGCCTGTTCCACAATATCGAACGAAGAATTCGTTTCGACAAATTATATAGGAAGGGAAAAAAGTTATTTTTTGCTTTCCATATAAAATATCAAAAAAGTTTTTCGTTCGACATTGTGAGCCAGACAGTCAATAACTCCTATGTGATGGCAATGTAAATTTTCAAAATTTATTTTTGACTACATTCTGAGATTTTCGTATTTTTAAATATTGTAAAATCGTTCAGATATACAAATTTTTCTATAAATTAAAATAAAATATATTCTTACGTTTTTTGCGCTTCAAAAACTTTGGTTTATTTTATTTATTTTAAATAAACCGGTGTTCTTTTACATGCAATTAATAATACAAAACAATTTTATTTTAAATCCAAATAATGCTCTTGATTTAGGGTTTAACACACGTTATGCTGCATAACTGCAGAAATTTCCATTTATATTGGGCAATAACAAAATTTTTTCCAACGGACCATTTCAATGTAGTTTTTTAAGTTAGAGCACTATATTCAGCTCTGCCGAATCTGTACCCTCCACCACTTTACCAACAACATATACATATATTTATATATTTTTTTATGAACTGATTTTTGTATGAACTGATTGCATATACTAACAAGTTAAAGCGCCACATTCGGTTGTGCCGAATTTTTTATACCCTTCACTTCCTTACTGACAAATAATAAAATTTATGCCTTAAAGTATATTTTTACATATTTTTACATTTATACTTACAAAAATAATCTACATTTTTTTCCAAACTACAAAAATGTCAATACAAAATTAAATTATCATAGCAAGCGTTGCTTCCTTAAAAAAACAACAACAACACTGATAGATTCTGATGACTACTAAATTTATATAAATTTATACAAAAATCCAAAATCATAGGGAGTAGATCAAGCAACATTCAGATGATCTTGGATTCATTCTAAAGCATGATAATTGGGTACCACACGAAGTAAAGGCAAGAGACGTCGAATGGTGTGATTTTGCATGTCTGAAATTCTGCTTCAACAACACAAAACAATGTCGTTTTTATATCGAATTGTTATAACCAAAGTGAGAAAAATCGTGGGTGAAACCTGGAAAACCAGAAAAATACACACCAAAGCCGAATATTCCTGTTTCCAAATTTATGCTATATATTTGGAGCAGCGAAAAGCAGAGAGGGACATAAAAATTTGCATGTGTTTGTGTATTTTATTTGCTTATGCTCTTTGTTGCGAATGTGTTTGTTATAATTTTTTTTTGCGCTCTTTTTTATGTGTTTTGTTTTTGTTTTTGCTTAACCAAGCTAGAACACAATTGTTCAGCTTCGTTACGAGTAACATTCGTGTTGTGTATGTGAAAATGTCGAAATTACTCGGCTCTGAAGTGCTATGGGGGCCTTTGCCTGATTTGGAGCCATCTGAAGGGTGCCATATATAATAAGCAGTTAAAACTGGGAGAAGCTATCACGGGAGATATGTAGCGAACACAACTGAACCATTTGAAAGAGCATTGAACAAGTATGCCACCAGGCACGAGTAAAAACTTTATGCTGCGCAACCATTTAAAAGCAAAAAAGATTTTCTCCATCCGCTATAGTCCAAAAACTGTCCCTTCTGACCACTCTTTGTTTCGTTTAATTCAGAATATCCTAGCTGATATATGCTTCACAAGGTATCAAAAATTGGCTTGATTCATTTTTGGCCTCAAAAAATTGGAATAGGTTTTGGGTTTGAAATCAATAAATTGTCAGAAAACCTGGAAAAAGTCGTATCTTTCGATAGACAATACTTTCAACAAAATACATTATACCTATATCTTGAAAATAACATTAACTTTTCTTAAAAAACGATGGGAATTAGTAAATAAAACTAATATTTTAGAATTTCTAATTATATTACAGAAACTTCTAATTATAGTATTTCAGAAAGTTCTAATTATACTTCAGAAGTTTCTAATTATATTTCCAAAATTTTATTTATATTTCAGAATTTTCTTTTGCAGTTCAGAAAATTTTAATTGCAATTTGAAAATTTTTATTTGTATTTCAAAATTTTCTAAATGTATTTAAGAATTTTTCTATAGAAATTATAAGTTTAATATTTTGAAATACAATTCGGTCATGCTAACTAAATTTTTAGTATTTTCTAAAGTTTATTCATGGCTTTTTGTTAAACAACTAAAAGGAAATAGTTCTGGTAACTTATAACAACAAAAATTTAATTTTTGGTAGGATGATTGAAATTAAAGTCTTCAAAACAATTGCAACTTTTCAAACTGAAATTGCTACAGTTACACTAACAAACTACTAGAAATAACGGTAATCATAACCCTTTAATAATTAAATTCAAATTAGATATTGCATTTGCTCTGTCTTATTGGAAATATAAAAATTTTCAGTACAAATTTCAGCAGGTATAAATTTCATAAGTAGTTATAGCTATAGCTACTTAAAAATTATGTAGAGGTAAGAATGTTAGCAATTCCAAGAAATTAATGGTTTGTGAATTTGATAAGTAATATTTAATTACCAAAGTTTTAGTTTTAAAATTTTATGAATTAAAAAACGAAAAATTGTCCCAAATTTTCCAAAAATTTTGTGATGACATCATAATTTCAATTTAATTTTAATTTGAAACAATATTTATCAACAAATAATTAGGAATCATGCCATTTTGTTCAAAGTAAGATAAAAATATAAAGGGTTATGTAGCATAGAAAACAACTAGAAGTCCAACTCTTTTAATTCGCTCAGCAAAAAAAAAATACTCTCTTCACATGTATAAATTAGTTCTGAAAAAAATTCAACTAACACATACAAAGAGTTCCGTTTTTTTTTGACAGCTGCGTTACGTTTTTTTAGACCAAGTTGGACTTCTAGTTGTTGTCTATGGTATGGAGAGTCACTTCGTTCTAATTTTTTTTTTTTACTTTTAAGCCAATTATTTGATATTTGTTCTTTTATAAATAAACAAAAAAAACGTTGCCACAAAAATAAAAAGGAAAAACTATTTTAGGAATATTTTTTATTATGTGTAATTTATATAATAATGACTTCTGTCGTATACTTGGTATTGTTGGAACTTGAAAATCCTTGCGTTTTTGCTGAAATACCTAGTTTTACAGAGTGAAGATAAATATCCCGAGTTAAATATGTTTTGACGTAATGCTTTACGTCATGAAACATATTTGTAAATACGCGTTTTAACATATTTGGAATATTTCAAATATGTTTTCGTATTTGTAACATATTTGAAATATGTGCATATTTCTAAATATGTAAAAAATATTTTGTAGAAATAAAAAGAAAACTGTAAGAAGTAAAAAAAAACTTGAAAATCCTGGATGCATTATTCTTAAATTTTAAGAAAAATATTTCTAACAATTTTTTTTTTATAATTTTCACATGAACCAGTGCTGAACCTCTGACCCATTTTTAGCAATTCTGGGCAAACGAAGAGAGATTATAGAATTACACATACCTCATTTTAAAGGATATTTAATAGATATTTGTAATCTACTTTCACTTCTTTCCAAAAAAACATTTTACGTATTTTTAAAATATTTTTGAAATTTCTATATGTACTAGTACTGATTCTAGGAAGGACTTTTGAAAATTCTGGACAAACCAAGATAGATTACGGGATGATACATACCTCGTTTTAAAGGACACTCGATACACATTTGTAATCTACATTCATTTTTTTCCAGAAAACATTTTAAGTATTTTTAAAAAATTTTTGAAATTTCTATATGTACTAGTACTGATTCTAGGAAGGACTTTTGGAAATTCTGGACAAACCAAGATAGATTACGGGATGGGAGATACCTGGTTTTAAAGGATATTTAATAGACATTTGTAATCTACTTTCACCTTTTTCCAAAAAAATATTTTAAGTATTTTTAAAAAATTTTTGAAGTTTCTATATGTACTAGTACTGATTCTAGGAAGGACTTTTGGAAATTCTGTACAAACCAAGATAGATTACGGGATGGGAGATACCTGGTTTTAAAGGATATTTAATAGACATTTGTAATCTACTTTCACCTTTTTCCAAAAAAATATTTTAAGTATTTTTAAAAAATTTTTGAAGTTTCTATATGTACTAGTACTGATTCTAGGAAGGACTTTTGGAAATTCTGTACAAACCAAGATAGATTACGGGATGGGAGATACCTGGTTTTAAAGGATATTTAATAGACATTTGTAATCTACTTTCACCTTTTTCCAAAAAAATATTTTAAGTATTTTTAAAAAATTTTTGAAATTTCTATATGTACTAGTACTGATTCTAGGAAGGACTTTTGAAAATTCTGTACAAACCAAGATAGATTACGGGATGGGAGATACCTGGTTTTAAAGGATATTTAATAGACATTTGTAATCTACTTTCACCTTTTTCCAAAAAAATATTTTAAGTATTTTTAAAAAATTTTTGAAGTTTCTATATGTACTAGTACTGATTCTAGGAAGGACTTTTGGAAATTCTGGACAAACCAAGATAGATTACGGGATGGGAGATACCTGGTTTTAAAGGATATTTAATAGACATTTGTAATCTACATTCATTTTTTTCCAGAAAACATTTTAAGTATTTTTAAAAAATTTTTGAAATTTCTATATGTACTAGTACTGATTCTAGGAAGGACTTTTGGAAATTCTGGACAAACCAAGACAGATTACGGGATGGGAGATACCTGGTTTTAAAGGATATTTAATAGACATTTGTAATCTACTTTCACCTTTTTCCAAAAAACATTTTAAGTATTTTTAAAAAATTTTTGAAGTTTCTATATGTACTAGTACTGATTCTAGGAAAGACTTTTGGAAATTCTGGACAAACCAAGATAGATTACGGGATGGAAGATACCTGGTTTTAAAGGATATTTAATAGACATTTGTAATCTACTTTTACCTTTTTCCAAAAAAACATTTTAAGTATTTTTAAAAAATTTTTGAAGTTTCTATATGTACTAGTACTGATTCTAGGAAGGACTTTTGGAAATTCTGGACAAACCAAGATAGATTACGGGATGACACATCCTTCGTTTTAAAGGACATTCGATACACATTTGTAATCTACTTTCACTTTTTTCCAGAAAACATTTTAAGTATTTTTAAAAAATTTTTGAAATTTCTATATGTACTAGTACTGATTCTAGGAAGGACTTTTGGAAATTCTGGACAAACCAAGATAGATTACGGGATGGGAGATATCTGGTTTTAAAGGATATTTAATAGACATTTGTAATCTACATTCACTTTTTTCCAGAAAACATTTTAAGTATTTTTAAAAAATTTTTGAAGTTTCTATATGTACTAGTACTGATTCTAGGAAGGACTTTTGGAAATTCTGGACAAACCAAGATAGATTACGGGATGGGAGATACCTGGTTTTAAAGGATATTTAATAGATATTTGTAATCTACATTCATTTTTTTCCAGAAAATATTTTAAGTATTTTTAAAAAATTTTTGAAATTTCTATATGTACTAGTACTGATTCTAGGAAGGACTTTTGGAAATTCTGGACAAACCAAGATAGATTACGGGATGGGAGATACCTGGTTTTAAAGGATATTTAATAGACATTTGTAATCTACTTTCACCTTTTTCCAAAAAACATTTTAAGTATTTTTAAAAAATTTTTGAAGTTTCTATATGTACTAGTACTGATTCTAGGAAGGACTTTTGGAAATTCTGGACAAACCAAGATAGATTACGGGATGGGAGATACCTGGTTTTAAAGGATATTTAATAGACATTTGTAATCTACATTCATTTTTTTCCAGAAAACATTTTAAGTATTTTTAAAAAATTTTTGAAATTTCTATATGTACTAGTACTGATTCTAGGAAGGACTTTTGGAAATTCTGGACAAACCAAGATAGATTACGGGATGGGAGATACCTGGTTTTAAAGGATATTTAATAGACATTTGTAATCTACTTTCACTTTTTTCCAGAAAACATTTTAAGTATTTTTAAAAAATTTTTGATATTTCTATATGTACTAGTACTGATTCTAGGAAGGACTTTTGGAAATTCTGGACAAACCAAGATAGATTACGGGATGGGAGATACCTGGTTTTAAAGGATATTTAATAGATATTTGTAATCTACATTCATTTTTTTCCAGAAAATATTTTAAGTATTTTTAAAAAATTTTTGAAATTTCTATATGTACTAGTACTGATTCTAGGAAGGACTTTTGGAAATTCTGGACAAACCAAGATAGATTACGGGATGGGAGATACCTGGTTTTAAAGGATATTTAATAGACATTTGTAATCTACTTTCACCTTTTTCCAAAAAACATTTTAAGTATTTTTAAAAAATTTTTGAAGTTTCTATATGTACTAGTACTGATTCTAGGAAGGACTTTTGGAAATTCTGGACAAACCAAGATAGATTACGGGATGGGAGATACCTGGTTTTAAAGGATATTTAATAGACATTTGTAATCTACTTTCACCTTTTTCCAAAAAACATTTTAAGTATTTTTAAAAAATTTTTGAAGTTTCTATATGTACTAGTACTGATTCTAGGAAGGACTTTTGGAAATTCTGGACAAACCAAGATAGATTACGGGATGGGAGATACCTGGTTTTAAAGGATATTCAATGGACATTTGTAATCTACATTCATTTTTTTCCAGAAAACATTTTAAGTATTTTTAAAAAATTTTTGAAATTTCTATATGTACTAGTACTGATTCTAGGAAGGACTTTTGGAAATTCTTGACAAACCAAGATAGATTACGGGATGGGAGATACCTGGTTTTAAAGGATATTTAATAGACATTTGTAATCTACTTTTACCTTTTTCCAGAAAACATTTTAAGTATTTTTAAAAAATTTTTGAAATTTCTATATGTACTAGTACTGATTCTAGGAAGGACTTTTGGAAATTCTGGACAAACCAAGATAGATTACGGGATGGGAGATACCTGGTTTTAAAGGATATTTAATAGACATTTGTAATCTACTTTTACCTTTTTCCAGAAAACATTTTAAGTATTTTTAAAAAATTTTTGAAGTTTCTATATGTACTAGTACTGATTCTAGGAAGGACTTTTGGAAATTCTGGACAAACCAAGATAGATTACGGGATGACACATCCTTCGTTTTAAAGGACATTCGATACACATTTGTAATCTACTTTCACTTTTTTCCAGAAAACATTTTAAGTATTTTTAAAAAATTTTTGAAATTTCTATATGTACTAGTACTGATTCTAGGAAGGACTTTTGGAAATTCTGGACAAACCAAGATAGATTACGGGATGGGAGATATCTGGTTTTAAAGGATATTTAATAGACATTTGTAATCTACATTCACTTTTTTCCAGAAAACATTTTAAGTATTTTTAAAAAATTTTTGAAGTTTCTATATGTACTAGTACTGATTCTAGGAAGGACTTTTGGAAATTCTGGACAAACCAAGATAGATTACGGGATGGGAGATACCTGGTTTTAAAGGATATTTAATAGATATTTGTAATCTACATTCATTTTTTTCCAGAAAATATTTTAAGTATTTTTAAAAAATTTTTGAAATTTCTATATGTACTAGTACTGATTCTAGGAAGGACTTTTGGAAATTCTGGACAAACCAAGATAGATTACGGGATGGGAGATACCTGGTTTTAAAGGATATTTAATAGACATTTGTAATCTACTTTCACCTTTTTCCAAAAAACATTTTAAGTATTTTTAAAAAATTTTTGAAGTTTCTATATGTACTAGTACTGATTCTAGGAAGGACTTTTGGAAATTCTGGACAAACCAAGATAGATTACGGGATGGGAGATACCTGGTTTTAAAGGATATTTAATAGACATTTGTAATCTACATTCATTTTTTTCCAGAAAACATTTTAAGTATTTTTAAAAAATTTTTGAAATTTCTATATGTACTAGTACTGATTCTAGGAAGGACTTTTGGAAATTCTGGACAAACCAAGATAGATTACGGGATGGGAGATACCTGGTTTTAAAGGATATTTAATAGACATTTGTAATCTACTTTCACTTTTTTCCAGAAAACATTTTAAGTATTTTTAAAAAATTTTTGATATTTCTATATGTACTAGTACTGATTCTAGGAAGGACTTTTGGAAATTCTGGACAAACCAAGATAGATTACGGGATGGGAGATACCTGGTTTTAAAGGATATTTAATAGATATTTGTAATCTACATTCATTTTTTTCCAGAAAATATTTTAAGTATTTTTAAAAAATTTTTGAAATTTCTATATGTACTAGTACTGATTCTAGGAAGGACTTTTGGAAATTCTGGACAAACCAAGATAGATTACGGGATGGGAGATACCTGGTTTTAAAGGATATTTAATAGACATTTGTAATCTACTTTCACATTTTTCCAAAAAACATTTTAAGTATTTTTAAAAAATTTTTGAAGTTTCTATATGTACTAGTACTGATTCTAGGAAGGACTTTTGGAAATTCTGGACAAACCAAGATAGATTACGGGATGGGAGATACCTGGTTTTAAAGGATATTTAATAGACATTTGTAATCTACTTTCACCTTTTTCCAAAAAACATATTAAGTATTTTTAAAAAATTTTTGAAGTTTCTATATGTACTAGTACTGATTCTAGGAAGGACTTTTGGAAATTCTGGACAAACCAAGATAGATTACGGGATGGGAGATACCTGGTTTTAAAGGATATTCAATGGACATTTGTAATCTACATTCATTTTTTTCCAGAAAACATTTTAAGTATTTTTAAAAAATTTTTGAAATTTCTATATGTACTAGTACTGATTCTAGGAAGGACTTTTGGAAATTCTGGACAAACCAAGATAGATTACGGGATGGGAGATACCTGGTTTTAAAGGATATTTAATAGACATTTGTAATCTACATTCACTTTTTTCCAGAAAACATTTTAAGTATTTTTAAAAAATTTTTGAAATTTCTATATGTACTAGTACTGATTCTAGGAAGGTCTTTTGGAAATTCTGGACAAACCAATATAGATTACGGGATGGGAGATACCTGGTTTTAAAGGATATTTAATAGACATTTGTAATCTACTTTCACTTTTTTCCAGAAAACATTTTAAGTATTTTTAAAAAATTTTTGATATTTCTATATGTACTAGTACTGATTCTAGGAAGGACTTTTGGAAATTCTGGACAAACCAAGATAGATTACGGGATGGGAGATACCTGGTTTTAAAGGATATTCGATACACATTTGTAATCTACATTCATTTTTTTCCAGAAAACATTTTAAGTATTTTTAAAAAATTTTTGAAATTTCTATATGTACTAGTACTGATTCTAGGAAGGACTTTTGGAAATTCTGGACAAACCAAGATAGATTACGGGATGGGAGGTACCTTGTTTTAAAGGATATTTAATAGACATTTGTAATCTACATTCACTTTTTTCCAGAAAACATTTTAAGTATTTTTAAAAAATTTTTGCTATTTCTATATGTACTAGTACTGATTCTAGGAAGGACTTTTGGAAATTCTGGACAAACCAAGATAGATTACAGGATGGGAGATACCTGGTTTTAAAGGATATTCGATATACATTTGTAATCTACATTCATTTTTTTCCAGAAAACATTTTAAGTATTTTTAAAAAATTTTTGAAATTTCTATTTGTACTAGTACTGATTCTAGGAAGGACTTTTGGAAATTCTGGACAAACCAAGATAGATTACGGGATGGGAGATACCTGGTTTTAAAGGATATTTAATAGACATTTGTAATCCACTTTCACTTTTTTCCAGAAAACATTTTAAGTATTTATAAAAAAATTTTTGATATTTCTATATGTACTAGTACTGATTCTAGGAAGGACTTTTGGAAATTCTGGACAAACCAAGATAGATTACGGGATGGGAGATACCTGGTTTTAAAGGATATTCGATACACATTTGTAATCTACATTCATTTTTTTCCAGAAAACATTTTAAGTATTTTTAAAAAATTTTTGAAATTTCTATATGTACTAGTACTGATTCTAGGAAGGACTTTTGGAAATTCTGGACAAACCAAGATAGATTACGGGATGGGAGATACCTGGTTTTAAAGGATATTTAATAGACATTTGTAATCTACATTCATTTTTTTCCAGAAAACATTTTAAGTATTTTTAAAAAATTTTTGAAATTTCTATATGTACTAGTACTGATTCTAGGAAGGACTTTTGGAAATTCTGGACAAACCAAGATAGATTACGGGATGGAAGATACCTGGTTTTAAAAGATATTTAATAGACATTTGTAATCTACTTTCACCTTTTTCCAAAAAACATTTTAAGTATTTTTAAAAAATTTTTGAAGTTTCTATATGTACTAGTACTGATTCTAGGAAAGACTTTTGGAAATTCTGGACAAACCAAGATAGATTACGGGATGGGAGATACCTGGTTTTAAAGGATATTTAATAGACATTTGTAATCTACTTTTACCTTTTTTCAAAAAACATTTTAAGTATTTTTAAAAAATTTTTGAAATTTCTATATGTACTAGTACTGATTCTAGGAAGGACTTTTGGAAATTCTGGACAAACCAAGATAGATTACGGGATGACACATCCCTCGTTTTAAAGGACATTCGATACACATTTGTAATCTATATTCACTTTTTTCCAAAGAACATCTTAGGTATTTGTAAACATTTTTTTAAATTTTCATATGAACTGATTCTCTGAATGATTTAAACCTTTGTGGAAATTTTGCTATTAACCAATAGATTAGATTATTTTTTTATTAACCAATAGTTATATTTATTACCTTACATTTTCTAAAACTGTTTATTCAAATAACAACATAAATAAAGTTATATTTTATTTATTTGTAAATTATTTCATTAATATGAGATCACATTTTTTCGAATTTTAACCTAAGATTAAGTTTTAAAATATTACGAATAATATAAGTTGCATATAAATTAAAAACAAACAAAATAATATTTTTTTAAACGACATTAAGTTTCTTTTCGGATTTTAAAGGCAAATTGTCTAGTTATTTAGAGTATACTTTCATGTTTTAGACTTAAGCAAATGTTTGTGGAGATATTACTAAACTTAATAAATTATGTTATTTTTTTTTTCTCTCTAAAACGATGATCGTTTTAAATCTTATTTAGAAATTACATTTAGTTTTGAGTACAGGGAATTCTTTTACTTATATTTAAATATTTTCAAATTAAATTTAAAAAGTTTGTGATGCCGAACAAAATAAAATAAAAAAGTTCCCAATCGAATTTTTTTTTTTAATATAAATCGGTAACTTCTACTATCAGCTCTTTGGATTTACATAAAAACTCACATAGACATAGCAGAGGAGTGTAAAATTTAAAGTTTGGAAGAGAGCCTCAACTACCCCTCAGAAGCAGAGCTATTGGAGTTCAAACAGGTTACCCCTACATAGAAAATCTTTAACAGCTTTCAAATATTTCCTATCCTATTATAATATAATTGAAAAAATTGTGTTTCTTTACTGAAAGATTGTATACTTTCTTTTTCACTAAAAGAAAATTTTTCTTTAAGAATATATAATAATTTTAGACTTTTCTGAAAGGCATCTTCACAAAGATACACAAACCCAAACACCTTATTGTGGGATTATTTTTACAAAAATCTAAAATTTGTTTAATTTTTGGAAAAAATTGGTTTTTGGAGAAATTATAAATATTTTATCTCTAATAAAATATATATAATTTCGCCAAATAAAGTCAATAATCATAAAAACGAAGTTCTTGGTGACTATTGACGTTATGAATTAAAATGGTGAAGTGTAAACTAATTTTAGATTTTTGTAAAAGAAATACCACAATTAGGTGTTTGGCTTGTTTCTAAGGTTAGAATTATCTTTCTGAAGATGCCTTTCAGAAAAGACTAAAATAATTATATGTTTTTATATAAAGATTTAATTTTGGAGAAAGAAGAGATTAGACAACTTTTCTGTAAAAAAACTAAAAAAAACACATTTTTTAAAATTTTTAATTTCAAAATTAGTTATTTTTAGACTTGTAAGATATATTGACCTGAAGTTTTTTATACTTTTGATAATTTTGTTCTTAAACTTATAAGTTTTAGAAAATCGGATAAAAATATTGGACTATATGTTGAAAAAACTGGACCAAGATTTGGAAAAATTCAAATAGTTGAAACTTCAATTGCAAATAATTTGAAAACTATAAGGGATGTTAGCATGTTTTTAATATGCTTCATCGAGAGCTTTAAAAAATTCAAAATTATTTGAAATAGAATAGGAAATATTTGAACCCCAATAGCTAAGCTTCTTGAGGGTATGTGAGACCCCTCTTAATAATTTAACATTTTTCGCTCCTCCGCTTCTATGTATAATTTTATGCAAATCCAACCAGCAGATTAGAAGTTACAGATTTATTTCCAAAAAATTTCGAGTCTGCCCTTCAGTGCGATATATAAATTAATTTTTTTAATGCAAAAATATATACTAATTTTGTGATAACTACATTATTTAATTTTTCAAAACCATTTTATAACACAGTGTTATTTATTTCATTTGGCAAGGATCGGGTTTTTAGTAATGTATACAAACATTTATATATTTACGAATTTACATAAATAGCATTTAAATAAATTTGTATTTACGTTGGTATAATAATTTTTTAGGCAGTTTTCATCAATTCCTCTGTTGCAATAAATGCATATTTTTTTAAATTGATCTGCTCCATTGCAATGTAAGCACTTCACGTGTTCATTTTCAAATAATATTAAATCTTTTTTAATTCTGGTGCGAAATTTGTTTGGATTTGTAATTTTTTCTAATGATGAATCTTTCAAAATTGCCTCCACGAATTGGCAACAAATTATGCCGCAATTGTATCCATCAGTTTGTTTGTACTGCTCAACAATTTTCCAACTCCAATTTTGCTCGTCTTTTAGTTCTATTCGTTTTTTAAATTTGTCAAATTGTGCTCGAACAGTATATTCATCTGCAATTTTTTTAATGTTTATATATATTAGAGTGTAGTGCGATGATTTAAACAGCGGCATAAATATGTGTTGAGTTGATTTTTTAAAGTTTAAAATATCACGTTGATGGTCAGAATCAGAATTAAATATTGACATCCCAATTTCACAGGGAGAACATTTGGCGTTTTGGATATTGTTTTTGTAAAATATAATATTTACATATAATTGAATAATATTGTTATATATAAATTTCCTGGGGTTTAAACACTGATATTCTTTCATTTAATTTTGTATAAATCGTTGAATAGTTATATAGAATAAAAGATATGTGGCTTAAGTTCTCTGGAATTTTAATTTTGCTGTAGATATCTATTAGTATATTTTCATCTTTAAAATATTTTTCTGTTTGGGTTATTTTTGTGACTGCGGCTTCTTTAATTTTTTTTTTTTGGCGTTCTGTCCCAGTGGTCTTCTATTAATATATCGCTATTATTCATCGTAGTATCCCTTTTTTGTTGATTTGAATTTTGTTTATTCTACGAAAATCCATATTTAAAGGAAATTTCCTTCATTTTTGCCTGTATATATTTTTTAGAATTTCTTATGTAATATGTGGGTCTAACATTTCTTTTTCCTTTCATTGTGATATTTTTTGTAATGTGGAAGTAGCTCTCCACGGGCTGTTTGAAATTCTTGATTTTAAGGTTGTTTCAACAAATGTTCCCATACAGTTCGTCCACCAGGGAATGTACGGTATATATTTTTTTAATATTAAGTTTAAATATCCGAGATTACGTAAATTATTTTCATTTTTATTACTTTGAGGTACTTGGATGCTGTTAAATATTTTGTTTCCATTTTCGTAAAATGGACTATTTTTATAAAGTGGCTCGTTTACGAGGAACGTTTCTACTTCATCAGTTTTCTCAAAATTGATGTCAGGACCGCAATCATTTATAAAATTTTTCGCATTTACGAGCATTATATAATTTTGCGGGAATTGCAATATTATGCATATATTTGTGAGCCATTGCCATATGTCGTCAATATTTTGGATATTTATTGATTTATTAATTTTTTTTTTCTGGTAACAAAAATGTAAATAACTCTCAACTTCCATGTCATTAAAAATCTTTACAGAAGAGTTTATAATGGCCCAACTACAGTCGCAACATATTCTCCTTGATATTGGCACTGTATTAATGATACAATATACTTTTAATTCCATAGAAAATTTTTTTATATCTTCTTCGAAATGCCTGCACAACAAAGCTTCAGCTATTGGAATTATTATACCATTATTTTCCGTTTCCTGCACATGCATAGCAATTGAGTATGGGAAGATCCGTTTCGAGCTGTTTTCAAACTTTTTTACAACTGACCCAGTGACATCTGTGTATAAAGTATTTCTACTTTTTCAATTCTCTGTTATCATTTGGCAGTTTTAACTGGTCATAGAAAAATAGATATATTTCAGCTGGTATACTCACTCCTTGAATGAAATGTTTCCATTACTTTTCTCTCTGCGTTAATATCAAATACATATTGAACATATTGAAATTTCAAAAACTTTTTAAAATATTTAAACTATTTTCTGGAAATAACTAAAAGTATATTACAAGTATATATTGAATGTCCTTTAAAACCAGGTATCTCCCATCCCGTAATCTATCTTGGTTTGTCCAGAATTTCCAAAAGTCCTTCCTAGAATCAGTACTAGTACATATAGAAACTTCAAAAATTTTTTAAAAATACTTAAAATGTTTTTTGGAAAAAGGTGAAAGTAGATTACAAATGTCTATTAAATATCCTTTAAAACCAGGTATCTCCCATCCCGTAATCTATCTTGGTTTGTCCAGAATTTCCAAAAGTCCTTCCTAGAATCAGTACTAGTACATATAGAAATTTCAAAAATTTTTTAAAAATACTTAAAATGTTTTCTGGAAAAAGGTAAAAGTAGATTACAAATGTCTATTAAATATCCTTTAAAACCAGGTATCTCCCATCCCGTAATCTATCTTGGTTTGTCCAGAATTTCCAAAAGTCCTTCCTAGAATCAGTACTAGTACATATAGAAATTTCAAAAATTTTTTAAAAATACTTAAAATGTTTTCTGGAAAAAGGTAAAAGTAGATTACAAATGTCTATTAAATATCCTTTAAAACCAGGTATCTCCCATCCCGTAATCTATCTTGGTTTGTCAAGAATTTCCAAAAGTCCTTCCTAGAATCAGTACTAGTACATATAGAAATTTAAAATGAGGTATGTGTAATTCTATAATCTCTCTTAGTTTGCCCAGAATTGCTAAAAATGCGTCAGAGGTTCAGCACTGGTTCATGTGAAAATTAGAAAAAAAAAATTGTTAGAAATATTTTTCTTAAAATTTAAGAATAATGCATCCAGGATTTTAAAGTTTTTTTTACTTTTTACAGTTTTCTTTTTATTTCTACAAAATATTTTTTACATATTTAGAAATATGCGCATATTTCAAATATGTTACAAATACGAAAACATATTTGAAATATTCCAAATATGTTAAAAAACGTATTTACAAATATGTTTCATGACGTAAAGCATTACGTCAAAACATATTTAACTCGGGATATTTATCTTCACTCACTTGTTTTACAGCAGTTTTTGAATATTTAAAAATATCTATTTAATAAATAATTTTCAGCCCAAATATTTTTTTTGTTCAATGGTTTTCAACTACACTATTTGCATTAAATGAATGCATGAAACTTACTCTATAAAATATGATAACTTGAATACTACCGTTATATCGACATATTTCCGGTATAACAGTACTTTTATGAACAAACATAGAAAAGAATAACAAACTATTAGATATTACCACTTAACGGATTAATAGATATGCCCGATCTACTGGACATCGCTCTGCAGCATTTGGCGGAGGAGAAAAGTGTACATGGTCTTGGGATGTGATGCGAATGTCCACCACTATCAATGGGATAGCAGGGACATCAACGAGAGAGGTGAGTTAGTATTTGAATTTACAACGAGTTATAATCTTCATATCTGTAATGTACTGATCCTACATTCAGAACGAAAGATAGGGAAACAGTTATAGACATAACGCTAGCGAACCAAGAGAGTCAATTTGTTAAAGACTGGAGGATAGCTATTCCTTATCGAACCATAGCATGATATTCTTCAGTCTTGACTTTGTGAAATCGAAAGGAAAGCCCTATAGGAACTCCAGAAGGACGGATTGGAAATCCTTCGGTGAGTTAGTTAATAGAGATTTGAGGGATACAGAAAGCTGGAGAAATTCAGTTGAGGGTATCGAGGAAGTCGTGAACAATTTCACAGATGTAATTAAGAATAGCTTTGAACTCAGTTGCCTGGTGATTTATCCCGGCGAACGGAAGCAGCCGAAATAGTGGACCAGGGAACTTAGGGACCAACGGTCTACAGTTAGAAGGTTGTTTAGCAGGACCAAGCTAACGATGAGTGAATGAGTTGTCTAGATTTAGACGGCTATTATCCAAGGTTCCTGTGGCACCTGGATACATATAACGTCCGGACAACTCGAGGACAAAGTCTGGTTCGGAGTCCCTCAGCATATTGATGGAGACTCACTTTCCCGGCTGTAAGGTTATAGGATCTGAAGGGAGGGCCGGAGATCACCATTAATTTCACCCTCTTATATGATACGATAGAGGACATGATAACTGGAGACAAGGTAAGATGGGCGGTAAACTCATTTGGGCCATACAAGTTACCGGGCTCGGATGGCATTTTTCCGGTCATGTTACAGAACGTCAATGATAGAGCAATCTAAGATCATTTTCATACCCAAAGCGGATAAGACGACTCACTCGGAGCCCAGAGGAATATAGACCAATCAGCCTATCGACTTTTCTATTTAAAATATATAAAAACTGATCGATCTGTATCTAATTAGGAGTGTGAGAACTCAGGTCATCAGCGACGCTCAATATGCCTATCTTAAGGGTAAGTATGTTGAGAGTGTTCTGCATGATGTGGTGAGTTATATTGAACGGGGTCTATTGCATAAGGAATACACCTTGATAGCTTTTCTCGATACATAAGAGGCCTTTATCAACATAAGGATAGAGGCGATTAGTGAATCAATCGCTTCGCAATCGCAATCAAATCTCTAGTAGGGACCTCTGGGCTGGAGCGGAGAAGCTCCATGGAGGTTGTGCTGTCTTCGGAGATGGCTCGAAGATGGAAGTAGGGACAGGATGGGTGCCTACTTTATGATCTTTTAGATTGTCTGGAGGTTACTGGAGGAGTACATTGAAAGAGACTCTGAGGTAACAAGTCATTGTGTTAGGTCTGGATTAGTGCTTGAGTGCAGAAAGGAACAGAGAAGGATAATGGATGTCTACAGAATAAGACTCTATTGGGTTCCTGGTCACTACGACATTCTCGGCAATTAAATAGCCGATGAGCTAACTCGCAAAGGCTCAGAGCTGGACAGGTCTTTTGTGAAGGTATCGGTTAGGATTCCAATTGGGTCATATTTCATGGCCCAGTTGTACTTCAGAAATTTCTAATTATATCTCAAAAATATTGGAAGTGGAAATTTCTAAACTACAATTAGAATTTTTTGAATTACAAAAAAAAAACAAACAAAAAAATTCTGAACTACAAATAGAAATTTCTGAAATATAATTACAAATTTTTAAAGTAAAATTAGACATTTCTGATATATAAATGAAAATATAAATGAAAATTTCTGAAATATAAATAGAAATTTCTGAATTGCAACTGGAAATGGTGTAGACTTCAATTGGAGTTTTCTGAACTACAAATAGAAAATTTTTAACTACAAATGGAAATTTCTGAAATATAAATAGAAATTTCTAAAATGTAAATGATAATTTCTAAAATACAAATAGAAATTTCTGAAATACAACTGGAAATGGTATAATTTGAATATTTTTTTTTTAATTTTTGAATCATTTTTCGATATTTGAAAAAATTGCGACTGAAAAATGAAAGTATTATATTAATATCTCCTGGATGATTTAAATTGGAATGCGCGGTATTTTTAAGATAAAATATAATGAGAAAAAATATATTTTGTTAGAATTTGTACATTCGGGCTCAAGTTCATTGAATAATTGTAGAAGAATACATTGTAAAAGTTTTATTGCACACTCGGCAGAATGCTTTTTCTATTCAGCCACGGCTGTCATTAGCACTCTTCAGCGTACCTTCGTGATGTTTTCTGTAAACATCATTTAACACCATGAACTTCAGCCCGAATGCAAAAATTCAAAAAAAAAAAGAAAAAGAAAAAAAAACTATAAAAAAGTTCAACAAAAAATTACAAAACTAATTAACCTTTAAACTTGTTACTTGACTCCCCTGCTAGGTTTTCGAAAAATAGAAACAAACAAAAGGGACAAAATAACAACAACATTGTTTCACTGCTACTTAATAAGTGGCTAAACAATAACAATTATGCATTGCTTTATTTCCTATCTAATACTATGTTCACTGTAGAGTTTTTTTGAAAAACGAGTTGTTTTCTCAAAAAACACAAACAAATTGATTTATTTTTTCATGTATTTCATAGCAAAAAAACATCTCGATTCGAGTTATTTAATTATTTATTTAACACACAAAAACATACTAAATTTCTATAAAGGGATGAAATAGATGGTCGGGGTATTATGCGTTTGTGCTGATGTTTGTAACGCACAGAAAAAATCATCCAACACCCACCCAATCGACTCAGAATCACTTGTTGAGTCGATCTAACGATATCCGTCCGTCCGTCCGTCTGGCTGCCTGTACGGCTGGCTGGCTGTCCATGTAAACCTTGTGCACAAAGTACAGGTCGCAGTTTTAAAGATAATTCAATGAAATTTGGCACGTAGGACTTTCATGACACAAAAACGAAGTCTATTATGATCGGTCCATTATTTCACCTAGCCCCCATACAAATGTCCTCCCGGAATAGAGGTTTAACGATTTTAAATGCCCTAAATATAACAATATTTTAATGAATTTCGGTGTAAGGAAGTTTTGTATAAGTTTCAATCTTTGTGACAAATTTCTTGAAGATAGGTTCATAATTGACCATAATTGACCCATATAAAACCTTCTTCAAAAAATCACTTTAACGTGCACAAATCACATACACATGTTAGTATCAGGTTTATATTCGACATAAATAAGTTTTATATAGTAGAAATCGTAGTAACAAATTTTATGAGGATCGCTCCATAATTTACCATAGCTCCCATATAAGTCCACTTTCGGGAATCACGCTAAAGTGTATAAATTCATATAAATGTTAGTATTAATGTAATATTTTGTATTCGTTTATTTTATTTTACTCTTAGTAAAAGCATCGGTCCACAATTGTCCACATGTCTAATATAAGACTCATCCACAAATTTTGGTGGACATGCACAATGTGGGGAGCTGTTATAGCAAAAGTGTTTTAATTTTGTGTAAATAAATTTCAACCTTCATAATTTAAGATAAAAATAGAACTTTTAGGACCAGAGAGAACGGTACCCTTCATACAAAGCAAATATTAATGACTGTCTTAAGAACTATTATAGTGAGAGCTCTTAAATTTTGTGGCAACTACTTCCTTATAATATTGCATTGATGAAATGAAAATAGGACCAATACTAATCGCATATCTGAAGCAGTATTTTATTGAAAATCTTAAAAAGTTGTAGAAATAATTTTGATTTAAAATTTTTAATAGGACGAATAGAGGGAGGGGGAGTAGTAACCTCCATATAAAATAATTATTAGTTATCGTATCAAAAGGGGTAGCGAAATGCACCGGGATGAGCTAATATGTAATATATTTTAAAACATTTTTATTTTAATTATTACAAAACAGTGACAGTTTTCCAACTATACAATTATTTATTATGATACATCCGATTACATTACATCTATTAGCATTAATTAAAATAAAATAATTCCATATAAATTTCCCCTTCTCTTTTAGTACCGCTTTAAACACTTGCAATTTGATTATGATTATTAATTAAATAAATTATATTTACCTGTAGTTCTCCGGTAGCAATTGCTTGTCTCTTGGTCAAACTATGACGTGTAATATTGGGGGTTTGATTACTATTATCATTGACAGCATCAGTAGCACCGTTTGCATGTCTACTCCAGTAGAATTCATCATTATCCGTTAAATCAAGTAAATCTATTTGTTATATGATATACACGATTTTAGAAAAAGTTACAAATATACGTCAGTTGTTGTTTATTATTAATTTCAGTTAAATTTTATAATTTATTATAATGTCAGTAAAATTATTTTATCTAAATAGTGTATTAAATGTTTAAAATATCCTACACTTTAAGCGGTTGGAATATGACTTTTAATAATTTTGAATTAATTAATTTTTAAATATGAATTTGTATCTACTATATATGTATATGTACAAGTAATGTATTCTTATACATATATGTAGACTTTTAAAAAAGTAATTTATTAAATAAATAATTCGCAAATGATTGGATTCTTAATAGAACCTCCATATACTATATTGTATGGTAGGTAGTATCCGGCATAAGAATCGCTTAAAGAAACTATTTCGGTATTGCAAATTGTTTCATATTTTTCGAGGGATTTTTTTTTTTTAATACACTGCCTGCCACTTGAATAAGGAATCAGATTTTTTTAACTTTAATTAAGTATATCTCCTAAACTAAAGTTCAGAAAAAAAAAATAATTTTTTGCGCAACCAAATTTCAAAGTGTTGGCTTTAGTTTCCTGAAGAAATAAAAAATTTACATATTTTGTTATATTAAAATTATGCATTTATTTAAAGACATGTAGTTCTGTGGAATAAGGAATTCTTTTAATATTAATCAGGAAGGCTATGATTTGAATTTCTAGAGAGTTTTTAATTTGTTAGTTTTTAAATAGTTTTTATTCAAAATGGGACCGTGTAAGGCTCTTAATAACTCTTAAAAAGAAAAAACTCTGATTTTGAAATCTCAGGGTCAGAATCCGGTCCAAATAGCCAAAAACATTAATAGAGGAAAGACAGTTGTGTACAATTATTTAAATAACGTGGAAAGATATGGAAAAAACATGAAAGGGCGGAAGAAAATGGCAACAACTTCAAAAGAAAAACGAAAAATTCTTAGAATTGCATCAAATTCTGCCATTTCGGTATCAAAAATACGTGAAAAAAGTGGAGTCAGTGCCAGTCTAAGAACAGTGCACCGTATTTTAAAGTCGTGCCCATACATAGTCGGACAAAAACTGCAAAAAAAAAACTGTGCAAAACGCAAATCACAACGTCTACAGTATGCCAAAAATACAATGACATGGTCCGACAAATGGTTTAAAGTTGTATTTTCCGATGAAAAAAAGTTTAATATTGATAGTCCCGACGGGTATAACTATTACTTCCATGACCTAAATAAGGAGAAATTATTTTTGAGCCGCAGACTCAGCCGAGAGGGCGGAATAATGGTATTACGGTACCATAGAATTGGTTTTTGTATCCAACAAACGACTTACAAAAACATTCTGGAGGAAGCATTTAATTTAATGATTTCTTTGGACCCATACCTTAGACGTACCAACACGACAACGATCCGATTCATACCGCCAGAACATTAAAACAATGGATTAATCAACAAGGTGTTCAACTTTTGGATTGGCCCCCATATTCAGCAGACCTAAATCCAATGGAAAATGTCTGGGGTTGGCTTGCAAGAAAAGTTTATGAAGGAAGAAAACAATTTGAGACGATAGAATCCTTAAAGGATGCAATAACGAAAGCATGGAGTTCAATTTCGCTAAATTACTTAGAGTCATTATACAAATCGATGCCAAATCGCATTTTTGAGGTTATTTCTAAAAATGGTAGCAGAATTCATTACAAATTGAATGCTAGAAGATAATAACTTTCATTTTTATAACCTAAAATTTAAAAATAAATTACAGTTTGCTTAGTTTTAAAGTATTCCTTATTCAGAAATACATGTCTTTAAATAAATGCATAATTTTAGTATAACAAAATATGTATATTTTTTATTTATTCATGAAACTTTGAAACGTGGTTGCGCAAAAAATTATTTTTTTTCTGAACTTTAGTTTAGGAGATATACTTAAAGTTAAAAAAATGTGATTCCTTATTCAAGTGGCAGGCAGTGTATGTAATTATTATTTTCTTTTGTAGAGTTAAACAATTTCGACTTTGTCTACTTATTACTTACCTATGTAATCTTTTGTCACAATAGCTCCCGACCTTTCCAATAGCACTTGTATGTAGAATATAAATAATAAAGATATTTTTAAATGCATCTTAATCGTCTGTTTATCTCTGTTTATAAAAACAAAAAATGGTAATAAGAAAATCTTCTAAAAAATATTCACAATACTTAATTAATTTTAAAATAAATTTACTAATGTTTTTTTTTCTTTTTTAATTGGTGGTTGTATACCCAACAAACATTTATTTAACTCGTTAGTTACCGCATGAACTTTATTGTTATGAATAAATCTGCCAATGCATATTTATATATAATTTTGTTTAAGGAAAATACTAGAACTCAAAATTATCTTAAATAATTTTTGAATACTTTTTTATGTTATGAACCTTTTTCTGCTTCCATTAGATTATATTCATTGTGAATATGATTTTGAACATTTTATCCGCAAGGGATAAGAAAACATTGACATAAATTTGTATTTGTGCAGACGGACGTAACTTCTTAAGAACTAGTTCTGTATTACATCTACAGCACTTCACTAAAACTAGTTCTGTCTAACATCTACAGCACTTAACTAGATAAAAAACTGGTTCCCAAATTAGCTGTTTAAAAAACATAAAAAATAATTCAAATTGAACAGAGTTTAACATATCTAAAAAATGACCCTTTGGAAATATCTCATTATAATGAACAAGGTAAGTAAAAATGAAACTGTGAAATTTGTTAAACATTTTAAATTCTTCATAATATATTTTTCTACCAGCAGCTTTAACGAGTTTGTTTTAAGTCCCAAAAGTGTAAACATTATGTTACCTCATTTAAAATTCATTTTTATAAATATAAATATAAATATAAATATAAATATAAATATAAATATAAATATAAATATAAATATAAATATAAATATAAATATAAATATAAATATAAATATAAATGTAAATATAAATATAAATATAAATATAAATATATATATATATATATATATATATATATATATATGTGTGTGTGTGTGTGTGTGTGTATGTGTGTGAGTGTGTGTATTTTTTATTTATCTGTCTGGTTAGCATTCAAATTTGAAAAATGTGATTTTGTCAAAATTAAATAAACTACATATTTTGCAATGTAAAATCTAAGACCAGAGTTGGAATTATGTCTAGAAGCTAAGAAATTCGAATTTTCTTCAATTAATAATATGTATCAAACAAAAATTATAGATTAAAAAAAACTAGATCTTGAACCATTCACTAACGCTTCTACTGAACTAGTTCTGAGTATGACAATTTCGAACAAAAAATTATTGATTAAAGAACAGTTCTAGAATCGTTCCATAGAATGGATACTGTCTATGTAACACTTCCACAGAACTAGTTCTGGCTTGACAATTTCGAACAAAAATCATTGGGTGCAACGACAAACGAGTACAGGCTATTCATTTACTTGCATTCTAGAACTAGTTGCCAGTGTTGCCAATTTATCATTTTTAGTGCTAAATCTAGCACTTTTTTAAACCCATCTAGCACTTTTTCTAGCACTTTTCGAATTATTTTTGGCATTTTTCTAGCATATTTTGCACATGTTTGTATAAATTTGTAGTTTTATACTATTAAAACATTATCAGTTTTATTTATTTTAATTAAGACTGCAGCTGAAATATGGTGTTTTAGCGAAGGTTTTTCATTTTCGTACTTCAAAACAAAAAAAATCAAGGCAATTAAAGTAAGAATTACTAAAATAAAATTTTCTGTGTGAACGTAAATGCAAGTTCAAAAGAAAAAAAGGAAAATTTTAGAAAGAAAAGTTGTTGTGTGTCAAAATGTTAACATTTTCAATAAAATATGTATCGCCAAAATGTATTTAAAAATGTTAACTTTAATCTTCTCCTTTTTTTATTTTAAACAATAAGGTCTTGTTGTACCCGAAATTAAAAAAGCGACAAAATAACACAAAAAAAAGTGTTGCTAAACGTAAAAAAAAAAATTAGAAAAAAAATTAATTCAGATATGTTTGATAATAGTTCCTAAAAACAGATATACATATTTTGAAATCCAGAATATTTGGGTTTCAACCCTGTTTTCGAAATTAAAATCCGTTTATAAAAAATTTCTTAAGATTTATTTGAGTTCGTGCAGTCTTAAAAACTTCCGATTTTGAGGGTGTATTTAATTTCTGAAAACTGTAGAGCAGCCTACAATCAACACTATGTCTCATTAAAATTTTTTCCATTTTACAACACAGTGTAATTTTTCAGAGACTGATTTTTAATGAACATTTATTACATAGGGTCTACACAAGACATTTTTCTATCATAACAAATGTCAAATTCTTATCATGATAAGAATTTATCACATGTGGACCGAATTTATTTATATTATTGCAGAGTTATGATATAATTGTTATAGCTCAAGCGAAGATAAATTTGTTTTGCTATCAAATATCATTTTGTTGTTATAATTTTTACGTTTTTTTTTTTTTTTAAGAAGAAGTGCAATTCCTCATGGCAGTCTAATTAATTAATTATTTGGAGCAAAGTTAACACAAAATACAATGAAATTAAAAAAGCAGAAAAGTTTACTATTAAATTTTCACAACATACCTCGACGAAAAACGAAAAAATTATTATAATAAAATTATTATTACAATTTTATTATTATTATAATAAAATTGTATCTACGAGTTCCTATATATGCTGATATAAAAAAAATTGCAGTAGCTTTGTCGATGTTTTGTTACTTTTTATGATAAAAAAAAAACTCTGGTGTAGACCATACATTAGGTGAAAACTTTTTTTCGAAAGTCGGTTTATTTAATAAAAATTATTTTTTAATATCATTTTAATATCATTTAGTTAAATTTTAGTAAAGATTTGATTTGGTTTATTTATAGAGATTTTATTGGAAATTTAGCAATTTTAGGAAGATCTAGTTTTTAATTATAAATTAGATTTTCAATATTTTATTATTTTTCAATAACAAAAAAAAAAAAAAAAAATCGGTGAAAATATGGTAAATGGATCGGATTTTAGTTAACTATTCTAATTTTTTACTATAAATCTAATTTTTAGTGAAAAAAAAATGTATTATATAATTTTTTTGTCATTTAAAATTTTATACAAATGTTCGTCGAATTTTTTAACAATGTATTATTTTGAATAACATATAACAATAATTCAGATAGCATATACTTTGATAATATATGATAACATTCAGTAGTTGAAAAATGTATTCTTAAATTTGTTTAACTTTAATTTTATTGCTTTTTAATTTCTTAAAAATAAATTCTTTTCTTTAATGTTATTTTAGCTTTAAACCTGAAAATAAATAATATATCTCTTTTTTAACAAATAAACGATTTTTCTAGCATTTTCGTTTGTAAATTCTAGCACTTTTTCACACTTTGGTTTTGAAAACACTGCTAGTTTTAAAACTAATAAACTTTTTCCTCGATAGTTATTCAGTTTAAAATATGTACTTATCACTAGGGGGCGGATTTTTATGCATTTATATTTAAAAAATATGCGTCTAAAAAAAAATAAAATAAAAAAAATGCATTTATTTTTTTATATTTATCAGATTAAACAAAAATCGGTCGATGGTAAGCTATGCAATGTAAGATATTTTATATTTTTTAACTTTAAAACTTTTTTTAAAGAGTAATGGTATTATTTCCTTGTACTCTTTTTAAGTTTGTGCTTTTTTATTCCAAACATTCAGTTTGATATAAACTTAGTAAGATAGAATTTTATTTATATATACAAACATATTTTTTACTAAGTTGTCAAATGTAAACGATGGCATATTTTTGCGTAAAACATTTACACATGTCAACAGATGTACTCGCTTGACTTGAGTTTCGATATTAGCAAATGTTTGCTAATATCGAAGAATTTTCGAAATACATGTGTTTGAAAAAATATTGAGAATTATATTAATTATGAATGTTCACAACATTGAACTTTTTTCGAGAATTTCAAAAATATCAATATCGCAATATTTAACTTTTCTAAATAAAATATCGAAACTAAATGTTTCGGGAAATTTTCGAATCTTCTTAATTTCTCGAGGAATTTTGTGTATTTTCTTGTTAATGCTTGCAAAAGACTAAAACGAAGAGAATGAAGTGTCATTCTTCCGTCATAATTCATAGCGATTGGTTGTAAAATATTGCCCTTTGTAATTAAGGATTTTAATAAAATTTTTCGAAATTTTTAATAAAAAATAATGTAATAAAATTTTAGAAAAAATGGTATGTAATGTCGCTAGTCGTCTATATAAACTTGCAAAATAGCACATTTATTACTATTATTATTGTTATTATTATTATTATTATTATTATTATTATTATTATTATTATTATTATTATTATAATTATATTTATCTAATATATTCTCTTGCAGATTAATTCACAAAATTAAGCACTAAAAGACATGGATTGAGCAACAGAAAAATTATTAATATTGAGAGAAAAAGAACTGATGACTCTTTTGGGCAAAGTTGAAATTTGAACAAAATTCTTCAAATATTACCATTCTTATGTAAATATGCCTTTACTAATTGTATTAATTATTATGTAAATTATTTTAGAAATGTAATTTATTATGTATAAACATAAATAAAAATAACTTTAATAATTAAATCAGCTTTTAATTTTAGATTGGAAACAAAACTATCGTTTTTGAATTATTGCCAATGATAATAATCATATGTCATTAGCAATATCAATATCGAATAATGTACATCATTTTTTCATATCGAAAACGATTCATTAACGAATCATTTTATGTTTCACTATTGATATCGCTAAAAGACAAACCTTCGAGATCAAAAGATTTTGTGTCACAAAGTAAGCGACGGGTGAGCTCAAAGAGCTCATATTCGGATCGCAAACGATAAACGTTCTCGAATGTTTTGTGAGAGAAATGTTTGCTGAAGGGATACCACCATTATCGAAGTTTGTGGTCAGCTGAGTTATAGCTAGGTATATTTGAATAATTTTATTCCTTCTGAACAGGAGATATCATCTGAATGTAGAGTAATTGAGTTTGATATTTTTTAATTTTTTTAGAATTTCTGCATTTGGGCTTAAGTTCATTGAATAATTGTAGAAGAATACATTGTAAAAATTTCGTTGGACACTCGGCAGAATGGAATACATTTTCTAGTCAGCCACGACCAACATCAGCACTCTTCAGCGCCCCACGGTGGTGTTCTTTGTAAACATCATCTGTTTAACTCACAATTTTTCGGAAAATGGAATCTGTGCATATAAACAATAATAATTGAAAAAGGATAATACAAAATAATTTTAAAAAGCTTTATCGTAAACCATTCGTCTAACTTAATAACATATAGGGAAAAGAAGTCACAGATTCCATTTCCCGAAAGGAGTGCTGATGTCGGTCGTGGCTGCATTTATTTCTGCTAAGTGTCCAATAAAACTTTCACAATGAATTCTTCTAGAATTATTCAATGAACTTAAGCCCGAGTGCAAAAATTCTAAAAAACTATAAAAAGTTCAAAAAAAAATTACAAACTAATTTTTTAATTTTGTAGAATTTTTTGTCACAGCTTGCAACTTTAGTTTTATTTTTATTTAGCAATTGGGTCTTCTGTAGGTTCGATTCTCTCAATAGTACTATCAATTAAACTGATTAGATTGCTCAATTAATCTAAACCCTCTTATTTAGTGAAAGCATCAAGTTAAGATCCCCATCTCGTAATAATCAGTTGAGGAGAATTAAAAATTGGGATAGGGGTTTTTCATATGAAATCAATGAATCAATGCGGTCAAAATTATTATGTACTTCCTCAGCTGCAAAATTTTTGTATAAACAATTAAAATGGCTTTTGCAGATTGCAATATAAGTAGCCGCGTCTAACAAATATAAGAGAATTGGATTTTTATTAAAATCATTCTCAACAATTTGTCTGACTTATGATATGTATGGACAATTGTTTCGTAATTTACATAATAATCAAAAACTTTCGTTTGCACGCATCAACGTTGTGATCCAAAACTCCAAAAATTACACTTACAAGAAACTTCCTTCATAATTCACCACCTTATTAAAAAAACTTATTTCACCACCAGTTTTAAAAATTATTTTAAACTCTAACACCAAAAAACAAAAAATACGTTTTTGACGTTGTTATTTTCGGCATTTTATCCTAGAGAATAGTTATCCGATAAACTTTCATTTACGTCAAGTCTATATTAGAGAAATTTTTATCAAAACAAATGTAAAATGTTTTTCTGAATTTCAGATACCCAACAAAAAATTTTCAATATTTGGAAGCAATAACAACTGATGGAAGCAATGGATTGCTTACTTAATTGCATATACCTTCCAAGAATGCAATAGCGTAAGTTATTGACTTAGTGCAAAAGACACTCTTCCTTACCATAGTGATTCGGAGAAGCACTAAAATCAATTTCTATAGCTTCTAGGCAGCTCATCTCGAGTAAAAATCATGCGTTATAAATGTGCTTTGGTAATGCTTATAATATACTTTTAAAGAAAAAACTCCTGCTATTATTGTGGATTCTACACACAGTTTTTCAACTGTGATTGGATTAATTTAGTGACAAGTGTACTTGTAAACGAATGACTATTGGTAAGAATATTGTATCCAGTTCGCTGTACAGTCAAGCTTTGTGTTCTATTTTTATACGCATGAGTTGAAAAACGCAAAAAGTTTTAAATTGATTTTATTTGACCTACCAAAACTACATACAAACACAACCGGCGAAGAGTTTGTCAGCTCGCTCAATACGAGTATAAAAGGAGCTAGAAACAAAGAGATTTAATGTAGATGAGGCGCTCTATCTTATCGAGTTTGATCTTCAACATGTTTCAAAAAGAGAGGTTATGAAAGTTAGATATTTTTGTAATATTTCTGCATATTGGAGAAAACCTTAAAGGGCAACAAAGGTCCCACTCAATGCTCCAAGTGTGCTATGTATGGACATGGTGCTAAAAATTATAATCGTATCGTATTGTGTTCATCCTGCGCCGGATATCACGATTTTGTAGTTTGCTCACTTAAGAAAGGTAATTGTGATGGTAGTATAGTTTATATACAATTGCATAAAAACGAACCTAAAGAACCTTAACCATAGAGCTGACGACCCAAAATGCCCAAGTCGTCAAGAATATTCAGAGATCCGACATCGGGTGTCATCAAGAAGAGCAGAAGAACTGTTTTGCATTTTAACCAAGACGGTCATGATTTTCCTACATTGCCAAGACAGGTACCCCAAAACGAGGCACGTAATTCCCTCCTACATGCCAATTTGTATTCTGAGGTAGCTAGAAACAAAAGCTAAGAAAGGAACTATAAATATGACATTTCAAACGTAAGACTTATGCAAATATTTTTTGATGTTGCCAATGCTTTGCAAATATGTCAGAATACGACAAACTACGAGCTTTGGGTATAATGTTTCAACATGCCATATAATTCAACTTGTATTCACTGTAATGCACTGGAAAACCCAAGGTATAACAACTGAGTTAGCAGCTACTCAGCTGGAATATGTTTTACACAAAAGGAAAATCGATATTCTCCTTTTAAATGAGACTTTTTTGAAACCGCATCACAAATTTCAACCTGGTGGCTATAAAATTTATAAAGAGAATCGATCTACGCATAGCGGAGGAGACCTAATTGCAATAAAAGGTAATATTAGGCATATGTTGTTACCGAAGATAAAATCGAGTACTTCAGAGAGCATTTAAATGCACGTTAATATTAATAGAAGACCAGCTATATTTACTTCAGTTTACAATACAGTTCACACTTCCAATTTCAAGGCTGATTTGGATAAACTAACTTCATTTTCGAACGATTTTTTTTATCTTCGGTGATCTGAATGCCTAACACACACGTTTGAATTGTGTGTCAAGTAGTTCGACCGGTAAGAAGCTCTACAGCCACTGCTTTCAATCCAGCTACTACATTTATTATCCAAATGATTACACTCGCTTTGGAAAAAATATCAACCCCGTTCAACCGTCTACAGTAAACATTCTTTTATCTAACTCGTGTCTCAAGTTTTGAAAAATTGAGACACATCCAAATGTTTTACAGTCGGACCGAGTACCAATAACTTGTGCTATTTCTGGTCACAAAATATGACATATTCAGTTCCCTTGTATTTTCGTGTATGGACAGCAATCAGAAACTGGGTGAAAAATATAATTAGGGGTCGGAACATTGACCAATCTGTTTCTAATTCAGTTAATCTAGATTTTTATTTTAATAAATTGATCTTTATTATCTATAGTTAAAGAAGATTTTAAGAAAATTCCTGTCGGTCGTACAAATTCATGGAATCAAGAAATCTCTGATGTTAGTAAAATGTTAATTGATCAGAGAAATAAATACAAACATAAATTTCAAAGGTGTAGGAATTTAAATTATTAAAATCAATTAAAATGCATTTTGAAGCTATTAAATAAACTTATTGATTTCTATCTTAATAAAGAAATTTTTTTATCTCAAATTTGCCTTCGGGCTCTAAAAATTTTTGGAAAGTAACAAAAGTTCTTAAAAACAGCAATAAGTCATTTACTGATCTTCATGTAAATGGTGAAGTTTTAAAAACTGGCACTGAAAAGGCGAATCCAATAGCAGACGTATTTGCTAATTCACACACCATTACCTTAAATAATTATTCAACTATGGACACAGCTGTCTCAAGATTCATTCATGATCTTAACTATACAATTCTTGACAGATCTAACTTACCAATTACCTTACCAATTTAGTTGAATTTAAATCGTTTGTACTTTCATTGAAAAATAGTAAAGCCCCGATTTAGATGGTATTAACAGCAGTATCATTAAAAAAATGCCCGATTGCCTTTTTGAAACTCTAAGTAAACTTTTCAACTCTTGTTTAATAGAAGGGAATTTTCCAACGATTTAAGAAGGCAAAAGTTATCCCAATTCCTAAGCCTAAATTATCTTCTAGCATACTAAGGCTATTGGATAAAGTATTTAAAAAAATAATTAATAAGGGAATTTTAGACTTTTCCAACCAAAATAACAACAGTTTGAATTCCGCAAGGAGCATTCTACAGTACATCAACTAAAAAAAGAGTCGTTAATTTTCTAGAAACAAACAAAAGAAATCGTAAGAGCACTGGAGTTATTTTTCTTGACTTTGAAAAAGCCTTCGATACAATATGGCATGAAGACCTGGTTTTTAAATTAAATTCCTTATTCAACGTACCTGCCAAAGATATTAAGGAGTCTTTTAGATAACGCTTATTTTTGTATATATAAATAAACTGCTATCTAGTAATAGACAAATCCCTGCGGATCTATCGCAAGAATCGGTATTATCACCTACCCTTTATTCAATATCTATTCGATATATTTCCGATTTTATTGTTCGCAAGAATCAAGAAGTAGCTTTTTACGCTGACGTCCGTGCTTTTATTTGCTGTGGTAAGGTGTCAAACACAATAATCAAAAAAATGAAAGACAGTTTAAAATTTACCCACAAATACTTTGATAAATGAAAGATAAAAGTTAATGTTAGTAAATACAAGCTATTATATTTCCACATAATAGGTCACAAAAACGTACTCCTATAAAACATTTATATTCTAGGGGAAGTTTTATTCCTCTGCAGGATAGTATCAAATATCTAGAAATGATCTTAGATAAGAAACCATCATTTAAACAACACATACAATATATTTGTGATAAAGCACCAATTAACCCTTACTCTACAAAAGATCTAAACTTAATTACAAAAAACAAAATCCTTATTTACAAAATCTGTATTCGACCAATTTTGACCTACGGATGTCAAGTCTGGTTTAATAAAGCTGCTAAAACTTACACAAGAAAATTACAGATAATACTAAATACTAATACTAAAATCTTGAAATAATTTATAATCTACAACCCAGATATTCTACTGATTTACTGCATAGAAACTTTAAGCATAAAATGTTTAATTCATTTGCATTTAATGAAAAATGCATAACGTCTACATATGAAATAATAAGAAATTTGCTAAATGATCACTAAGATTGTTTTTTACTTAAAGAGTAATAATTGATGATTCCCAGCAAAAACTTTTTGGTTTTCGGTAATAACAACTACTTATTAAAGTAGTTTCTTGGTAATGAGGCGTCATTATTATTTGCCTACTCTGTATTATATTAATAAGTACTCAATAGTATAATAGCACAGCAATATTGCAATCACGTGGATGAGTTGGTTAGAGTGCCGGATTAACAACCAGAAGGTTGTTGGTTCAATCCCATTCTGAAGCTGTTAGTTTTTTATAAAAAAATGTCTAAAAAGATATTTTAAACTAAATACAGTTTTTGTCGCTTAGGATCCTATGTGCGAGATGGTGTACTGAGTAAGACGTTAATCAGTAAAAACGAAAGGTTAGTGTGTGTCCAAGTTCGAGTCTCACTGACGGCAAAATTTTTTTTGTTTTTTTTATTTTTGTTTTCGTTTAGGTACATTTTTTTGAGTACATGAATTTGTGGACAAGTCGAACAAAAATAACTAGTTATTCAGGCAAAAAATAAATAGTTTCTTTTTGTTTCCAATGGTATGAAGCCAATCAGGACAATAAATTAATCCACGAATTATAGCATATAGGAAATATACTGAAGAAATTTTAAGTCTTGTTTCTAACATAGTGTCTACATTACACAATTTTTTATCAAGACAAACGTCAAACTTAACGCGAATTTGTGGAAGGTGGCAATAGTTGCACAAAAACAACAATATGGAGTATTCTTTATTGTTTTTTATATATGCAGTTTGACAACTGTAACAACCAAAATAATAAAAAGCTGTTTAACTTGTATATATTCGCACTGACTTTGACGTTTGTTTTGATAGAAATTTTACTTGAATTTTTTCAATTCTATTTATATATAATACAGTGCAAGGGCTCCAGATAAATGAAACGTATTCTAATCTAGACCTCACAAAAGATATAAATATAACTTTTTTTGATTAACATTGAATAGGTATAATATAATTTAAGTGATTATTAAATGCTAATTTTCTATTAAATAATACCCCTAAATCTAAAATTTCATTCACAAATGATAGTAAATGTTGATGTATTATATATCGGGATATAACAGTGTTACAACATCATAGAAAAACATTTGTTTAAATTAAAAGGTAAACTATTGCGGACTGACCAAGAACTCAACCTATCTAAATCCTCCTGGAGTTTAAAAATGTCATTGGCATTAGAAATTGTTTTAAAAATTTTTAAATCATCAGCATACAATAAATAATGACATTTTCTGAAACATAGGTCAATGTCATTAATAAATATATTAAATAACAGAGAACTCGAAATACTACCTTGTGGAATACTAGAAGTAAGAATAAATGATATAGAACAAACACCATCAAGAGAAATTACGAGTTGTCTATCCGACAAGTAATAAGGAAACCAGGATAAACCAGGGAATGAACGCCCAATTTATATAATTTTAATAATAAAAGTTCATGTGGTACTCGGTCAAATGTCTTAGCAAAGTTCGTGTAAATATTTGCAATTGCAAATGTAAAAAAAATGTCCTTTACATGCTTCATATCGTTTCTTAAATATATTTTGAATCGATAACAATAATATTCCATTAAATAGTTTTTAGGTACCTAAAATTTATTTATTCCGTTGTTAAAATACATATTAAATTTATACGTGTTAATGAGATCTGTGTATTTCTATTACATTTTTATTCACTTTATTGATAACTATTTTTAAAAGTAACGTATAAGAATTAAGTTTAGGTATTAAAATTGAAATACTGCCCAAGCAAATTACCAAAATATTTATCATACTCTGTACCGCCTTTTTGAACTGAACGATTCTCTTGTTCAGCTCAGAAACAAATTTTGGAATTGGAATAACACGATTGTAATTTTCTACATCACTAAATCTTAATACCGAAAAATAAAATTAATAAAAAAATTTTTAAATTCCTCTACACAAAATAAATTTAAATTCACTTTTATTTAATTTAATCTAAAATTTTTTTAATACAGGCCTATTAATTAATAAGCTATTTAAATTCACTTTTTGATAAAAAAAAAAAATATTTTTAGTAATACTTATTTTGCTTTCGTGTTAAGAAGAAAAAAATGTAAATTCACGTTATCGTGTTTTATTTCCGTTTGGAAAAAGTTTTCACAAAGTAATTATTTTTATTTTTCTTAGATTTTCAATTAAAATCTTAATATAATTTGTAATTATATAAACAAATTTATAGCACCTTGTTATTTTTTTTTTTTTTTTTTTTAGTTAAAAGAATATCTGAATTTAATTTTAATTGACGAACATTATCTTCTTTTTATAATTTTTAAATGCTTTTTTGTCAACCGATGAAAATTTGTTGATTTTGTCTTATTTATTACTCTTAGTTGGATCACAATATTGTTGTGACTAGAATCACTACTGCGGTTTAAATAAACTTGTGATTTTTGTGAATTTTAATTTTTGTTAAAATTTATTTTAGTTTTTATTACCGGTTGATTTCTCATTTTGTTTTTGTTTTATACAAAATTTTGTTTTGTTTTTGTTTTAACATATACATAGAGTTATATATTGAAATGAATACGAAATTAGTAATGGTATTCACAACCTCAAGTTGTGTTAATTATATATATACATATGTAGCATTTAGTGAATTCTTTTTCGAAATAGCTCACTTCTTCGCCACTCTTAGAAGTGCAATAGAAGATTTCTCTCAATTTTCCAACAACAAAATATATTAGTATACGAATTGAATCTTCTAGACGTAACTTCTTTAATCACTATTAGAAGTTGTTTGGATAACAGTTACAGTTATCAAAAAACGAAAACACTATTTTTCAACACCTTTTCTAGCATTTATAAGATTGTTGTTTACCAATCCACATAATCTGTCGAATTCGGCACTCTAAGATGATTAATAGTAGAATGTGCAAAACTTTACAAAAATAACACACATTAGGTTCGAAATTTTATCATAAAATCATGATTTTGACGATTGTTTACATTTCATAATGGGAAAACAATATAATTTTGCTTAGTAAAAATATAAGTTTTGAAGTGATTAGAATGAAAAAATATTGACATTAACTAAAAATATTTATGTAAACTGATAGTGAAACAAAAAATTCATAAGTTTTACTTATAAAAGGAAAATTAAGAAAATAAGGTAAACGTTTATCAAAATTAAAAAGAAATTATTAATATTTCAACTAGTTCTGGGCAAGCGAATAAATTTATCAAAACATTTTCTATAAAATTAAAATATGTTATTAACAATTTGAGGGCCAGAACATGACACAAAAATTCTGTTTTATATAAAATTCTTGATAACTTAAACAACATTTTTTAAAAGTGCGAGAGTTTGACGTATGTATGATATGGCCGCAGCAAAAGTAGCTAATTTTCAAAATAATTTTCTATGGAACAAAAAATTACGAATATATTAAAAATTCAATTTTACAAGTCTATTCTGTGGAAGATTAAAATTTGTATATGCAGCAATCAAAATTTTGGGAATGTATTGCATTAGAGTATCCGAGAAATATTTTAGCAGAGCTGAATTTTTGCACTTTAAATTTGAATTTTCAAAATTTTAAATAAATTTTTTTTAAAGTTTGAAAAGAATTCAAACATTGTTCTGGTTATTAAATATTTTAAAGAAATTGTTTTGTTGTTGTAATGCTTGAAATGTGTAGAGTAGATTGTGGTAATTTTTGGTTAATAAGCGGCATTTATTTCTAAGTTTCAAAAATCTTAAATATTGACAAAAATTATTGAAAAACTTTCAGGGCCAAGATAAAATTTAAATAATGATTTAAAATGGTACATCATCATTAAAATTGGTAATAAAGTATGGAAATGATTAAAAGATCATATAGTTTTTTAATAAAGGGAATCCCCTTTATAAAAATTGAAATATTTGAAAGAGAAATTAGAGAAAATTTATTATAAATGTTTTTTCAAATATTTCCAAAATTCTTAATAGTCAGCTATTTATTCAGCAAGAAAGTATGATTTTAGAAAAGTATATAGTGTTCGCCTTGTAAAAAGTGTAATACATTTGTTCTTTAATTATTTTAGAAAAACTGGCGATTTTAGAAAAATATTAACTAAAAAAAAATTTATTTATTTTAATTACATAGAAAATTCAATACAAAATTAAAATAAATTATAATGTAGTCTTGTAATATTTAGAAATCGTATATTATATTACTGAAAAACATTTTGGAAATATTGAATTACACATTTTATAATGCGAACATCATAACCTTTATAAAAATCATACATTGTTGCCGAACATACTAATAACTGCAGAAAATTTTGCAAATATTCTAATGGATGTTAAATGTTCATTTGAATTCAAAATTTTTTGTACAATTAATTTCATTGTTTTTTATAATAAATACAAGGAAGAGTTATTTTTGTTATTTAAAAAATAAATTAGATTCAATAATTATTCTTATTTTTATTATATATACCTACTTTATTAAATTCGAAAGAAACAAATATTCTTTTCTAATTTTGTACTTAAAATATTTCCTAGTGTTCTTTTTTAATGTTAATTTGAATTGAAAATATTGTTGTGTAATTAATTTTATTGCTTTCCATAATAAATATCAGAAAGAGTAAATTTTCTGATTTAAAAAATTTTAATATTTTTACTTTTGATAATTTTGTTCATTTCTAATTCTTTATTTTAAATTGTAAGTATTACTAGCATTATTATTTTAAAAATTTTATGCAAAATAGTTTTGAAATTCTGCAAATATTTTTTATCGAAAATGTAACTACGTCGACACACCGGGAAGTTGATATGTTTCGCTTTTACTATCGAACTCTCATATAGTTAGAGATAGCATCTTTTGAGTAACGCTTTAGTGGGGATTGGAAGATTCGAATTAGGATTTTTTATTAGGCACTTTTTACTGCGGAATAGTAGACCTTAATACGTGACGTACAAAATTTACTAAAGCTTTACGAATTCTGATCTACTTAGTAACATCGTTCGGGAAGAAATGTGCCACTAAGAGATAATTCCTTTTGAGTAACGCTTTAATGGGGATTTGAAGATTCGAATTAGTGACATTCTATACTGACTAAAGCGTTACTCAAAAGGAACTATCGTTTAGTGGCACAGTTCTTCCCGAACGGTGTTACTAAGTAGATCAGAATTCAATAGTAAAAGCGACGTATATCAACTTCCTGATGTGTCGATATAGTTACGCTTTCGATTGAAAATGTTTGCAGGGTTATATAAAAGTGACATGTAATTATGGGACTTTTACGTAATGTCTATACTAGACCAATTTTTATCAAAACAAATGTCAAAATCAGTGCGAATCTATACAAGGTAACCTCAGTTCAAAAGCTGATTACTATTTTTGGTTATTACAGCTATCAAACTGCATATGTAAAAAACATTAATGAATACGCCTTATTAATCTTTTTGTGCAACTGTTTCCACCTTGCATAAATTCGCGTTGATTTTGATGTTTGTCTTGATAAAAAATTGTCTTCTGTAGGGACTATGTTATGTTTACATATTGCATAATAATTCATATACATAAAATAATATCGAATGTCTTGAATGTCCTTAATGTTTGTACGTTCATAGTTTTTTAAGTAAATTCAAGTACAATACAATAAATTTAATTTTTGCCTATGTATTTGTGTAATACATACATACACATATGAGTTTGTATATCCACATGTTTTATAAAATGTTTTTTTATTATACCACCAATCAACGCTATCATTCCAGTTTTTGTTTTGTTTTTTTTTTTTTTTTTTTTTTTTTTTTTTGTACGTATGAATAATTTTGTATTTTGCTTCAGCTTAAATTTAAGCTCTATTTCATTGTAATATCTTAAACACAGTACAGTATAATTAAAGTGAACAATAAACTTTCGCTTTTTAAACTTTATATTAAATACTACATATTTATATTACCGAACAAACAAATTTAAAAATTTTTTAACAAAACTATAAGAAATATAACGCAAATCGAATCGATCGAATTTCGATCTATTTTAAAAAACATTTTTGAACTAATAAGTAAGAAAATTTACCAGTTTGAATTTTATTGCAGCGAGATATAAAACTAAAAATATTTTTTTTGCATTCAATAAACAGTCTTTTTATAATATATATATTCATTAATATAAAATTCGTTTTATCTAAACTAAACCGTATAGGGTTTTTACAATAAAATATTATGAGAAATAACTATGGAAGGTATTATATTCTATAACAGGCAGATTCGAAATATTGTCAATTAAATCAGTAAGTACTTGTTTGAAATATTTCTTAATAAAATTTTAAATCCTAGAATACTAAATAGATATTAAATCATGTCAATGATCGTCAATAATGTACTAGTGATATCAAGACGAAATTAGTTTTTTTTTTTTTTGACTTATGACGTTGTTAAAGCAAATGAGCAATATGTGTTAAACTATCAATATATGTTTGTTATACATATATGCATATAGCGTAAGTATACTTACTTAACTTTTAAGGATTATTTACTGTATTTCTTAAAAGTTCATTTTAAAAAGTTCATCATTCTTTTATCGCAAATTTATGAAGGTCATTCAATAATATGTACTTATGTATAATTGTAAAAAGTTAAATTTAAAATTTTAATACATACATTGTATAAAATAAAAATCATGTTCTGTAACCGCAAAATGTGGGTCACACATTTTAATCTTAAACGCTAAAATATACAATTCAAATGTGGCAACTATATACAATTTGAGATAAAAATAAATTTAGCAAGAATGGTACAAACTAAATCGTTATGTACTATATTAACAAGAAAGAATAGTCAAAAATATTTTAGTTATCATACACAGTCGAACTCGGTTATAACGAACTCGGAGGACCGTCTAATTTAGTTCGTTTTATCAAAAAATTGTAATTGTTAACAAAATATACGTATTTTATTGCGATACCAATATTTGTAATTAAATCGTACACAGAAAAAAATACAAGTGGACTTCTATTACGAAATTGCTATTATTAATTAAATTTTTGTTTGATTTTGATCCAATCACCAAAATGATAATATTAATTACCTACAATAATTAATAGAATAATTGTGGTTTTAATTTCAATTAATTTTTTTAACCAATTTAATTAGAATTATGATTGAAAGTTTGCCTAAAATCAACTAAAAATTTTATTGGTTCAATTGTACAGTTAATTGAATTCCTCCTTCAATAAAAACGCACTTATTTAAACATAATTATTTATTGAATTATTAGAAATATTTAAGTAATACAATACAAGTAAAATTAAACTTAAAAATATTAAAACTCCAAATTTGCTTGAGGGATACCAAGCTTGGTACATATATATTTTGATCTTGGCGTCATATACACCCTGTTGTAATCACTGATAATCACGTATAAATTAGATTTTTGTAATCTTAATTATCGATGACTTTTAAAAGAATTTATAAGATATATGTCAAGTTTCACTTCCTTCCATTAAATTTTGGTGTTATACACTTATTTAACTAGGTTTTGCAATAATGTATGTATATGTATGTATGTAGTGTATGTATATGTACTCTTAATAATACATTTAAAGTGTATAATGTTTATACTTATATTTAATTCCCGAAAACTTCGAACAAAAGCTTTTCTTTCTGCGTAACGATCCAATGAAGATCATATTATCCTATCTGAGAACAAGATACCAATAAAAATATGACAGATGTTTGAACAAATGACGGTTACATCTACTATAGCATCGAAGGATTAATAATCTCATCAAATGTTAAAATTCACACTTACCAAATAATTATTCGAGGGCGGATTAATAAGTCCGTGACTTTTCAAACTTCCCTCGTAGTTATATGAAATGCAACACTATTCCCATCAAGTACCACCTGTTAACAGACTACTGTCAAATTTTGAGCAAGTGTCGTCATTTACTTTGCGTTTAACAGCTGTTCAAATCATACAACCTCGTGTATTTTTCTAAAAATGGAAAAAAGTGAATTTTGAGTGCTCATTAAACATTATTTTTGCGAAAAAAAACCGTCAATCAAACCAAGAAAAAGCTCGATAAATACTATGGAGACTCTGCACCATAGATTTCAATGGTAAAAAAGTGGTTTACTGACTTTCGTTGTGGTCGCACAAGTACAAATGACGCTGAACGTTCTGGACGGCCAATTTAGGTCAGTACACCCGAAAATGTCGAAAAAATCCACGATATGGTGTTGGCCGACCGAAGAGTAAAAGTGCGTGAGATTGTTGATGCCATAGGCATTTCATATGGCAGTGTGGTTTCGATTTTAAATGATCAGCTGGGTTTAAGAAAGTTGTCTGCAAGATGGGCGCCGCGTTTGCTCTCAATTGACCATAAACGTAAACGCGTGACAACTTCAAAGGATTGTTTGGAGTTGTTTAACCGCAATCCGAATGAGTTTTTACGGCGTTTATAACTGTGGAAGAAACATGGATCCATTACTGTACTCCGGAGACCAAGCAGCCGTCTAAACAATGGGTTTCTCCGGGTGAACTTGCTCCGAAGAAGGCCAAGATAAGTTTGTCGGAAAATAAGGGAATGGCAACAGTTTTTTGGGATGCACGCGGGATAATCCACATCGATTACCTTCAAAAGGGAAAAAAAATAAACGGCGAATATTATGCCAACTTATTAGACAGATTTAATAAGGATTTAAAAAGAAAACTACCCCATATGGCCAAGAAAAAAGTTCTTTTTCATCAAGATAATGCACAGGTGCACACGTGTGCAGTCTCAATGGCAAAACTCTATGAATTGGGCTACGAATTGGTACCTCATCCGCCATATTCTTCGTATTTAGCCCCTAGTGACTACTTCCTATTTCCAAACCTAAAGAAATGGCTCGATGGAAAGAGATTCAGCTCCAACGATGAAATTATTGACCAAACAAATGCCTATTTTAAGGACCTCGAAAAATCCTATTTTTTACGCAAAGTAAATGACGACACTTGCTCAAAATTTGACAGTAGTCTGTTAATAGGTGGTACTTGATGGGAATAGTGTTGCATTTCATATAACTACGAGGGAAGTTCGAAAAGTCACGGACTTATTGATCCGCACTCGTACATTAAACAGTCACCGAAGACTGAAGAAATAAGTCTTATATATTACTATATTTTACCGATAGATTGAGCTCAAATAGTTAGAAATTGAATTAAAGTTATTTTATATTTTTTTATTTTTTATTTACATATTTTTCCTTTTTTCTTTATAGATTTTTATGAGCTGTTAATTTTGGTCAAAAAATTTTAAACCAATTAGAAAGTTAATTATATTAATTAATAATAGAATTAAATTTCAATATAAAATTAATTAATCATTTTATTAAAAAAATTATTTGGGATAATTTTTTTCTAATGATTTTATTATATCAGCAAAAATATTTTTTTACATTCATCAGTCATTTGGCAAGTGTCAAATTGAGATTAATTATATTTTTTATACTAATTCAATGTTTTCTTTTATTACGGAGTTTTTAAGATCTTTATTTTTTAAGGAATTTTTAATCCTCTTATAATTTCAGTTTTATTTTTAGCTATTTCCGAGAAATTTGTATGCGTTATGTTAAAAAGGTCAATTTTAAAAATATAAAATTCCTCTTTTATTTGTCCTATAATTTAAATTAATTAAAATTATTTCTATTTGTTCAATAATTTAAATTGAAACAAATAAAAGTTATTTCAGATAGTTCTTACATTTTTGAAAGATTTTGAAATGTGCAATTTTATTTATATTGTCACGAAATTGTTCTTGAATTCAAATATAACGGTTTTAACGGCTGGTTTTAATCTTTCTCAATGCTTCTAAACATTTCCGTTTATGTTAACAGCAGTTAACATATCTGTAAAAATTATTAACATAGTTGTAAACATACAACATTGAATAAAAAGCTTTGACCATTGTTTGTAAGTATGGCAACACTAAATGTTTAAACTGTTAACATTAACATCGAAAGTTCTAGTTTGTCCGTTAAGAACATTTTAGAAAGAAATAGAGCTTCCAAGAAGCATCTTGTAGGTAATACATTGTATATAAATTGGCCGTGAGAACACCATTGAGTCAGTCTAATTGGAAGCGTTGTTAAGTAAAGACAAATTAACTGCCTTGGCTGTATAATCTTGTACATTATTAAAGTGTGTTGTATAAAGTGTGTAATTTAAGTGTGTGTTTATATTAGAACGCAAGTGACTATTTAAACTGTTATTGTTGTACATTTTTAAATAAAATAAAGAGTCGTTACAACTTTTAAACTACTAAACTGCTGTTATTTGCAATCAAAGTACAGGTTTATTTAAAGGAAATAAACGACCGTTTTTTAAAGGTAAAAACGTAACAATATCAAACTAGTAGGATTTCGTTATAAAAGTAGTTTTTTTGTATGAAACATTCTTCTTTGGAAGGAGTTCGTAAGAAAAACTTCGCTATAGCCGTGTACGTTATAAACGTGGTTATTTGTATGGAAAATATAGGTAAAATCAATGGGACCGAACAAAACCGTTCACTGTAGCTTTAGTTATAACTAAAAATTACTAAAAATTGCGTTTGGTTTCATTAATATAATAAATATTTGAAATTAAAAAAAAGTAGAAAAGGTATTAATATTTTTTAGTTTTTAAAATTTTATTTGCTCTAGTACTTCATTAATTTATAAACAGATAAACGCTCTATAGCAAAGGCGATTGTTTCGTTATGGAAATTATGATTTTGAGAAAATTTTCCAAGACAAACTTTAAGATAAAAAAGAAGAAAAAATTGTTTTAATTTTTTTTTTTTTTTTTAATTTTAATAGATATAATAATCAAAAAAGAACAACTGCAAGTTTTTCTATAAACCCAGCAAAAAATAATGAAAGTCAATCTCTACAAACGACATCTAAATAACATCCAAATGAATATTTTCAACTCTTCTAGAAGTAATTTTTAACATCGTTATTAAAATTGCCCTATTAAATTATTTCTTTTATCAAATTTGTTTTCTTTAAAATTAAGTCAGGAGCACAAAAAAAATCTGTTCCTTATTAGACTTTTTTTATGTTCCTGACTGATGCACCTTAGACATATATCTTAAAAAAATATTTCTTTCGCATTATCTTGATTTAATTTTTTTCCTTCTTGGCATTATTTAAATTTCATTTTCCTCCTTTTTTTTAAAAAAAAAGTCAATTATAATTATTCATTTTCATTAAATCATCTTTTAAATGAGCATTTTCTTTACTTTTAAGGAGTCGTTTTTTCTCATACCATAAATACAAAAATAATATAAATAAATAATGAATGATAAATAATATGAATGATAAATAATGATAACGTAGTTCCAAATTGTTACACATAAGAAGAATTAATAAAATATTTATTTAAAAAAGTTGTAAATTAATGCAAGCAAAAAAAATGCAACTTTTAAAAAATCAACAGAATTTTTTTAAATTTTGATAAAAATAATTTTTGAAAAATACTTAAAACTATAACTTAATTGCACTACAATCAATTACTACCAATATATTTAATTAATTTAATGTCATTTAATCTACAAAGTGTAATAAAAATTATATGAAATCACAATATATTCCCCATTTCTTATAAGAATTTGGTAATATTTTAGAATTACATTATGATGGTACTGAGGTAATGTTAATGTGTAGTTCTAATATTAAGATTCTTAAAAATTATTTTAGGGATACAATATTGAAACAATCTTTCCTTTAAAATTCGATACAAGTCATGTAACATTAGATATTTGATATTAACCGAATGCACACATGTTGCCATTTAAAGCTACTAATGCCACCAATTTTTGATTTAATGCTATTAATATGATAATGGGAAACCATCCTAATATACCAAATATTATTCACCAGAATCAAGGTAGCACCTTTACCTAGTGTCTACATTAGGCAAATTTATATTAAAAGAAACGTCAAAATCGGTGCGAATATATACAAGGTAACCTTAGTTAAACAGTTGATAATTATTTTGGTTGTTACAGTTGTCAAACCGCATATATAAAAAACAATAATGAATACGCCATATTGTTGTTTTTGTGCAACTGTTGCCACCTTCCACAAATTCACATTAAGTTTGACGTTTATTTTGATAAAAAAAAATCTCTAATGTAGACACTATGTTACTTTTGAAGATAGATCTTTTATTGTTTTATGGAAATGAAGACCGATTACGACGACTTGAAGATATATTTTAGATATATTTCCTTAAATATTAATTTCTAGTAAATATTAATTTTCTATTAAAAAAAAAAAAAAACGCCACAGTCCAATAATCACAAAGGATGAAATTTTAATTATTTATCATAAGAACAATGTCAAAAAGGTTTAATTCTTAATTTCTCCATAACCAAGATCAAGAAATATTTGAACAGTATTGCGGTATCGGACATTAAATAATACAATATTATTTAATGCGCGATAACGCAATATTGTGAAAAATTTATATTTATCTGTTAATTTCATACATATTTTATGCAAATATTATCAATTTTAATATTTGCAATCATGGTATTTCTTATTCACATATTTTTACAATTACGTACCCAAAAATTAAAAATCTTTTAATTAATGATTAATTTCTATTTATTCTCAGATTTTATATTTTGTTCAAAAATTTTTAATTTTAATATTTTTATTTTAAAGTTTTGTCATATTGAATAAATGGGGATATAATTTCATATGAAATTATTAGCATGAATAAATTGGATATAATTCAAACGAAATTATTAGGTAATTGGAAAGTGAAATAAATAGATTATTTTATAAGAATTGATATAATTTCATACGAAATTATTAGATAATTAGAAAAGGGTTTGATTCTAATTATATAATTAAAATGAGTAGATTCTATTTGAGGATTTCAGGATTAATTTTAGATTTATTAATAAAATGTGTATTACTATTCGTAGGTTTAGAAGCAGAAGACCGGAAAATCGCTTACATCGTTTTTTAGCGCTATTCAGCTTTTCGAAGATCCACTGAAATTACTGTTCATTGGCGATAAGAATACATTTTTTAATTCACAATATAATTTTTATGTTTTAGTAAAAATTCACAATAATAAATGTTAATTAATATACATTATGTGTAAATAATTATGTAAATATTACAAAGTGTTAATTTTAATATAATTCAAAGTAATTACAAATATAAATATAAATTAGGATTGCAAAAAGTATTAGTCGAATAAAGTTGTTTTGTTCAAACTGTTTGAACATGGCGCCCCCTTGCAGAAATGCAACTCTATCCAGAGCCTCAAAGAATAGCCGCCAACGATTTTATAGCCTCAAAAATAACTGCAGTATTTGGTTGTTGAGTCGTAAGTTCTGGGTTAACTTGCGCTTTTCGCTGTTGTCGACATAATTGTCTTATACTAATAGGTGGTCTTTGTGGGTAAAGCAAAGTATGATGGAATGCATCGCATTTCTTACATCGATCCATAGAGGGACAAGCTTGCCAAACATGGCTTCGTGCCAAACAGTTCAGGCAGTACCGATGACCTTTCACAAATTTCTCACGTTTTTTGACGTTCATAGTTAAAAATTTACGACAACTTTTAATGGCGTGGATTTTGTTGCATAAAACGCATTTATATATATATATATATCGGTTGGACGACTACGAATGTTACGCTGACTGCGTTGGTTGTTATTGTTGTTGCTACGACTATTGTTGCTACTATTGATGCTGCGGTTGTGGCTGCTACGGTTGTTGTTGTGGCTGCTACGGTTGTTATTGTTACGATTCCTCTTTGGACTGAGGCGATAAGAACTGCTTCGATTACCGCTATTTTCCATTTTATTTGTTCTAGCAATCTATAATGAATTGATAATAAAATTAGCGAAATCAATATGATAAGATGGATGTAATTGTATGTATGAGATGAGTGATAAAATGATGTAAAAATGAATATGAATAAAAAGTCTAAATACTTATAAAGTATCTTGAGAATTTTGTTTTAGAAACGATAGGTAGCACAGTTTTACAACTGGTCGAGTTATAATACCTGATGATGTGCGGACATCGGCTCTACGTACGTTTTTATCTACACCGGGATAAGTGTTTACTATCCTACCTAATCGCCACTCATAAGGTAGTTGTAAATCGTCTATGATGACAACGAGATCATTGACTTAAAGGTTGGGAACGGGATTCTTCCATTTGTAGCGCTTGTGGAGTAATTTTAAGTAATCTTCTTTCCACCTTATAGAGAATTGGTGCTTAATTACCTTCAGTTTTTCCCTCCGGTTAACTAGTGACATTAAGGATAGCCATGAGTGGTGCGCCTCTTAGGAAGTGACCGGGGGTTAGAGCACTTATGTCATAAGGGTCTTCTGACATTGCTGATAACGGGCGTGAATTAAAAACTCCTTCTATGTGAGTTAGAACGGTTGCAAACTCCTCAAAAGTGAACTTGTAGGCTCCAGCAGTACGTTTTAATTGGAACTTGAAGGATTTCAAAGCAGCCTCCTATAATCCTCCCATGTGAGGCGCGTGCGATGTGCTAAATTTCTATTCAAATCACTGAGATACATACTTTTGAGATATATCTGCGGAAGCTAATTGAATAAATAATGTAAACTCACGACATAGTTCTCGACTGGCTCTAAGAAAATTACAACCGTTGTCTGAAACAATTTTGTGAAGGAGCCCCCGCCTCCCAACGAATCGTGTAAATACGGCGCGAAATGCCGCTGTAGTTAAATCAGAGCATTCTTCGATTTGGATAGCTTTTGTGCTGAAGCATACAAAAACGCCTACACATGTTTATGTTTTTTATTTTATTAAAAACAATTTTTTCGAAATTTTTTAAGATGATACCGTTTTCGCTATCATATCATTCTGTGGTTTATTGGGTATATTCGTACCTCTTGGCTAATTAAATTAGAATATAAAAATAAAAATAAAAACAATTTTTCGATTTTATTTATTAATAATTTTTTTTTTTATTGAATTTTCGAATGCAAATTTACTGGTACAACAAATTGCTTACAGTTTTTAATTTAATACATTGTCACGTTATTCTTTTTTTTTTTAATACACATACAATTTAATTTAATACTAGAATCAAATACACACTCTTACCAAGAAAATTCAAATTTTTAACTGTCAAAAATTAATATTGACATTTCTATTAGTTCTTTATTTAAAATTTCTATATTTTAAGTTTAGAGTTGCATTTTATTATTTTCGTATTGTAAAAGGTTTTAAAATAAATTATAAAATTTTTTTTATTCATCATTTATATAAAATTCATAAATACACGGTGTAAAAAATATAAATACTTAGAGGATGTATATTAGCTAAAAAATATATAGGATAGATAAAATTTTATTTAATTAATAAAACTACACATCATAAAAAATACTATCATCGTATGTATTTTAGTTAAAGTATTTCTATTTGATTCCATTGATATTTAATAATATATTTTATGGTCATTTTGTTTTTTTGTTCAAGACTTTAATTTGCCAATTTTGTTTAGTTAATGTACAGGATTTGTTATTTATAAAACTAAATGATTATGATAACTAAATAAAAAATTATATTTATTTTAAATACAATTTAACTAAATAATATACAAGTACATAGTTTTTTTTTTTTTTTAATAATTATAAATGATTGTGTGCGTTATTTTTTTTTTCTCATTTGTTTTTATGATTCATTTTTTATTATTTTGTTCATTTATTTATTCTAAACATTTATAAATATATTAAAGTATTTGCAACATATTTTGATTTATAGTTTGTTAGTACAATTACTTGTAAAGATATGATGTGAATAAGGGCTTATTAAATGATTTAAAATCTATTGTGAAGACCTTATTGGAACACAACAACAAGGAATGAGGTGTTTTTTTTTTTTTTTTTTTTTTTTTTAATCGATAAGATTTATTTTAAGTGTAAATGCCAAGACTATTTGGTGAAATTGCCTTATACCTACTACATCTGTAATTAGTCTTTATAATTTGAACGAAACTTTTATGGTTATTTCATTATATTTCAACTTTTATAAAAAAAATAAAGCCGAGAATTTTTTAAATAATTGAAAATATAATAAAATTTCGAAAAAGTAATACAAACATCGTATTTTTACTTTTATCTTTGACAAAAGTTAACAATTAAAATCTGTTAGGATTTTTCTGAAAGATTTTAATAATAAATTAATAAAAATAATGCAAATTTTTTTCGTTAAAATTATTAAATATTTTTCACCACTTTTTCTATAGCGAGTTGTTAATTTTTTAATACTTCTTAAATTAATTCCTTTGTATGTGTTTGTTTTTCAATATTTATTTAATATATTTATAATATTTCACATCTATTTAGCTTTATATTTATAAAGTTCTGTGCCTTTTTATTATAGTTAATATTTGTGTAATTATTATTTTCTGGCTGATCATTTCTATTGTAAACAATTGACTATTGTTTGAATTAGAAAAGTGATAAAAGTATTTATTTATTTAGTAGTTGCAAAGACCTTCATAAAAAACATTTTCATACATTTAAAATGCTATCGAAAAGTAAGCCTAAATAAGGTTTAATTCCATTTTTTATTAATTGTTTATGTGTATGAATTTCTTAATCCAAAATTTCATTAATATTGCTATTTTAAAAAAAGTCTATAATTTTGAAATTTTCATTAAATATTTTTACTTTTCACAAATAAATATCTACTGCAATTCGATTGTTTCTTGCACTTCTTTATCCTTAGCTTCTTTGGTCTCTTCTGTTTTAACCTTATCTTTCTTTTTACCACCATTACTGTTCTTTTTGGATTTTTCTTCCTTTTTATTACTCTCTGCTTTACCATTATTTTCGTTCGTATCTCCACTTGTTGAGGACCTTTTACCGCTGCGCAATTTGAAACGTGCGACAGGCGCTGCTGCTGCATTATTGGCACAATTGCAAATTGACTCAAATAATCGCACCACAAAACCTCTGGCTCGATTTACAACTTTGCCGTTCTTTATATCTGGTATAGCAAAACCTTATATTTAGTAGTGTTTCAATTATCATAACAGGGATGCGTTAGAGGAGTATTGTTACAAAAGGTTTAAAATTTGTATAAAGAAAATTTTGTGAAAAAGTGAAAAAAGGAATAAAATTTAATTAGAAATATTGTAATAAAGAAAAGCGTGCTTTAATATAGATACATAAAAATATACAAATACGTAATCATATACTTTTAAAACGAAAATATTAAATTTTGAATATTTAGTTAATTCGAAACTAACACTTCATGTGTTTTAACTAGTGCAAACAAAAATATGCAAAATCATATTTTTTTTCTTGGGCTTCAAATGACCAAACTGTTAGTTATTTATCGTTTCAGACAATTTTATGAATTTTAGCTTCGATTTACCACAGCATATTTTTGAATATTTTGATAATAACAGCATATTTTGGGCTTAGCAACATATTTTGTTTTATTTTCATACAAAATCCTTATTTCAGAACATATTTTATCAATTTAAATGACATATTTTGGTACATTTTATACTTAAGAGTATAATTTTGCATATTTTATACTTAAGGCAAAAATTTTGCATATAATATATAAATTTTGCATTCAATTGAATTTTTACATAATTTGCCATTAGTGAAATTTTCTTCTTACTGTCACATACGTTTTTCAAATCCGATTTCCTAATATTTTTCTTCTTATAAATTGATAGAATTTTTTTTTAAATTTTCTGATACAAAGCTACTTTAAATGTTTTTAAGTGCAAAAAGAAAATATTTTTTAGCAATTGCTAATAAAAATCAAAAAAATCTGTATTAGATAATTTAGAATTTAACCAAAAAGAAATAAGCATTTTTTTAATTTTAAGGATATATTTTACGATTTTCAGAGCATTTTATGTGCATAAAACACATTTTAGAGCATATTTTTGGTTGCCCTGGTTATTACATTTATTATGTGTAATTTTTGCTCTAATTTGTAGTCAATGTTTAACTGAGTATACATGTGTATATCTATGTGTAATTTCAAATTATTAAGGGTACTCATTAAAATGCTTAAGCATCCCATTTGTTCAATTGTGTAAATTTACGCTACGTGTTTCATGAACCCCCTTTTCAAAATGTTGTGCAATACTAAAGATAAGAAAATAATAAATCATTATAAGCAATTGAAAAATTTTGTTTAAATCAAAGATATACGTAATGATTTTATTATAACTAAAGTAACTAAAATTTTTTACATTGCATTTGTTCATAATTTTTAAATATAAACAAAAGACAGCTGATTTATAAATGCACAATTAAACGGTGCAATTTTGCGAGACTAGCATAGTTGTGCAAATGATTTTTCAGACATTTTTTGGCAGTTTATTTGTGTGTAATGTAAACGTTGCACAGTTTGCGCGGATTTTGCGCGTTTCCATGAGGACCCTTATTATATTTTCAAACAAAATAAGGAGCTGCTAAAATTATTGAAAGTAAATAGGAATTTTTCCTCGAAAATCATTTATGGTCCGTGTACATATAAAAACCCTTTTAAAGAAGATTTCGACCGCTCTACAATCTATACCATTTGGATATTTGAAATATTGATGGAAGTGATCCAAATACCAAATTTTTATAAAAAGAATATATATTTTGAAATAATCTATAGAAATTTCTGTAAACAAAATAGGAATTTTTGTGCAATATATTTATATAATTTTGCAATTTGGAGTTTTTCCTCTCCAGGAAACTGATTATTCTTAGATGTTCCCACTTATTCGGTCACATTTTTATTTAATTATATTTTTATGTATTAAGTGTATGAATTAATTCCTATTATTTTACATTAGATTGCATTAATAGTATTTTTTTCAAAGCGGTCCATTTTGACAACTATGACACGTGAAAGTCACTAGGCTTTCTTATTCAGTATGTGTCATTCTTTTGAAACGTAAACAATACAGTTTTTTAAAGCTTTGAATATGGAAAGTTTAGTACAAAAAAGGAGCATTTGATGAAATTTTTACTTCGTTATTACTTTTTGAAGAAAACCGCTGCGGGTAGCCATCATATTTTGCTGGAAGTTTATGCTTTAGATGAGCAAATTGTTTTGAGTAATTTAAACGATTTAAAACAAAGTTGGAAACCGATACCGTTATAAATACCGATACCGATTAAATACCGTTTAAAATGAGTTACCGTAACCGATACCGTTACCGAAATTATTATTTTCTAAAAATACCGGTATTCAAATACCGTTTCCCTCAATATCGGTATACACCGGTATTTTAGTTTCGGTATTTTAAAATATACTATTTTCTATGTAATATGTTTTGTAAAATTATTTCTCATATAAATTTACTTGCTTTAAGAAAGATGAAATTAATTTTAATAATAAGAGATTATTTAAAGTAATATTTTTTGAATCTTGTTTTTGAGGTCCTTTTATTATTTATATCTTTGTTTCAATAGAATTCCTAAAACGATCCGAACAGAAAGAATATTAAAAAAGTATATCTTCAGTTCTTTACTTTATTTCGTCTAAAATATGTTAAGGTTTCTTTTTTGTATATAGATTTCTAAAAATTCTTAACACAAGTCAATAAAGTAGTAGAGTGGCAAAAGTGGCAAATAATTTTACGTAATTCATATCCTTTGTGCTAGATATGGTAGGTGAGTTCGACGAACTTGCCTAAGTTACCCAAAGTTATCCAAACGCGCTCAAAACAGAAAGACCTCATTCTGGAATGTTTTTGGGTCACAATTTATTTATTTATTAATTTTTTTGCGTTCCCCAGCTTTGGAGAACTTTCTACGATTTGGGAGCGTAAATTTGTAAATACTCTCGAGTATATAGAGAAATAAAAATTTTTGAGACAACGACCCTTAATTTTGATCTATTTTTAACAACTTTTACGCATAAATTTTAACTACTTATATTAGGCTTAAAAACTATTACGTTATTCTGGCTTCTTTTCCTATATCGTTTAGATTTAGTTTTTTTTCTTAGAATTCTCTAAGAGAATGAAACGTTTTGTTCGGAAAGTTACAGCCAGGACAATGCATTTAAATATCCTTTAAATGTGGGCGGTAATTTTCTGTAATTTTCCCTGGACGTGGGGTCTCTAAAATGTTAACAAAAAATTCTGCCCATTCTTATCCCTCTTTTATAAATTTAAATTTATTTATATTTTAATCTACTAATCTAATCTACACGTTCTTTTATAGTGTAATTCTTATACGTTCATGATATGAGTCGTAAAGTCGCTCTGGGTTGGGGAACAAGTCAATTATGTCTTAAATACAGCTGTGTTGCAGTTTGTCGAGGCTTTTATATTTGTCACATGCAATCGATTTTAACATTACTCGGGGAACTTAATTCGAAAACTTTAGCCTTCTATACAAAGATATTGATCGAGTGGATTATTTGCGAAGAAATCTTCTTCTGGAATGAACAACCTGGCAATATGTTAGCAGATAGCTACGCCATTTAAACTATTAGGCGAAAATTATAAAATTTTATTGAGTTTATTTGAATTGAAACTAGGTCCGAAGATATATGTTGTTAAATTTCATGTATTTAAAAAATCAGAAAAATGTATACTTTGAACCGCCACAAAAATCAAACTGCAAAGAATATTCATGTCTTAAAGTGATATATAATATAAAAATATTCAATTCAAAGTTTTATTTAATGAAATTTAATTGAAAATTAATAGAAGATTTAACTCTTTAATGTCTTTGCTCTGTCTTTAATAATAACGGTATATACCGGTATTTTAGTTTCGGTACCGGTATACCGATACCGATATAATTTAAAATACCGTTACCGATACCGGTACCGAAATAAAAATAAATTGAATACCGATACCGTTATCGATACCGATATTCGTTTCGATTTCCAACCTTGATTTAAAACATCCCGGCAGGCCTAAAAATTTTCGAGATGAATAACTGGAGGCTATAATCGGTAAAAACTAGTGTCAAACGCAGGAAATGGTTCCAGAATCGCTGGGAGGAAATCAAGCAATGATTTTCAGATGTTTAAAAGAACTTGGATTTTTTCAAAAGCGTGGAAATAGGGCCACACGAACTGAAAAAAAAGAGACATCGAGTGACGATTTTCTTATTTCAAGGCATCAAAACAATGTCATTTCTGACATTGTCCCTTCTGACCACTCTTTGTTTCATTCGATTCGGAACACCTTAGCTGGAATACGCTTCACTTCAATACAGGATCAAAAATTGGCTTGATTCGTTTCTGGCCTCAAAAAATGAGAAGCGGTTTTGGGATGGAATAAATAAATTGCCAGAAAAATTGTAAAAGTAGTAATTTCCGATGGACAATACTTTGAATCAAATACATTGTATCTTTATTTTGAAACTAGCACTACTTTTCAAAAAAAAAAAAAAAAAAAAAAACGATGGGAATTAATGCTTACACTCAATATATAATTGTAATTTATCATTTTACTCTAAGAATTCATTATTTTAATTATCATTATTTAATTAGCAAACAATTCATTCCCTTAAATACCATATCGGTTACTTTGGAATTTGTCTTTTACTCTCTCTATATTTCTTACTAGCATTTAACCCGCTATTGCGTTAACGGACTTGCCGGACATAGACCAGATAGCTTTTTTTATTTAGAAAAAACAAAATGTAACATAATCACCCATAATCACCCAACAAAAATAGATTTTAGAAAGTTGTTTTTTGGGTTGAAGAAAAAATATATATTTAACTTTTGTTCTTACATTTCACAGTCTAGGAAATTTATAAAGTAACTTTTCTAGACGTTTTTTTTTCCCCCAAGACACCAAATTTAAAAAAAATGTTGTGGAAGAGATATCTATAGTACAATTTCTATAGGACATTCGCTTTTAACAACAATAACATTTTAGTTTAAAGGTACCAAAAATTGAAATAAATAGTAGGATTTTCAAAAAGTACCAATAACTATTTTTAATTTATTTCTATGTTTTTTTTTTTTTTTTTTTATTTAGAAGATTCGTAGGGCACCAATAAAATATTCGATTTTTACATCCTAAACATTCAAGAGTTCAAATACCATCAAATTATTTATATTATTTTCTAGTAGAGTAGATTTTGACTAATAGTGCTTGTGGATTCTCACCCACATAGAAGCATGTATCTTAAATTTCAAGATTCTAAATTAATTATTCCGAAAAATTAAAATTATTCCGAAAGTTCAAAAGTCCTATTAGTACGAAAAGGTACCACAAAATCCCCTATTATGGATTCCCATACACATAGGACCATATATCTTAAATTTTTTTTTTTTCAAAAAGTACTATAAGAAGGATGAAAAATTACTACAAAGTCCCCACATGTGGATTTTCAAGATTTAGGACAGCATATATTCAAGTTCATGTTTCTAGGTTAAATACAAAAGAAAAGTCAGATAGTACAAAAGAAGAACGAAAAAGTACCAAAAAGTCCCTTTATATAGCATCTTATTCACTCAGAGCTGCTTACATTTAATTCAAAAGATATCATCAGAAGAACGAAAAGTAACACAAAGTCTCCTCTCTGGAATTCTTATCCACATAGGACCATGTATCTTTAATTTCATATTTCTTGGTTCAATATTATAGAAAATTCAAAAAGCAGCATTAAAAGAACGAAAAGTACCATAAAGTCCCCTTTGTGAATTCTTACCCCCATAGGACCATGTATGTTTAATTTCACGTTTCTTCTTTGCTCAATAACTAAAAAAAAATCAAAAAGTATCACAAAGTCCCCTTATGGATTCTCGTTCATTTAGGATCATATATCTTTAATTTTATGTTGTTAGGTTCAATATTATAAAAATTTCAAAAAGTACCATTATAAAAATGAAAAAGTACTATTAGAAAACGAAAAAGTACCACAAAATCCCCTTTTATTTTAATAAATAGAATAAAATGGTTTATGAAAAAGTATCCAAAACCGGAATGATTTTTACCCCTTAAACATTCGAATTTCCAAAAAGTACCAAATTTGTATTTATCATTTTTCGATAATGTACGAATACGATGTAAATTTTATTTCTATGTTTACTGGTTTTCGTTCGATTTAGAATGTCTTAGATAAAATACGCTTTACTTCAGAACAAGATACAAAAAATTGGGTTGATTGGTTTCTTGCCTCAAAAGTTAAGATGAGATTCTGGGATGGAATCCATAAATTTCTAAAAAGATGGAAAAAGTTTGAATAAAATACGTTATACCTTTGGGCAGAAAATGTTCAAAACACTGTGGAATGTCATGAGAGTCATCAGTGTTTTTATGATACTCTTTGTTATGAGCATTGGAGTTTATTCGGACTAAAGAATCACATATCGCTCATTTGCTGTAAGAACGTCATAACGCAAAAAATCTAATATTTCAATTTTAAAATTTATTTTTTAAGATTTATAAATGAAAATAATACTAAAGTCCAATTTGGTGACTTACATAGATAATAATGTTGACTGCACAAAATTAATGCACAATAGATTACGCAAAGAAAAAATATAGTTAGAGCATTGTTACTACTACAATATTATGTTCTCATTGTTAATTTTCATTAATTTTAATAATACTGTGTTCATGATAAGAATATTTTTATTTCAGTTTTATCATTCAATGTTTATATTTAATAAAAATTTTAATATAGTTGCCTACAAAAATCTTATGTTTTTGAATATTTTTACCAGAAACAAAGTTTTACTAATATGATAAAATATACTTATTTCTAAAACCATTAAATATTACCAGTATTTCTTAAACCATATTTTGCTTTTAAACCATATCAATATTATTATTTCTATAACAATAGAATATTATAAATATTTATAAAATGTATGCTTTTTACAAATATGGTTGAAAAACACATAACTTGTTCGTTTTTAATGTTTGCTTTCCAACTTCATTATAATTCTCATTTAGTTTATATATAAATAAGTATGAGTAGACAAGGTTTTATTACATTTGGTGTGATTCAAGCAGTATAAAATATTGATTAACTACTATTAGTTAACAAAAATTATCTTGTATTATCTTTTGGAAACATAAATTAAAAAAAAATATATAAATAAATAAAATTAATTAATGAACAAATAATGATTGATCATATTAAGATTAATATGTAATATGTTATGAATAATATCGAACATGTTATAAAATTTTTCATGGTAAATAATATGATAAAGCTGAATCATAATATGAGAAAATCAAAGCATAATTTTTGGGATCATAACATTATAAAATAATTAAATACAAGATGCATAAACTCAGATTATAATTAAAAAGGTTAGATTATCTTATGATTATGCTGCTCATATTTATTATTATTTAGGACCATATAGTCCAATTATAATATGTTGCTCTTCAATTATGGTTCCCGCAACCATATTTTTTCTCTGAGTGATTATGTAATTAGAACAAAATGCTTTTATCGCTATCCTGCGTTAAATATAAAAAGCTCGTATAGAAGATTTTGTTAGCTTATAAAACACCTTGTTTACTATGTTTTAATGAAGTTAACATGTAATTTGTGTTTTTTAAATTATGACATTGTTGCAGCAAATGAGCGATATCTTGTCGCATTTTGAGTAAACTTGTCATAAGACAATTTTTTTTTTTTTTTTTTGTAAATTTCTTTGTTTTTAGTTCGATGCTATTCAGGACCATTTTTTCCGTTTATTCAAAACTTGAACCTTGGAATATGAGAAAAGTCAGCACAACAAATATGTTTAAAATATTTTTATTTAGAAAATATTGAAAATATATATTTTTTTATTATTGAGCAGCTTTGATCATTTTTTGCTTCAAAATTCTTCACAGTTTTGTTATTTAAAATTTTCTTAGCTTTGATTGACTAAAGCTTAGGCATGGCTTTAACATGGGTTATATATATTTCATTTTGAAGAAATGAACGCAACGTGCCGTTACGGAGCCGAATATGTTTGGTATAGCTCTTAGGAGCTTCTCTATTTTTGGGCTTGGAATTCATTCTTGTGACTTTTTCTTTTTCTAAACCAAGTTTCGTTTCATTCTTTTTATTACCCTGAAATTGAATACTTTTATCAAAATTCACTCAATCAACATTTTCTAGTAAGTTCAAAAATAGTTAAAAAAAAAATCAATTTTATTTTGTACATTTTTCTTTGACTGCCATCTGTATCCGGACAAACGATCGTATTTCAAAAATTCGATTTACTGTTAAATCCGACATGTCCCTAGAAGATATTGTAACCAAGAAAGATATTTAGAATTAACGGAAATAAGAGTTATTACGAAAATTTTGTGTCAAATATGAAAAATTCCTGAAGGGTCAACGAGGTATGTTATTGTGAAAACCAATGCCTTAGAGAGTTAAGTTTGTAAATGTTGAGAAAAGAAAACATGATTTATTAATTTATTACTAAAAATCCTGCTAGAATGTTTTAAAAAAAGTGTGTTTAATATTGAATTTAGCAGTATAAGCGTATGAGTAATATTATTAAATTAAAAATATTGTAAAATATTTTTAATATTTTTAATATAGAATGAATTCAAAAAACTTTATAATATTTTGGAGAAAAACATATACGGCACGTAAAAGTGACCTTAATACGATTTCAAAAAGCTATGTAGTATATTATCACAACCACATATATGAAACGATAACCAACTTTCAGAAATTTTAGTTTAAAATTTATGAAAATATCACAAGGTACCTGTTATTGGAGCTCCTTATATTTTACCTAATATAAAAATTTAAATTTTAAGTAAAAGGAACCTTAACTTACATTCAATACGCATTTTATTAATAAATTTAAAAAATACTATTTTTAATTGCAAGTCATTTGGAATAATTCATGTAATTTAATTAATTGATCGATCATGCAAAGATTTGTTACTACAGTAGAACAAGTTTATAATTTATTTCAAATTAAATATTAAATCAATTTAATTATTTAATTTTCTCGTGTAGTAGTAGATTTTTGGAAACATAAATCAAAAATAAAAATAATGTTTTATTAAAATAAAAAATATATAACATTTAAGCAACTAAATATTTCAATAGGAACTACTGTGCATTAAATTTCAACAACTTTTCTTTGTTTCCTACTTTATTGTAAATCATATAATTTTCACTTATATAAATACAAAACACCTAAAAACTTTGTAATTAACAACTCTAGTAACTGTAATTTTAATTACATATTTTTTTTTTTCGCTACAAAACTGTCATTAAGACTACAATTAAAAACTGTAAATGTACATGATATTTTCTTAAATGTAAACTAGTCTATAAATATGACATATTTTAGACTTAACAAAAATATTTGTTTTGTTAATTTTGAAACAATATCCTAAACTGTTATAGACAAAACAACACAAACGATCAACGGAATTACAAAGAACAAAAAAAAACAACTTAAAAAAAAAGATTTAAATAAATTTAAACAAATATAAAAATAAATCAATAAAATAGCAAAAGCAGAACAATAATGAAGTTATGTTTAAAATTAATTATATTGAAATTTACAATACTATATTTAACATGCATTCAATCAATCAGTGCAGTAAGGAAATAATGTGAAATAAACGTACACAAAGATATGATAAAAGTTTTTAAAAAAGAAATTTTATTTTAATTAGGTAACAATGGAACAGTTTGAACAGTCATTGGATATGATGAGAAATGGATGCGCACCAAAATTTAAAGTAACCCTAGAACAATTGGATGCATTACGTGGTGGTTACTTTGACGAAAGTAGTTCAGAACTAAAGGTATGATTTTTTTGAACACGCCTAATACAATATAGTGCTATTCTCGAATTCATGACAATTATTAGTTTTTAGTTCTTGTCGTTTTTTTTTTCTTTTATACAAAAAAAAAAAAAAAAATTATATGAAATCAGAATAAAAAAATTTTGATATTCTCATACATTTTCCCACTATAAATTCGTTAGCAACTTGGTCGAGAATAACACCGTTAATCAGATTAGTAGCATCAGGATAATTTTACACCCAAAAATTAGTTTTCATTTTTGATATAAGGACTGCGCACGAAAAAATCTGTGTATACCTTAGGCTTATAACTTTAATTACACATGAAAAATATAACATTTTTACATTTGTTATTATTCTTAGTGTACTAAGGCCTGGTTATATATTGTTCCCTTAGTGTATACTTAAGTTCAAATTTAAGCTCTGTTCCAGAACTTCTCAGACTTGCAAATTTTCGCCAAAATTCACAAGAGAGCGTTCCCGTGCCCTAATTCAGACTAAAACCTTAACAAAGAAACATTTATGTTAAAGCTCACACTTAAGTAATGTTTCGTTTTACAGTTTAATACTTAAATTGATTAGAAAATGAACAAAAAGCTTTAAGGTTTTATGTATTTACAATAGTGTAGGTCCAACTTTCCAAAAATTTTTCTTTAGCTAAAAATCATAGATATTTTATTCTACACGTAGAGATATTATGTTCTCATTGTTAATTTTCTTGAATTTTAATAACAATGTGTTCATGATAAAAATGTTTTTGTTTAAATTTTGTCATTTAATGTTTACAGTTAATAAAAATTTGAAAAAATTATTTGTTTTTAAGTATTTTTACCAGAAAAAAATATTAATATGGAAAATATCATTACCCCTACAACTATTAAATATTTTCAGTCTTTTTCCTTGTTCTTCAACCATATTCTGTTTTTAAACCATATTAATAATATTATTGCCATGACAATAAAATGTTTCAAATAAATATAATACTTATCCTTTTCATAAACTTAGTACAAAAATTAATAACTTGTTTATTTTTAAATATAGTATAATAATATGACAATATAATAAAATAGATAATAATATAACGTGAAATCATAATCTGAAAGAATGGGAAGAATGTAAAACTAGAATCACAACATGAAAAAACAAACCATAAAATTGGATACAATATGACAAAATAAAATCATAATAATTATTACTTATAATCATTTATTTTTTTCGGTGTGATCATATGTTCCAATTATAATATGTTGCTCTTAGATTATGGTCACTACAACTATACTTTTTCTCTGCGTGTAGTTATGTTATTTTTTATTGAATATCTTTTTTTTTTTTGCATAATATTTTTTGATGCCACCCTAATGTGGCACCAAAAATAAATAGAAAACCAACAATTTAAAAAAAATGTGAAATAAATTGAAAGATAAACAAACCACAAAGAACCACAAAAAAAATATAAATTTAGAGCGTATTTCGAAATCTTTTTAAAATTGAAAATAATTTTATTAAATTTTGAATTTTTATTTATTCTTGTGTATTTTCAATAAATATTTTTTTTACATGTACGTCAAACAATATTCATGCTTAGGAAAAACTTAAGGGATGGAAAAAGTATACTTAAGTTTTCAATCATAAAACAATTTTAAGAACTTAAGTACGATTTTGCCACTAGGAGAGCAGTATAATACCAAATTGAACAATATTCGTTAAAACACATAAATCAATTTTATTATTTATTATATATTTATTAAAAAGAATACAAAGAGTTCACGATCACCGAAAAGAATTCTGATAACTGAAGAAAAAGTTGATTTACAAACTGTAGGGTCGCAGACAAAATAATATGGATTTAAAAAAAATCTTTTGGATGAAATGTGACTCATTCCTTAAATCTCTCTGTCTTTTATCATAAAAGTGAAAAAAAAACTGGCCTGAAGGCTCACGAAGTAAAACAAGTTCCTAATAGGAATTATGAAAAAAATGTAAAGGCAAAAGAGAAGACAAAAATCATTGAGATATTTTTTTTTTTTTTTTTTTAATATGAATGTTACCAGAAGATGATTTACCAAAGGAGACCAATTCACTAAACTGTCCAAAACTCTATCCATTATAAATTTGTTAGGTGATAGTAAAAAATATATAAGGAATACTTAAAGCTGACTAAAAAATAATTATTTTTAAATAGAGTTTTAAAAGAAGCGGTCCCAATCCAAAAAAAAGCAACCGAAACACAAATAAGCTTACAGAAAATATTAAATATTTTATTAAAAACGAATAAAAAATTAAATTTTCGTTTAAATTTAAAACTTGAATATAACAGCTTTAAACAAAGAGATTGTCCCATTGGAATCTTTTTTATAAGCTGAATTGTATGCACTAAATTTTTGTTGCGCAGACCTTATATAATATTATTTTAGACTTTACATTTTTACAAGATATTTGCCGATTTTTAAAGAAAATGAAAAAGAAAAGCCTTGTGCCTGTAGTGATTTATTCCTATATAACGACTAGACATGGATTTTGTATATTGGTCTTTAGTTCCCTACTAGCTATCGATAATTTTTTAACTTTTTTTTTCTCGAAGTGGGTCTTAAAAATTATTTTCAAATAGTTTTCCATAGGATTTTGGTCCTACAGAGCACTTTTCAGTGCAATTTTTTAAAACAACTCTAATGTATTGACCGTATTTACTAAAAAGCAATTATTCTATAATTTACTCATAAGTGAAACATATATTTTGCCAAAAAATATATTCACTTTTTTCTTCCAAAATTAACAAGCTCAAAAATGCAAATTTGTTGACACCCATTTTGGAAGAAAAATTGAAACTCTTTTTTGGGAAAAATGTACTAGGCCCGTGAATTTCAGTCGCTGGTCGTAAACTGAAGATGATTTTTTTCTTATTTTTTTTTTTTTTTTCTTGTATTCAGCTCATACATACGCATGGTTTGATTTTTGACATTTTGAATGTATTTTTAAAAATGTAAACAAGTTTTACATTTACCTTAATAGAAAAATTAACGTCAAATTCTCTTTTCAAACAGTGGCTTAAAAGATATGTATACGATATTTTTACAGAAGATAAAGCATCATTAACATCACCAACTCAAAAATCTCGTTTTGAACTCAAACATTTTTTTGAATTTCAAAATTTTTCATTTTTTGAGCGGAGTCTGTGCGGCCCTCAACTGAGTACAAATTTAAACTTAAAAGCTACCATTTTAATTTTAAATAGAGAAAAAGAAAAACGAATTAATAATTAATGATAAAATGGAATTTGGAACTTAGATATTAAAATTAATATTGAGAATATACAAATTGAAATTAAGAAAAGCGAATTAATATTTAGAAAACACTAGTTGATGTTAAGAAATCAAAATTAATATTGGAAAAACTAAAAATAAATGTCAAAACTAAGAAGAAAAAATTAAAATGAGATTAAAAAAAATTATTTATATTAAAATATTTTGAATTTTTTTTTTTTTTTTTGTATCAATTTGACTGGTATAAAAGTATTACAAATTTCCTCTTTGAAATTTCCAATTATCATTTTGTATTTTGCCACGATGAATTAATTTTTCCTCAATATTATCTTATATTTTCTGAACATCATTTGCAGCAACCGTAACGATTATGAGCAATATAATAAAAATTGCAATTTAATTATTATTTTTCGATTTTTATTTTTTTTGGTTAAAAAATAACGATTATTTCTGATTTTTATTTTTGCTCAAATTGTAATGATTATTTTTTCGATTTTTATTTTTCGATTAAAAAATAACGGATAACTTTTTTTCCTAAAAATTATATTGTTATAGTTTGCTCTAAAGCAATCATAACTTTTAAGTTAAAGAAAAAAATAATCTTTATTTTATAATCGAAAAATAAAAATCAAAAATAATCGTTGTATTTTGAGCAAAAAATAAATAACAAAAAGAATCATTATTTTTTTAATCAAAAAATAAAAATAAAAAAATAATCATTTTAATTTGAGCAAAAAATAAAACCCAAAAATAATTGTTATTGATTGAGTTTTTCTTTTTTTTTTTATCAAAAAATAAACGTTTTTTACATATTTCGAAAGGGCATTTAAAAAATATTATAAAAGTGTTCTACAAGATATTCCTAAAGTTCTTGCCAAAATCCCTGGCGATTTGATTATTTCATAATATTTATTTGCATTTCTGAAATAAAAGTTACAATTTTGATTTCTGAACTTCAGTTCATATTTTCTCAATATAATTTAAATTTCTTAAAATCAACTGTTTTTTTTTTTTTTTTTTTGATTATTAATTTGCTTTTCTCAATTTCAATTTGTATATTCTCAATATCATCTTTAAATTCTCAATTTTAATTTATTTTTCTCAACATTAATCGATAATTTTTAATTTCAAATTGTTGTTTTTTCTCAATATTAGTTTTAACTTTCTCAATTTAAATTTAAAATGGTGTAGTAGATTTTATATTAGATTCTCATGAACTAATCTATACATAAAACTTTGTTAAACCTTAACATTTTTGTTAACGTTTCATCCTTTAAAAATATGTCTTTGCTTTTCTTTCAGTGTTATGCAAAATGTGTTGCACAATTAGCCGGAACGGTAAGTATACATACATTGATCTTTAACTAATCACAAAATACAAATTTTACGGTTTATCTTATAGTTTTCCAATTTTATTGATCCAAAACTTTAAATTATAATTTCATTCATTACTAAGATCTAAAACTTATTTTGGTCAGATATTAGTTTTTAAAAGTATTATCAAGGAAATGTTTTTTTATTTCAATTGGAACTATGAAAGAAACAGAGAACAATATCCAGTCATATCATATCCATATTACTGAGAAAAATCAAAATTCACGTTGATTTTTTTTTTTTTGTAATTAAATTATTATTTTTAAAATGTAATCAAATTACGTTTTCATAATATGAAAAATAATTTTAAATACGAAAATCTGACAAAATATTTTTTTGTATCAAACCTTACACCACTATTTTTTTTATTGTCCTACAGCATTTGTTTACAAATATTTAAAAAATAATTATGTATTTACTTATTAATTTTTATAATTTTTTTAGGTCACCAAAAAGGGTGATTTTAGTATATCGAAAGCTATCGCACAAATACCTATTATATTGCCACCAGAAATTCAGGAAACTGCTAAAGCAGCTTTAGCTTCATGTAAAGATATACGTAAGTGTAACAACAACAAAAACAGACAAAAAGTAAAATTCAAAAAATAATAATAATTTCTTTTAAATTACAGAAAAGGACTATAAGGAATCATGCGAACGTGTATTCTATGTTACTAAATGTGTACGGGATTTTGCACCAGAGGTTTTTAAATTTCCATAAAATAAATATAATATAAACAATAGGAATAAAACTTACTTTGTTTTTGTGTTTTGCTTTTACCCTGAAAATACCAAATAAGTAGGAAAAACAATTTTGTGTAAATCTGCCTAAAAAAGGTTTTGGAGTTGTAGCACAAACCTGTTGCGAATTTTTATTTTTGTCATTTTGTTGTTTGTTGGCTTCCTCTTCGGCTTTTTGTAAAACTTCATCGATAAATTCACCAACCACAGCCATTTTAGATGAATCACTTTTAAATTCTAATATACGATCTTGTAATATATTTTCTGTTTCGTTACCAGCCACTTTGGGCTGTGGCTCTTTTGTATTGATGGAATCTTGTTGCAATCCATCATCGGTATCGGGTGAAGCAGGAACGTCACTAGCGAAATGAGCACGCATTTTATGTATTTTAATTTATACTTTTACTAAAATTTTATAAGAAATCTAAAAGTTTTTCTATTATAAAAATCCTTCTAATTTTAGATTTTTATTTTCAAAATATAAAATATATATATTTCTTATTATTTTTTTATCTGAGGTGTTTACTGCTGTATCTATAAACTACGTCTGTATAACGAAAAATGTATTCTTGGTTTGCAGTTTTACGTGTCTTCTATACACTCTCAGTTTCTGTGTGTGTATTGGTATTTTTACCTACAAATGCGTGTTGGATGAAACAATATTTTCAAAACCCAACCATACACCCCACAACATCATCCTTAGGCCACCCTTAAAACAGTTTATTCATACAATATAAAGAGAAGTAATAATAAAAGTTATACTGTTTGAATACAAAAGAGCCGGGCAAAATTTTATTAAACAAATTTTATGAAGAACTTACAAAACTTAATTTCTTTAATAATTGGAAGAATTTTTTAAATTTATAACGGTCAAAAATTATTTACCAATAAAACAATATTTTGCATGTTCCACCATTTGGTAACCGTCTCCCCTTCGACAAGTATAATCAAATGAAGTTTGTATTAGGTTAAGGCGGTGTGAGAACCAAAAATCAATAATCATATAGAACAGCACATGCGTTGTTCTTGCATGTTGTGATAAAAGCAATAAACCTATAAAATATTACTTATCAAGTATCAGTTATAAACTGAAACTCTTTTATTAATATTATTATTATTATTATTATTATTATTATTATTATTATTATTATTATTATTATTATGAAAATATGTATACTTCACTTGTTTTTACCAGCAAAGCATAGTGTTCTAATTTTTTGAAGAAATTACTTAAATGTTACAATTTATGAAATAATAAAAAAGGCAAAATCATATTAAATCTTCCTTAGCTATTCTAAATGTGATAGATCATCCAGTTCCGGTGGTGGTCGGACTTCTTCTGTTTCAATAATAATAGAATTCGAATCAACAGATGTCTGAAAATAAAAAGCATAATAAAAGCGGAAATCATAAATTAGTTTTTGTTAGAATAATATTTGTTTTAATGTGTGCAAGTGAGTGTGCCTCACAATGGGTCGGATACAAAGTTTTGTTTTTTCCTATATATATTTTAAATGTAAATATTAAACAGTTTCATGTTCGTATTAGCAATATTTTATGCAACTGTCTAAAGTTTTATTAGCTACATTAAGAAAAGCACTTGAAAATGTTTACATAGATAAAACTAAAGAAACAAGTCATTTATATTAAGCTTTTAAGTTGTGAGTACTACTAAGGTTTTGTTTGAGAAGCCAAGGAACAAAACGTACTTTTTTAGATTTTTTGAAAAATTGGGTTTTTGACATATTTGCATTAATTGTGTTGTAATCTACCTGAATAGTTTTTGTTGGGATATTTTCTTATTCTTCTTCAAAAGAAAATAGATTCTTCAGAAATCACTACATAACAAAAAGTACATATTTTTATTTCAAAGCCTACCTTTTTACTTATGGACAATTTTTTTTAAGTTCTTATTTGATCCACAATTTATTATGATTATTATTTTCTTTATTCTGGTCTATAAAATTTTTCTAGTAGTATTTTTATTCAACTTCATTTCGCTTGTTTGTTGCAACGACATCAAAAAATACAAGTTTCATGTTAACATCACTAGACAAAGTCTTGTGTACGAGTTTTTTATAATTCACGCAGTATCTTTATAACCTATTGTGTATTCCTTGCAACAACGTATTATTTTATTTGTGCGTCGGCTATTGTGTTGTCAACATTGTAAAGTTTCCTAGAAAAGTTATTAGCGGTTTTTTAAACCGGTTTTTGATTTTCTGAAGCCTCTATATAAGATAGGGACTTCGTTTTTGCAAAGATTTGGACATTTTTTTCTGAATTTTTATCCTGAAGAAATGAACTAAATTGGTTCAAGAATAACCGAGATATCGGCCAAAACGCATTTTTGAAGCCCTTATTTAAGCTACGGATTTCGTTTTATAAAGATCGATCATATATTTTTCTAAAATTTCGGTTTTTTGAATTGACCATAATGGTTCATAAACAGCCAAAACAGGCAAAAATATTAAAAAAATATATAAAAAATATACACACACAAACATATATAAAAACACTGCAATGACTTTCAGTGTTGTTGTTTTTTGCATAAGCAAGCAGTAATCGTTGATTTTATATATACATACTAGGGTTGTCATTCGAACAGATATTGTTCGATTATTGGAAGAACAAATTTTGTATTCTTTTCAAATAAACAAAATTTTTGAATTTAGAATAAAAAATTATTCGATCAATTTTTAACGGTTAATCGAATAATTTTTTTAAACCAAGTTTTTGTTAACTTATTCGAATTATAAGTGCAAAAAGTTTTGTTTAGTTGAAAAACTCTGTTGAAAATGATTGAAAATTTCGTTAGGATATATAAATGTGTAAACTACGTTTTAATAGATTTCAGGTTAAAGCCTTTTACAGACACTGAACTCTCAGTAATATTTGGAAAAAAAAATATAATAGTTTTTGTAAAGTTTTAACCAAACGTCTTAAAGTTGGAATAAACGGGAGACGTATGAGTTGTAAGTGCATATTATTTTTATATTCAACAAAAAGTGAAACAAAAGTATATGCAAACGCTTTATTTTTGACAATTTTTATTTTTTATTTATTTCAGAAATTATTTTAATGATTCAAGTGATGTGGAAATAATCGAAGATTCTGAAATGTATAACAATGGTTTGTTCAATCAATAAATAATATCAGATATTTAAAAAATAGATTTTAGCAATATTGAGTATCATTGACTTTATTTAGAAAAATCTATAAAGAACAGATAAACTAGATTTGCTTTTGATGCTATGTATTGTCACCATCAATAGTAAGTATTAAAAAAAAAAAAAAAACAAAAATCGTCTTAAAGCCAAAATGCTTAATTATGTTCTTTATGAATGGTAATTTTTAAAGTAAAGTAAAATATGTTTGTTTTATGTTAATAAAACCAAAAGTTTAATTAAAAATACAAGTTTTTGCACTTTTTTAACTTGTAATTAATTATTTGAACAATATATTTTATTCTTTATTCATTCGAAAAAAAAATCAAATTTTTATCGATCACACCAACAATTTAAAAAATTATGAAATTTTAATCGATCAACTTCAATATTGAATAATTAACAACCCTAGTACATGCGCACAATAATTTTATACGTATGCTTCGACGTTTTTTAGTTGGAAATAGAAGCATTGCAATGACTCAGTGTTGTTGTTTTTTTGTGTATAAGCATGTATTTACATATAAATATACATATATTTATAAATTTGGTAGTCATCAGAAGGTATCAGTGTTGTTGTTTTTTTTTTTTTTTTTTTTTTTTCTTGGAAGCAACGCTTGTTATGAGAGTTTAATTTTGTGTTTACATTTTTGTGTAGTTTGGAAAAAAAATGTAGATCAATTTTGTAGATATACATTTAAAAATATGAAAGCATACTTTAAGGCGTAAATTTTATTATTTGTCGGTAAGTTGGTGAAGGCACAGCCGAATATAGCGCTCTAACTTGTTTAAACAGAAGTTATATGTACCCAAAGCATTATTAGTTCTATTACTAGTTTAAGAATGATCCAAAAACCCTCTATGCGCTTTAGTTTGGCGTTGCGACTAATGATTTTGTTCGAAATTGTAATTAGAAAGCGACCGGACATCTACAAAAACAACAACTTTTATTTTGTTAGTGTAAAACCACGACACAAAATGTAAAATTGCTATGAACAAAAAATAAGAAACTTAATAAAAAGAGTAAATGAACGCGATAGAAATATTACATACGAATACAAAAACAATTTAAATCAGTTGGGATTAAGTGACCACCACTTTCTTATTACACTATGTTATCAACCCAAAAACTAGTTCTGTGAATTAAAGACGTGCAAGAGTAGAACTGAAAGTATACTCAAAACAAATATAACAAATAAATACTTGTGGGTATTAGTATAAATGAGAGTATGAGTATAACTGATATTGTATGATTTTCGATTTTAAGCCTCAATGGAGCACGGTATTCAGCAGCTGAGTACACGAGTCCAAGAGATGCAGAACGTAAATTACATGCAGTATCTCCCCATGATATTGCTGCGAGCTTCTGCATAATATTATTTAGTGTTCCAACTTTTGCTGCTGTATTCTCAATGTGCGTTCTAAACGACAAGATTTTGTCCAATGTTACGCCCAGATATTTAAGGTAGGGGTTGCTTGTTCCTTATCTGAACTTTATGCTTAATATTAGTCTAATTAGTCCTATCTTTTTTTAATTAAAATTTCGATGTCCACCATTAATTTTATATAATTAGCGAAAAAAATCATTTAATCGACTTATGTCTTTTTATAGGAAGAATTGAAGATTAAAATTCTTTTCCTCCAGTATTCAAATAAGTATAATATTTTATACGGTTCTCCACCAAGCTTTAGATCAGTGTTCCCATAGCCTAAAGGGTCCGAGTGCTTTTGGTTATTTTCTCATACTCAGCAACAAAATATAAAACTAGTTAATTGAGAACGAATAAAAAATATTTACTTTTATGCTACTTTCAAGAAGATAAATTCATGTCGAATTGTGAAGAAAAACAAAACACATAACAAATAGCGAAAAGCATACTACACATTCAAATTTTTAAGTCCTCTCTTTGTGTAGATCATGGCTTTACAGATAATGACAAGAACGTCGGAGTACTAACAAAGTTTTAGTAAGTTTTGACACACAACTGAACTCTGCTCGGATACAAGTGAATTTGGATGATCATAATTTGTAAACTAAAGGATAGAGTTTGACATAACTTGTTGCTTTTAAATTACGTTTTTATTGTTTAAATTCTTTTTGGCCAAAGTTAAACTAGTCGTGTCATAATAGGAGGTTCCCCAAAATATTTTGGAAAATTTCTTCGAAATCTAGAAAACTGTTATATTTGAGCGTAAAAATGATTTCGAAAAATCAAGATACACATTAAATTTCCAGATATGAACTCGCAATGTTCAGTTATTTTATTATTTTTTTTTTTTTCAAATTTAAATAAAATAATAAATTTTATATTTTTTACAGAAAAAATATGATTTTTCTTCGTTCAAATGATGATTTTTGTTAAAAATTTCCGGGAACGCTGCACTTTACTCATAAAAACAATAAAAGTTATATGTGATTTTGCATTGATAACAAATTCATTTGTTTCTTTTTCTCAAGTAACTGTTGTAACACAAATATTATTTGTTGGTAGAACAAATAAATCCCACTCAGTACATTAAAGCAAAACAAATGATGTGCTTCTTTATGAATTTATTGGCATTTTGACGATTTTTTACCTTAAAAATTCTTTTGCTTCGAAAATGCCGATTTTTGCTAAGACTTATAAATACAATATACATTTATTTAATTTTGATTATTTTCGACAGAAAACATTTATTTTATTTTTTTTTTAATGAACCTTAATAAAATAACTCTTTTGAAATTGATTTATTTTATAAGTTTCAATGAATAAAATTAGAGATTTTAATGAAAAGTGTTGAATATGTAAATAATTTTTGAACTATTATGATACCCATTTGGAATGCTCAACAGTTAATTTCAAAACTTAAATGAAAAAGATGTCACCAAATGTTTTTTTTACTGTATTATAAAACCACTGACTCAAATTATCTTGATTCATTAACAGACAATTTACAATACCTCTGTTCCAGAACACGTCAAATTTACAGGTTTTAGTCAGAAATTGTCAGAAAAGCAACAAAATACGCATTTTGACTAGTACTAGAACAGAGCTAATACTTTGCGAAAATTCTGATTTAAGTAGATACACAAATTTTAGGTTCAGTATTTATCGAGTTAAATTTGTAAGCGATTCATTATAGTTCAACAATATAGTTATTTTTAAAGAGTTTATTCTTGACTTTTTCCAAGAAATCCTTTTTTCTAAACACAAAAAACACAAAAAAGTGCCCCGGTAGGCTAGTTGGTAGTTACCTAATCATAGTAAAAAAATCGGTACAATTTTAATAAATCATATATTTTTCTCAGCATACAATAAGTACTTATGGTATACTTTATTTGTTTGAGAAAATCATAGGAAAGTAAATATGTTACTCTAATTTCCTCTTTATTCACTCATACCCAATCTGCTAGGGTTTAGGGTTTCCCGCAATATTTCTTTCCCCGGGAAACGGGAACAAAAAATCAATTTCCCAGAAATTCCCGGGAATTTTTTAAAATTTTAATTATAAGGAAAAAAGGTCATGATTTCTTATAAAGAAAATTATTTTTTATTAAATAAAACAAAACGAAACATTATAAATCACACTGAATTAACGAAAAATGAAATAACATAAAAAAATCATACCGCTTTTATACAAATAAAATTAGTACTTTTCTTAATTTATGTTAAAAACTGTGTCTCAGATTTTTACGTTATTGTGTTTTTGATGCAAAAACTTTTTAAAAATATACCCTAATCTTTGGATAAATTTCATAATGAATAGCTTGCCGTTTATGTCCACTTTATTTCTCTAATTTACATTATATTTTCCTTTTTTTATTTTTATTTATTTATTTTTTTTTTTTTTTTTTTTTTTTTTTTACTTGACTAATTCTTACTAAATTAAAGATAAATCTTTAAAATACTAAGAATTGGTTAGCAACAATGTTTTTTGGATAAATCATAATGTTCAGAAATAATTTCATATACGTATGAATACAACATGAGATTAGTTTTTTTTTAAGTATTTTGAAATTATAACATTTACATCTAACATTTACAGATTCATTGCTTTAATAAGAGATGCAGTTTCAAAAGAAAATTTAACCAAGTAATTTTTATAATAATGATCATTTTCGAAGTTGAACTTATTTAGTATTCTAAATAAGTTTGCAATCGTAAATTGCCTTGTTGTCTCTGCTTGGCAGTACCAAAGCAGAGTTTGTGGTCTATAATTAGACACCAAAAGAATGGAATATTATTTTCTGTGCCGCTACACACTTCATCAGCATTCGTGGAGTCTTATCCATTTTGGTTGAAACCTAAACATATTCATTTCCACAAATCTATCATAGGTGTTACTTGTGAATAAAATAGAAAATGAAAATACTTTTAATTTTGTTTCCATTTTTTTATTTCTGATTTAAAATATTTGTTAATCAATTTATTAATTTTTAAATAAAAACATTAAGGATTTATATTTAGACTAAATCAAATTATTTATATATATATATATATATATATATATATATATATATATATATATATATATATTTTTATATAATTATGTATCTGATTGCACAGTATAAATTAAAAAAGAAAATATTTTATTTAATCAAAAGGAAACATATAGTTTACAAAAAGATTACCAAATTTTTTTTATATTTGAATATTCCAACCTTGAATAATATTCATATGTATTTTTTAATACAAAAAAGTTCAACAAGTTTTTAGGAATATTTTGATATTTTTATTTTAAAAAATCAAAGAAATAAAATTATTCAGCCACAAGAGGTTTGACTAAAAAAAACATATAATTTTTTTAATTAAGTTAAAAATATTAACGTAGCGATTGTTTCAGAAGGTTTTTCTGTTTAAAAAATCTGTACAGGAGAACCTAATGACAAGAGTCGAGTAAATAACGCGACTAATAGTCATCGAAATAAACTTATTTAAACGTATTAAGTAATTGCAGTATTAAAAATTACATAACTTATTTTTTCTTTTTCCAAACAAATTTATGTTGAATAAAAATATTCAAAAATTTTCTAGGAAATATATCAAAAAATAAATATTCCAAATTAATTTCAACTCAAAATTGTATTATAAAGAGTACAAAATGAATTGAAACTATTTTATTTCTAAAAATATAAATTGAATATAAAATAATTTATTTTTAACAAATATTTTGTATTAAAATATTCACAAAGAACAGCTATGAAATCTATAATAAAACTAAAGTATCTAAAATTTTAACATGACAAAAATAAAGTTGATTTAAAATTTCATGTGAAACAACTTTTAAGCAAATTCGTTAAACCATAGATAAACAAATACATAGATATCTGAGAGAAAAAACCTAATTCAACAGTCAAAAACCTAATTCATGCAACATTAACGTTCCTCTCAAATAATGTTCTAGTTGTATTATATGCGTTAAACTCTTGCAAGTACCATGTTTAGAGTAACGTCAATCTTTTATTGATATAAGGTGTTAAAAATAGCAAAATGTTTGCTATAGAATTTTAAAATTACGAGAGTTAAAAGTACGAGAATATTTAATTTCCCGTTTTCGCGGGAAAATAAAAAAGAAATCCCGGGAATTCCCGGAATATCCGTGATGGGAACTCCCGGGATTTCCCGCAAGGGTATTCCCGGACCACAAACTCTACAATCTACTCAAGAGAATAACAATACCAACTTATAACAAAAGCTTAGAAACTGAAGTAGTTTGCATGTAACTACGCAAGTGTTTACCGTGGATGTGTTACTTAGCCAGTAATCATAATATGGAATGGTTTTGGAAGTAGTTCTTTATTTTTGTTCGAAATTGTAACACTCAGACAGAGAAATGGACATAGTTTTTTCAATTGCTCTGTATAAAAGGGATCACATAAATTATATATTCTGTAGAAATAAGATCAAATTAATTACGTTGCCATTGAATTTATAAAAAAAAAAATCTTCTAAAAACTATTAATTTTAAACCGCAAATATATTATCCACACCCATTGTGTTTAAATTGTCAACTACATACGTATTATCATTTCAACAATTAGATTTTGTCATTCTTACCCTTTCACTTCGGTTTAAGATACTATTGCCAACAATACTACTGCCACTACTACTGCTTCCAATAACAACAGTACCGCCTATATTACTGAGCAGACTATTATTGCCTGAATTAGAACCATTACCACCAACAATTCCACCGCCACCATTACCTCCAGCTCCACCATTTAGTGATGGTGTATTTGTTAGTAATACAGATTGTGGTGTAGATGGACGTTGATAAATTGTTTGCTGCTGTTGTTGTGTTTGTTGTAATTGTATTGTTTGAACAGGCTGTTGTATTATCTGTTGCTGTGCTTGCGAAACAATAACAAATTTTTGTGCTGGTGGTGGAGGTGGTGTTTGTTGTTGATGCTGTTGTATAGGCTGTATAGTTTGAATACCACGTATTTGGGGAAGAGTAGTAACCACAGGACTCCTGCAAAACAAAACAAAACAATATATTGTATATAGATAACATTATTGACATAAGTAAATTGTTAACTGAACACTTTAATATAATAAGACAATATATAATCGAATTAAGGTCAAGTTTAATGTTATTGAATGCATATAATATATTTGTGTATATGTATATACATATATATTAATATGCACATGTACATATAAAGTGTACATGCATGTATATGTATATGTAAATTTATTTTAAAGGATCTCTTTACTTGTTAAATGTTTAATCAACTAGATACATAATCTTTGGTGACGAGTTCAATTGTTTTAAATATATTTATTGTAATTGAACTTGTAGAAGAAAATAAAAAGCTGCAATTTAATACTGCAGTTAAACAACATTATTTTTTAAATTTTTTGATTTTATTAACAACAAATAGCAAAATCGTGTAAATAAAGAATTTTGAAAAAATCTTTATAGAATTAAAACCATTTGAAAAATTATCGATTTTCCCCGTTTTTTTGCCAGTTATATAAAAATGTTCTTAAGTAACATATTTATTTTTCTGAAAGATAACTCAGCACAGAATATATTATAAAGGAAGGACGGTCACCCGAACTAGACCTATTTTTTCCATAAATTTCCACTTAATTTCGACCGAATTTCTCAAATCGAAAACTAGAATCACAAAATTTTAATATTTGTAATGTATCTGTTAGAAAAATATAGCAAAATAAACTAAAATCCCATTTTTGGAAAATTTTAAAAGTTTTTTGAGAATTGCGGGATTTTTGTTAATTGGAATAGATCTAGTTCGCGAGACCGTGGTCCAGGCAGGAATCATTTTTTTTTTAATTTTTATTCCTTCACGATATTTTGTGTTATCTTTCATAAAAAATTAATATTATACATGTTACTAAAGACAATTTTTATATAACTGAAAAAAATGTGATTAGTTTTTCGGCAAAAAAGAAATGAGGAAAAATCACTTCTCCAAAAATCAAATTCAAATGCATATAATTTTTGGTTCCGAAAAGATTTTTCCAAATTTCTTTCTTTTCACGATTTTGCTATTTATTGTTAATAAAATCAAAAATATTAAAAAAAATTCGGGTAAAATTTAGATCTGCTATACCTAAAAAACTTTGCCATTATATCTTTCAAATCGGTTTAGATATAACAAATCATGATCGTTTTAAATATTTTTAATACCCCAGATATCCAACTTTGGGAACGTATGAACCTGAACCCCGTTATGTCTATATGGTGCAAAGTCAAAACTTAAACTCGCATTCACTTCTACTATCACTATGTGAAATTTTATTGAACTTGGATTTTATTGAAATCAGCATCCTTTTTATACAACTTTGCTACAAATGTTTGTCATAGATAACACAGAGAAAACCTTTAATATTTTCTTAAATATTATTGACACAAGACTATTAGATTTAATTATTAAACTCCATATTATTGTCGACGTTCACTTTATATTTCTATGCAAAATTTAACACGTAACATTTATTATTAAATAAATAGAGGTCTACGTCTCTAGTAAACTTAAAATGTTTTGTTTCATTTTATAGGTATATTTTATATACAATAAATTGAATTGATGTCCAAACAAATGCGAATAATAGGTGTAAAGATTCACGAACTTCATATATGTTCTAAAATTAAAATTTACTAAATTTTCTACAAATTTAAGCCAAAAATTCTGAAAGTTGGACATAATCGTTCATTTTGCGGTTTCGTTCTTATTGTTCAAAATTTTAGAATGATTCAGTACATGCATCGTTCATTTTTTAACATTGAACAGAGTCTGAACGATGAATGCATCAATGTGTAGACAACATCTGAAACAAAGTTTGAACGATTAATGTTTGTTTTATCTGATACTGAAACAATTGTTTCATTTATATCGTAAACACTTTATTAGCAAAAATTAATGGATAGGAAATAAATTTAAATAAATTGTCTTCAAATATTTTTAAAAGTATAATATAAAATATGATTTCTAAAATAAATAAAATAACAAAATTTTATCTGAAGCAAGTAACAATATAAAAACAATGTAAAAATGAACATCGTTCATTTTGGTGATTCATTCATGAACGACGCTACTCTATTCCACATATATCACTGTATTTGTATCCTCTATAGCTTTTTTGAATAGATGGAATACCTGTCATATATACCTTCTTTTCTTAAACTTTTATAAATAAAATTTCGTTTAATTATTAATTAGCTTAATAAATCAAAAGTTATAAAACTAAAACATTTTTAGCAGGGCTAGTTGTTGTGGCATATACTTGCTATTAGGCACACAAAAATATAAAGTTTTTTGGTAATAAATTAATAAACTACTAGAAGAAATAGAATAAAAAAGAAATATTAGCATTTATATTAAGATGACTCACTCAAAAAAGTGTTTTTGTTACCCCCTAAAAATTAACCAAAATATTTCGAGTTTACTGATGAGCGTTCGTTAGCTGCACCTTTTTTAAAAAAGGTATTTTTTAAGTTTTTTTGAAATTTGTTGTATGTTGTAGTATCATTTAAAAGGTATTTAGAAGCCGCGTCCATTGGTATATAAAACATATCCAAGGTTGACCTCAATATTTAAATATTCCACAAAATATCCTATTTTTTAAGGTTTTTTTCAAAATATTGTTTGTTACTTTTAATGAAAATTAAAATTATAAAAATATAAGTTGCTGGTGTCTGATGTATTTTTATTTTAAATTCATTCGATTTCGCGGTTTATCAGACCAAAAACCAAAATTTCTGCTATTCTGTAGGTCACATTTTTAAAAATAACTTTATTAAATTTGGTATTTGAGCCTATTTTGGGCTTATTTTTTAACACAATAAAATTAGTTAAAATGTAATCATTTCACTCAGTCCTCATATTAAAATTTTTCCGAAAATATGTCAAATGCTTATCTTAAATATATCCATATTTAAATAACATGCATCATAGATGAGTTTCGCTAAAGAAAAAATCATACTACTAAATTTCATGAGGATCGGTCCAAAATTGACTGTACCTCCCATACAGGAACTCCTTCCGGAATTACTTTTTCGTTCATAATTCCTATACAAATGATTGCATAAATTTAGTAAATATAAATCTCATTTAAGTATTAATCTTACAGCCAAATTTCAGAAGGATCGGTCCATAAATGACCATAGCTTCCATATAAGACCCAGTCACGTTATTGCAAATTCACAATTACTTTCTCTACTATTACTTTTCTACTAGTTTTAAGTATTTCCTGAAAATTCTATATAGTTCTCTTCTTAAATAATGCAAATAATTAAGTTTATTTTAAATTCTTTATTACTTTAATTTTATTTAGTTTTTGTTATGAAAACAAGCATATTTATCTTGAAATTTTATTGAACTTTGTTTGACTTTTAGTAAAAATATTTGATTTTTATTAAAAAATATCATTTTTAGTAAAAAAATGATATTTTTAGTAAAAAATTCGATTTTTAGAGCAAAAATTTGATTTTTATTAAAAAATTTGATTTTTACTAAAAAATTTGATTTTTGGTAAAAAATTAGATTTTCAGTTATAAATTTGATTTTTAGTAAAAAATTTAATTTTTACTAAAAAATTTGATTTTTAGTAAAAACAAAACTTTATTTTTAATAAAAACTTCGATTTTTTTAAAAAAATTTGATTATTAGTAAAAAAAAAAATAGATTTATAGTAAACAACTTTATTTTTATATAAAAAATCTTTTTTGTAAAAAATCTGATTTGTAGTAAAAAATAATTTATAAACATAAATGTTTGGTAAATAATATGACTTATTTTTTAAAACACTTTCCTTTTAGTGAATAAATATAATTTATGATGAAAAAGAATTTTTACTGAAATTACGTAACAATTTCATTTCTCAACATATTAAGTTTTATCTAGTGAGTAAAAAAATAAAACTCACAAAATAATCATTATAAGTTGAGCAAAAAAATAAAATTCAAAAACAATCATTATAATAAATAAAACTGAAAAATTATCATCAAAATTGATTTTTTTTTAATAAAAAAAAATAATAATAATAAAAATCATTCCGGATTTCGATAGAACCTGTTCTGAGAATTACATTTCTGTATTTAACACTCTTATGCGGTTGTCCCTTGTAGCTGATTATTTGTTTAAAATTTCAAGAATAATGATTATTTTCTATCCTTGACATTTTCATTCAAACAATATAAATTATTTTGTTATTCAAAAAACAAAAATTTGCTTTAAGCATAAACTTCTTTTTTTTTTTAATTTGATATCTCAATGACTACCTCTTTTCAACGATCCCAAAATTATGTTCAGTTCTACCCCAGTGTTCTCTATCTTAGAGAATACTATTATATCATATGTTGAAGAAAATATACATCTCATATGGGTAAATCGACTGAATAATTATTCTAAGCATGTTTTAAAGCAGGTCTATGATTAGTTTAAAAATAATGATGTGGTTTTACTCAACTGGCCAAGTAAGTAACGACATTTAAATCACTTCGAAAACCGTTGTAAAAAGACAAATCGCGAACAAAAAAGTTCAAAACTATGATCAACTACCAATAAAAAAAATAATTGCAAGAATGTCAAAGAAAATAGATAAAGTCATTGAAAATAATAGAGATAATAGTAAAATCGTGAAAATAGTAAGAAAAAAAAAAAACAAAAATAATTCAATTTAAGTTAATTTTCTTATATCTTCACTGGGTGTATTTATTATTCTGTCCAAAAGTTGCAAGTTTTCTTTTTTGATTTTGAATACTCATTACCAGGGCAACCAAAAATTTGCTCTAAAAAATGTTTTATGCATATAAAAAATGCTCTTAAAATCGGAAAATACGTCGTCTTAAATTAAAAAATATATATGAGGAGGAGAGGTGAAGACCTGATAGTTGGTTGTGATGCAAAAGAGAGGTGAGTTAGTATATGATTTTATAACCGTGAACAATCTTTTGATCTGTAACAAAGGAGAGACTCCAACGTTTAGAACTAGAGATAGGGGAACGGTTATAGATATCACACTGACTAATAACCATAGTAATCTTGTTGAGGGCCGGAGGTTTGCAACGAACTGTTCTTTTTCAGATCACAGCAGAATATCCTTCAAACTTAATTATGTAGGACCTAAAAGGGAGCCTTATAGAATACATAGGAGAATCAATTGGGAAATCTTTAGGGGATACGCAGGTAGCAGGCTATTGGTTATCTCTCTTCGTGATCATTTACAAGGAGATATTGATAGAGTAGTGGAGAAATTCACGAGGATCTGTAATGAGAAAACAACCAAAATGGTAGACCAAGGACCTAAGGGATCAAAAGTCGACAATTAGGAAGTTGTTTAATAGGGCAAAACTCACAGGAGAGAATATAGATTGGGATAGTTATAAAGTCTTTCAAAAAGTCTTTGAGTCCAACAATTCCGTAAACGAGCTATCGAGGTTCAGACGAATTCTGTTGCCAAAAGGAAAAACTGCACAACTTAAGCTATGATGTTTTCTTTCTTAATTTTTAGAATTGTTGTATTTCATTACATATTGTGTAAATTTTTTACAAAAAACGGTCCATTACTTTAGGAAATAGTGCTCTGCATAACAACATAATTCGTTTAATTTTATATTTTTCGTAATGTAAAAATTTTATAAATTAATATACAGTCACAGTCATATATATTTACACTTTTTTATTTTTTTAATTTGGAAAAGAAGTCAATTACTTGTGTTGTTATAAAATATTTTGAAATAGTTATTTTGTTGTTGTAAAGCCTGAAATGTATAGAGTAGATTATGGTAATTTCTGAAAAAGACACAATTTTTATTTATGATACTAAAAGAAAAATTCGTATGCGTTTATCATTTCAAAAGTATTTACACACTTTTTTTATGCATCAAAACTTAACATTGCCAAAGATGGTACAAAATCTTGTCTTTAGAATAGTATAAAAAAATATTAATTTTATAAAGGGAAAAACAACACCTTTGCTATATTTGCACTTTCGTGGCTGTACGAATATAGGAAATGGTGAATCACCATATCTTGTGGATATAGAAAGCGAGATGGAGGTTATTGGAAGCGAGAAATTATATGATATCGTCACGATGGAAACGGTAGTATCAGCGGTAAATACGTTCGACCCGGGGTGCAGATGGAATCTTTCCGGCTATGCTTCAGCACGACTCAGGCGATGTAACTTTATTTCTGTAGACCTTTTCAGGAATTGCCTCCTGAGGAGGTGGAGAGAGGTCAGGGTAGTTTTCATACCCAAGGCCGGTAAAGCGAGCCGTCATCGGCAGTCGTCTTTTCTATTGAAGACCTTAGAGAGAAACTGATCGATCTTAATCTGAGGAACACAATTAATACCCATGTCATTATTGAGACGTTTACCTTATATGTTGAGAGTGCCCTTCACGATGTGGTCGAATATATAGAAAAAGGCTTACAGTATAGGAACATTACTTTACGTTAGCCACGTTCTTGGATATAGAGGGAGTCTTTAACAATATAAGGATAAAGGCAATTAGGGAATCAATTGAATTAAGCGGTGTTAAAAACTACCTGATAAAATGGATAGTTTTTATGCTTAAAAGCGGAATTATTAACGCGAATATGTGGGACGGATCATGGAGGTACATCTCAATGAGGGGTTCTTTCGCCAATCTTCTGATTGCTCGCGGTAAACGTCATCTTGAGATGGAAGTCATATTGATATGGAAGGACGAAAAAAAGTAGCTTATGCACACGACGTAGTGATTCTAGTTTCGGGGAAATTGCTTCCTACGATAAGCGAAATCATACAAGCGGCGCTTAGCAAGCTATCATCGTGGGCCAGTGATAAGGGTTTGCGTGTAAACCCGACAAAAACAGAGCCAGTCCTCTTCACCAAAAAATACATGGTGGAAAATTTCAGACTTCCAGTACTGGGGTGTGTGGAACTAGGGTTGGGAAATGAAGACAAGTATATGTGTTTTTCTGGATAGTAAATTATCGTAGAAGATAAAAACAGAGGAAAGAGGTGTCAATGCCTACAACGCCTGCAGGAACTCCATTGGCAAAAATTGGGGATTAGAATCAAATGTAGTATACTGGTCATGTACATCGGTTGTAAGACCAATCACATGGATGTGCTATTTGGTGGGAGGCTATGAGAATTGATAGTTATAGAAATCTTCTTACAAAAGTAAAGAGATGTGCTTTAGTGGGCATCACTGGTACCTCAAGCATCTCTGGACGTCATTCTCCACTTATTGCCTAAAGAGGATTTCATAGTGAGGGAAGCGGCAAGAAGTTTAGTTAGACTTAATGAGTCAGTTCTTGTTAAACCAAGACATATAGGTCATACACGTATCTTGACCGAAATCAATACACATTGACATGTTCGACTTTATTCGAGGTCCACGGACTATAAGGTCACGAGTATTGATTTCGAGAAAGTTCCCTTGGTAACAATCTCAGATAGGGATAAGTGGGAAAGATCCAAGAAACCGCTTGGGGGCTACGAGTTCTTTACAGGCGGATCCAAAATGAATATAGGTACCGGTGTAGGAGTCTGTATAGTGGAACATAATATATCTTATAAGCTTAAAAATGAATGAAGTGAGTTTCAGGCTGAGATTCTGGCGAACAAATTGTGACATGGAACACAGCGAGATGTGAAGAGGTAACTTTTTACGTGAACAGTCAGGCAGCGCTAAAAACCCTGAAGGGACATACTATCAAATCAAGGCTGGTAAGTGATTGCGCGAGTGTTCCAAAGGAGCTGGGGAACCATTATAGGATTAGATTATGCTGTGTCCTTGGTCATTGCAATGAAATTGATGACGAACTCGCAAGACATGACTTAGCGCCAGAAGGGAAACAGGTAGAAAAATCAACAAAGCCACCGATTACCTACCTCTTCAGAATGGTAAGGGAATACGTCTTGGTAAGAATCAACAACGCTTGGAGGGATAGGAGCGACTGCAGGGTGCCAAGAGCTTTATGGCCAAAATTGAACGCAGCAGGAACAAAACTATTACTATACATGGGTAGAAGGAGTCTCAGGATCTTAATAGGAGTTATCGCAGGGCATTTCTCTGTCAGAGCTAAAACTAATATATGGAAATTCGGCACGCCGGAACCGGAAACGGTTGATCATATTATATGCCATTACTCACGTCTGCAGAACTAGAGATATTAAAGGCTAGGAGGAAATTTCACGATAGACTTATAGGAATTCCAGAGTATAGACTAGAAAATTTTATAGGCTTTTTATTGGGAATTAGTTGGTTTAGGGACAGATAATAGATAATAAAAGGGAGTGGTAGCACTAGAAATTAGGACGATGTTTAGTGTTCCAAGGGATTCACAATGGACCAATGAGGGTCTCCGTGGAAGTCATATGACAATATATAGGGTTATATTTATATGGCATGGCTACCTTTTTAAACCTAATCCTAACATAACCTTTAAATGCTAAAAATAACATGATTTTTATTAGCAATTATTAAAAAAATATTTTCTTTTTGTACTTAAAAATATTCAAAGCAAATACTCTGTATCAGGAAATTACAAAATTTCTATCAATTTGTAAGACGAAAATTATTAGACAATCGGATTTGAAAAACATATGTGACAGTAAAGAAATTAAATAATGACCAATTATGTAAAAAAAATTTTATTGGGTGCTAAATATGCTAAATTTTTCTCTTAAGTGTAAAATATGCAAAATTATATTCTTTAGTGTAATATATGTAATTTTTCATTTTTACACTTAAGAGAAAAAATTTAGCTCTTACGTATAAAATATACAAAAATTTGCCATTTAAATTGCTAAAAAATATTCTAAAATACGACTTTCTATGAAAAATTGACAAAATATGCTATTAAGCCCAAAATATGCAAAAATATACTGTTATGATCAAACAAATCGACACCAAAATTATTAAAATTGTCTGAAACGTATAAATAACTAACACTTTGGTTCATTTGAAGCCCAGGAAAAAATATGATTTTGAATATTTTTGGTTGCCCTTGTCATTACTATATTAAGACAAACTGTTTTGTAAATTTGTATTATTTTTTAGTGCGATATTATTAAGCACAATTTTTTCGGTATATAACTGTTATATCTAAGAAAATAAGAAAAGTTAGCAAATCTTTCAAGTTTTTGGACCTCAGAATACTTCTTAGTATCGTTTTTTAAAACTTTCTTAGCTGTTATTGATAAAGCTTAGATTTAGCTCTAACTTGACCCATATTAGATTTTGGAAAAAGTACATCAGTGAAGTAAAAAAAAATAAATATGATTTTAAAAACAAAAAAATATTTGCTACTTTTTTTAACGTCATAAATGCCTTTCTGACCAAACACAGTTTTTACAAATATATGATCTTAGGGTCCTCTGGTGACCGCTCTAATGACTAAAAAATGTTCAATACTTATTAGGGTTGTCAATTATTCGACATTAAAATTGATCGAATAAAATTTCATAATTTTTTTAATTATTCGTGTGAACGAATAAAATTTGATTTTTCTTCGAATGAAATACATTGTTCGAATATATTGTTCGAATAAATAATTACAAGTTAAAAAAAATGCAAAAACTAGTATTTTTTAAATCGACAAGACAAACATAAAAATAACGATTCATTAACATAGAACAAAAAAATATACTAAAATTGAGACTATATTCAAATTACAGACAAATTATATAATGAAATTAAATTTCTTTAAAAATTATCATTCATAACATAGTGTCTACATTAGAGATCTTTTTATCAAGACAAACGTCAAACTTAACGCGAATTTGTGGAAGGTGGCAACAGTTGCACAAATACAACAATATGGATTATTCATTATTGTTTTTTATATATGCAGTTTGACAACTGTAACAGCCAAAATAATAATCAGCTGTTTAACTAAGGTTACCTTATATATATTCGCACTGATTTTGACGTTTGTTTTGATAAAAAATTGCCTAATGTAGACACTAGGTAAAGAACATAATTAAGAATTTGCCTTTAAGAAGATTATTGTTGTTGTTTTTATTTTTAATAAAAACAGATGTGTGGAAAAATCCCTTTCACTTACTATTGATGGTGGCAATACATAGCATTAAAAACAAATCTAGTTTATCTGTTCTTTATAGATTTTTTTAAATAAAGTCAATGATCATCAATACTGCTAAAATCTATTTTTTCATTTTTGATATTATGATATTATTTGTTGATTGATTGATTGAGTTGATAGAGAATCATTAAAATAATTTTTAAAATAAATATAAATTAAAAATTGTCAAAAATAAAGTGTGCATAAACTTTTGTTTCACTTTTTGTTAAATATTAAAAATAATAATAATAATAATAATAATAATAATAATAATATGTACTTATAACTTATAAATCTCCCGTTTATTCTAACTTTAAGACGTTTGATTAAATCTTCAGAAAAGCTATCTTTTTTTCCAAATAATACTAAGACTTCAGTGTCTGTGAAAGGCTTTAACCTAAAATCTATTAGAACGTGGTTCACACATTTATATATCCTAACGAAATGTTCAATCATTTTCAACAGGGTTTTTCAACTAAACAAAACTTTTTGCATTTATAAAAGTTGCTAAAAGACATGATACTTTTGTAGTCGCTTGTTTCAGAAATTTCGCAAATATCTGTTGATAATAGGGTTAAAAAATCGACTTTTTTTAATGTTTTAAAATGTTCATTTTTCGAAAGTTGAATAGACAAAAAACCGGTTTTAAAAATAACTTCTTATTTCAAAAAACATGTACTAAGTAATAATATTTGACTGGAAATTTAGGAGTATTTTTAATAATTAACATGCTTAAAGTCTAACTTCTCATTATTATGTGATGAAAAATAATTTGAAACCAAAAACGATGTAAAACCGAAAAAGCTGATGCACATACACTTTTCGATTTCATTTCCCACTTGGTTCTATGAAAATAACAATATATTAGGATGTGGTGAAAAACACGTTTTATTCTCGTTTTCAAATCAAACAAAAATTCTATTTTAAAACGAGTTCCAAGTTTCAAAATAATTTTTTTAAACGATTGCAAACAGCATAGAATACAACTAGAAGTTTCTGTGAGAGACAAAAACCTAATTTAGTTGTCAAAAACCTAATTCATGCAACAACAAAATACATGTAGTCACATGTATTATAAAAACTTTATTTTCAAAGAAAAAAATGTGGCAGATAATGAAAAATAACATCTTAAAGATTTAGTTAAAGACAACAACTTAAGGTTAATCCGGATACAATTTCCTCTGTGGTGTTTCAAATATCGGCTTATAATAGTAAAATTTGGATACAAATCTTGAACGAAAGTGCACTTTGGTATTTCCAACATTAGCTGCGCCTGATTATATTCCATTGCCTAAAAAGTCATAAATATTGTAAACTTTGTTTAAAAGTTATATTTCTTTAAACTTTCTTAGAATCACCAATTAAGCTGGGCATGGCATCGAATGCGGCTCGCTATGTAACTGCAAATATCATTGCACAATTTACATTTAATTTATACTTCATTATAATTTATTTTCGAAACTTTATTGGTCTATACCGGAGTTCGAAATTCCAAAGAATTGTATCCGCTATTAAAGGCCCAAATACATACAATACTATTGCTTCAACTGCAACTGACAGTAGAAGTGAAATACACTCATTTATATGGAACGGAACCAAACCAATATGACAAACTTCTGCGTAAAGTACTTCAAGGATGAAAAATTTTCAACTTTGAAATACCGTACTTTGTTTTTTCAATTATTTAGTTCTATTGATTTTAATTTTTATATTTTGTCAATTTTACAATAAATTTTATAATAAAATAATACAACGATTGGGTTCATATGTTTTTAGCGTTGCGTTGCTGTCCTTTACAGTTGAAGCGAAAGTATTCTATAGTATAGTATAGTGTTTTATTATAAAACAAATAAAAAAAAAATAAAAAAATAAAAAAAAAAAATAAAAAAATAAATAAATACAACTTTTAAAATAAATTTGTTGCCATTTAACAAGAAACAAAAGAAAAATGAAATTGATCGTTTTCTGTCACACCTAAAGCGCCCCACAGACACGTACTGCATAAGCTCCTGCAATAAGAGTGTTTTAGTAAAATTGAGAGAGCTTGAGAATGTGTGAGTCACACAAACGTTGCAGTATGAAAAATCAAAATCGTTTTGATTTCAAAATCAACTAATACTGCAAACAGAGATTTTGAATTAATTTTTGTAGTTTTCTTTGCCTTTTATGAAAATTTCAGTTTGATTTTTAAAACTGAAAGAAAAATAATTAAAATATGTAAAATTGTTTGTTTTTATTCGAATTTTTCACAAAAATAAAAATTTGATTGATCAATGTGTAGTGAAATTGTCAATTGCACATGTATAAGCGGGTCATCGGGAGTATCTCTCTGCAGTATGTTTTGAGCATTCGATTTCACATCAAAACGAATCGGTTTCCATCATATACCTATACTTTTATAAATATACAGGTATGTGATGGAAAATGATTCGTTCTGAAATAAAATCGAAAACGATAGATTTAATATTCCATTTTTGTTTCAAAAAAATATTTATTTCAATTTAAAAATTGAAAATTGAACAAAATGGAAAATGAAATTGAATTCCATTTTACAATAAAACGAAATTGAAATCGAATAATATGTGTGTATCACAACTTAATGCGTTCGAATATATACCTGATAGCTTTAGGTTAAATTGAAATTAATTCTGTAAATTTAAATAAATAATTAAGTAATAATTATCTTGGATAAATACGCATATTAATAGAATTCGTTTTTTCTCTTGTAACACCTGTATCATTGTTACAAACAATTTAAATATTTTAGGGTTCTTTAATTTATTATTTTTAATAATAGCCTATTTCATTTTTTAAAGGAGTTGCATTTTAAGGAGGTCTACCTGCAAAATCGATTTCAAAGAAATTGGGATATGCTTTTTCCATATACATCTAAGCAATAAGAAATCAATATGCCTGAATGAAAAATAGGCAATATTGCTAGATAATCATTTAGGTGAAAAAAGAAAATACCGCTAGATAATCTTCTGGAAGATGTAATAAATATGTAGCAAAAATTTCAGTAAATCATTCTAAAAATAATACAATAAAGAACATTTTTCTTGCAAAGCATGCAAATAAATTTTAACATAATAAAGCACGTAAAACTAAAACGCTCGCATAAAATATAAATTTTTCTCTAAAAGACAAAGAAACTTCTTCAATATATATATATATATATATATATATATATATATATTTATATTTATAATTTTTCGACAACTGATTACATTAATGATTAATTAATTTTTTTCAGATGATTTCAATGGGATATCATCAATTTATCCAGAAGAATATACTATGCAAATGACAAAAAATAAAAATTTTGTATATTTTTCCTAATTTTCTTTAAACTGATAAAAATACAATATTAAAAAGATATTACTTTGATGATTTTTTTCCAAACAATAAAAAGATATTGCATAAATATCTTCTATGGAAGATATCTTCCAAATGTTTGTAGGCTTAATAGTTGTTTCCTAAAATAATTATATTTAATAAATTTTAATGAATTTTATAAGATTTATTGAATTTTTTTATAGAAATATAGTATTTTGATAGAAATATTAACTTATGCAAAAAATCAGTTAACCGTTTTTTCGAACTATTCGAAAACTATTCTACAAAAAGTCGAATAATCGATCTCCCTAGTTGACAAGAATGAAATATAAAGTGAAGTCAAGCATTTAAAGGTCCGGCTGCTATAACAATAATGTTATTATAAGTTTTATTTTAGTTTTCTACATAATATTTTTTAATTGTGTAATAACAGTAATCGTATTTTAGCGGAAACGATAAATTTCATTTTTTTTTTTTTTTTTTTTTTTTTTTTTTGTTTCTCATACAATTAGTCGAAACGAATTTTTCGTTCGACATCGTGGGACAGACAGATAATTCGATATATTTAATGGCAAGCAGAATACTTTTTAGGATACGAAAAAAATAATTCTCAATATCCCAGCAAATTTAATTAATCAAAATAAGTTTTGTTCTGCGGCTCCTCATTTAATAAGTTTATGAGTACACAGTTTAATTAGAGATTTGTTTATAGACAAGCGGATAGGCAGGCGGACGAACATCGCTAAATTGAATCAACTATTCAATAAAATTAATTGGTGAGAGTCCTATTACTTGGTAGATGAAACGAATAAAGGTTTTTCCAATTTAATTTATAACTTTAGCACGTAAACTAATTACAAAATTTTCGTTTCCAGTCACCCAACCATAATTAAAACCGATAAAGATGTAATTCAGCAAAATTGTAGGACATTTGATGATTAATAAATCTTGTAATAGAATTGAAACACGTACGATATATACAACAAACTGATTTTCGTGACTTGTCTCCCAAGTAATTGTTGATAACTTTTAACAGTGTGTATAAGCCAAGATGAAACAACATCAACAACAACAATAATTTTTAACTGGATTGTCATGATGGAAAAATATGGACTCGTGCCTGGTCGCATATTTTGGTCGTTATTTGCTCAGTGCTCCCTTCAAACGAATATCTTGTGTTTGGCACGATTTTTTGCACTTTGAGTTATCATTATGAATCCACTTCTCATCAATTATATAAATTCTATGCATGTCACCCAATTACTCGTTTTTGAATGAATCCAAGTGCATTTAAAATGTGGAAATTGCTGCTAAAATTACTCCCAATGATTCTGCAATCACTTTTTGCGTTTGACATATTTTAATGAACATAAACTAACACCAAAATACTCCCACAAAATACTTTCTATAAAAGTTTTCTTAAAAAAATAATAATGAAATAAAACATTCCACAAATGCTACGTTTTGATACGGAGCTCCCCATATTCAAAGCTTCTACAAAATAATACATGTAGAATAAGAAAGCCTAATGACAGAACTTTCACGTGACTTAGTTGTAAAAATGGACCATTTGGAAAAAATACTATTAAAACATCTAGTATAAAACGATTGAATTAATACATATATCCAATATAAATAATGACATTTGTTTTAAATAACATCTTAGTTATCCAATGGCAATATTTCAGAAGAAGAAAGTTGTTCATGAACTGGTTAGTTATAACAACCGGTAGTTAAGACTAAGATTTTCCGTGCGGAGTCTTTATTTGTTTACTGTCATCGGACGCGTAACCAGGTGGCGGATATGAGGGACTGAACGTGAGGAGCCACTATGAATATATCATTTGTATCACGTTCGGTCTTGGCAAAGGCTAAGTTATTGGAGTGGATGCAGTGTAATGGATATATTTTGTTTGATGCTCCTGCCAACGTGAATATATTATCTTACACTGCGTCCGGTTTCTGTGCCATACGTTTCTCGCGGACTAAATAAACAAGCACTATGCACTTTTAAGACCAAGGTCTGTTGTATTACAGCCTGGTCCGCGTACGCCATCACTGCGCTCGACCGTCCATTATTTTACGACCATACTCGTGGGAACAAAAGAGATAAGGAAATATTTATTGACGATAGTAGGTTAAGGTGTGGGGACCAAAAGGACGAGAAAAGGGAGGACGATAGGAAAAAGGTAAGGTAAAAAAGGTAAGAGGAATAGGGATGAGATAGTGGCGGACAAGGACGATATTCTAGAAAGGGGGGTGCATGTGGACTCGGACGATGAATAAAACCTCTTAAGACTGGATAATGACTTGCTCACGCAGCACGGACAACTACAGACCTATGTAATTGGAGCATTAATTCAACATGGTTTGAATTTTGGCTTGTTGTCCTTTATAAACGCAGATTTATTACCACTTTTATTAAAAAATTTATAAATAATACCGAATTTCCAACTACTTTGAATAAAATACATACATACTTTTGTATGTGTATCTTTTAAATATGAAGGTATTAATATCTCCTCTTTTTTTTTTTGCTTAATTCTAAAGGCTTTCGAAATACCTTTGAAGATTTCCGCCATACTCCGCCTGGATTCAATTATACAACAACATAATTTTAGCATTCCCATAAAATTTAATTTCGCTTCAAAAATGTTTGGGCTTATCAGCACACATCATAGCGAATGACAACAATTTTTTAAACATTTTGCCCCAATAATAGTTTCTTTCCTTTTAGCATATATTTGCAGTCATTCAGTGCATTTCTTATTGTTTCTTTAAAGACAAAAATAACATAATCTTCCTGGAGTGCTTCAACAAGAGCCCTAGTAGATATTTACGAAGTTTCCTTAACTTTTCTATGTTCTAGTCTGCTAAATATTTTATGCAGACGGCTACTACTAGATCTAAGCTCCAAAGTTTCGTCATTCTGGGAGCGATTTAATACGCTATTAAATATTTGCCTTAATAATGAATATGTAATATCTTTGACACTTTTTCAGATTTGGGGGTTATAATAAACCCAAGGTAGGTAGGTAGGTAGTGAAGGGTGAAGGGTTGCACAGTACTCAGAAGAGTGCTTGTGCATCCACTCGGAGACCTAGAGGCCCATTGTGAGTCCCTTCGTAGATAATATAGAGAGAAATTGTAGAAATTATAGAGAAGACCAGGAAAGGAAAATAATAGAGAAAAGCTGAGACCAAGAAAAGTATAGCAAATAATAGAAAAAACCCGGAAAGAAAAAGTATTACCGCCCTATATCGTTCGCTCTAAGCCAACGACCCCCTCTTAGCCAGCCTATTCCCATGACGAATCCATTCAATCTATCGAGATCTATCCTCGATATACTGTCCAATTCGTCAACGATTCTACTGCCTAACCATTTCTGCCTACTTAGTTGTAGACATGGACTGTGACATATAATATGTTCCACCGTCTCATTATCTTCGCACATCCTGCAAAGACCGGAGGAACCTCTATCCCAATTCCCTATCATTCCCCCTATGAGACAATGACCTGTCAGAATACCTATCATAGTCTTCAGGTTTTCCCTCTTCATGCCCAAAAGTAGATTTGCATCTGCCTTATCAAGTTTAGGCCATAGGACCCTTGACAATCTGCAGTCCGTTCTACGATTCCATGCATAATTGGTTCTATCCCGAATCCACTCCCTAATTAACCTGAAGTAAAAGCCCAGAGGTGGTCTCACACACCTTTCACTTGCAGCCCTATCCAAAGCTGAGCCGTTCCTAGCTAATTCACCAGCTACCTCATTGCCAGTTATCTCGCAATGACCCGGTACCCAGCAGAGTCTGATAGGATAATTTCCCATCAATCTCCTAAGAGCCTTCTTACAGTCGCTAACTAGCCTAGACTTGACAAAATGTCCTTTCAAGGCCTTCAGCGCCGCTTGGCTATCTACATACAGAGTTACCTCCGTATTCTCTTCAATGTTCCCTGCTATAAATTCCGTGGCCCTAAGAATACCTAGAATTTCCGCCCGGAGCACACTACAACTATCCGAGAGTTTATACGTTTTCCTGATGTTCTCCTCAACCAGATACACACCTGCACCAGTGCCTGTATCCATTATGGATCCATCAGTGAAAACCGATACTCCACTGAATAGTTTCTCCCTGCCTGACCATTGGTTCCCACTCAGGATAATCAGTATAGGATTTTCCCCGAAATCAACCTCCGTGCACATATAGTCCGTGGATCCAGAAGGAACCAGGGCATGTCCATCGAGATTGACTCATTTAGAAGTTTGGAATGTCCTATTCTGGTTGATCCTGTAAGTCCTAGTTCACTAAGTCTAAGCAGGCTCCTTGCAGTCATTCCCATCACGAACTCCTCAATGGGTAGGGGATGCAGAATGACGTCAAGTGCCTCCTGAGGTGTACTTCTTACGGCACCTGTGATGCCAATCGAATCCTACGACTTCCTATTCTCATTGACTCCCACCAGACCAGACATCTATACGTCAGAATTTGTCTCACCATCAAGGTGTAAATCCAACTTACTACCATGGGTTTGAGTACCCAATTCTTAATTATGGAGTTCCTGCATATGTAGTAGGCGTTGAGACCTCTTTTAAGCCTTTCCTGAGTGTTCCTCTTCCAAGATAGTTTACTATCAAGAAACACTCCAAGATATTTTGCTTCCTTTGCCAGTCTTAGTTCAGTTCCCCCTAGTACCGGTGGCCTAAACTACCCAATCCTGTACCTTCTGGTGAAGAGAACCAGCTCTGTCTTCCCCGGGTTGACCCCTAAACCCTTACTAGTGGCCCATGAGGACAGTTCGTTAAGTTCATACTTCATGACGTCGCTGATCGTGGAAAGAAATTTACCTGAGATCAGTATAACAACGTCACCAGCATAAGCAACGATTTTTCGCCCTTTTGCGTCAAAATGTCTTAAAATGACATTGACGGCTAAGAGCCATAGCAAGGGCGAGAGAACTTCTTGCAGAATCCCTCTAGTCAATATCCTCCTTGTGCATGCATCTCAAAAGTTCGAATTAATTATTCGGCTATTCAGCATCAAAATAATCCATTCGATTAGGAAGTTTTGAACGCATAGTGATTCTAGTGATTCTCTAATAGCCTCAATTTAATGTTATTAAAAGCTCCTTCTATAATAAACCCAAAAAAAATTTATCTTTTACATTTCTTTCACTTAACATTCTTGATATACAATTTGTGAATCATTGGTAATTAATATATTTTGTAGACCAGAACGAATTAATTTATATTAAAAAATGTAACAAAAAAAATGTAATGTTATTAAACATTTACGAATTTTGTAAAATAAAATTTAAATAATAATTTTTTGTTCATTGTAAAAACAATACCTTATACTGTATATATCTCTTTCTCAAAAAACAAAAATAAAAATAAAGAAATAAATAAATACATAATAATAATAATTCTTTACATTGAGATACATAAAGTAACAGACATTTAACATCAAATTACATAGGAGAATTTATCCAACCAATTTTAGCCTTAATATTGCAGAACCAAGCATTTGAGTTACAGAAAAAATTTTTGACTATGATTTTTACTCTTGTCTTTAAATAAAAAGAAACAATAGTATGTTACAAATATACTTACGGTTGCCTCTGTGGGGTAATCTGTGTAACTTGAGGTCTTCCAATAGTTGTTGCAGTTTGAGCAGCCGAAGTTATAGGACCACTTGAAATAGTAGCAGGACCAGTGACTGCGGCTGTAGAAGGTGCATTACGAGCCTTTACTACTGCTTGACATAAAGAGGGACCTAGAAAACCAAAATCATTTCTAAAAAACACAAAAAGGATAAGTCAATACCAGTTTCTTTTATTTTTTTGCATAACTTACTTATATTCATCAGAAAAGTCTGGTGGATTACGTATTTGTTTTAAAATTGGTGGGCAGACTTTTTGTAACATTGCACGAATGTGTCCGGCAGCTGTCTTATCGGTGTTACTCTGTGACGAACCCAATAAATGTCCTTCAATTCGTTCCGATATAAACTTAAGACGTGGTATAATAAAAACTTTTATAACTTCAGCACCCAATTCAGAGAGACCTGCTATGGATCCGTACAGTGAAGACAAGTGGGTTTTATCATTTTGTAGAGCTTTGCTAAATATGCGTGTAACACGAGTTTGTAAATTGTTCGTGGATGTATTAAAGGTTTTACAAATTTGTGACATAAGACGTGATGCAAAATCACGCAAAGCCCAATGATTATCCAATTCTGGACGCATACATAATTGTTTTGAGACAATACAAGTGGTGACGGATGGTATAAGTTCATGAAGCTAAAATAAAATGTTTAAAAAAGTTCATTTTTTAAAGAATTTATTTAAAAAAGTTATATATATTATTATTTAATGAAATATTTACTATATTTTTAATCTTCTTCAATTATGTTTTACTTAGCTAATTAAAACAAATGTGTACTTTAAAGAAACATTTATTTTCATAACTAAAAGACCTTTAATTTTATGCTTACTTACGTATTTTTCCAGATATAAAGAGGGATTATCTAACAAAGCCTTCACCATTCGCATCAAATAAATAAGCAAAGCCAAATTATTCTGTACAACATTGACTTTCACACCTTCGGCAATAAAGGTACACATACGTGGTAACATTTCATGAAGACCTGGATCTGAAGCTAATGACTGCAAAGCTTCTGCGCGTCGAGGTTCATCAGAGCCCACACAAGCTTCTGTTATTTCCTTATAGTATAGCTGTTGTTCCACTGACAATTCATGTGTGGCCAATTGTTTCACATGCACCGTTTCAACATTTTTCAATTTGTGTATTTTACCAGTTGCCGGTTTTCCAGCGGTATCTTTTGTTACGCCCTGTTCTAATTTAACAACCGGATTAACAGAATCCAATGCCTGCAAATCTTTGGAAAGAGGTGGAGGATTTTCTGGTATCGTGGGTTGTATGCCATCTACTGCCAACCAATGCGTTCTTAGTGTAATATCCAATGGTACTTTGGGTACATTGCTTTGAACGATTTCACTTAGATCCATTTCCTTTTCTTCAATAAAATGCAATTCTCGGCCACCACCAGAAGCAAAACGGAAGGGTATAAAATCGTTGGCTGTAAAACCATATTGGGGCTCAATGTTTCGCACTTTAAGAGCATGATCTATATCACTAAGTATTAATTTATCTCTTTTGGAATGGTGCATAAATTTTGCTGCATCTTGTACTATTCTCTTGATTTTATACGAAACATCTTCCGCCAATTCTTTAGCAGCATCGTCTGGCAAAGAACCCACGCCTATACTTTCAGCTATGACTTTCATGGATTCGGCAGATAATGTGGTACCATACAACATGTCACCCGCAGTCGTATTAGATGTGGAACTCATGGTTTTTCTTACTTTTTTGTCCAAAAAAATATGTTATTGTTTTTCCTCTAATTATTAACTTTTCCCGTACTAAAAAAATTGACATTTGTTAATTTTCAACGTAGTATGTTCAGTGTAAGACAAAAAACATCCATAGCTTTGGTAGCGATTTTTAAGCAAAATGAGAATTAAAAAAAGTATGGTATGGTCTTGATAAAAAAATCTCTAATGTAGACACTATGTTATGTATGTTGAACACCAGCCTCGCTGAATAAAACTATGTACAATTTTTGCTTTTATTGTATATGGTCATGTTATATATTATTAGAAAGACCTATTAACAGCCCGTCTAGACGTAACATAATATGTAAGATTTTTGTATCAGAGAGTGTCAAATTCATTCTCTGAGAGAATTATTTCACGTGTAGATTCAAATATTAGTATTATAAGATGTATTATGAGACTGTTGTGATGAGATTTCTCTACACAACCCTGCAAGCATTTAGTGAATTCTTTTTCGAAATAGCTCACTAATTCGCCACTCTTAGAAGTGCAATAGAAGATTTCTCTCAATTTTCCAACAACAAAATATATTAGTATACGAATTGAATCTTCTAGACGTAACTTCTTTAATCACTATTAGAAGTTGTTTGGATAACAGTTACAGTTATCAAAAAACGAAAACACTATTTTTCAACACCTTTTCTAGCATTTGGAAGATTGTTGTTTACCAATCCACATAATCTGTCGAATTCGGCACTCTAAGATGATTAATAGTAGAATGTGCAAAACTTTACAAAAACAACACACATTAGGTTCGAAATTTTATCATAAAATCATGATTTTGACGATTGTTTACATTTCATAATGGGAAAACAATATAATTTTGCTTAGTAAAAATATAAGTTTTGAAGTGATTAGAATGAAAAAATATTGACATTAACTAAAATTATTTATGTAAACTGATAGTGAAACAAAAAATTCATAAGTTTTACTTATAAAAGGAAAATTAAAAAAATAAGGTAAGCGTTTATCAAAATTAAAAAGAAATTATTAATATTTCAACTAGTTCTGGGCAAGCGAATAAATTTATCAAAACAGTTTCTATAAAATTAAAATATGTTATTAACAATTTGAGGGCCAGAACATGACAGAAAATTCTGTTTTATATAAAATTCTTGATAACTTAAACAACATTTTTTAAAAGTACGAGAGTTTGACGTATGTATGATATGGCCGCAGCAAAAGTCGCTAATTTTCAGAATAATTTTCTATAGAACAAAAAATTACGAATATATTAAAAATTCAATTTTACAAGTGTGGAAGATTAAAATATGTATATAAAGCAATCAAAATTTTGAGAAAGCATTGCATTAGAGTATTCGAGATATATTTTAGCAGAGCTGAATTTTTACACTTTAAATTTGAATTTTCAAAATTTTAAATTAAATTTTTTTAAAAGTTTGAAAAGAATTCAAAGATTGTTCCTGTTATTAAATATTTTAAAGAAATTGTTTTGTTGTTGTAATGCTTGAAATGTGTAGAGTAGATTGTGGTAATTTTTGGGTAAGTATTTATTTCTAAGTTTCAAAAATCTTAAATATTGACAAAAATTATTGAAAAAACTTTCAGGGCCAAGATAAAATTTAAATAATGATTTAAAATGGTACATCATCATTAAAATTGGTAATAAAGTATGGAAATGATTAAAAGATCATATAGTTTTTTAATAAAGGGAATCCCCCTTTATAAAAATTGAAATATTTGAAAGAGAAAATAGAGAAGATTTATGATAAATATTTTTTCAAATATTTCCAAAATTCTAAGTAGTGAGCTATTTGTTCAGGGAGAAAGCATGATTTTAAGAAAGTATATGGTGTTCGCCTTGTAAAAAGTGTAATAGATTTATTCTTTAATTATTTTAATTATTTTTCTGTAGAAAAACTGGCGATTTTAGAAAAAAATTAACTAAAAAAAATTTTATTTATTTTAATTACATAGAAAATTCAATACAAAATTAAAATAAATAATAATGTAGTCTTGTAATATTTAGAAATTGTATATTATATTACTAAACATTTTGGAAATATTGACTAACACATTTTATAATACGAACATTATAACCTTTCTAAAAATCATACATTGTCGCCGAACATACTAATAATTGCAGAAAATGTTGCAAATATTCTAATAGATATTAAATGTTCGTTCAATTCAAAATCTTTTTGTGCAATTAATTTCATTGTTTTCTATAATAAATACAAGGAAGTTATTTTTGTTATTTAAAAAATAAATTATAATATTAATAATTATTCCTATTTTAATGTATAAGCCTACTTTATTAAATTTGAAAGAAACAAATATTCTTTTCTAATTTTATACTTAAAATATTTCTTAGTATTCTTTTTTAATTTATTTTTTTTTTTTTTAATGTTAATTTGAATTGAAAATATTGTTATGTAATTAATTTTATTGTTTTCCATAATAAATATCAGAAAGAATTAATTTTATGATTTAAAAAATTTTAATATTTTTACTTTTGATAATTTTGTTCATTCCTAAGTATTACAGGCATTATTATTTTAAAAATTTTATGCAAAATGGTTTTAAAATTCTGCAAATATTTTCTATCGAAAGTGTAACTACGTCGGCACACCGGGAAGTTGATATGTTTCGCTTTTACTATTGAATTCTCATATAGTTAGAAATAACATCTTTTGAGTAACGCTTTAGTGGGGATTGGAAAAAATTCGAATTAGGATTTTTTATTAGACACTTTTTACTGCGGAATAGTAGATCTTAATACGTGACGTACAAAATTTACTAAAGCGTTACGAATTCTGATCTACTTAGTAACACCGTTCGTTGAGAAATGTGCCACTAAGAGATAGTTCCTTTTGAGTAACGCTTTAGTGGGGATTTGAAGATTCGAATTAGTGACATTCAATACTGACTAAAGCGTTACTCAAAAGGAACTATCGCTTAGTGGCACAGTTCTTCGCGAACGGTGTTACTAAGTAGATCAGAATTCGATAGTAAAAGCGACGCATATCAACTTCCTGGCGTGTCGATATAGTTACGATTTCGATAGATAATGTTTGCAGGGAACCATCTTATAAATGAACTGTCAAAAAATACACATATACGAAATTTTATTTGTGTGTATGTGCATGTGTATTTTGTAAATTACTAAAAAAACAATGTTTTTTGTAAAATTGTTTCCTTTTAGGGTTTGTTTTACATGTTAAAAAACATTTCTATAAAAATTGTGCTAAAAAAGTGCGAATTGCTTAAATAAAAATACATGTTTACTCTATGACTGATTGAAAATAATGATATCTTATAGGATTTATTAGAATACGTGTACCCCTTATTTAAGATTTAACATAATATAAACAAAATGGTTACTCTCCTCTGCCGGCGTTATCTCACATATTATATCAGCGTTAATCTCAGTTGTAGACCTGGGGTAACGTACTTATATTATGTTCACACACATTAGTTTTTTACTTGTTTTTTTGAAGAACACAATAAGTTTAAACATCACTGTTCACATACCATTATTGTGTTTTTCCTTTTGGCCTGGTTTTCTTTTGCCAAAATATTTTCACAAATTTTTTTATTAAATAAAAATTTCAAACACTAACACTTTCTAATTCAAAAAATAAAATTTTTAGCAAATCAAATTTTTAGCAAATCAAATTTTTGAACAAATATAAATTTCATTCATAATTTATAATTTTTTGTTTTTAAACTGTTTGACAATTTCTACAAATTCTTTTTTCAACAACATAGTACATAGAAAATGTACTAAAAATTTCTTCCCTGTATGGAAATTTAGTGTTTTTTGTGTGTTAATTAAACAGCTCGAATCGAGATGTTTTTTTGGCTTTGAAATATATGAAAAATCAAATCAATTTGTATTAATAAAAATTTATTAAAAAAATATTCAGAGAAATGTAACAAAACTTTAGGGACCCATAACTCGTAAACTAAGAGCGAGCGGGTAAAATTTTTTGCATTACTTTATACTTATACTGTTCATGTATACGTGTTAAAAAAAACTATTGGTTTTATCATTAAACACACAAATTTTAATTGTTTTTTCGTATATTTTAATGACTAAAAAAATGTGAAATATTTAATTATTTAACACACAAAAGCATGATAGTTTCCATACAGGGAAGAAAGTTGCAGTATTTTTAGTACATTTGAATTTGTTTAAATACCCAAAATTATAAAATTTTAAGTAAAATTAAAGTTTCTCTATGTCCACGTGCATAATTTGCATTTCATTTTAAGTTTTGTGAAAAAATTTGGCAACTGAAAAGCCCTCAAAAAGTGGTATGTAAACCATGGAACAATGAGTAAGGTAACTACAGCTTTACAACAAATACAACACCAAAAAAACTATGTATTTTGTTTTTGCATTGAAATCTCTTGTCAACTTTAATTGTTATTTCAAATATTTGTTTCCAAAAGACAAAAGTACATTTGATTTTTCTTCACGTAATAAAAAAAAATAGTAAGACACAAAAGTAAACAAAAAAAATGTAAATAAAGATTGTAAACACCAATTTTATGGTACACTTTTTAGAACACAAGCCGCGATATTGCTGCAAAAAAGAAAAAATTCTCACCTGTTTAAATGTCGCTACCTGATTAATCTAACTTGAATATTATATATGAAAACAGAAACTGTAAAAATTACTACAGACTTTAGAACACAAGCCGCCATATTGCTGCCAAAAAGAAAAAAATTCTCAACTGTTCAAATGCCGCTACCTGATTAATCTACTTTGATATTAAATAGAATTCAGTATTTTTTTATTTTAAATTCTTTGTCAATTTTATCATAGCGTCTACATTAGACAATTTTTTATCAAGACAAACGTCAAACTTAGCGCGAATTTGTGGAAGACGGCAGCAGTTGCACAAAAACAACAATAAAGCGAAATCATTAATGTTTTTTATATATGAAGTTTGACAGCTGTAACAACCAAAACAAAAATTCAGCTACTTTACTATAGTTTACTTTATGAGGATAAAAAATTGTCTAAAGTAGACTAAATTTATAAAATTGCATTCTTGTGTTAACATTAAAATTGTTTAGATGTGTTTTTTTTTTCTGTGATCCTGCGTAATATTATATTACCGTTACTTTCTCTGGATAAACAAAAAATAATAATAATACAGAAATTTTGTGGAAATTTCCAAATACTTTTTGCGCGTTACTAAGAAACATTTTTCGAGAAGAGTCTTGAATATCTCGGAAATTTTTTGACAGGATCTTGATCTGATTATATTCATTTTGTGTTTTATTAACTCATCTATATTTTATCTCTATCTAATTGCTTGCCCTCATTGAGACTTTCTGCTAGATAAGAAAACTAGAATGGTGGACGTCAGAGCGATCAGTCACCGGCACCAAGTCGGAAGAATATGCTAGAGAGACTTAAAGTAATTAAAGAGGCTGCTATTATTGATCCGGGAAGACAAGTGAAAAGTCCACTCAGACTAATTCAGTTACACCAATTACTTTGGGCTAATTAAAAATTCCAGTAATGCATTTTATTTTTTTTCTCGCAATGCTATAAGTGTTATCGCTTTAATCATTTTGCTCTTCATTGTAAGAAAAATTTTAATCATCCAACACACCCGGGAAAATCCTTGCGGCTTTTGCAATTAGGAAGATGACGACCATAGAAAACCTATCAATCAAGAAAGCCAGACCCCTTTTTCTAGTGCCTTCACAAATCGTTTTTCATTTCATGACAATTTCGAGAATGATTTTCTTCCTATAAAATCATCGCAACCAAAAACATCCATATTAATGGACATCAAGAGGCCGTTAAGGATCTCTATAATATTCTTCCATTCTCTAAGGTAGTGAAGAACAACTCGAATAAATAAGAGAAGAAAGAAAGTCAAAGTCAAAGAAAAGACTCTTCAAGTCCATAAAGAGGTCCTGAGAGATCATACTATTAAAATGGCCTATGATTGACCAATCTACAACAATCCTTTGGCAGCTAAGAGCATCAATTCCCCTAGCGGAACGATAATAACAGTACTTTCTCAAGTATCCAAGGGGACAACAGACATTTTGATGATCCTTACTAAAGAATCGGTGAATATGGAAATTTTGAGAACATTTTTAAATAATATACGAGATAATGTAAACAAAAGTATGATTTTTTTTTTGATGCAGACCGCATTAATATATCATTATTGAACAACAATTTCTATTAAATTAAAATTATTTGTGGACAAGATGAAGTTCCTTCAATATAATATTCAGAGCTTAAAAAAAATCGGGTATTAAAGAACTTTTGAAAATATTTCTAATCAGTAACGGTATTGATATAGCTTATGGAAACCTGGCTAGTAGATAACTCATCCACGAGTCTTAAGGAATATAACTTTGCTTTTAAGAATAGGGCGGATGGTTTTGGTGGCATAGGTATTTATATCTACAAAAGGATACGATTTACTATTCATAATTTCAATTCGAATATTGATAGACTTATTATTTCCACCTTAAATTTGGGTAGAAATTTCAATTTTATTTGCTACTAAAGCCCTTCGATATGTCAATTGATGAATTTGCGTCTGAAATGAATAAAATATTCAACTTGGCCAAAGATTTTTCTAATAGATCCTTAATATGTGGGGATTTCAATGCAAAGGCACCCACCTGTTCATCGGGCAACACGAATAGAAAAGGGGTTATGGAGGATTTCGGCTTTACGTGCTTGAATAATGGTAGCCCTACTTTTTATACGTCAGATGGTGTGAGGTCTGCATTAGATGTAGCTTTTATCAGAAATAACCAGGTCAACATCAAATGGACAGCAATTGATTCAAAAATCTTGCAAGAATCACGGGCAAATCACCATCGAATTTGGAGGAGTTCAACATCCAAAGGTCCCCCACAATGTTTTCTTATCGTAAAATTTTTGTAATAAATTAAATGCGAATATTGGCGAGAATTTAGATGAATTCCTTAGTAAATTGGACTCAATCAGAAAGGAGCGTGTGTGACCTAATAATAGACATATACCTAAACCTACATTTCACGAAGACACATCGAGACTTTTTCGTCTGCGCAACGCGGCCATGAAAAAATATTACCTTGTTCACAAGATCGAGAATTGTGAAAAATACTTGTCAGTGGAAGCTGAACTGAAGAAAAACATCTTCAATCTTAAAAAAAATCATTTTTTGAGCTTTTTATCAGATAGTACCTATCCATCTGATATAAGAAAATTCTGGAGCAGAGTTTCTCATTTAAGGAAATTCGGTTGTAAAAAGCGAATCGGCAACTCTTGGTACGAAGCAAGAAATCACAAATTTCTGGAACTAATCGGCCATTTTGATACGAACTCAGGCGGAACCGCTCCGATCATCAATTATGTATCACATTTTCCACCCTTATTGATATTCGAAATATAGATAGATAGATAGAGAAGGTTGATATGATACATTCAATTATATCATATCTCCACCCAGAGACCAATATAGGTCCTCTGTGAGTCCCTTCAATTTCACTAGATAGAATAGAAGAAGAAAAGAAAGGATCAAGAAAATACTGAGGGTAAAAGCCTGAATTGATTGCCCAACCATTTTATCCTACGATGCTGTAATCGTGGACAGTAACACACAATATGCTCAATAGGCTCGGTCTCGTCGACGTCCTCACACATTCTACAAAAATCAGAATTGCCAGCGTCCCATTTAGACCTCATCTTCTCTATCAAGCAGTGTCCCGTTATGACTCCTATCATGATTCTCAAACTTTTCCTACCCAAACTCAGAAGAGTACTCGTGTCTGTCCTGTCGAGTGCTGGCCATATCGGCCTCGATACCTTACAGTCCACTCTACTCTCCCAAGCCGAATTGCTTCTAGCCGTTGGTCTCCCTTTCCGAAACATCTTTCACTGCGCCTTGCCAATTCATCGGCTAATTCATTGCCAGATATACTGCAGTGGTCAGGTAGCCAGCAGAGTCTCACCACGTAATATTCGAACAGCTTTCTTAGCGTCTTCTTGCAATTGGCAACTAGCCTGGATTTTACCAGATGTGTATCCAAGGCCTTCCAAGTCGCCTGACTGTCCACATAGGGAGTAACCTCAGAACACCTCTCAACGTTCACTCTGATAAATTCCGCGGCCTTTAAGATGCCAAGAATCTTAGCCTGAAAAACGCTACATTCATCAGGAAGTCTAAATGAGCCTTTTATATCCGTGCCCATAATGCAGATTACCGTATCAGTGCCAATGTCCATCTTTGATCCGTCTGTAAATACTGCACAACCTTCGTACAGTCTCTCAGTGTTGGACCATACCTCCCTATCAGGCATCACCACAACAGGATTTACACTAAAGTCCAATTCAGTGGCCATGTAATCTGATGGCCCCGTGGAGCTTAGATTAACCTCACCGTAACTGACTTCGTACACGACCCGGGAGTGACATGTTCTTGATGAACCTAATAATTCCAATTCCTTTAGTCTCAACAGACTCCTTGCCGCCATACCCCTCACAAACTCCTCGATGAGTAAGAGATGAAATATGACGTCCAGAGCCGCCTGTGATGTACTTCTCACTGCACTTGTAATGTCGATGGAAGCACACCTCTGTGCCTTCCACAAAAAGTTCCTATTACTCTTCCGCTCCAATGCCTGCCACCAAACGGAAGAACCATATGTAAGAATTGGTGTTATTACCGAGGGGTAGATCCAATTCACAACCTTCGATTTGAGTCACCTGTTCTTACCTATAGAGTTCCTACAGGTGTAGTAGGCATTAAGGCTACGTTTGAGTCTCTCTTGAACATTCCTCTTCCAAGTCAACTTACTATCAAGAAATACTCCAAGATATTTCGCTGAGTTGGATAGTCTCAGTTCCGTTCCACCCAGTACCGGTGGGAAGAAATTTCCCCGTCACCAGTATGACCACATCATCAGCACATGCCACGATCTTTCGTCTCATACTGTCAAATTGACGCAGAAACACTTCGACAGCCAATAGCCACAACAGGGGTGAGAGCACTTCCCATTGCGATGTTCCCCTAGTCACCAGTTTTCTTAAACATACTTCACCCAAGCTCGAGTTGATGATCCTACTGCTCAGCATAAGAATTATCCATTCGATCAAGAAGTCATGTATATTAAGATCCACCAGCGTCAATCTTAATATTATTGAACGCTCCCTATACCGAAGCTTACCACTTCATGAAGCGCACTCTCAACAGATTTACCCTTCAGGTAAGCATGTTGAGATATCAGTCTTTCTAATGTTTTCAAAAGAAAAGACAATAGGCCGATAGGTCTATAATTCTTGGGTTTCGGCTGTCATGTCTTACCACCCTTAGGTATAAAGATGATCCTTACCTCTCTCCACCCTCTTGGTATGTGTCTATGTATCAGACACCCAGTAAAAATAATAGTAGTAGTAGACGAACCGCTGCCGGTGCGTTTTGAAGCATAGCGGGAAAGATACCATCCGGGCCAGGTGATTTATAAGGCTCGAATGTATTAAGTGCCCATGTTACTTTCTCAACCGTGATCAGTCTCTCGCTACCGAATCAACCACCCCGACGGCGGACTCTGTAAAGTAATGCTCTTCTCTCCCTGATCCTTCCATCAATGGGTCCATACAACCTGAAAAATGAGTTTTCATAAGCACATTAAGTGACTCAGAGCTAGACTCCATCCATGACCCATCTGGTCTTTGGATACTGCCTGAAACACTAGAATCCTTCGACAGTATCTTTCTGAATCTAGATAGTTCATTGAAAGAGTCAATGGTCTCGCTGAATCTAATCTTTTAGCTCATCTAATGTCCTTTTTGTACTTATTAAAACTCACCCTGAAGGTACTCCCATCTTCAGTTTTACCAGTTCTGTGGTCCCTGTTATACAGCCTGCCGACTGTGGTCCGTTGAACACTCAACTCTTTTGACCACCAGACCAGCTGTTTTCTCTTACACGGATAGCTTACTGGACAGGAGAGCTCATAGCTTCTGATAATAGACTACGTAATTCCCTCCACCATCACGTCCCTTGGAGTGTCGGGTAGTCTCGACCCTAAATCACGGCCGAAAGCGTTCAAATTCGTCCATCCCTATAAGGTTTCCTTTCAAAACCCATAAAGTTTAGACTGAAGGTTATTCTGTTATGGTCAGAAAAAAAACATAGCTACCCTCCAGTCCTCTATCAGATCCACAGAGTTGGTCAACGTGATATCAATTACCGAACTCCTATCTTTCGTTCTGAACGTAGGAGTATTCCCCCTATTACAGACTAAAAGACTTTTCGCTGTAATGAAATCAAAAATTGACTCACCTCTCTTAGATATCATTGCTACCCCATTGACTGCGGTGTGCATTTGCATCACAACCGAGCAAAAAACGTACGCTATTCCGCCTTACGTACTCGGCTACAGCCCACACTTTGTCATCTGGTGGCTCCGTCGAATCACATGGCATATACACCGAGGCCAAAACCAGCTTATCACCTCCTTTCGCCTTACCTTGAACGACCGTTAGGTCACCGTAACTGAAAGAATGAAGAAGAATCAACTGAAGTTCATTCCTTACAAGGATACATGTCCTTACCTTATCCTCAGTGGACGGTACGAACAATTTATATCCTTTATCCCTAAGCTCACAGACCTGATTCTTGTTTAACCAAGGCTCCTGGATTACGGACATGTTCCCCATGTTCCGTCCCTCCAATATTCAGCATGACTTCCACCATCTTAATGGGTGGTGGAATCCACACCGTGACTATTGGTCGCAACGGCAATTCCGACGTTGGTATAACCTTCAGTTGCGCATCTGGGCAGAGGCTGCTACACCTGCCATTCGTGGACTTCAGGAACTCAAAGGTTCCTTTATTACCGCAACCAACAGTTTTGACACACTTTGTCCAGTCTGCACCCATGAAGGCTATCTCACCCGGCCTGTGCCTTGCTTGAAAGATTTCGTCCATAAGCCGATCTTCAATCAGTCGCCACATTTCCGTACTGATTCTCCCAACTGAATCAGCACGGTCAATGACTGCTGCATGAAGAATATCCGACTTGGACGAATCTTTTGCCTTTTTGTACGTTGAAGCCTTTAAGAGAGTCATGTGGTGCATGACCAGCTTTCTCGGTCGTAGAGGGTAGTTCATATCCAAGCTGAGCTTATTTAATAGATCTCGTTTAAGAATCCTTAAAGATGCCCGCAAGAGTCTGCGTTACCGTCTCTACTCCTTTCATATATCGAGGTACCTCACTACCAGACCTAGCTGGCTTGTCCGTTCCCTTGCGGGAACACACGAGGTCGCAGAATGGCTTGTGAGCACCTCCTTACTTGCAAGCAGCGACTTGTAATTCCAAAGTACTGGTAGACACGGATTCTTTGCCCTTCCGAGCAATTACCGGACCTTCGTCTACCTCCACTTTAAAACCTTCGGGATAAGACTTTCCCAAGATACCTGTATATGATCTTCCGATGTTTCCTGCGAACATGCCTATCTCGTCCGTCAGCGATGGGTCCTTCTTAGCCAACTTATTAAGTGCGGCTAAGGAGGCTCTAACGCCGTTTTTGCTTTTTCATGATTCTATCGGCTGTCAGTCGCATCTTATTCATCCAATGGATGACCTACCGCTTCCAGCCGAACTAACGTTTAGGCCAAAGGCCTGGACATGTCTAATGCCCCTGTCAAACTATCCTGCCCCTTTCCGAATGTCGCCGCAGTAGTTGAAGTTCCATGCCCTTTATTCTGATCAAGAGCAAAGATGACTGTTAGTCAGGTCCTCCAACCTCTCCGTCGCACTAGTTCCGACAAGATCCTTTGACAGCAGATTGTCCTCTTCCGTCAGTTGGGTTTGTCCGTGCTGCATGAGTAGGTCGTTGTTCAGTCTCAACAAGTCCGATTCGTTGTCCGAATCCTCATTCAAACCCCTTTTCAGAACGTCGTCCTTGTCTTTCCCTAGCTCGTCTCTATCCCTTTCACCTGAGTCAGCGTACAGAGCCTTTGTAAGGCTCATAAATTATCTTTCAAGTCAAGCGTTATCCATTTTAACAATTGTAATTTTAACAATTGTAAATTCTATAAGTATTCCTCAAGTAGAGTCCATCAAATATCTTGGTAGAAAAATCTCGAGTAATAATTCCGCAATGAATGATGTGAATCAGATAGTTAAAGAGGTGAGCAAAATTTCAGACCAATGGGGCATTTGGATTGCAACAAGCCATTTTGTGTTACGGAATTCTTTGGAGACATGCCTCTTTCTAAAAAGTTTGCAAATAAGGAATTTACTAATCACTTCTTTTTGGAGGAAATAAATCTTTTGAAGTCGAATGGAGTCGAATTGGTCATATGGAATCGTTTTACATCAATAAGGTTCTGTCATCGACTTTTGCGGAAATATTGGCAATTGAGAGGACGATAGACTTTGCAATTCGATAGGGTTTCTCAAAGATTGCGACACTGACCGATTCGAAGGTGGGGATTTTGTCTTTGAGTAACGAATCGCGTTCCAATTATCTTATTGGAAGAATTTTGGTTAAAATTCGTAATTTGCTTCTCGATAAAGTGCAAATCCATATATACCGGTTTATTCGAGTATCTTAGGCAATGAAATATCGGACACGGCCGCGCGGGAAGCTCACATCGTCGGTAGTCGGGTAAACGTGAGTTGGCCTCTTCAAGATGCGTTGAAAATAGTTCAATAGACACTTTGGCCTGAAAGGTACGATAACATCATGAAGAGTACGATAACATCAGACGTGAAAAAGTCTACATGGTTCTCTAGAATTTATATCGATCCCGACAAGACAAATCCCGGTGACAAGAGTCTGGCGAACAGAATTCTAGCTGGTCATGCTTTTTATGGTTGCACTCTGACAAAAATTAATATTTTACAAACTGATCTATGCATTTCTTGCAATCAGGTCAAGGATGTCTCCCATATTAATTTTGAGTGTACTAAACATTAGGTGGTAACAAACAGTTATCCGACTATCCGTAAGTACTCTGGTCTTAAGGAATTCATCTTGGTTGAGGACCTGAACAGCGTCTTCGTGCTAACGGCCTTTTTGAAAAAGTCCGGTCTCAGTCTCTTACGCTCATACGGCACATTGATCAATTCTTCAGCGTGATATATGAGGATTGATTCAACCATAATACAAGTTGGCTTTTTGTTTATACTAGGCCAAATAATTCTTCCTCAGTGCTAATCTCCCTTTAGTTGGCTGGCGGAAGTAACTTAAAATTGCAAACAAACAAAGCGCTTTAGCTCTGACAATTTCTTGATGTTTCTTGGTAAAAGACGTCATTTTGATTATTGTTGGTACTTTTTACATGGTTCATTACGACATTTTTATGTTGGCAGTTGCCAAATTCTATCTCTCTTTAAAATGTGACGTGTGAACCAATAAGAAATCTATTGCACAATCCAGTTCGCAATAAATGTTTGCACTTTTTAACAAAGAGAAAAGTGCAAAATAATAAATTTTGTTTTGAAAAGACAAATAAAGAATAACAATGCGAAATAATTTAAAATTTTCGATAAAAAGAGACAATTTAACATACTACTGAAAAGTGTGAACAATAATATTTTCGTATGAGTTTTCATTTTTGAAATCTCTTTAAATATTCTGTCTGAATATATTATTAAATAATTAAACATTTCATAAGTTATTTTTCAAATGTTCAAAAAATATATGGAAGGCTTAAATTGAGATCACTAGCCCACTTGATTTTCAGCAGTACTCTTAGTTGTGATTAAAATAATGTAAAAAATTTTTTAATATGTTTTTCTGAATATCTTTATTAAAACACATGCGATTTAAATTATGTGAATACCGTTTAAATTTAATATGACCATATTCATTAAATTCTTGAGATGAAAAAATGCATTTTTATTGATATATCAGAAATAAAATTTGTTTATTTAAAAAAAAAAAAAAAGTTTATTCAGCGAAGCCGAGGTTCGACATATATAGAGGAGAAACTCTCTGGGCCCGGCCGAAGGCCAGCTACACGGAAAACCTTTTATTAACATTAAAAAGAAAATATTTTTATTTTAACTAGGCCGGTGATCTTAATTTGTTCCATATTGATATACCTTTTTAATCTTTTAATATATATATATATATAGTGATTTTCTGAAAAACAAGTCGTTTTCTAAAAAAACACAAACAAATTGAATGTTTTTTCATATATTTCAAAGCCAAAAAATATCTCGATTCGAGTTGTAATGTTTTTTGTAAAATTGTTCTTTAATGATTGTTTTACATTTTAAAAAAATAAAAAAGACATGTTTATTCTGTGACTGATTGAAAATAATTATATCTTATAGGATTTATTAGAACACATGTACACCTTACCCCAGGTCTACAACTGAGATTAACGCTGATATAATATGTGAGATAACGTCGGCAGAGGAGAGTAACCATTTTATTTACATTATGTTAAATCTTAAATAAGGGGTACATGTATTCTAATAAATCCTATAAGATATCATTATTTTCAATCAGCCACAGAGTAAACATGTACATGCAATTCGCAATTTTTTAGTAATTTCCAAAATACATTTTGGAATTTTTTTTTGACAGTTCATCTTATAAGATGGTTTTTTTAGAGAAATCTCATCGCAATAGGCTCATGATACATCTTTTAATACTAATATTTGAATCTACACGTGAAATAATTCTTTCAGAGAGCGAATTTGACACTCTGACACAAAAATCTTAAATATTATCTTACGTCTAGACGGGCTGTTACTTGTATTTAAGAGTTAATATAATATAAACAAAATGGTTAATCTCTTTTGCCGGGTTTATCTCACATATTATATCAGCGTTAATCTCAGTTGTAGACCTAGTTTACATAGTGTCTACATTAGAGATTTTTTATCATGACAAACGTCAAACTTCACGCGAATTTGTATGAGGTGGCAACAGTTGCAAAAAACAACAATATGGCGTATTCATAATTGTTTTTTATTTATGCAGTTTGACAACTGTAACAACCAATATAATAATCAGCTGTTTAACTAAGGTTACCTTGTATATATTCGCATTGATTTTGACGTTCGTTTTGATAAAAATTTGCCTAATGTAGACACTAAGTTATAAGATAGTTGTGTAGAAAAATCTCATCGCACAGTCTCATAATACTTCTTATAATACTAATATTTTAATCTACACGTGAGATAATTCTCTCAGAGAGCGAATTTGACTATTTCTCACAGAAAAATCATACATATTCTATTACGTGTAGATGGGTTGTTAATTATTTAACACACAAAAAACGTTATAAATTCCCATACAGGGAAGAAATTTTTAGTACATTTAATACATAGAAATGTTATTGAATTATTACTGAAAATTATATTTGTTGATAAATTTTATATGCTTAAAATTTTTATGTTTTGAAAAAAAAAAAAATTTTTGTTTTGTGTGTGAAATTTTTATTTAAATCAAAAATTAAAAAAAATTTAGCGGAGGAAAAACAGTCCAAAAGGAAAAACGCAATAAAATGATATGTGTTCAGTGATGTCTAAATTCATTGTGTTTTTCAAGAAACAAGCCAAAAACTGATGTGTGTGAACATAATATTAACATAAAATGCGAAAAATTTTATAATTGAAAATGGAATTCCATAACACATTAAATTTATATAAACGTTTTAACTATTTTGTTTGCTGGACATTTCTTCACAGCTGTATACTAATTTAGTACCTAATTTTACAACTCTTTATTTAGTGTTTTTCTTTCATTTTTATTTTCGTGTGCGATTTTCATATCTTTAGTTTTTTAATTATAATATTTACGGGAAAATAATAAAATTAATTAATAAATTTATATTAAATTAAAAATATAAGAGCACAGCTACAAAGTGATAATAAAATACAATGCATATTTTTAAAATATAAGGAATAAATTACAAATGAAAAATCGAATTGTGCTGCGTAGCAAAAGTGAAAATTTTTTGTCGACGCTTTTTCCCTATACTAAAAGTAGCAAAAAGCGGCGCCATTTTAAGAATGTAAATGTGCATTCAAGAAAAGAAAAAAACAAATGAAAGAAAATATAATAGTAGAAAAAGTCCAAGAAAATATATTTTTTGGAGTGTAGTTTATTTATTTGTTTATTTTTACATTATTATTTTTATTCCTAAAAAGTGTAAAATTCAATAAAAAGAAACAAAAAGTAAAAGAGAATAACAAATGTTTAAAATATACTGCTAATTCATGAAAATTATAATAAATAGTGTAAGTAAAAATTGTTATGAAGAAGAAAAAATGAAAGTTTTTTTTTATATATAGTTAATGCGTGATGTGTATCATAGGTATTAAGAAATTCCTTTGTTTTATTTATTTTTGAGTTTGAGGTGAAATAATTTCATTAGCTTTAAAAAAATTTATTCCAGTCTTACACTATATGAACAGTCTGGGGAAAAATGGCCATGAGAATTATAAAATCTATAAGCTTTATGGTGACCTAATTTCATAACTATTGGAAAAAAATACAATGCATAAAAAGTTTCTATCTGTGATAAATTGAAAAGAAAATTCGCTGCACAGTTTAAAGAATTAAAGAAAAAAAAAAAAAAAAAAAACATCTGCCACTTACGCCTGGCTGACTGATGTTTCATGTAGTCCTTTAGTGTTCTTTTTTGTACTTTTAGTGTGCCTAATTTTTTTTTTGTTTCTGTTGTTGCATTATCCTTTTTTTTATATTTCTTGCCTTAATAGGTTGGGCTTGTGGTTGATTAATAAAAGTAAGTTAAGCCCCGCGCGTTTTTTTTTTCATACTGCGTTTTTAATTCTCTTTCTTCCCTGCCAAATTTGCATTTATAGTGTCGATTACACTTTCAAAATGTATCTTTATAACTCATATTCACCTTTTTAATTTCAGGTTTTATTTTATGCTCTTGTTTTTCTTGTTATTAATATTTTTTTCCTATTTGTTTCTTTTCTTTGTGCATTTTATGTGATTTTTATTGTTCCTCTGTTTTTTTGATGTCTAAAAGTTTTTAATTTACATATTATTTAATGGTTCATTTTTATAATATTTCATAATTTTATCCTTAGAAAAAAAAGTTTAGTATTTTTAAGTTATTTTTTTTTTTTAATGAAAGCTGTTGTATTTATATATGTACCTTCATATATAATATATTTAATATTTATTCAAAGTCGTGGTACAATTAGACAATATATTATTATTAGGATTGTTGATTATTCGACATTGAAGTTGATCGAATAAAATTTCATTTTTTTAAATTATTCGTGTGATCGAATAAAATTTGAATTTTCTACGATTAATCGAATAAATAAAAAAAATATAATATAGTTCGATAATTAATTACAAGTTAAAAAAGAGTGCAAAAAATTATTTTTTAAATTAATTTTTGATTTTATTAACAAAACTAAAAATAACAATTCATTAACATAGAATAAAAAAAAAATATCCAAAAATTGAGACTATATTCAAATTACAGACAAATAATAAAATTAAATTAAATTTGTTTAAAAATTATCAGCATTAAAAGCAAATTTATTTTATCTGTTCTTTATATATTTTCCTTTATAGATTTCTAAGGTGGACAGACCTTATAATTTTGACTCATTGAAAATCGTACATTTTCAGCGTTTTTGTCTATAGAGAGTTCAAATGTCAAAATAAATTATACCAAACAGTGCATGTAGTAATACTTTAGCTAACAATATCATCAAATACACCTTGAACTTTTTAATTCATGGAGCAAATAAAAGTGACATTGTAGGTTTGCCGCGAACCTTATATCCAAACGAAATTTTCAATCATTTTCAACCGGGTTTTTCCAAATAAAACTTTTTTTACTTATAATTTCCAAAAGGTATAATAATTTAACTCTTTTTGAAAAATTATTCGATTAATCGTTAAAAATTGATTTTTTTTTTTCTAAATTTAAAAATTTTGTTCGTTCGAAAAGAATAAAAAATTTGTTCCTCGAATAATCAAATAATTTATGTTGAAATAACAATAATTTATTAGAAAGTTGTTAAAGAGTGAAATTAATAAAAAAAAATTATGGGAAATAAATCTGGATATATCGATAAATTCATTGCTAACAACACAATTTAATGTATTACATATGCACATTATGGGTATAACTTTTTGCATTTTTTGCGAATATCAAAATTTAGATGGTTTATCCCTAAAGGTCATGAAAAATATTTAGAAAAACTATATTATATTTTCAAAATCATTTAAAAAAGTTTCTGCACAAAATTGCGTTGAAATTTTCAAATTACTCATTTTTTCTATCTTATTGTTGCAACAGTTCCGCTACCGTTGAAAAAACTCCCGTTTTTATAAATTATTTTCGGCGCGGAAGGTTTTTCCAAAAAACATAGTAAAGAATTTTAAAAATATTTTAAATTTTTTGTCGAAATATATTCTTTCTTAATAAATATAAAATTTATTTCCAATTTACATAACCAAACCCATCGGGCTATATACGGATAATAAAAGCTACTATATCAAAAATAATAATTTAATATAACAAAGAATAATATTTAGTAACCATAAGTAATTTAATGAATGAATAGTTAAATAAAATTTGAGATAAATAAATAAATAAAAAGTATAATAAAACCTATCAGATCCGTCTTAAACTGAACATATAAAAACTGAAAAAAATAAATATGTATATTTAATAGATTATGATATATAATTATGATATATAATTAAAGAAAGAGGTCATAATACGTCATGACATAAAGCATTAATTTTCTTCGGAAGACATGAGGGAATGAAAAACATCTTAAATCTCCCGGGGAGTGCATTCCACATTTTTGACAATTCTATCTAAAATGAATTTTCAAATAATGTAGAATGGAAGACTGGATAGGAAAACATAGGATTCCTATTAGAGTTATTTCGATAAAAATTATCAACTAAATAAACAGGGAAACCATTTAATTTTACTTTGTAGAAAAATAATAAAATTCTGAAAGCTACATACTTACGGAAAAAACATCCAAGGAAAGTTTCCACATATGGAGTAATATGTTGTCGACATCCCACGCCATAAACGAACCTAACAATTTTGTTGAAATTTCTATAAAATTTGGCTAATTCACGACCGGTCGTACCAGTAATAACTTCTATACAATACAAAATTATTTTGGCATTAATAAAGCATGAGACAAACGTATCCTTATAGAAAAAGAATATTTTAGAATAAATGAAATTCAAGTGATTACTAATTACAACGTCAAATTATTTAATCTTATCTACAAACTTAAGACGTATACCATTGTGGGCTACAACCATATCATTAGCCCATAAATCAAAAACCAATTATTTTGTCTTCCTTAAGCTAATTCTAAATTCATTATCAGAAAGATCATGAAAAAAACTTTTCGAATCAAGTAATTAACTCCTTCCTGTAAGATATCATCAAATTGTGAGTTTTAATAGCAAAGAAACTGAACATCATCCGCATAAACAAAAGGCTTACGTAATAAACCAATTCCTATCTGAAAAAGTCGTTTAGGTATAACATGAACAACAACGGATCAATAATAGACCCTTGAGGGACACTACTAGTTACCGGAAGAATTGAGTAATTAGAGTTGTCAACTGAGGCAATCTGACACCTGTTACTCAGATACTTAAAAGCTTAGATACTAAAAAGATACTTATTTAAAAGCTTACATGCCACAGATGAAAACTTAATGTTAGTTAGCAATTTAATTAATTAGCCTTTGATAGATCAAGCGTAATCAAGAAAACTTGGTAATACATACGTATTGAGCCCTGCAATTAACTATATTTTTTCATGAGGTTTTACCGTATATGTTTTCTAATTTAATTTTCAAATTCTGATTGAAGGTCCACGCTTGATAACTTAACAAAAGTCAAGAGCCTTAAAGATTCCGAGAGAAACCTTAAGCATTATAGATTATGTTATATAACTAGCTTCCAAATTAGATTATGTCATATAATAAAGTGCCAAACAAAACCAATTTATATTTCAGCTTTAAGCAACGAATGTGAAAATCCTCAAATGAGATCCTTTAACAATAGAAGTGATATGTATTTTTTTCTTCCTCCTCGTTGAAAAAGTCATTAGAATGAATTCCTAACAGCATGAATGGCAAATTTACAGTGTGCTGCTATTATACTGCTTATTTGTGCTTTAGACAAATTTAGGCCATATCATATTTGAAATCAGCCAATTATGTTTATTCTTCCATTTAGACTATGCCAAGTCCTGTAAAAGATCATAAATCCGCAGCTTATAGAGAGGGAAGGGAGTGGGTGTAAATTAACATTGATATGAAATTTTACAAATGATCAACTGTGAATAAAGTAGATATCAATAAGTGTAGTGTGTTGATTTTCCAAATTTGTATCCGTCCCAAAGCAACCACGATTATCTTCATATTACTTATAAAGTATTCCTTTTTACCACAAGAATAAATTGGTAGATAAACTCAACTTATATACTTCAGAATTTTTCATCACCAACATCTAGTCGCATCAACATTTTTAACAATTGATTTATTATTTGAAATCTATCTTTTCCTTTTAAATATTGTATTATGCGATTGTAAAGTTGTCAATGTTCGTCAGAATTTTTTGGTATCTTCCTACATAAATAAGAAAAAAATTACTGCTTCGAAAGCTTCAAAAGCATGTCAATGGAAGAATATTATTTTTCGATTTTTGTTCACTGCTTTTGAATTTTGAAAAGTTAAAATTTGTATAATTATTCTGGATTTCCATGCAAGAAATAATTTTAGGATTCCACAAACTAAAATATAAAAACTATCAGACTTGATAATTGTCTATTGATTTCAGTTTATCGACAATTTCATAAGCACTTATTTTATATAATCTGGGCTCTTTGCTGTTCCCTCCATAACTTCAAACTTTAGTTTTTTGGACTAAGTTTGGAGTTATGTTTCTAATTGTGTGTCTTCAACATTATGTTGTAGTATAATGTCTTCAATATCATATTTACAAAAACTGGTACATTTCTAGCCAATACTTGAAGGTAATTTATTAATTAGTACCAGTACACAGTGGTCCCAAAATGCTTTTTTTTGGAAATAATTCTGTAACTTGTGAACCGTTGGAGATATCTAAATAAAATTTCACAAGATCAGAGCTGAGGTGTTTTCCAGTTGATATTGATATAGGAGTACAGCTACCTAGCGGGTCACGGGGGTAGAACTCCAAATTTGGTTACCTCGGGTATCCATTTTTTTTAATTCGCAAAAAATATATAAAAAATTACATATAGATAGTATTTGTAAATATCTACAATTGATAGATATTAGGTCAAAGCAAATTTTATCTTATATAAGGGGCAATAATTTTGGCCATAAAATTTTTTGGAAATATCCACGAGATTTCTTACAAAATTCTAAATATTCCTGCAATAGTCATATAAATATATCTATCCGATAAAAAGTTATATTAATCTAAAATTGAAACCTTAAAAAATTTCACATTTTTTGGGTCATTTTCCACAAAGGTGGTGGTAATATTTTTTCACTTCTAATATATATATATATATATATATATATATATATATATATATATATTTGTGTTTTTGTTCCAGACTATAAACACACAAACAATATTTACTTTGCCTTTTACAACGGCGGGGTAATCATTTTAATGAAAAAAAAAGTCAATTTATAAGAAGTTTTCCCCGGACTAGGATTTAAGAAATTTTGGTACAAAAAAGTGGGAGTTTTCTTAATTCCTTGACTTTTAAATAAGTTTATCTATATTGTGCCAAAATTTCACTGGAATACCTCTACTTGTTTAAATTTTATTTAGTTCCAAATATTAACATTTTTCAAAAATATGCTTAAAATCTAAATTTTAAGTTTTTCGGGTCATGGTCTGAAGAAATTTCACCATATTTAATTAGCTAATTAATTAAATAAATAATTAATTAATTAATTAGGGAATCATCCATTTATTTCACAGTTTTCTTAGCCTAGTAAGTTTGCGTGGCTATTTTCAACCAAAATGAGTTATCAGATAAAATTCTGTTTATGTTTGTCTCTTCTGACGACTAAACTCATTTCAAGCTTTACTAGGGCAAGATTTTTAGAGTTTTGCACATATTGATTTTAATATATTTTTTTCGAGATTTCATTTACAATATGTGTGGATATTCTTGGAAATTTTTCGAACAATTTTAGATTTTTTCAAGCTTTTTAATTTTTATTATCAAGGTCTGAGAGAAAATTCTATTTAGAAACATATTTATTTTTTACTTCTTGCTTTAATTTGGCTATTCCGTATTTAAAGATTTTTTTAATAGAATCTAAAGATATTTTTTTCACTCGTCGTACTTCGCATAACTATATATTTTTATTTTATTTCATTTGCAGATTTAAACAATATAATGTTGTGCCTATTAATAGAATTTGAAATTGAATTTTAGAAAATTTTTTGTAAAGGGTATAAAAATTGTCCACGATCTTAAGGAATACAAAGTTTATTCTGTTTTAGACAATTAAAAAAATTCACATTAATTAAAATGTTTTTATATAATTTTAGAGGTTTATTTTAAATAAATAATGAGCACACTGAATGATGCAACATCAAGGAATGTTTCGGAAAAGCAGCATCAGCAAAGAAAAGAAGAAAACACACACGAACAAAAGGTAAAACAAATAACAATTTCTCTTATTTAGTAACCACTTTATGTATAGAACAATATATATTTCATACTTACTTTAGGACGGCTATGAGACTGCTCAAAAAGACAAACATAAGAAACGACATGAAAAGAAGAAAAACTCTAATGCAACAGCAACAACACAGGCAGCAACGAATACCGGTGGCAACAACAGCAGCAGTAGTAGCAGCAGCAATAACTCTAACAGCATTTGCAATTTATCGAATATAACATTAGCAACACAATTCAGTATACAACGTACAGATTCCGATGGTTGCCTGCGAATGAAAATTTCAGCCATACGACCAACAACCACAATTATAGCTGGTAACTCTTCCACAAATGTGGGGAATTTTGTAATAAATCCATCGTCGGTACAGAAAACAAATTATTCCAAATCAAAAACTTTAAAAGAAGATAAAATCTTATTGAAAAATAATACTACGCAAGACCCGTTAAAGGTCAAAACTTCACCAGTTGTGCAAGATAAAGCACGCAATAAGGCTGAGACTAAAGCAACAAATATGTCTTCGGTCATTGTAAATCCGTTGTCAAAAAATCGAAAAGATATTTCACAATTGCCAATAACAGCTCCGATGACAGCAGCAACTACAACAATGGCCTGTTTAAGTGATGCTACAGATTCAGGTTGTTCAGAGGCTACAAATACAACAATAGCAACCGTGGGTCAAGAAAAAATATCTAAACGTAAAATTAAAAGAAAAAAGGCGCTACTGAAAGCAAATGAAACAAAAAGAGCATTAAAAACGTTGAAACCTCTTGAAGTAACTACAGAAAATGCATTTTCAACAGATTCTGAGGATGAGCCTTTGGCCCAAAAATTATTGGTGTCAAATGTTGAAGCAATAACACAAAGAGCTCCCAGACTATTGTTAACAGCTATAAATACAAAAGGTATGACTGTTAACTTAAATGCGACTGCCTCACATTTACAAAACACCACAGGCTCCCTTCAGCAGCACGGCAACGATCACATTGGATTATCGAGTAGTGATAATGAATTGCCAAACGTTCGGGCAGCTATAGAAAGAGTTGTTGGAGAGTCTGATGAGGATGATAATTTATCTTCTTCAAATTTTCACAAAGCTAAAACGAAGCACTTACCACAGTATCAGTCAACGTTATTGCAAGATTTTATGGAAAAAACTCAAATGTTGGGACAAACGCCAAAATCAAGTGATAGCATAAAACCGAAAAATATAGTTACGCAAAATGAAATTTTGCTACAACTCAATACAAACTCACAGTCTGACAGCATAGCTTCGTCTTCAGCGAGCAATAACAAAAAACGACGTGGTCGACCTAAGAAACCAGATAAAGATCATGAATTAACGTTAAGCTCTATGTCTCCTGTCCATGTAAACAACAAAAACTCGAATATAAATGAATCTGCCGATTCTGGAGTCATTTCGACTACAAGTGTTTCAACTCAAAGCACATCGCCGCATCCATGCACTACATTAGCTTCCTCGTCGGCAAATGATAATACTTCACCGACGAATTCACCAAATAAAAACATAAATACCACACCTGAAAAACACGCAACCGAGAATTTGTCCTCCTCTTCCAATAACAAACCAAAAATCGATATTGCCTTACTGGACAAAAGAATGTATGCCACGGAAAGGGTTTTATACCCTCCGCCACGAAATAAAAGAAGACAGTCAACTAGTGCTGCTTCAGCTAGTGTGAGCGAGAAACCACGATCCACGTCCTCACAAGCACAGCAGCAAACGTCTAAAGATGATTTACAGTTGGATCCTGTATGGCGGAAAATCGATGTTAATCGCAAATTTCGAAGACCTAGTGTGTGTAGCACTACCGGCTATAAAAGTGACGGTGGTGCTGATGAACGTGTTAGGGAACGCTCCAGTAAATCTACGGTTTGTAGTAAAGTTTTAGCAGCGAAAAGTGGTTATGTTTCTGACTACGGCACATCCTCATTTCGTCTGTCCCGTCACTCAAAACATGCCTCCCATAATTCTGGCTATAAAAGTGATGCAAGTTGCAAGAGCCGCTACAGCACCAAAAGCTGTGCCTCACGGAAATCAAGAGCTAAGTCTTGCGGTTATCGCAGTGATTGTAAGGAAAGTGTATTGGGCAGTTCGAAATCGTCGAAATTTAGAAGAAAACGCCGTGCCTCCATTATGCAAAAGTCTATGGGTTCTTTAAAAGACGAACAAGACATTTTACAGTTGGCTGGATTGTCATTAGGTCAAAGTAGTGAAGAATCGAATGAATATGTGTGTAAGCCATCGTTGGAAAAGTTGCCTACGACAAGTGCTTCCAAGAAATATGGTGAAATCAATCGTTACATAGCGACCGGAGAGTATTTCGGCAGAGGATCCAGTAATCAAAACAATACTCACAACTCCTTTGCCAGTATAAGCAACAATAGCACACGCATATTTGATGTATCGACTGATCTGCCTCAGACACCGGCTAAAATATCTTTATTACAACGTAAAAACTCGACTACATCGGAATTTGCTCATGATTTATTACAATTGCCCGGAAATAATCAAACTGCAAGAAAAATCAAATCTCGCAGGTCTTCTGTAGCGAGTTTCTGTAGTTCATACTATTCGGCTGGTACTACAAAGCGAAAACGTCGTAGACGGAAAAGCTTTCGGTTTCACAATTCTTCGTCTAGTAAAAATTCGGTTATTGACTCAAAATTATTAACAGAAATAGAAATTTTGACCAATACGTTTTCGTCAAGGTGTAGAATACAAACTTCTAGTTTGACTGACAAATTGACAGGAGGAAATTTATCACAAAAAGAAAAACTGATGGCTGAAGCTACAAAATTGCAACAAAGCTTAGCAGCTGCTGCCGCTGCTTCAACATCTGCCTCTACATCTAGTAAACGAGATTCGAGAGATAAAAGATCTGTAAAGAAAAGAAAAATATCAGAAAATTTAGATTTTGCAATGCTTTCGGCAAGAGCAGAAAGTAATTCTTTAACACCTGGGTCAAGTTCTGGCCAAGGATCTTCTTCGAAAAGAAGACATAAAAAAGCAAGTAGTTCTAGCCCCGACGATCATAAATTACCACTTAAAAAACGCCATTATCTACTAACACCTGGAGAAAAATCCAGTGAAGTAGCTGTGGCCGTGGCAGCAAAACTATTTGCCAATAACGCAGAAGCTTGGGCAGCAGCAGCTGCTGCTGCTAAAAGCACTGCAAATACAAAATCCCAACAACAGTTTAATGCTAAAGCTGCTAAAGCTAACTTAACTCCGAAAAAACGTCATCTTTTGCAACAGCCTCCGCATCCACTTAATGAGGATTCGAATAGTAATAAAACAGCTAGCACACTTTCGCCTTTAAGAGTAACAGTAGGTGATCCTAATTCTATAAGTGGTGGCAAACTTTTGGATATTAGTCCGCAATCTCTAAATAGTCTTAAACAAGTAACAGAAGCCGTACATAAAAAGAGATCTCGTTTAGAAGGTGTAGTGTCGAAAATCGCTACAAATCATGGCGATGATGTATTAAGTGGCTCCAAGACAAAGTCCAGCCTTTCTACGTCTTTACAAATTGAATCAGAATCATCTTCTTGTCCTCCTCCTGGTGTATTCGAGCCATCTGTCGAATTGGAAATACAAATACCGCCCATAACAAAACTTAGCGAAGCCACCACAACCATTATAACAAAGTCCGAGGTAGATTCCCCTTTACTTATGGATTTGAATAAGGGATTTTCGGATAATGTATCAAAAAACATTGGAACTCGTGTGGTGGAAAGTCTGCTTAATAAAACCGGTGGTAATTTGATTTTGAAAAGAAAGCGTAAGAAAATTAATCGCACTGGATTTCCTACAGTTAAACGCAAAAAACGCAAAATAAATGAAAACTTAATTTTAGGTGTCGCCGCGGATGTTGCTCAACAGGCTGACAACACAATTAATAAAGTAGCTGGTGAAAACGTGTCTAAATCTCCCGAAAAACAATGCGATCGGGTACCACAACAAGGCGAAACATCGCAAACATTTCTCGAACGTAATAACAGAACTCCCAGATTATCAGTAGTCGCACTCGAAAGATTACAAGAATCTCCTTTAAGTACTAAAGACAAAACGTCTCCTAACGAAACACCGACCACTGCAGAAACACTATCAACGCCAAAAACAAGGCATACTAGACACATTAATAAAAGAAAGACAACGAAAGAAGAAAAGTTGAATTCATTCAAAGAATTGCAATCATCAAAAGAAACTTCAAAACCCATACAGCCAAAACTACAACAACAGCAAGAGCAAGAAGACGATGACAAGCCTTTGGCTGCTAGAGTAAGACGTACTAAAGCTGTTCCCGAATTAAAAGAAATCACAGCAAAACCATCCCCTTCAAGGAAATCACTTGTTTCCAAAACTGCAAAATCTCTTTTAGAATCCAACATTAAATTACCAGCTGGCGTTGATCCTAAAAGTATATTAAGTTGTAAAATTAAACTTAAACGACGAAACTCTATACACCCCTTGGCAACAAGAAAAAGTCCCGTAATTCTTTCTGCCTCACAGACGCTCATTACAGAAATACCCCGCACTGCAGAAGAAATAGAGTTGGATGCAAAAGCCCAAGACTGTAATATAGATTATTTGGAACATGACATCTTACCTATAAATGAGAGTCAATTGAACACTCTTAATGGTGACACCGAAGCTAGTGATACCAGCGATGAGAAATCATCCACAAATTCTTCTGTTACCAAAAAAATAAAAATGATTAAGAAAACCTATTTACCAGCCGGTTTATTTTCGGATTACTTTAAGATGAATCACACTGCTGCAAAAAGAAACAGCAATAAGAAAGACAATGAGAAAAGACAAGAAATTGATAAGACCACCTGCACGGAAGCTGTCAATGCCAATGTGTCAAAAGACACAGAAGTGATTAAACTTCCTCTTCTGCCACCGCCGCCATATTGTGAAAGATATTTGAGACGTACAATATACGATTTTGAATTGCCTTACGATATCTGGTGGGCTTATAAAAATGCTAAACTACCAAATCGCAACACTGTGCCATCTTGGAATTTCCGTAAAATACGTACCAATATATATGCAGAGAATGTGAAGCCACCACCCATTGCGCCAAACGATCATCCCATGTGTAATTGCAAATCAGATGTAGGTTGTGGTGATAATTGTCTTAATCGTATGGTCTACACCGAATGCTCTCCCTCAAATTGTCCAACACGTGAAAAGTGTCGCAATCAAAAGATACAAAAGCACGATATTGCTCCCGGAGTAGAAAGATTTATGACGGAGAATAAGGGATGGGGAGTGCGAACTAAATTACCCATTGAAAAAGGTACTTATATCTTGGAGTACGTAGGCGAAGTTGTAACAGAGCGAGAATTTAAAGAGCGTATGGCTACAATCTACTTAAATGATACCCATCACTATTGTTTACATTTGGATGGTGGTTTGGTTATTGATGGTCAACGTATGGGAAGTGATTGTCGTTTTGTTAATCATTCCTGTGAACCAAATTGTGAAATGCAAAAATGGTCCGTAAATGGTTTGTCACGCATGGCTTTATTTGCCAAACGCAACATAGCTGAAGGTGAAGAACTGACTTATGACTATAACTTCTCATTATTTAATCCATCGGAGGGCCAACCGTGTCGTTGTAATACTCCAAATTGTCGAGGAGTGATTGGCGGAAAATCACAAAGAGTTAAACCATTACCAATAGAAGCTAAGGTAAGTTTTTCTAATTTCTCAGCATTTTTACGAAAATGTTAAAGTTATTAATATATGAATTTTCCATTTTATAATTTTATTACATTTGCGTTTAGTCTACAAATGATACCACACCAAAGGACGATCGAAAAGGTCGTCAGCGTAAACGCAAAGCTCGTAAAAATACACAGCGTCAAACTACTAAAGATGTAGCTACACCTACTCGTATGCAATCTTTAACGGAAAAAGAAAGGAAAATTGTTAAACAGTATTCGGTCTTTCTTATACGAAACTTTGAGAAAATTCGTGCTAAAAAGGCGAAGCGTAAAACAAACGCTAAAATAGGCAATGATCCAAAACCCCCAACTCCTACAAATATTTCAACTACATTACCTATTAATACTAATGCCGGAACACCAGCAGTTATAACTCAAAGACGTCCTTCAACGCCAGCCTCGTTGGCCGCCCAAATTTCTGCACTTTGCACAGCTAGAAATATAAAAACTCGAGGTCTAACTCTAGCTGTACAGGATCCAGAAGTAGAAAAAATGGCTAAAATGGCAAAGATTTTAAGGGATATTTGTAACAACATGGAACTTACAAAACATCCAAAGAATGATCAACAGACTCTGGTGTCGGTGCTGCAAAACCCAACAGTATCAGGGGTTGGTACGAATAAAAAGAAAAAAGCGTCTTTGAAAGTTCAACAGAAACAAGTGGCCACAGATTTAAAAACCATACAAAATAACATTGAACAAGGTTACTATAAACTTCCAGCCGAATTCAATGCAGATATGCAAAAATTATTTGAAGAAGCTAAAGCTACTTTTGGTAAAAAAGAAGAAGATAAACTTAAATTAATACAATTGTTAGAGAAATCTTACGTTGAAGAGAAACAGAAACATTATGCAGCCCTTTTTGAACTACTTGGAGACAGAACACTAATAAAAGATTTTGAGAAGAATTGCAACAAATCCTTAGCAATTAACACTCACAAAAAGGAATCTATAGAAAATAGTTCAACTTCAAACTCGCCTATACCATTGGCTAATAATATGACATCTTCAAATGAAGATATTATACGTTGTATTTGTGGTCTTTTTAGAGATGAAGGTTTAATGATTCAATGTGCCCGTTGTATGGTTTGGCAACATACCGAATGTACCAAAGCCGATATAAATGCTGATAATTATCTCTGTGAACAGTGTGAATCCCGTGAGGTAGACCGTGAAATACCCTTGGACGATTACACCGAAGAAGGATATCGTTATTATTTGACTCTTATGCGTGGTACTTCTCTACAAGTACGTCAAGGTGATGCCGTATATGTTTTACGTGACATACCCGTCAAGGATTCCGGTGGCAATGTGGTAAAGAAGCACACATACGAAACAATTGGTGATGTTGATTATAATGAATGCGATATCTTTCGTGTTGAACGTTTATGGAAGGATGATGTAGGTAAACGTTTTATTTTTGGTCATCATTTCCTAAGACCACATGAAACCTTCCACGAACCGTCTCGCAAATTCTATCCCAATGAAGTTGTTCGTGTACCACTGTATGAAGTTGTTCCTATTGATTTAGTCATGGGCCGATGCTGGGTCCTGGATCGTACAACTTTTTGCAAAGGTCGACCTATTGAGTGTAATGATGAAACTCATTGTTTTATATGTGAGTTAAGAGTGGATAAATCGGCGCGTTTCTTTTCGAAAGCTAAAACAAATCATCCGACTTGTACAAAGAGCTATGCATTCCGTAAATTTAATGAAAAACTAAAGATATCCAAAACATATGCGGTAAGTTTCAATCAATTTTTTGTAAATAATTAATTATACTGAATATCGTCATTAAGAACTGTAATGGTGAGTTGAATAAATAAAACTGGAGCATAATACACACATATTTATCATATTTGTCACGTTATTTAATTTGACGCTTTATCACCTTAATTCAAAGTATGTAGTTATATAACTTTTACCATGTTTAGTGATGCAATATAACTCAAACCATTTAAAAGCTTCACCAAAATGCTGTACCATTTACTATTAAGTATGTATAGTATACCAATTTTCTATAATTCCTATTCATAGCTTTTGTGGCATTAACCAAACATTAAGCTTTTATAATATTAAGATATTGGTATCATTGAAAAGAAAATGCTGAAATCATTCTTAAAAATTTTAAAAAAAGTTACCATACTGTGCAGAACAAATGCAACAAAATTAGGGTAAACCTAAGAATTGCATTATTTTTACAATATTTACTTTACAACAAAAATAGTTTTACGAAATTATATACATGTTTAAATATTAACAAAAACACAAACTTTTAAAGGACTTTAACTTTGTCTACTAACAAAAACAGGAATAAAACGCTACAATCATCATATAATAATGCGCACAACATAAGCAACATATTAATATTTTCATTAATTTTGTTTTATATTTTATATTTTTTGTAATAATTTTCGTTTTAATTTTTCGACTATAAAACACTAACTTTTAAGCCGCATAAAAGATTTTTCATAATGTTTTGCGTCTGAGAATTAAACCTCATGATAAAAAATTGAAGCAATTATTTTTAATCCCATCCTTTAAAAGTTTGAAAATATATTTCGCATTTTACCATAACTAAAGCATCCAATTAAACAAAACATTTCTCTATCTATGCAGAAATTTTAAGAATTAATATATACACCTTAACAGTACACCCCGTGCTGGACGTTAGGTATCCGGTCAGAGTGGATATAATGGAATATTGTTTCAAATTAAATAAACTACTTTCTTTTTTAAATGCTCAATTTTGTTGAGCTTAGGTAAAAATCTGCCTATTTATATCGAAAAATGTTTCTAATATAAACCAGGAATAGAAAACTATACTTGTGTTAAACATGCTTTTCGGTGAGCAGTACTATTTTGATTGGTCTGTAACTTTATGACATGTTTTACTATTTTGATTGATTTGTAATTTTATGAAATGTTTTCAAAGGATTTTGAGCGGACTTAAAATAGACAATGTTCTATAATTTTTAATATGAAACTGGATTACATTCATTCCAAAAAATTTTATAATTTAGTGCATCGGGATCCTTGTCCTAAATAGCGTGAACAAATTTTCTCAAGAGCAGGACATGTACAGAAGAGGTAGAAAATAGTTTCCACCTCATCCTCGTTGTGGCAACTCCTGCAAAAATCGTTCGATTGAAGTCCCAGCCTGTTGGCGTGGGTTCCAAATCTACAGTGTCCCGAGATCGCTGCTACAGTGTTTCTCAGTTGTAATCTTGAGAGATATTGAAGTGCGACTTCAATACGATTCTTGCAGGTTTTAGAGGGTAAACCACAGAACCAATCTATATCCTCAGCCTGTAGAGTTGCACCATACCTTGTTAATGCATCGGCAATTTTGTTGCCTTGAATGTAGCGCCATCTCATGTAAGAATGTCCGGCATTCATGGACCAGATTAGATGTAGTATATATCTGGTCTAATCTGGGAATTGATTGCAGTTTGGTTGTCAGGATAGGATACCGTATATCCTATAATGTTTTTTATGGTAGAGAAATGAGACAATAATTTTTAGTTTTTAATAACTTAGCTTTTCTCTTTTTATATTCTAATATAATTTGTTAATTTTTATAAAATAAATGTTTTTTTTAATTAAACAACTTACAAACTCTTGCCACAATTCCAGAGTAACAATCCAACCAAACTCAAATGTTTTAAATATGATAATTTTAACGTGCATCTCAAAAAAATTAGTTTAATTTGTTATAAAATGTTATTATAATTATTATAAATCCAACTAAATTTAAGAAACATTCTAAACAAGGAATTTATTTTAATCAAAATTTATTGAAGCTACTTACATTAAGAAAGATAGCTTATATTATTATTATTATTATTATTATTATTATTATTATTATTATTATTATTGTTTTATGAACAATTTAAGTTATGGATATATCGAAAAATTCTATTACAATTGTCAATAAAATAATGATGTTACTTTTGCCCAGCCTCACGATGTCGATCCATCAATGTTAAAACCGAAAAAGCAAAAGACTGATAATGAAAACCAATCGACAACTAATACTCCAACATCAACAACACTTTTGATAAATTCACCATCAACAAGTGGATCATTAAATTCCAGACAGGAATTAAATAAAACTCCACAAAGTCTTAATAAGAAAAGGCAAGGAAGCAAAAGTCCTGCAACAGTAGCTCCACCACAAACACAACCTTCAGAGAACTCAAACTCAACAGCACCCATGGTAAGTTATAAGGATTTAATATACACAATAAATTCACAAAATAATCTAACTTGTATTTTTAGTCTATCAAAGAAAAACGAACACATTTGGAACGTGTTTTGAAAATAATAAAAGCGATACGTATACCAAACTCTACCCAAAATCATGAGCCACCTTTAGATTTATCTTATCTATTAACAGGTCGTGGTGCCAGACAACGTAAAATTCTATCGTCATCAACAAATTCCAGTTAAATTAAAAAATAAATAAATAAATGCATGTATTAAATACGGGGACATTTAAAACAAAACAATTTTTAACTTACTTAGCAATTAAAGAAAAAAAAAACTACATTTTTGAATATTTGTAAATTAAACGCGATAATATAGTAAACAAAAATTGTAATATATATTTTTGTATTATATTAACTAACTAAATTCTTCAATCATTAAGAATTACTAAAGATACTAACTAATATTTAAAATATATAAATTAAAATACATAAAATACACGCTTCAAATTGACTTTAAACTAAAAGAAAGTTGACCTTAAATGTTTACATAATTATTATGTATTGACAAAGAAATAACAATAGATTAATTAACCTTATTATACATACAAACTTACATATTATAGTTGTACATTATTTTGAAGAACTTAAACCTTTAACTATCATTAAGAATAACAATAACTAAAAAAACTGCACTTGAATGATGATTATGATATGGAATAATGAAAGAAAACAATTTTAAAAAGTCTTATTATATAATAAATTTTTAATATTTTTTTTTTAATTCCACAAAAAAATCGTTTTAAAGCCTTGTTAAACATTTTTATACACATACCTAATCTAACCACACCCATACACACACATAATTTTTATAAAATTTAGCGATTTTGTTTTAAACAAATTATTTAGCATTATTTTATACACATACATATATTATGCTTATTTATTATATCATTTATTTAATTAATTATACAACATTTATGTAAATCGATGTAGTTTGTAACATTTTTGAACAAATTATAGACAATTTTTTCTCTTTCTAACAATTTCTTATAATATTTTTGCTCTATGATATTTAGAATTTATTATTTATTTTTATTTTTTCGTTTTTTTTTTATGAAATAATTTTTAATCCTTTTCCTGCAGTTGTTTAAGTTTAATTTAAATCTACTGTTGTGTTATTGCTGTTTATTTTTTATAATTAAAAAATCACATCTGTTTTTATTCTGAATATTTTTTAGTTTTAATTTTTTCTTGTAACTACTTAACTAATTTTAAGTAGCACATTTTTTCTAATAAAATTGCAAAACTTGGTTTGATGCATCATTGTTAATTTTTTTAAATATACTAAAACAAATTTCGTTTTATTATTATTTTTTTCAATATTGTTTTCATAATAATAAAAAAAAACTTATATATTTTTTCTACAAAAAATCATCAAATTGTTTTATTTCAAAGTGTTCAGAAAATATGGAAGTTAGCTAGAATGTTGTAACAGTTCCGCTGCTGCCGAAAAAACTTCTAGTTGATACAGCTGTCGCTGAGTTGCCAATCTTTGGCCGAGTGTCGTGGAAACGTTTAGGTTAGGAAAGATGGTGTAAATACATAAATATATATCGTCTCCTAAGATGCAAAAAGCCGTAAGCACACTAATTTTTTACAGCAGAAACAAACAACATTATGAAAATTCAAAAGGCCATAACAGCTTTTCGAGTTTTGTTAATATTATGTAATTGTGTAGATGTACTTTGGATCAGTTCATTATATTTCAATAAAAAACCAATAATCAATTTTTCAGTGGTTATGGTCTTTTCCATTTAAGGTGACGATATATAAAATTTACACCATTCGGAGGCTTTTAAGAAGATTCAAAGAATAAGAAGAATTTGATGTTTGAAGGAAATAATAAAATAAATAAATATATAAATAAAATAAATAATAAGAAATAAAGTGAAAGATTAGGGTTCTATAGTTGGAACAAAAAGTCGACTTCTCAATTTTGGAATAATCGTCTTTCGACTTTTTCCAACTTATCAATTTTATACGATATTTTCGAGATTTTTCTCCTCTTTTGACTACTTTTTATTATTTGTCTTATAAAAACTTAAAAAATATGAAATATGTATAATAACACATTCACATAATATATCGATTAATTACACAAAAAATCCTCCATTAAATACGAATAGTAATATAGATTTTGGAGTGCTAAACACGAATATGCTTTCAGTTTTTTTCCATCAGGTTTGGATTTTTTTATAAATAAATATATAATAAGGCCATTACATTACACTGGTGGGTAAAAAAATAATTTTTCAGAGGTCGCACTTGTATAATTCGAGCATTTAGATAAATAAAACTCCTGTAGACGCCAATTCCCATATAAACCACCTATTTTTGTTATTTTATTATTTTCTTTTTTTTTTTTTTTGCTTACCAGTGTCTCGACTTAATTGTAGGTATGCATTCATAGTATTACCAATTTTATGATAAAGGATTAAAAACTGCACATTTTTGTCGGTTTCATTTCTTAAAAGAAATTTTCTGGAAAAAAAATCTTAAATTTAAATTTTGCATTAAAAATATTTTTTTTTTTTTTGTTTCTCGACAATCATTTCTGAATGATAAAGATAATTTTTGTTTCCATCTTTTGGTGTCTCAATAATATAAATCTAATTAGACTTATTAAAGGGGAGATATAAGATATGCCCATAAAAATCACGAAATGATGAAAAAAAATCTGAAAGCAGATTAGTGTTTATCAGGTCAAATTTCATCAAGTCCACATTTTTTTTTTTTTTTGAAGGGGGACAAACATTTTTTTCCGATTAGTGTTAACAGACAATGAAAGTGCTGGTATGTTTTTACGATACTATTTCCGACAGTTAGATGATGTTGTTAAAATTAAACCTGCGAAGAAACTATTCCTTATAAATAAGTTAAATTTCTTCGACTTTATTGGACTTTTCGACTATCTAGAAACAAGAAAGTCGATTTCGACTTTTTTCAACAAAAAGTTCATAGTTCGATTATTCGAAAGCTTATATAGACCAGTGTGAGACAATTTGCAAATTTCCTATCGGGCGGGGTTAGACTACAAAATGCTGCTTACGAAACGTTGTGTCACACGTACACTATAAATAACTTCGTGTGACTTCGTTAAATTGCTCCTTCTCTCAATTTCGATAAATGAAGTCAGTTGCAGGGTTGTTATATTTTTTTTGAGCCTCTGTCGCCAAATTGTTAATCAGAAATCTCCAAATTAATATATATATATATATATATATATATATATATATATATATATATATATATATATATATATATATATCTATATATATTATATGCCAGTTTAAAGTTTTGATAATAAGAATTCATTATTATACACTTCAATGTAATCTTAATTGTTTATATTGTTTAAATTCAAAAATTAATCCCACAAACCAATTTTAAATTTAAAATACATTTTAGAGACAAAATTTGTATGAAAAATTTGATTTAAAATGCATTTTAAATTTAAAAGTTGTTTGTGAATACGGGAGTAAATTATTAAATTTAAGCTAAAAAACTTAATTTTCCTAAACTGTTTTTTAGCTTTTCAAAATTAAATATCTCAAGAGCGAGCGCTTTTAAAAATGGTTAACATCACTAAATTCAGCGTCGTCGATTAGTTTAACTCAACGGTTGCCCACATTGTAAAAAAAATTAGTCTCATTTTCGAGCACAGTGTAATTGAATTAAAAACTGTACAACTTAAAATACCACTTTTCTTATATATAACCCCTCTTTATGTCATCAACTTTTAAAATTTATTATATTTTTTAAAAGAATAATTTTAACATTATATAACAATATTGGCCCTATTAAACTTATAAATTATTTCAAAGAATTAATTTATTCATGAATGTTTATTTCATTGTAACCGAAATCATTAATATCCTTAATATTGTTACGAAATTGTACTTGAATTCAAATATAACGGTTTTAACGGCTGGTTTAAATCTTTCTCAAATCTTCTAGGTATTTCCGTTTATGTTAACAGCTGTTAACATAGCTGTAAAAATTATTAACATAGTTCTAAACATACAACATTGAATAAAAAGCTTTCACCATTGTTTTTAAGTGTGGCAGCACTAAGTGTTTATGCTGCTGGCATTATCATCAAAAGCTCTAGTTTGGCAGCACTAAGTGTTTATGCTCATGGCATTACCTACAAAAGCTCTAGATTGTCCGTTAACATTGTAGAAAGAAATAGAGCTTTCAAGAAACATCTAGTAGGCAATACAGTGTATATAAATTGGCCGTGAGAACACCATTGAGTCAGTCTGGTTGGAAGCGTCGTTAAGTAAAGACATATTAACTGCCTTGGCTGTATAATCTTGTACATTATTAAAGTGTGCTGTATAAAGCGTGTAATTTAAGTGTGTGTGTGTGTATTAAAACACAAAGTGACTTATAAACTGTGTTGTTGTACATTTTTAAATAAAATAAAGAGTCGTTACAATTTTTAAACTACTAAACTGCTGTTATTTTTGCAATCAAAGTACAAGTTTATTTAAAGGAAATAAACGACCGTTTTTAAAAGGTAAAAACGTAACAATTGGTGTCAGAAGTGGGATTGCTAAATAATAAGCAGTCATGAAGTTTGAAGAGCTAAAAGTGGAGCAACTCAAGAGGGAATTGAATAAGTTGGAGTTACCTACAGCTGGTAATAAAGCAGAATTACAAAAGAGGCTGATAGATGAATTCAAGCGGCGTAATGTTGACATCGGAGCTTACGAATTCGAGTATAAAGAAGAATTCGAAGTTCCTACCCGTGCAACAACAAGCAGCATGGATTTATCAACAATGTTTGCTGCTATGATGGAGCAATTTAAAGAAGCTAACGAAACTTCTAAAGCTAATAACGAGAAACTTCTTGCTGAAGTCAAAGAAGAAAATAAAATAATGGAAATGAAATTTCAAGAAACTTCTAAAGAACTTCTTGCTGAAGTTCAAGAAACGTCTAAAGCAAATAACGAGAAACTTCTTGCTGAAGTTAAAGAAGCCAAAGAAACTTCTAGAGCGACAAACGAGAAACTTCAGCAAATTTCAGAAGTTTTAAACAGCAGAGTGGATGGCATTGAGACAAAGGTGTCCGACTTAGAGAGCTGTCTAGATATACAAGCCAAAGTCGTTGATAAAGTTGATAAAAAGCTGTCCGACTTAGAGAGCTGCCTAGATATACAATCCAAAGATGTTGATAAAAAACTACATGATCTAGAAGTAAAGATGAATAATCTTCAATGCCAAGATGGACAGGTGCGAATTATTCCAGAATCCTCTAGTAGAATAAAGGCCCCTAGTTTTGATGGCACCACACCATTTAATGTGTTCAAGTTCCAGTTTGATACGATTGCCATTAGAAACATGTGGAACGACGAAGAAAAAGCTATAGAGTTGATATTGGCCTTAAAAGGAAACGCAGCAGTAGTGCTTGAAAGCGTGCCAGCATGTAAGAAAAATAGTTATGATGACATAATGGAGGCGCTACAACGTAAGTATGCTGGTGAACATAAAAAGGACTTATACCGAATGGAATTGCGTGGTAGAGTGCAGAAGCCCAATGAGACACTACAAGACTTTGCGTTGGAAATCGAACGTTTGCTACAGCTTACTTATCCAGGGGAAAACAGCCCATTTTTGGACCATTTCAAGATAGAGGCATTTGTCAATGGTATTCGCGATCCTGAAATAAAACACGCGGTTTGTGCCACACCTAAGCCATCATTTACTGAAACCGTCTCATTCGCACTGGCACAAGAAACGGCGAAAATAATTTCAAAGCCGCAAATATGCAAGGTGCGAAATGTTGAAGTTGTTCCTGATAATGAGAGAAATATAGTCGACGAATTAAAAAAGGTTTTGGAGGCGTTTAACGAGAAGCAAAATAGAGCCAGAGTAAAATGTTATAACTGTGGTAAATCGGGTCATATTCAGCGAAACTGCAAAGCACCAAGGAAACGAACCAGATCTGCCTCGCCTCAAAGAAATAACCGACAGTCAAATCATCAATCATCACAAGAATCACCTTTAAACTAAAACGAGCTGGCACTATGGGGCAAGAGCTAGCTCCCACATCTGAGGGCCCCACCATCTCCATATCCGTAATGCAACAGAAAAATAGCAATCTTATTGCTTCGGGGTACATCAACGGTCAGAAGCACGTTTTTACTGTAGACACCGGGGCATCACAGTCTATCGTCAGGCCAAATTTAGTAAAGAAAACAATTGAACCATTATGTGGGGTAAGCCTGCGCACAGCTACTGGGGAGCCGGCCACGGTCTATGGTAAAGTAAATGTGAAATTAACCATTGCCAACGTTACCGTCAATCATGTATTCATTGTTGCCGACATTGTGGACGAAGTCATCATTGGTGCTGATTTCATGATTAGTCACGGCATTACTTTGGATATGGGACAAAAAGTTATGATTTGGCGAAATGTGGAGATACCCCTTGACGTCGGATATGAAAATAGGACTCAAGTAAGAAAGCTAGTTACCGTTGAGCATCAGAAGCTACCACCACAGTCAGAAACTTTAGTATGGGCTCGTATGGAGGGAGATTGTGAGGACAACAGTTTGTGGGTGGTAGAACCAGCAGAAATAACAAGTGATCTTGTAACAGCAAAAGCCCTCGTTAAACCCTGCAACAACAAAATAGTTCCTGTAAGAATGCTTAACCTGTCCAGCTACGAAAAAGTCGTTAAGCCAAATTCTGAAATAGGTCAATGCACTTCAGCAGAGGCAGTAATCAATTGCGAGAAAAACCCGCAACCTGCCAATAAATCCACCAAAGAACACGAGCTTCTAGCGGAATATGTGGGGAAATGGGTAGAAGGATTAACGCCGCCAGACAGAAATAAGGCCAAACAGATTCTGAAGAAATATAGCTCCGTCTTCGCCTTAAAAAGTCAAGGCCATGGTAGAACGGCAATTGTAAAGCATCAAATAAATACTGGCGAAGCGAGGCCAATAAAGCAGGCGCCCAGAAGTGTTCCTCTAGCAAAACGAAGTGAAGTGAAGGAGTTGGTCAATGAAATGGAGCGGAACGGTATAATCGAACCATCTTCAAGTCCTTGGAGCTCGCCTGTTGTTTTAGTTAAGAAGAAAGATGGCAGCACTAGATTTTGCGTCGATTATAGAAAACTGAATGACGTCACCAAGAAAGACAGCTACCCGCTACCAAGAATTGACGACACCCTGGATACACTAGCTGGAACACAATGGTTCTCCACATTGGACTTGCAAAGTGGTTATTGGCAGGTAGAGATTTCAGAAAAATACAAGGAAAAAACCGCCTTTAGCGCGAGTGATGGGTTATGGCAGTTTAATGTGATGCCATTTGGACTCTGCAATGCTCCAGCCACCTTCGAGCGTTTAATGGAACAGGTATTGAAAGAACATCACGGAAAGACATGCTTGGTGTACCTCGATGACATAATTGTCATGGGTAAGACTTTTGATGAACATCTGAATAACCTTGAAGAAGTCCTTAAACGTATATCAGCGGCTGGACTCAAACTCAGTGTTAAGAAGTGTGCGTTGTTCCAGAAAGAAGTCAAATATTTGGGACATCGCGTAACAGCAGACGGAATATCAACAGATGAGAATAAGATAATTGCTGTAAAGAACTGGCCACGTCCGAGAAATCTCCACGAATTGCGTAGTTTTCTTGGCCTTTGCACATACTACAGACGATTTGTCCCGAATTTCGCCAATGTAGCCGCAAGCTTACATGAGCTGACCAAGAAGTCACAATCATTCCCATGGTGTGAAGCACAAGAACTAGCATTCCAGAAGCTCAAGGATCTGTTATGTACCGCACCAATTTTGTCATATCCTATACCTGGAGAAACATTTGTGGTAGATAGCGATGCGAGCGGATACGGAATAGGCGGTGTACTTTCACAAGTAGTCGGTGGCACTGAAAGGGTCATTGGATACTTCAGCCGAACGCTTTCGAAGCCTGAAAGAAACTACTGCGTAACGCGACGAGAACTTTTGGCAGTATTAGAGTGTGTGAAGCATTACCACAAATATCTGTATGGCCAACACTTTCGACTGAGAACCGATCATTCTGCCCTCAGGTGGTTGCTGCAATTTAAACAACCTGAAGGACAACTGGCTCGTTGGATAGAGCGGCTTCAAAGCTATGATTTTAGCATCGAGCACCGGAAGGGTTTGAAACACGGCAATGCGGACGCGCTGTCAAGACGGCCCTGCAACGTGGAATGTAAGCATTGTACAAAAATCGAGGAAAAGGAATGTAACATCGATGTTCGACTAATGCATACAGAGTCCAGTGAAGATTGGTCTGTAGCGCAAAGAAATGACCCCATACTGGCAAAAATAATATCGGCAAAAGAAGAAGGTAGAAGGCCAGCCCGCAATGAAATATCCGCCGAAAGTCCATTAATGAAATCATATTGGGCCCTATGGAATAGTCTACAGTTGTTAAATGGCTGCTTATACCGCATATGGGAAAGTGCTGACGGTAAAACAGTGACAAATCTAATTGTAGTACCATCCTCTAAAATAAACGAAGTAATGAAAGAGTTCCATGACGGTCCCAGTGGTGGTCATCTTAGTGTGACAAAAACCTTAGAAAAGTTAAAACAACGTTTTTATTGGGTGGGTTGTCAGCAAGCAGTAGCCGATTGGGTAGCCAATTGTCCACAATGCATAGCAGCGAAGGGCCCAGTAAGAAGAAGTCGTGGACAACTTCAGCAGTATAACTCAGGCGCGCCATTCGAGCGGATTGCAATGGATGTCGCAGGCCCTTTCCCCGTCAGTGATGCCGGAAATCGTTACGTTCTAGTGGTTATGGATTATTTCAGCAAATGGCCAGAGGTATATGCCATACCTGATCAAGAAGCTAAAACGGTTATAAGTGTATTTGTGAACAACTGGGTGTGCCGCTATGGTGTTCCACTGGAGTTGCATTCTGATCAGGGTAGAAATTTTGAATCTGCCGTATTCAAGGAAATGTGCGATTTATACGGAATAAGAAAAACCAGAACAACGCCACTGCATCCTCAATCTGATGGCATGGTCGAAAGATTCAATCGCACTCTGGAGGAATATTTAAGAAAAGTGGTCAGTGCACATCAGAAGGACTGGGATGAACACATACCGAAATTTCTATTGGCATACAGATCATGACTCAACCTCTCGAACACCTGCAAAAATTGTCTTCGGGACAGAACTCAAGTTGCCTGGTGATTTAGAATTCGGTATTAAGCCCTCATCAACAAATAGGGAAAACACTTCCCAAGAGCAAGATGACCTGAACGAGCTACATGAATTCGTACGCGGACGAATAAAAATGACCAGCGATAAAATGAAAGCCAGATACGATCAAGCAGCGAATTCTGAAGGATTTAACGAAGGCCAGCTTGTACTGTTGTATAACCACAACGTAAGAAAGGACTGTCTCCCAAACTACAAACCCATTGGGATGGACCATACAAAGTGATTAAGAAATTAAACGACGTGGTGTACAGAATACAGAAAGAAAAGAGCCCGAGATCCAAAATGAAGGTTGTACATCTAGAACGACTAGCTGCCTATGGGAAAAGTGAATTCGTGCCTATTCGGGACGAACAGGCTTAAGCGGGGGGCAGTGTTACGAAATTGTACTTGAATTCAAATATAACGGTTTTAACGGCTGGTTTAAATCTTTCTCAAATCTTCTAGGTATTTCCGTTTATGTTAACAGCTGTTAACATAGCTGTAAAAATTATTAACATAGTTCTAAACATACAACATTGAATAAAAAGCTTTCACCATTGTTTTTAAGTGTGGCAGCACTAAGTGTTATCATCAAAAGCTCTAGTTTGGCATCACTAAGTGTTTATGCTCATGGCATTACCTACAAAAGCTCTAGATTGTCCGTTAACATTGTAGAAAGAAATAGAGCTTTCAAGAAACATCTAGTAGGCAATACAGTGTATATAAATTCGCCGTGAGAACACCATTGAGTCAGTCTGGTTGGAAGCGTCGTTAAGTAAAGACATATTAACTGCCTTGGCTGTATAATCTTGTACATTATTAAAGTGTGCTGTATAAAGCGTGTAATTTAAGTGTGTGTGTGTGTATTAAAACACAAAGTGACTTATAAACTGTGTTGTTGTACATTTTTAAATAAAATAAAGAGTCGTTACAATTTTTAAACTACTAAACTGCTGTTATTTTTGCAATCAAAGTACAAGTTTATTTAAAGGAAATAAACGACCGTTTTTAAAAGGTAAAAACGTAACAATATATTTGAAAGATGATGGAAAACAAATGATCAAACATTTAGTACATAAGTATTGTAAAATATATTTTTTGGGGATAAAATTTGGTAAACTAAGTTTAAGTAATTTACAAACGCAAAATTTAGTCGCCAAAAGCAATTAAAAATCGCTACATTTGGCGAAAAATCGCCATATCTGACAGCCATGTGCGTAAGCAGCAATTTGTAGTCTAACCCCGCGAGTTACATATAATTCTACCAACCCTGAATTGATTTATTTTTGGAAAATGTATCAAAGTAATTTTTGTGTTGGCAAGTGTGAATGAATTCCATAAAACTGTACAACAAAAATATTATATTTCATTTCCGTTCTCACGAAAATTCAGTTAAAAAATTGTTTTGCAATATATTGGAATTCTGCAATTTATTGAGCAAATTTTCATGTGTCGACCAATAACAATGTTTTAATGTGCAAAAATTCAAGATCGACATATTTTAATAACAAAATTTAAAAAAAAAATAACCAATCAGAATACTTGCCAATGCAACAAAGACTTTTAAGTTTAAGTCAAGAAAGAATTAAATAATTTTAGTAAGTTTAGTTTTAGTTCCTCCGTTCCACATTAAAGTTCAATAAAAGAAATCTATATACACTGATAAATAAATAAGTCGCGTGGTAGGAAGTTTGCAAATCGCCACACATTATGTATCTATATTGTAGACACATGCTTACAGGGCTGTCGGATGTGGCAATTTTTCGCTAAACGTGGCGATTTTTAATTGCTTTTGGCGATTGAATATTCCGTTCGGCGACATGGCGAATTTTTTGGCGATTTATAGACAAGGCAAATTTTTAAAATTTTATTCTCCCACTACTTTTTATTATTTGCCTATCTAGCAAAAAGAAGAGCATTGATTTATAAAAAGCTTCATTCAACTTAGTTTGCGAAATTTTATCCCCAAAAAATATATTTTACAATACTTATGTATCCGCAGAAAATATATATCAATACTTATGTAATAAGTGTAATATTTTGTTTTCCACCATTCTTCAAATAAATTAAGGATATAAATGATTTCGGTTACAATGAAACAAAAACGTTAATGAATAAATTAGTCCTTTGAGACAATTTATAAGCTTAATAGACAGAGATTAGGTGCTTTTGAATTGGTTTGGAGGAGTACAGATTTCTAATGGGGTAGGGGAGTAGTTGGTGGTCCTCCAAAGTTGTCCATTTCAAAAATCGCAAAAATTCATTTATAATATGACAGAAAAAAATTTTATATATATATATATATATATATATATATATATATATATATATATATATATATATATATATATATATAGTCCTTGTAAATCTCTACAAAAAAATACGTGTAGGTAACCTACACATTTTAGTTTAAGAGATATTCAGGTTAAAATAAATTTTTGTCATATTTTTAGCCTCGTTTTTTTTATTCTTTTTTTTTAACTTGGTGGGCTTAATATTGCCGCCAATTTTTTATATATATATTCATCAGATTTCTTACAAAATTATAAATAATATAGTTGCAAGAATCATATAAATAAATTAATATGATAAAAAGTTTAATCAATCTAAATTTTAACTAAATAATTTAATATTTTTTTAAGTTGTATTCTTGTATTCAATTATTATATATATTAGCTACAAATATTACTGTTGCCTTTGTTAAAGCTGAATATACATTTATAAATTATACGAAATTTTAAGTACTAAAAATTGTACGACACTTTTAACATTTTTGTTAATTTTTTAGTATTTCTAAAAAAAAAAAATAAAATTTAAATTTGGCGATTTCTGATTAACAATTTGGCGACAGAGGCTGAAAAAATCTGAGAAACCTGCAAGCTTATACAAAAAAAAAACAACAACGACACTGAGTCATTACAATGGTTCTATTTCCAACTAAAAAACTTAAAACTCCTACACATTTACACTAACTAATAATTCCCATTCAGTTTTTCACAAAAGGGAAACATTTACCGATATTGTTCGTGCTGTGCATTTAAGTCGGCCGCTTAAACTACAACCCGAACCTTACCGATACCTCTTCCCGACACGTGTAGTACCGTAGTTAACACCTTACTAACCGATTACAATAACCTCTGAATTTCTTTTACATTCACTCTTATCTTAGCCCGTAGGTAGTGTATTTTATCGTAGCTACTATATTGTATTTAGAGTAGTACAGGAACTCCCGAATTTTTCTTGTATTCGTTATTACAAGAACTAGTGTATTAAAAAAAATTACATTTTCAGAAAAGCGGTTTTCGAGTTTTTCGATAAAGTACCTTTTTGTCTTAGTGAAACTCAGAAAGTATTTAAAATCGCTTCATATTTGGAAAATTACAAGCACCGAAATTGTTACCATAGTTGCCAGATAAATTTAGTGCAAAATATTCAAATTTTGAGAAAAACATGGTCAAAATCTTAAAATCGTTTTTCGAGGTCGACGATAAATCGTCAACATCAAAAATTAGGGTTTTATATGTTAATGTACGTTTTCTATGCTTTTTTATACCCTTCACATAAAATGAGGAGTATATACAAGTTTGTCATTTTATACGAAAGTCTTTAAATGTATATCAAGTTGAAAAATATCGTGATTGTTGTGATTAAAAATTACTTTTGAGAATATATGTCTGTCCGTGTGTATGTTGAAATGGATTTTTTGAAGCCCATAGTCCAATAAATACATTTCTCTTTCAACACTATACGGCATATAGCCTCAAAAATCTTGATTTTGAAACTCAATGAAATTTGTTTAGGAATGGCGGAGTTATAAACGATTTTCTAAAACAGCCTAAATTTTTTTTCCAATTTTCTTTGCTTAATAATATTTTCTATTTCGCACAAGTGAAATTGTTTTATTCGGCTGGGACGAATCTTTTATACCCTTCACAAAATCTATATTTTATAAATATATAAACATATTGGAATGATCTCTTAATAAAATTTTTGCTTTAATCTTTAAATATACTTAATATTGGTGAACTTCGGAAATTTGTAGGAAAATCGTTCAAACCATCTGTGTTGAAGAGCTGAATAAAGAAGAAATATGCAAAACTGTAAATTTCTTTTCATTTTTCTACCAAGAATTTTTTTAAAGATACCTTTGAATTAGATATTTTAAACTTGAATTAAGTATTTTAAAATTTTCAGAATTTTTAACTTTGGTGCTCTAAGACACAGTTTCACTAAACATGATATACCATCTTAAAACCTAAAAAACAGTTACAGTTAAGCGATAATGTTTTAAGAAAAAACATCTCACATACTCAGATTTACTTCTCAAACTTATTTTTTCACAAAAAGATATTCCCATATTAAAACAAAATTCAAATGGATTCTACGAGGATACGAACCATGGCTCGAAGATTTAGTACACTTCCACTAGATTATCTATTCCCATAAAATTTTTTTTTTAAACAATTATATGTACTCCTCATATATGTGAACAGTATAAGAATCAATTTACAACAATATATGTTGAATATATGTAAAATTCAAAAATGGGCCTGTGTGAAACGATAAAAATTTTTATTTCTGCTGTGTGAAATGTAAATTTTGTAAAATATTGACAAATTAAATTTGTATTATTAAAGAATTGAAAAATAAATGTACAAACAGAAAAACAAAAAATAAATACGATTGCAAAACCACAAAATGATTCGTTTCTATTTCAAAATCCTCTTATATGACGTTTATACCAAAACAAAAACTAATTGGTTTTTGAAAAACAAAATTTCAAAAACTACATCGTTTACGTACACTGCCTGCCACTTGAATAAGGAATCACATTTTTTTAACTTTAATTAAGTATATCTCCTAAACTAAAGTTCAGAAAAAAATATTTTTTGCGCAACAAAATTTCAAAATGTTGGCTTTAGTTTCCTGAAGAAATTAAAAATATACATATTTTGTTATACTAAAGTTCTGTATTTATTTAAAGACATGTATTTCTTTTTCGTGTGTCACTTAAATAAGAAATTCTTTTAATATTAATCAGGAAGGCTATGATTTGAACATAAAATATGAATACTTCTTAGAAGATTATGAAGTTACGAAGTAAATAATAAATGTTGGATAGTATTTATTAGGCTTCTCTAAATCGACTTTCGAATAATCAAACAATCGTCTTTTTGTTGGAAAAAATCGAAATCGATTTTAATTTTCAAAAATTGTCGAGAAATCGACTTTCTTTTTTGCTAAATATTGGGATAGTCGGAAAAGTATAAAATGCTCGTAAAGTCGGAAATAGTCGAAAACAATTATTTTATTTAAACGGAAGAATTTCTTAGCAGTTTTAATTTCAACAACATATTGTTACGTTTTTACCTTTTAAAAACGGTGGTTTATTTCCTTTAAATAAACCGGTAATTTGATTGCAAATAACAGCAGTTTAGTAGTTTAAAAGTTGTAACGACTCTTTATTTTATTTAAAAATATACAACAATAACAGTTGAAATAGTCACTTGTGTTCTAATATAAACACACACTTAAATTACACACTTTATACAACACACTTTAATAATGTACAAGATTATACAGCCAAGGCAGTTAATTGTCTTTACTTAACGATGCTTCCAATTAGACTGACTGTGTTCTCACGGCCAATTTATATACACTGTATTACCTACTAGATGCTTCTTGAAAGCTCTATTTCTTTCTACAATGTTCTTAACGGACAAACTAGAGCTTTTAATGTTAATGTTAGCAGTTTCAACATTTAGTGTTGCCATACAAACAATGGTCAAAGCTTTTTATTTAATGTTGTATGTTTACAACTATGTTAGTAATTTCTGCAGATATGTTAACTGCTGTTAACATAAACGGAAATGTCTACAAGCATTGAGAAAGATTTAAACCAACCGTTAAAATTGTTATACTTGAATTCAAATACAATTTCGTAACACTGCCCCTCGTTTAAGTCTGTTCGTCCCGAATAGGCACAGATTCACTTCTTCCATAGGCAGCTAGTGGTTCTAAATGTACGACCTTCATTTTAGATCTCGGGCTCCTTTCTTTCTGTATTCTGTACACCACGTCGTTTAATTTCTTAATCACTTTGTATGGTCCATCCCAATGGGTTTGCAGTTTGGGAGACAGTCCTTTCTTACGTTGTGGGTTATACAACAGTACAAGCTGGCCTTCGTTAAATCACCTTCAAAATTCACTGCTCGATCGTATCTGGCTTTCATTTTATCGCTGGTCATTTTTATTCGTCTGCGTACGAATTCATGTAGTTCGTTCAGGTCATCTTTCTCTTGGGAAGTGTTTTCCTTATTTGTTGATGAGGGCTTAATACCGAATTCTAAATCACCAAGAAACTTGAGTTCTGTCCCGAAGACAATTTTTGCAGGTGTTCGAGCGGTTGAGTCATGAACAGTTGATCTGTATGACAATAGAAATTTCGGTATGTGTTCATCCCAGCCCTTCTGATGTGTACTGACCATTTTTCTTAAATATTCCTCCAGAGAGCGATTGAATCTTTCGACTATGCCATCAGATTGAGGATGCAGTGGCGTTGTTCTGGTTTTTCTTATTCCATATAAATCGCACATTTCCTTGAATACGGCAGATTCAAAATTTCTATCCTGATCAGAGTGCAACTCCAGTGGAACACCATAGCGGCACACCCAGTTGTACACAAATACACTTATAATCGTTTTAGCTTCTTGATCAGGTATGGCATATACCTCTGGCCATTTGCTGAAATAATCCATAACCACTAGAACGTAACGATTTCCAGCATCACTGACGAGGAAAGAGCCTGCTACATCCATTGCAATTCGCTCGAATGGCGCGACTGAGTTATACTGCTGAAGTTGTCCACGACTTCTTCTTACTGGGCCCTTCGCTGCTATGCATTGTGGACAATTGGCTACCCAATCGGCTACTGCTTGCTGACAACCCACCCAATAAAAACGTTGTTTTAACTTTTCTAAGGTTTTTGTCACACCAAGATGACCACCACTGGGGCCGTCATGGAAGTCTTTCATTACTTCGTTTATTTTAGAGGATGGTACTACAATTAGATTTGTCACTGTTTTACCGTCAGCACTTTCCCATATGCGGTATAAGCAGCCATTTAACAACTGTAGACTATTCCATAGTGCCCAATATGATTTCGTCAGTGGACTTTCTGCGAATATTTCATTGCGGGCTGGCCTTCTACCTTCTTCTTTTTCCGATATTATTTTTGCCAGTATGGGGTCATTTCTTTGCGCTACAGATCAATCTTCTCTGGACTCTATATGCATTAGTCGAACACCGATGATACATTCCTTTTCCTCGGCTTTTGTACAATGCTTACATTACAGTTGCAGGGCCGTATTGACAACGCGTCCGCATTGCCATGTTTCAAACCCTTCCTGTGCTCGATGCTAAAATCATACCTATGAAGCCGCTCTATCCAACATGTCAGTTGTCCTTCAGGTTGTTTAAATTGCAGCAATCACCTGAGGGCAGAATGATCGGTTCTCAGTCGGAAATGTTACAGATATTTGTGGTAATGCTTCACACACTCTAGTACTGCCAAAAGTTTTCGTCGCGTTTCGCAGTAGTTTCTTTCAGACTTCGAAAGCGTTCGGCTGACTCTTTCAGTGCCATCGACCACCTGTGAAAATACACCACCGTATCCACTCGCATCGCTATCTACTACAAACGTTTCTCCAGGTATAGGATATGACAAAATTGGTGCCGTACACAGTAGATCCTTGAGCTTCTGAAATGCTAGTTCTTGAGCCTCACACCATTGGAATGATTGTGACTTCTTGGTTAGCTCATGTAAGCTTGCGGCTACATTGGCGAAATTCGGGACAAATCGTCTATAGTATGTACAAAGGCCAATAAAACTACGCAATTCGTGGAGATTTCTCGGACGTGGCCAGTCCTTTACAGCAATTATCTTATCTTCATCTGATGATATTCCTTCTGCTGTTACCCGATGTCCCAAATATTTGACTTCTTTCTGGAACAATGCACACTTTTTTACACTCAGTTTGAGTCCAGCCGCTGATATTCTTTTAAGGACTTCTTCTAGGTTTCTCAGATGTACACCAAGCATGTCTTTCCGTGAAGTCCTTTCAATACTTTTTCCATTAAACGCTCGAATGTGGCAGGAGCACTGCAGAGTCCAAATGGCATTACATTAAACTGCAATAACCCATTACTCGCGCTAAAGGCGATTTTTTCCTTGTCTTTTTCTGAAATCTCTACCTGCCAATAACCACTTTGCAGGTCCAATGTGGAGAACCATTGTGTTCCAGCTAGTGTATCCAGGGTGTCGTCAATTCTTGGTAGCGGGTAGCTATCTTTCTTGGTGACGTCATTCAGTTTTCTATAATTGACGCAAAATCTGTTCTCTGATGGATTTATTTGCAGGTTCCGGGGTTTTCTCGCAATTGATTACTGCCTCTGCTGAAGTGCATTGACCTATTTCGGAATTTGGCTTAAGGAGGGCTTTTGCTGTTACAAGATCACTTTTTATTTCTGCTGGTTCTACCGCCCACAAACTGTTGTCCTCATAATCTCCCTCCATACAAGCCCATACTAAAGTTTCTGACTGTGGTGGTAACTTCTGATTCTCGACGGTAACTAGCTTTCTTACTTGAGTCCTATTTTGATAGCCGACGTCAAGGGGTATCTCCACAATTCGCCAAATCATAACTTTTTGTCCCATATCCGAAGTAATGCAGCGGCTAATCATGAAATCAGCACCAATGATAACTTCGTCCATAATGTCGGCAACAATAAATACATGATTGATGCTAACGTTGGCAATGGTTAATTTCACATTTACTTTACCATAGACAGTGGCCGGCTCCCCAGTAGCTGTGCGCAGACTTACCCCACATAATGGTTTAATTGTTTTCTTGACTAAATCAGGCCTGATGATAGACTGTGATGCCCCGGTGTCCGGTGTATAGTAAAAAACGTACTTCTGACCGTTGATGAACCCAGAAACAGTAAGATTGCTGCATTACGGATATAGAGATTGTAGGGCCCTCAGATGTGGGAGCTAGCTCTTGCCCCATAATGCCAGCTCGTTTTAGTTTAAAGGTGATTCTTGTGATGATTCATGATTTGACTGCTGGCTGTTTCTTCTGGTTCGTTTCTTGGTGCTTTGCAGTTTCGCTGAATATGGCCCGATTTACCGCAGTTATAACATTTTACTCTGGCTTTATTTTGCTTCTCATTAAATGCCTCCAAAACCTTTTTTAATTCGTCGACTATATTTCTCTCATTATCAGCAACAACTTCGACATTTCGCACCTTACATATTTGTTGCTTTGAAATTATTTTCGCCGTTTCTTGAACCAGTGCGAGTGAGACAGTTTCAGCAAATAATGGTTTAGGTGTAGCACAAACCGCGTGTTTTATTTCAGAATCGCGAATGCCATTAACAAATGCCTCTATCTTGATATGGTCCAAAAACGGGTTGTAAGCTGCAGCAAACGCTCGATTTCCAACGCAAAATCTTGTAATGTTTCATTGGGCTTCTGCACTCTACCACGCAATTCCATTCGGTATAATTCCTTTTTATGTTCACCACCGTACTTACGTTGCAGCGTCTCCATTATTTCATCATAACTATTTCTGTTACACACTAGCACGCTTGCAAGAACTACTGCTGCATTTCCTTTTAAGGCCAATATCAACTATATAGCTTTTTCTTCATCGTTCCACATGTTTCTAAAAGCAACTGTATTAAACTGAAACTTTAACATATTAAATGTTGTGGTGCTACCAAAACTATGGGCCTTTACTTTGATAGAGGATTGTGGAATAATTCGCACCTGTACATCTTGGCATTGAAGATTATTCATTTTTATTTCTAGATCATTTAGTTTTTTATCAACACCTTTGGCTATTTCATTTTCTAAATCGGACGGCTTTTTATCAACGACTTTGGCTTGTATATCTAGGCAGCTCTCTAAGTCGGACAGCTTTTTATCAACGACTATATATATAAATATCATAGATAAAAGTCATAACATGAACTTAAATTAGGTTTTATTTTCATGTTTTTTTTTTAATATATATAAAACAACACAGGCAACGCCGTGTAGAAACAGCTAGTGTAATTAAAAAGTGACCGCACATCTACAAAAACAACAATTGTAGGACTTAAGACATTGCAACAAGGTATAAACGGATTTTTTATATGGAATGTCAATGTACGACATTCCAACAGTAGGCTGGGATCTGATAATTGCCTTTCTTTGTGTTCAACACTTGCCCTCAAATACTATTTCCCTTGGGAACATAACATAAAAGACAAGTCGGCCCTTTCTCTGTTGAAAGATCTGAATAACTTTCTGAGCGAGAGAATTCAGACTTTAGGCTGTCTTCAAGACCTTAAGAGCTCGGATTCTTCCCTTAAAGTTAGTGACAAACGTGGCGAAAATACTTCTATGATTATTTCATGTATTTTATGTTCTAATCGTGATCACTTTTTGAGAAACTGTCAACGATTTGAGAATCTTTCTGTACCTAAGAGAATTTCTTCTGTTAACGGAAATAACTGCAGAAGCAAAAACACCTGCTTTGTTTGCGTTGATCGACACCACTCTCTGCTTCATTCTGAAATTTTTATGGCATTCAATAATTCCTTTGAACAAAGTTCAGCAGTGTTTCGTCGACCTATATAAGATCAGATACAGAAGCAATTTGTTCTTCTAGGAACTGCGATGAGTCTTATCCCCGTGAATCCTTATAAATTTCTTTTTTACCTAAAAAATATAAAATTTTCATTATTAAAAAGAGTAATAATTTGACAAGAATTTCTTGTCAGATTAAGGAACCTAATTAATTAAAAATGTTTCTTTGAAATTTATTAAATAAAAATGGGTAATATTATTTGTAATGCTATTAGATATCAGATTAGAGCTCTTATTAATTCGTATTCGGAATCTTCCTTTGTTACCGAAAGCTTACGAAAGAGATTTTAACTCAAAACTAATTCTACTAAAACTGGTGTGAACAATGCGGTCTCTGTAGGTTCGAGCGAATCTTGAACTTTAAGTATAGGCTTTGAAGTGGGTTCCTCTATTATATTGAGTGCAACGACAGCAAAATATCAGATAATTTACTTTCATTTAGAGTGTATAATGATATTAAAGGCATACTAGCTGATGCGAACTCATTCGACAGTAGACCTGTTGAAATACTTTTGGGGCTGATTTATACCCTCAAGTAATATTACCGGAAATTATATAAAATTTTTTTAGACACATTATTGGCTCTGAAGACAATACAATGTATATTAAGAGGTCCTGATAATACTCCGACATTTAGGACGTATTTGACCACTACTATCAGCAACGGTACAATATTGAATTTATCACAATCCATTCCTAGTCAGATATCTATAGCATGATAAAACAAATGAAATTATAGTTTTACTGAAAATAAAATCAAATATGTTTAGGTTTAAACACATATATTATTAAATATCTATATACATACAAACTTTTTACAGTTGTGGGATCTGTTCAAAATCATATCAGTTTATGAGTCTATTGTAAAAAATATTTCTATGCTCTTTACAGTTGTGGGATCTGTTCAAAATCATATTAGTTTATAGGTCTGTTGTAAAAACCATATTAAAAAAAACAGGTAAAAGTGTTTTATTCAGCTGGGCCGAATCTTTTATACCCTTCACAAAATCTATATTTCATAAATATAGAAACATATTGGAATTATCTCTTATCAAAATTTTTGCTTTAATCTGAAAATATACTTAATATTTGTAAACTAGTGTTAACCATGACATCGGAATTTTGTAAAATAAAGAGGCACCAAACTCCTTCGTCATATGACTTAAGCCTTGTTCAGACCGGCGCGAAATTACGAAATTTCATGCCGAAATTACGAATGAAATCTGTTGTTCATACTGGCTAGATGACATTTGATGTAATTTCGTGAACAGCTGATACTTATTGTTTACATTTTAAATTGTTATAGGGGTAAATAAAGTATTTTGAAATGGAAACAAATAAGAAACAATTGCTTACTAAATTGGAAATTATTAATGAAAAACTTGCTAATAAGAAATTGTTATTTCATCAGTTAAAAATGGTTAGACATGCAGAGGTAAAAAAGGATACGTTTCAATTTGAAAAATCACTTTAATAATTAATTTTAAGATTTGTGTTTAATTTTAAGATCAGCTGTCAATTGTTTTTTTTTTTTTTCTTCTCACGATTGAAACATGCAGTACATAGTTGAAAAAAAGTATTTTTTCCAACGTAATTTCAATGTAATTTCGCCGAAATTACACAAAATTATGCAATTTCGCAATTGTCAAAATGTATTTGAAATTACATAATTTTTTACGCTCGGTCTGAATGCCCTATTAGGAAGATCGCTCAGAACATCTGTGTTAAAGAACTGAATAAAGGAGAGATATGCAAAACTGTAAGTTCCTTTTCAGTTTTCTACCTACATTTTTTTTCAAAAAGATACCTTAGAATTATATATTTTAAACTTAAATTAGTTATTTTAAAATTTTCAGAATTTTTACGATTTTTTATCTTTTGGTCTACAAGACATAATTCCACCAAAAATAATAAAAATCTAAAACACAATCACAGTTAAATGATAATATATTCAGAAAAAATATCTCACATAATCAGATTTACTTGTCAAACTTATTGTTTCATAAAAAATATGCTCATACTAAAACGAAATTAAAATGGGATACGAATCATGGCTTGAAGATTTGTAATGTAGAACACTTGCAATAGACTATCTATAGCCATAAAAATTGTATTAAAAAACAATTATATATACTCCTCATATTTGTGAACAGTATTAAAATCAATTTAGAACATTATGTGTTGAATATATTTAAAACTCAATAAGGTTGAAAATTATTATTTTTTTTTTACACAAATTAAAATGAAACTATTTTTCAAAAAGCATTGTGGTCTAGGAGGTAAGAATTCAAAGACAGGAGTTTTCAAGTGTTCATATGGGTTCGAATCCTGGTTAATAGAAAAGTAATTTTTATTTAATAAATTTCAAAAACATTTTTAATTAATTACTTTTATTTTAAATAATGAAAATTTTTATATTTTTTTAGGTAAAAAAGAAATTTATAAGGATTCCCGGGGATAAGAACTCAGGCTTAACGGTTTGTAGTCTAGAACACTTCCTTCAGACCATTCAATCTCACAAATATCCAATAGAAAAATATTTATGTATTAGTGTATGTGAAATAGAAAATATTATTAAATTTGAGAAAAGAAAATTGAAAAAATGTTTGAGGCTGTTCTAGAAAGTCTAAACGATTTTCGCTGACTTTCAATACCAAGAGTTTCGAGACTATATGCCACGTATGTGTTAAAAAAATTTAAATTTACAACACATTTTAGTGTTGCAAAAAGTCGAAAAGGTTGTGGAATGATGAAATTTTTGCAATTGGGGTCAAGCTAAATAATTTTGTATGAAAATTGAATCGAAAGCCATATAACGTGCTAGAAGAGAGAAATTCGTAAAGTACGACGGGTCTGGAGTAGGTATTTTAATATTTATAGATGGAATAATGGATCATCCGTATTATATACACATTTAAAATTTAAAATAAAAATAAAAGTACTGAGAAATTATAAATTTCTGACCGATTTATGTTTACCAGGATAATAACTCAAAGTATTCTGCCACAAATTAAAGCTTAGCTTTCTCTATAACTGCACGAAAATATTAAAAAACCCATTCTAATTACCAGATATCAACCTAAATGAACATTTGTGGAGTTTTTATTACAAAAATAGAATGTCTGAATTTCACGAATAAAATCGTATTAAATTGATATTGTAAGTGCAATGAAACAAAATTTATCCCGAATATATTAAAATACTTAAAAGAAGTTATATAGTGAAAATAAAAAGCTACGTGTTATTAAAAAATTTAATTTTTGTGATTTTTCGAAGACATCACACTTTACTCTACGTCTACATGAAGACATTTTTATTTCTTAACATTAGAAATAACGTCAGCAGAATAACGGGAAAACAATTTTATTTCCCACTTTGCGTTAAGGGTTGGAGAAAACGTATACGGAAATTTATATGTTAAGTTGACTTTTTTTTTATCGAAAATTTAAATATAAAAATTATTCTTTATTTTTCTTTTCAAAACAAAATTAATTATTTTTCACTTTTCTTTTTGTTAAAAAGGACACAATTTTAAAAGAAAAATTAATTTGACAGCTTATGTTAAACATTATTGCTCATCTTTGTGATGAAACATTTATTGCGAAAAAGATTGTGAATAGATTTCTTATTGGCCCACACGTAACATTTTAAAGAGAGAGAAAGAATTTGACAATTGCCAACATAAAAATTTCTACGTGTAGACTATTATACTAATACTTTTTTCCTTGAATTTGAGTGTCATTATATAAACGGCTTTTTAAATTAACTTTTATTTGCACTAACTTTACAATTTATTGAAATTGAAATGGTATAATAAACTTTAAACCATTTTTTTTATTTGAAAATTCTGAGAAAATTGTATTATTTAAAAAATAATAAATTAATATCGCTCATACCGAATAGTTTTTTTGGCCACTGTATAAAACTTTCAAAGGGTGTTCCTTCTACGAGGTAACAAGTGATTACAAATAAAAAGAGATCTACGTCTCCACTAAAATTTGAATCTGTTTTACTTTGTATTTTTACATATTTTAGAATTGATGCCTTAACATCTTTGTCTTTCAGCTTCCGATGAAGATGATGGATACCATTTCTATTCAGTACAAAATTTCGTTGATATTTATATATAAAAATAAAATTTAAAATACATAATTTCATGGTTACTCAAAAAATTCAATAATGAATTAATTGCAATAGCTCTTACACAAACAATTGTAATATAAAATATATGAAATAAATATACATATAAATATATTAAAAAAGTAATAAAAATTATAAATTTGTTTAATTTATAATTTTTATTACAGTTAAGAGTTAAGAGTGTTATTTTAAAAAATTAATAATTTGCAATTCTTTTGCAATTTATAATAATAATAATAAAATATATGTACCATCATTATTTTTTGATTGTATAGTACTGTGGTGGCACTATAAAACCGTGTCTACCAAACCGTCATCAAACCATCATGACTAAGCGCTATATTTTTAAAAATTTCTTATTCGCGGTCATCACCTAACGCAAAAAATTTAACATTACAACTAACATCATGTTAATAGTAAATGTTCAACTTCATATTCATGTTAATTTTTTAATGTTTAAACACGGTTGTTAACCTAGTGTCTACATTAGGCAAATTTATATCAAAACAAACGTCAAAATCAGTGCGAATATATGCAAGATAAACTTAGTTAAACAGTTGATTATTATTTTGGTTGTTACAGTTGTCAAACTGCATATATAAAAAACTATAATTAATACGTCATATTGTTGTTTTTGTGCAACTGTTGCCACAAATTCGCGTTAAGTTTGACGTTTGTCTTGATAAAAAAATTTCTAATGTAGACGTTATGTAAAGGAAATGATAAAAAACGACGTTTAAACATCAAGCCACATTGTTTTTTTTTTTTTTTTTTTGTTATTTCTAAAATACACATGCACACACACAAACAAACTTTCGTATATGTGTATTTTTTGACAGTTCATCTTATAAGATAGTTGTGTAGAGAAATCTCATCACAACAGTCTCATAATACTTCTTATACTACTAATATTAGAATCTACACGTGAGACAATTTTCTCAGAAAGCGAATTTGATTCTCTCTGACAGAAAAATCTTATCCATTCTGTTACAGCCGATTTTGAGCCGCCGCCGGCAATTCTTACGAAAGCTGCCACCGCCGTTAAAATTCTTCGGCGCAGGTCTCTGTTTGACAGTTCACGTATTGTTGCCTGGTTGTATGTTGTATGAATGTGTGTTTCTTGTTGGATTAATTTTTTGTATGAGAAATTTTTGTGAAAATTCTTAATACACAACATTTTTTTAAATAAAAAAAAAAAATAATTAAGCAACAATACCAATTCTTAACAATCACAAAATTGCTGAAATCCAAACAAAAAAGAACAAATCCATACAAGATTGAAAAGACACACACGTCATCTACCAAAAGCAACTGGTGAGAGAGAGTGGAAATTGTTCTATACACATTGTGAAAATTGAAAAGACTCAAAAGACCAGATCATAAGCACATTGTTACTAAAATTGATAAAGTCCAAAAAAGGAAAGTAATTACCCTCGAAAATGAGCCAACTAACAGAGTTGCTGAGAAAAGAATTTCCGGCCATGGATAATGAGCTAAAGGAGTATGTAGAAGGTGTACTTGCCGGCAGTTTGGACGACTTTGAAAGTTGCGATGATATCTACGATGCAGTTGGTGATATTTTGCAAAGTATCAGCGAGGAAAAGACCGAAGATAACATTCGTGATTTATGTACACAATTCTTCAACATTATCAAAGTTGGTAGCAAATCTGTGGAGCAAAAAGTTTTAAATGCACCTGTCAATATTGCCGATATGGCCAAGGATATGGAAACGATTGATAAAGATATGCATAGTATATGGTTGGTGAATAAAGACAACTCAAATGTAAGTTTAATATACTAAATTCGCTTAGTTATTTAAGGTCTCATTTTGTAAAACGAAACAATATCAAGCATTCAAAATTCTGTGAATTTGAAATTCTTTCAATAAAGTTTGTTTTCAAAAGTAACGACAAACATTGCCTTTACAAAATGAAGCTTTTAATTAAATTTTGATATCATTTTATTTATTTATAGAAAGTTGATACGAAAAAATTGGAAAAGGCCGAAGCTAAATTGCAACAAAAACAAGAAAAACGACAAGATGCGAGCAAGGGACCAGCGGCACCGGTTAAGTTACAACAAGCTACTGCTTCTCAGGTCACAAATAAAAAAGCCACTAAAATGGATGCCAAGGGCACAAATCGTTCAATGGATATTAAAATTGAAAATTTCGATTTAGCTTTTGGAGACAAGTAAGTTATTTATCTTTAGTACAAAATTGTATATTCTGTGATATAATTTTAATTTTTCCAGAGTCCTTCTACAAAATGCCAATATCTTATTATCATTTGGCAGACGTTATGGTCTAGTGGGTCGCAATGGTTTAGGTAAAACTACACTCCTGCGTATGATATCTGAACGCCAACTTCAAATACCCTCCCACATTACGGTCTTACATGTGGAACAAGAGGTGGTTGGTGATGATACTCCTGCTGTTGATAGTGTTCTCGAATGTGATACAGAACGCACTCATCTCTTAACTCGTGAAAAAGAAATTATAGCACTGTTAAATAGCGGTACACAAGATGCAGCTTTAAATACTGAACTAAGCGAAATCTATACACAGCTACAAAATATTGAAGCCGATAAAGCGGTAGCAAGAGCATCGGTTATATTGAAAGGTTTAGGTTTCGATACCGACATGCAAGCAAGACCCACAAAATCATTTTCCGGTGGTTGGCGTATGCGTTTGGCTTTGGCACGTGCACTCTTTTCGAAACCCGATTTGTTGTTACTTGATGAACCTACTAACATGTTGGATATTAAAGCTATTATATGGTTAGAAAACTATTTGCAATCTTGGCCCACCACTATTTTGGTAGTATCTCACGATCGTAACTTTTTGGATACCGTGCCAACAGATATAATACATTTACATTCCCAACAACTGGAGGCATACAAGTAAGATATTTTTGGTATTTAAAAAATATAATAAATTGTATTAATATAAATTGTGTTCTTTATATATATATAAAGGGGCAACTATGAGCAATTCGAGAAGACCAAAAATGAAAAACTTAAGGCTCAACGTCGAGAATATGAGGCTCAAATGGCTCATCGAGCTCATGTTCAAGAATTTATTGATCGTTTTCGTTATAATGCCAATCGTGCTGCTTCAGTACAGTCGAAAATTAAAATGTTGGAAAAATTGTAAGTACAAACTATATATTTACAAATTTATAGATATTGCAAAAATTAGAATTAGACAATCAAATAATTTAATGAAATCATGTTTTATACTGTACTATGTACGCTAATACTAATGTACTAATGCACTGTACTAATTAATTTTAAAATGTTTCCAATGTCTTTTGCCATCGGATATTGTTCTATAATTAAATTCGTTTTACATTTTTAGGCCTGAATTGAAACCAGTTGAGAAGGAAATAGAAGTCAAACTTAAATTTCCTGATGTAGAACCATTGAATCCTCCTGTTTTGGCTATATCTGATATTGAATTTAAATACAACCCCAATGATCCCTTGCCGGTATTCAAAAATGTGAATTTATCGGCAACTTCGGACTCCCGAATTTGTATTGTAAGTTGTCAATGTAAATTAATCTTTATTTATTAATCATTTGAATCGAAAAAAAAAAAAATATTTAAAAACAGGTGGGTGAAAACGGAGCTGGTAAATCTACATTGCTGAAAATTATTGTCGGCCAACTGACTACACCTTTGGGTAATATTGTGTTACATCGCAGTTTACGTATTGGTTATTTTGCCCAACATCATGTGGACCATTTAAATATGAATTTAACCTGCGTTGGTGTTTTAGCTGAAAACTTTCCAGGACGACCAGATGAAGAATATCGCCGACAATTGGGTAGTTTTGGTATATCGGGTACATTAGCTTTGCAAAGTTTGGCTAGTTTGTCAGGAGGTCAAAAATCACGAGTAGCTTTAGCTAAAATGTGCATGGGTAACAAATACAATTTATTTTAAATACACAACAATTTAAATTTTTAACATATTTTAATTTTTAGCTGAACCTAATTTTCTGGTACTTGATGAACCCACAAATCATTTAGATATAGAAACAATAGATGCCTTGGGTAAAGCCATCAATGCATTTAAGGTAATTTTCTATAAATTAACAGTATTACTGATATAAAAAAAATATAATTTTTTTTTTTCTCAGGGTGGTTGCATTTTAGTTTCTCACGACGAACGTTTAATCAAAGTCGTTTGCAAAGAATTATGGGTTTGTGGCAATCGTACTGTACGCGCTATTGAAGGTGGTTTAGATGAGTATAAACGTGAAGTCTACAAAGAAATTGAAGCCAATAGTTAATTTAATCAATTGTGATTTTGTTTTTTCTAAACAATTACATATTTACATAAGTATATAAAAAAAAAAACTCAACTAAAAAAAATACAAGAAAAATACATACATTATAAATTATAAAAAGGCATCATCCTATTTAAATATTATGTTTTCTCATCACTCCTGAGGATATTTATACAAAGAATTGTTTATACCATGGCCTCCAAAAAACATAGAAAGAATTTATAAAAAAATAAAGTTGTCAGTTGCACTATTGCAACTAAAATATTTATAAATGACGTGTATTTATAAATTATTTTTAATAAAAATTGAATAATGATATTAAATATCGAAAATATTTATGCTTATAGCATAGGGAAGCAAATGAAAATTGGCAAAATATTAAAAAAAAAATTAAAACATTAGAGATTACTAGAATTTTGGAGACCTAATAAATTATGTAAATAACGAGAAATGTAGATTAGTGTAAAGATGAGTCAAAACAAAACTTACGGTTTAAACTAAAAACCCTTTTTACAATCCATTTTTATATAATAGGTAAACACATTTCCTGTTATCCTTTTTACGCTCACAGTATACATCAGATTTTCATAAAAAAATATACCATTAGAAAAGTATTTTTCATAGTTGTGCATTTTTTTTTTTTTATATAAAAATACCGCAGTCTCCCACGACCTATTTAGTACATTTTGTTTTCTCAAAAATTTTAAAATAAACTTTATTCTTAATTAGAAGGAATTCATTTGTGATTTAATAAAACGGTAATAATTTCTAAACTTTTATTGGCTTGTTTTATCTGATTTACCTTGACGACTACACGTAGTTTTACCAAATTCTATTGGTTTTTTAAATTTTATTTTCAGTTAAAAATCCAAATTCATGAGTAGCTCTTATAACATGTGTCTGAATATAGAGTTTTCTTTTTTTCTCTATATTCTTTTGACGTTATTGCTTTTGTTATGTCGATTCTATACTAGATAAATTTTTATCAAGATAAACGTCAAAATTTTATCAGTAAACATTTGCTTAGTCTAGATTAAAAATGTCAGTATTATTGCAGCGTTAAGACAAAGTTCTCAGAGTTTGAGTGCTGACAACTTTGTCTTGACGTTGCGCAGTGGTCCAAAACCATTTTTTTGGAAATAATTCTGTAACTTGTGAACCGTTGGAGATATCCAGTAAAATTCAGTAAACTGCGTATTAACTAAGTAAATTAAAAATTTTACTCTCAAAAAACTTGTAAAATCCAGTAAAATAACCACTAGAAACAAATAAACATTAAATACATGCACTTTAGTGAAAAAACTTATTTTTTAATTTTAAATATTTTATTGTTTTTTAATGTACTTTTAGTAAAATTTGAATTAAGGTTTTATAGTTGGGACAAAAAGTAAATTTTTTGATTTTTAAAATTTTTTAAATAGTAGACTTTTCGACTTTTTTAAATTTTCGAATAGTCGACTTTTTTCGATTTCTCGATTTTTTCCGACTATTTACGACTTTTTTCGACTTTATACATTTTCGAGATTTTTCGCCTCTTTTAATTATTTGTTGTTATTTGTCTCACAAAAACTTAAAAAATATAAAATATATACCACGCAATCAAATATACTGATTAACTAATAAACAATATATATAATGAAATTGCTGGTTGCACAAAAAAAATATATATTTTTACATTATTTTTAACAGTTAGATTATGTAGTTGAAATAAAAACTGCTAAAAACTATTCCTTTTAAATGAAGTAAATTTTTCCAACTATTTTCGACTTTTTTACTTTCGATTATTTTCGACTTTATTGCAACAAAGTCTATTTTTCGATAATTTTCAAACTAAAAAGTCGATTTCGCCTTTTTTGTTTATTTTTTGTTGTCTCATAACCCCAGGTCTACAACTGAGATTAACGCTGATATAATATGTGAGATAACGCCGGCAGAGGAGAGCAACCATTTTGTTTATATTATGTTAAATCTTAAATAAGGGGTACACGTATTTTAATAAATCCTATAAGATATCATTATTTTCAATCAGTCACAGAATAAACATGTCCTTTTTATTTAAGAAATTCGCACTTTTTTAGCACAATTTTTATAAAAATGTTTTTTTAACATGTAAAAGAAACACTAAAAGGAAACAATTTTACAAAAAAATTGTTTTTCAGTAATTTCCAAAATACACATGCACGCACACAAACACTTTTCTATATGTGTATTTTTTTGACAGTTCATCTTATAAGATGGTTGTGTAGAGAAATCTCATCATAACAGTCTCATAATACATCTGATAATACTAATATTTGAATCTACACGTGAAATAATTCTCTCAGAGAGCGAATTTGACACTCTCTGACACAAAAATCTTACATATTATGTTACGTCTAGACGGGCTGTAATACATCTCATAATACTAATATTTGAATCTACACGTAAAATAATTCTCTCAGAGAGCGAATTTGACACTCTCTGACACAAAAATATTACATATTATGCTACAGTCCGTCTAGACATAACATAGTGTCAGACAATTTTATGTCAAGACAAACGTCAAACTTAACACGAATTTGTGGAAGGTGGCAGCAGCTACACAAAAACAACAATATGGCGTATTCATTATTGTTTTTTATATATGCAGTTTGACAACTGTAGCAACCAAAATAATAATCAGCTTTTTAACAAAGGTTATCATGTATATTGATAAAAATTTGCCTAATGTAGACACTAGGTAACATAATATGTAAGATTTTTGTGTCAGAGAGTGTCAAATTCACTCTCTGAGAATTATTTCACGTGTAGATTCAAATACGAAATCTGACTTAATCTCGCCAAGAATATCTTATTCCATACTCAAAAAATCATAATGAACTCAGTTCCTATTTGTGGGCTCGAAAATTGATAAATAAATAAAAGTTTTTTTAAATGTAATTATTTTTATACCTTTTGCATAAAATAAGGCGTATGTTTGTAATTTTTACGAAAGTCTTTAAATATATCCAAGGCCTCAAATTGAAAAATTATTCGTGATTGTTATGATTAAAAATAACTTTTAAGAATTTACGCCTGTCCGCCTGTATGTTGAATTGGATTTTTGAAATAATACATTTCTCTTTCAATAAATACATTTCTCTTTCATATAGTCGCGAAAATCTTGGTATTGAAATTCAGCGAAAAGTTATAAACGATTTTCTAAAACAGCCATAAAAATATTTCCAATTTTCTTCGCCTAAATTTAATAATATTTTATATTTCATATGCAATGATATATAAATGTTATTCTATTGAAAAGTTGTAAGATTGAATAGTCTATAGGAAGTTTTCTAGACTACAAACCGTTAAGCCTGATTTTTCATAATAGTAATAATAATAATAATTTGACAAGAATTTCTAGGCACGCTAAAAAAGTATTGTTTAGATTTGAGTTACGTTTTAAGTTATTTAGCAATAAAGATAGTAAATTTCAATATATCGATGTGGTTATCGCTTGGGTTTGTAACTGAAAGACTTTAAGTGCTGAGTTCGATCCTAGGCCAAGACTTCGAAAAAACTGTTTTATAATTTATCTTCAAACAAAAATTAAAATTTTGAAGTGTTAGATTAAGGAACTGTCAGATATTTTTATTAATTAAAAATGCTTCCTTGAAATATATTAAATAAAAATTACATTTCTATTCTCCAGGACTGGAACGCTTAGCATTTTAAAATTCTGAATTCAAAAAATTGTTTTACTTTAATTTGTGTAAAAAATAATAATTTTTCAACAACTTTTGATGAGAGCAAAAAAAAAACAGTTTATTTCTCTTATTTTGCAAGTATTAAAAATTTCCTTTTACAATATTTACTTAAAATCACGACTAAATCTTACATATAATTTGTTTTTAATATAATATAACTGATATGAAAATAGGACGGACAGCTCTTGGGAAGTGTTAGCCCCCATACAAGATAAGTTTTAGTTATTGTATATCAATGGAACTATTACAGTGTCTCGATATTTTATAGGAATAATTTTCATGTCAAGTTTCACAATTGATATGAAAACAGGTAGGTTAGGTTTACAGGGGGTAGTAGAATATTTATTATTGTATTTCTAAAGATTCAACCGATTTAAGCGTGTATAAATTAATCAGAATCAAAAATAAAACAACTACTCAGAGAGGGTTTTGCACTAAAAATAAAATATATATTTTGTAAGATAGAAAAGCTATGAATTTTCATTTAAAATTTATATCATAGATGCCGCTGTTATAAGAAATATGATGTATTAGTCATATTGGCCAGTGAGGTTTCCGACTAGCATTGTTACTATAGAGAGCAGATCTAAGAGGGTTCCAACCCTCACTGGTTACAATTGTTTATTAAAAAAAAAAAGAGTAAAATACATACTTTTAACTTGTTGTTTAAGACGGTATTTCAAATACCTTATCTATCAAACATCAATTCGATTAAGAATTTTTCAATTGAAAAAAATACTTTCACAATACACCAAGTACCTAGTTAATTTATTTCAATATCAATTCATTACAAAGGGATTGATTTTAAAACCATTTTTAATGTACAATTAATAAACATATATAGAGTAGAAGTATTTCATTTGTGTTCAATATTAAACTGAATACAACAATTAAAGATAAATAAAGCTTAATGAATAATAAATAAGAGGACATTGTCTTTATAATGGAAATATGTTTTGTTAAACAACTGGTTTAAATTTTAGCAATACCAATAACACCACAACCAATACGAGCACCAGCATTACCAGTTGACTTGCTCAATTCGTGGCCACCCTTACCTAAATCATCAGGATCGGCATGTACAACAACGGTACGACCTAAAATGCTGTTGGCTCCAAACAAACTAATTTGTTTATCCGAAATCTCAACCTAGTTGAAAAATATTTAAACATATTTCAAATATATATAAAATATTGAATAGATACATAATAATAAATAACCTACCTTAGTTGGTCCGTCACCACTGGCTTCGATGTTGCCCAAATCACCTACATGTCTGTTTTCATCGCCAGGGGAACCATGTTCCTTACCACAGGGATTGAAATGTGGACCAGCTGAAGTGCAGCCATTAGTGTTGTCACCAAATTCGTGAACATGGAAACCATGTAAACCCTTGGACAATCCAGTAATTTCACCAGTTACTTTAACGGGGGAATTGGCATCCTAAAACATTTTAAAAATAATTATTTTTAATTGAGGTACTCATTTAGCTCCCTAACTCACTTAAAATAGTAAACATTTCCTATATATATGCGCATTTATAAAATATTATTTTTTTTTTTTATAAAAGCTGCTTTAACATACATTGATATATATTTTAATATTTTGTCATTTCTGCATATCTTTTTAAGCCGGGGTCTGAAGGATTTTTAACTCTGTGGTAAGTTCAAAAGCGGCTTCGCTTACACAATTTATACTTTTTCTCCAATTTTTTAATATTTTTTTGTATGATTTTTTTAGGAAGGTACGTTCTTCAATGGCCTATAACTTCGAAGCTATTCAGTTGCACTCAAAATTTTTACATCATTTTCAGCGTTTAAAGTGCTATCAATGATGAAATAGAAAAATCAGACAAATTAAACAACTACATTTATAAATCGCAATTATTGGTCAAAATATTTTGAGAATATTTGTTCTCTGCATCGGGTCGTCACGTTCGTTGTTTATCGATTGGCAACCCTACATATAATGCAATTCTAATTGGAAAATAATACATTTTGCATATAACGCAATAACAGACCCGACTATTTTAATATCAAACACTTAAATTACACATGCATATGTATATTGCATAATTAAACAGCCACAAATAGACTAGATAATATTGAAATAAAAATTATAATTTTTTTTCTCGAGCACCTCTTTCACCTCAATTAAATTCAGTAAACATGACTGCGGACTTTTTCCCTTTTCAACCAATACACCACCGGCTTTACATACACATACATATACTACCCATATATATAATATGTATACAGTAATTCTTGACCTTCAATCTTCAATAGAAAATTTCTATGCACACAACAAATGTGAAATTTTTATAATAGAAAGATTAACCATAAATGGAGATAATTTAATGATTTTAAAGTACTTACAGCTTGCTCAAAGAATACGGTACCCTTGGCATCACCGTTGATAACACAAACAGCTTTGCAGACCATTTTTATAATTTCTCGAATAAAATACGCGGCGACTTCTGCTTGAGTTTTAAAAGTGAAATAAATAAATCTAGTAGTATATGATTTTATAAATCGGCTTTTGAACAATCAACTGTTTATCGGAAAAAGTCGAAATGGACTTTTGAGGCACAAAGTTCGAAACATGACTTTCCAAATGTAAATATGTTGCCAGACTGGAAAGAAATTTTTCTTTTTTTCGTTTAATATCAAATAGAGTTCTCTAACCTAGTAACTACATTAGGCAAATTTTTATCAAAACAAACGTCAGAATCAGTGCGAATATATACAAGGTAACCTTAGTTAAACAGTTGATTATTATTTTAGTTGTTACAGTTGTCAAACTGTTTATATAAAAAACAATAATAAATACGCCATATTGTTATTTTTGTGCAACTATTGCCACCTTCCACAAATTCGCGTTAAGTTTAACGTTTGTCTTGATAAAAAATTCTCTAATGTAGACACTATGTTACAGCCCATCTAGACGTAACATAATATGTAAGATTTTTCTGTCAGATAGTGTGAAATTCGCTCTCTGAGAGAATTATTTCAAGCGTAGATTCAAGTATTAGTGTTATAAGATGTATTATGAGACTGTTGTGATGAGATTTCTCTACACAATTATCTTATAAGATGAACTGTCAAAAAAATACACATATACGAAAGTTATGTTTATGTGCATGCGTATTTTGGTCATTATTAAAAAAAAAACAATTTTTTTGTAATTTGTTTTCTTTTAATGATGGTTTTACATTAAAAAATATTTTTATAAAAATTGTGCTAAAAAAGTGCGAATTTCGTAAATAAAAAGGACATGTTTACTTTTTGACTGATTGAAAATAATGTAGCCCTTATTTAATATTTAACATAGTATAAACAAAATGGTTACTGTCTTCTGCCGGCGTTATCTCACATATTATATCAGCGTTAATCTCAGTTATAGACCTATGGTAAAAAAGCAGCTGAAATTTTTTTTTTTGTTTACATAAACCACATGGTTTTGTATTGAAAAAAAAAAATATTTTTTTTGTGAATAATTGTTGCTAAAAGTATTGCAATGTGAAAATTTTGCCGTACAAACGGTGAGTTAATATTTTATTTGCATGTTAGTAACTCACAAAAACTAATCATGATTAGTGAAACTAATTGCGAATAAAGCATACCCCGTTGACACTTCCTTTTACGTTCATAGAATTTTCCATGACAAAATTTGCATTTTTGCCATCTGGCATAATAAAAAGGAAAATATATTCCTTTGTCTATATTAGAAAAACAATTTATTAACAATTACACAAAAACAACAATAAGGCGAATTCATTAACGTTTTTATATATGCAGTTTGACAGCTGTAACGACTATATAATAATCAGATGATTAACTGAGGTTACCTTGTATAGATTCGTGATTTTGACGTTTATTTTGACAGAAAATTGTTTATTATAGACACTACATTATGCAATTTGCGTTATTTAGTTGAAAATTATTTTTATTTGCAATAATCGTGCCTATAAACGTTACTACGTTTATACGCACCTCTTACTCGGAATTAAAAATATTGCGATATAAAAATTTTGCTATATTAACAATGAATTAATATTTTACATAATAGTTATATTTTTCCGATCTGACAGCAAAAAGTAGGTTATTTATTCGCAAATTATTTTTATTTGCAATAATCTATACGCACGTAATATGTGTTGTGAAATAATAATAAAAACAATATGAGAAGTGTTCTTTGTGTAAAAAAAAAGGATTAAAAATATTAAATCCTTTAATGTCCCAATAGACATTGGAAGAAAAGAAAAGGGAATTGACAAAACAAATAGTGACGACACCCATTAACAATGATGGGACGGTGACTAAAAGTGTTCACCTCCAACAGTTCTGAAAATAAAGTGTAAATCACTTTACGTTTTAAATTCCAAATATTAAAGTCACTGTATATTGAGTATAACACAAAATTAATTTTAGTCGAATTTATTTGAATCCTGAATCAACCAACTTCCAGACGAAAACAATTAGTTTAGCAATGATAAATTCAGTAAATAATACATCAAAGAAAAGACAATGTCATAATCTTACAATTAAATCGGAATTCCGACTAGATTTGGTAACGAAAAGTGAAATGGTTCGGTTTAAAAACTGTAAAACACACTAAATATGTGTCTCATAAAAAATTAAAAAGGCTGAATCCAGTTAAAAAATTTTACATCTATTGTCGACATAGTGTCAAAAAAAAAAAAAAAAAATAAAAAAAATACGTGCAAATTATTAAAAATTGTAAATATTTACAAAAGTTTAAAAAAAAAAATGGTGTGAAAAATGCGCTCAACAATTTTTTTCTGATTTTTTACAATTTTTGTAATCTTTCCGTGAATGATAACTTTAACTATAAACAACAAGCATATTTGTATTCTTTAGAATTTCTAGTTTTAAGTATAAAACTTTTTGATACCCCCTATACGAACTGAAATATTTACATTTGAAAATGTAAAAAATTTTTCGTTTACATATGAAATTTTTCGTATCTTCAAAATAAATTTTATTTTGAAAGTTTTCTTTTGGAACAAATTGTAATATAGCCAAATAAAACCGTGGGAGCATTTCGGTATTTTTCTTAATATTAAACAGTATCAAGTATATCCGTATCAACTTTTCCATCCCTCTCCCGTGGCACGACCCATAAGCTTGTGTTACTTAGATAGATAGATAGATAGATAGTTAGATAGATAGAGAAGGTTGATGCGATACCAGAAAGTACCACATCTCCACCCAGAGACCCATCTCGATCCATTGTGAGTCCCTTCGTTGAAAGAGCTGTGAAATATAGAATACAATACAGAAAATAGGAGAGTAGAAATAGAAAAATCATATAGGAGGATTAGCAATGTTACCATACCCCTAGGGTTATACCCCTGATTCTCTCATGACGAAGCCTATGACGTCTACAAGATATGCGTCCTGAATGTCACTTAGCCCGCCGAGGAATTGGCTACTAAGCCATTTCATCCTACGATGCTGCAATCGTGGACAATGGCACACAATGTGCTCAATAGACTCATGATTCTTAAGCTCTTCCTATTCAAGCCCAGAAGAGTGCTAGTGCCTGCATTGTCCAGTGCTGGCCGTATCGCCCTCGACACCCTACAGTCCTCTCTACTCTCCCAAGCCGAACTGGTTCTGACCAAGATCCAATCATTGATCTTCCCATAGAAGAAACTCAGTGGTGGTTTCACATAGGTTTCCCCCTCCGAGACATCCTTTGTTGCGCCTTGCTTTGCCAGTTCATTGCCTGAAATATTGCAGTGGCCAGGCACCCACCAGAGTCTCACCATGTAGTCCTCCATCAGCTCTCTCAGTGTTTTCTTACAGGCAGCAACTAGCCTGGATTTCACCAAATGTGTCCCCAAGGCCTTCAGAACCGCCTGACTGTGCACATAGAGAGTAACTTCGGTACCCCTCGCAACGTTCTGCCTGATTATTTCTGCGGCTTTCAGGATGCCGAGAATCTCAGCCTGAAAAACGCTGCACTCATCAGGGAGTCTAAATGAGCCTTTCAGGTCCGTGCCCATAATATAGACCAGTACCTATGTTCATCTTCGACCCGTCCGTGAACACTGCACAACCTTCATATAGTCTCTCAGTGCCGGACCAGATCTCCCTATCAGGTATCACCACGACAGGATTTACCCCAAAGTCTGATTCAGTGGCCATGTAATCTGATGTCCCTGTGGAGTTCAGATTAACCTCACCGCAGCTGATCTCGTATATGACCCTGGAGTGACCTGCTCTTGATGAGCCTAATAGTCCTAACTCCTTAAGTCTCAGCAGACTCTTTGCTGCCATACCCTTCGCAAACTCTTCAATGGAGTTCCTACAGGTGTAGTAGGCATTGAGGCCACGTTTGAGTCTCTCCTGAACATTCCTCTTCCAGGTCAGCTTACTATCGAGGAATACTTCCAGATATTTCGCTGAGTGGGAAAGCCTCAGGTCAGTTCCACACAGTACCGGTAGTCTGAAATTCTCTACCTTGTACCTCCTAGTAAACAGAACCAACTCCGACTTTTCCGGGTTCACTCCAAGCCCCTTATCACCGGCCCACGAGGACAGCTCACCCAGCGCGGACTGCATGATCTCAATGATTGTGGGAAGAAATTTTCTCCTTACCATTATGACCACATCATCAGCATGTGCCACGATCTTCCGTCCCCTGCTGTCGAATTGACGCAAAATCACGTCGACAGCCATTAGCCACAGCAAGGGTGAGAGTACTCCCCCTTGCGGTGTCCCCCTAGTCACTAGTTTCCTTAAGCATACTCCACCCAAGCTCGAATTGACAATCCTGTTGCTTAGCATTAGGATTATCCATTCGATCAAGAAGTCATGTACTTTAAGATCCACCAGCGCCTGCTTGATAGCGTCAATCTTGATATTGTTGAACGCTCCCTCAATATCCAAGAACGCGGCCATGGTATATTCCTCATACCAAAGTCCTTGTTCTATATATCCCACCACATCACTCAGCGCACTCTCAACAGATTTACCCTTCAGATAAGCATGTTGAGCACTACTCATGATGTTGGTGCCAACAGAAGATCTTAAATATAGGTCTATCAGTCTTTCTAAAGTCTTCAATAGGAAAGACGATAGGCTGATAGGTCTATAGTCCTTGGGTTTCGAGTGACAGGTCCTACCACCAAAAGCACATTAAGTGACTCAGAACTAGACTCCGTCCATGAACCATCTGATCTCTGGATACTCCCAGGAACACTAGGGTCTTTCGACAGTATCTTCCTGAATCTAGAAAGTTCATTGACAGAGTCAATGGTCTCGCTGTACTTAATCCACGAGGCTCTTTTAGCTCTTATAATGTCCATTTTGTACTTATTGAAACACACTCTATAGGTGCCCCAATCTTCATCCTTACCAGTTTTATGGGCTCTGTTGTACAGCCCGTTGAGCTCTCAACTCCTCTGACCACCAGACCGGCTGTTTCCTTCTACCCGGACAGCTCACGGGCAGTTGAGCTCATAGCTTCTGTTAATGGACCCCGTTATCTTTTCTATCACTTCGTCAAGATTATCCTTCGACAAGAACTCCATTGGAGTTCCAGTCAATCTTGACCCCAGATCCCCCCCGAAAACGTCCCAATCCGTCCCTCTAGGATTCCTAAAAGGTTTCCCTTCAGAACCCAGAAAGTACAGATTAAAGGTTATCCTGCCATGGTCAGAGAAAGTGCACCCCATAGATACCCTCCAATCCTCAACTAGGTCCCTAGAGTTAGTCAATGTGATATCTATTACTGAATTCCTATCCTTCGTCCTGAACGTAGGGGTAGTACCCTTGTTACAGATTAAAAGATCATTTGTAATAATGAAATCAAATGTTCACTCACCTCTCTTATTGGTATCCCTGCTACCCCATTGACTGTGGTGTGCATTAGCATCGCAACCGAGCAATAGACGTACTCCATTCCGTCTTGCGTACTCGGCTAGGGCCCACAACTTGTCATCCGGTGGTTCCGGCTCCTCATAGGGCATGTACACCGAGGCCAAGGCCAGTTCACTGCCTCCTAACGCCTCTCCGTTAGGTCACCATAACTGAAAGAATTAACTGAAGTTCATTCTTCACTAGAATATAAGTCCTCACCTTATCCTCAGTGGACGGCCTGAACAATTTGTATCCTTTAGCCCTTAGACCACAGACCTGGTTATTATTTAACCAAGGCTCTTGTATTAGGGCCACGTCCATATTGGTCTCACTGAGGTAGGTTATTAATTCGGTCGAGGCCGCTTCACAATGGTGCAGATTTATCTGCACCATCCGCAACCTCTTTGGCTTTGTCATTTTTCGTGTAACGAAATTTGACATAGCCAAGCTCGAACGTAACAACCCCTCCCAGTGAGTCCAATTTCTTAATAGATTCCCGATCTACTGCGAATCGGAAATCTTTTCCTTGGTTCTCTTTACAATTCAATGAAGAGACAAGTTTCCATTGATTTCTATTGATCCCCCTATTCTGTCCTTCCAATATTCCCAGTATGACTTCCACCGGCTTAATGGGTGGTGGAATCCACACCGTGACTATTGGCCGCAAAGGCAATTCCGACGCTGGTATAACCTCCAATTGCGCATCTGGACAAAGGTTGCTACATCTGCCAATCGCGGCTTTCAGGAACTCAAAAGTTCCTTTATTACCGCAACCAACAGTCTTGACACCCCTTGTCCAGTCTGCACCCATGAAGGCTATTTCACCCGGCCTGTGCCTTGCCTGGAAGATTTCGTCCATAAGTCTGTCTTCAATCAGCCACCACATTTCCGTACTGATTCTCCCATCTGAATCAGCACGGTCAATGACTGCTACTTGAAGAATGTCCAACTTGGACGAATCCTTCCCCTTTTTTTGACGATGAAGGTTGATCGTCATCAGATACTACCCGCTTTACTGCTCCCTTATGAGAGTTTTCGAGTGGGCTACTTGGTGCCTTACCAGCCTTCTTCGCAGATGGAATCTGCTGGTCATCCCCAGAAATCACTCTTTTTATGATCCCTTTAGGAGGACCCTTAAAAGAGTCATGCGGTACACGACCAGCTTTCTTGGAGGTAGAGGGTATCTCATCTCCAGGCGAGCTCCCCTAATGGACCTCATTTGAGATTCCTTAGCGGGGCTCGCAAGAGTTTGGTTTACCCTCTCTACTCCCTTCTTAATGTGTTTTGTCCCACTACCGATCCTAGCTGACCTGTCCTTTCCCTTGAGAGAACTTACAGGACTGCTGGATGGCTTGTGAGCAACTCCATAATTGCCAGCGCCGACTTGTGGTTCTAAAGTGCTGGTAGACACGGACTCTTTACCCTTACGAGCAATTTCCGGACCTTCCTCTACCTCCACTTTAAAACCCTCGGGATAAGACATTCCCAAGATATCACCGATGGAGCCATAGGTCCGTTCAAACCTAGAAATGCTCTTTCGGTGTTTTCTGCAAACATGCCTATCCCGTCCGTCTAACAGCTAACTTATTTAGTGCAGCTATGGAGGCCCTAACACCGTTCTTCGCCTTTTCGTATTTCGTTCGACTGTCGGTTGCGGCTTGCTCATCCATTGGATTTGCTACCGCTTCCTGCCGAACAATAGTTTTGGCCATAGGCCTTGACATGCCTGATGCCCCGTCGAGCTCTCCTGCTTCATACCCAGTGATGACACAGTGACTGCAGTTTCGCCCTCCTTGTCCCGATCAAGAGCAGAGACAACTGTTGTCTCACGTCGCACCGGATCCTACAAGATCCTTCGCCGAGTCCAGCAGGCTGTCCTCCTCCGTTCGTTGGGTAAGTAATTGTCCGTGATGCATGAGGATGTTCTTATGCAGTCTCAGCAAGTCAATGTCATCATCCTCATCCTCATGCTTCCCCCCTTTCCTAACGTCGTCATTATTTTTCCCTACCTCGACCCCATGCCTAGCTCCTGTGTCAGCGTCCGTCACTTCCACTTCCCTAACCCAATCTCCTTTGTCCATTATCCCTTTGTCTTTTTCCTCCCTTAACCTATTTGTTTTTGTATATGTTTCTTTTTCAATTTTGTCTCACGAGTAAGCACGTAAAATATAGACCATCTCGCGCAGTGACGGCATACGCGGACTAGGCTGTAATACAACTGACCCTTGCCATCAGCATCAGAGGGGAGCTGTTCTCGATTAGTTTCTTTTCGCACTAACTAATCATTCAGATCCTCGGCACTGCTTCCTACCACCTTGATCTTAAAAGTGCATGATACCTGTTTATTTGGTCCACGGAAAACGTATGGCACCAAGACCGTACCCAGTGCCAGAGATGCATTCATTTCGGCAGAATCACCAATTAGAATACATCAATGCACCGCATCCACTCCAGCAAGCCTTCCGTTTCCAGGACTGGGTGTGATACAAAGGATGTATTAATGTCGGCAAAGGGAGAGGGCTCCAGCACCGTACATTAGTGCATCCAGTGCCTCTCGCCCAGTCCCCCCTATCCGCCACCTGGGGACGCGTCCGATGGGAGTAAACAAGTAAAGACTCCACACGGAAAACTTCTGTTACTTAGTTTATACACAGTTCTTATTTGTAAATAAGGAACTCACTGTTTATACGAAGGCAGCAGATTGTAAATAAAAAAATTAATTTGTTCTATTATAAGTAATTTTATTATTATTATTATTACTTTTTTTTCGTTTTCCACAAAGTTGTTTAGTATTTGTCATATTTTGAAAACACAAAAAAAATGTCAATCATGTCAATCATAATCAGTAATTGTTTTGCTGAGTTAGCAAGTTGGAATAAAAAATATACGGCAACGCTTTACAGTTTTTTTTTTGCAAATAAGAACTAAGTATAACCTAGTGTCTACATTATGCAAATTTTTATCAAAACAAACGTTAAAATCAGTGCGAATATATGCAAGGTAATCTTGATAAATAGCTGATTATTATTTTGGTTGTTACAGTTGTCAAACTGCATACATAAAAACAATAATGAATACGCCGTATTGTTGTTTTTGTGCAACTGTTACCACCTTCCACAAATTCGTGTTAAGTTTGACGTTTGTCTTAATAAAAAATTGTCTAATGAGACACTATGTAAACTAAATATGTGTTAGCTGATATACATCAACAGAACTGGTGGGTTTGATATTTACCTGAAGGTAAATATCAAACCCACCATACATGGACACTGCCTTACACTAATTTACTTTAGAGCAGGGTTATTTCATTACCGTTAATCACTGACTTGAACATATGAAGATTCTGAAATAAAACAAGTGGCAACTACACTCAATGTTGACATTTTTTTGCCAAAACATATTTAACAAAATAATGTGACCATGTAACAAATGATTAACTGTATCATTTGTTTGAGTGTTTGTTGTGACATAGAACTGTCAAATTTACTTGTGTTTGTTATTAGAACAAAAACAAAAATAATAGAAACAAAAATAAATTTGACAGAAACACAACACTTGAATCAAATAATTTAATGTACTTTTAATATTTGTTGACGAGCGGGTACTAACTCATTTAGGGCGTTCAATGTTCTGTGTTGCATATCAACGAATGCATTTATTTCCTTGAGGTGTGTGTCAAAAAAAGTTAAATAAATTTATTAATACGTGGTAACTAGTTAAGAAATATACAATTTTTAATAAATACATCTTAAATGTGCAAACGGGAATTACTAAACAAATAGAATAAAAATGAAAAACAAAGTCATAATCATACTTTTATTTACCACCGGCTTGCTGATTAATGAAACAAAACAACAGGCTGTTTTTAAGGAGACACAACAAAGTAAACATCTATTACGTACATCTAGAGCGGCTATTCATGCCAACTTAGCTTCTAGTGATCATTCTTTAATAGATAACCATGAGTGTGAGGAATTGAAGAAACTGTGCACGCACATTAAATCAACTGATAACCTTTCGATCTTAGAATGCGTGTCAACATTTACATCTAGTCAATTGGAGGCAATGCCTGATAAATGTCAACATACCATTTGGCAAGAAACAAAAGAAATGATAAGAGGAAAATGGGTTGAGGACAATCTGTTGAAAAGACAGTGCTTAAAAGAAAGAGATTCTCTGGAATCTTGCATAAATGCGGTTGATATATGGTCGTGTATTAAGGAGCGAGCTTTACAACTGGAACATGGCAACAAATGCCGCTCATATATTAAAAGAGTACACGCAGTATTTTTCCCAGACTATGAAAATTTAGGTGACTTTTTTAATTCTTGTTCTACTGAAATTGATCAGTTAGAATGTGGTCGCTTGAATATAGAACACAAAGCCATATCACAATTGGAGACTGTAGAGTGTTTACAGCAAACTGGTGCAGATATTTTGGGTCAACCTTGTAAATCTAGTATAGATAGAATAGAATTACAAGAAGCTGATTTGAATTTTTTCGAAATTTGCTCTGAAGATTTGAAACATTTGTGTTCGCAGGAAGTTAGTGGCACTCCTGGAGCTTTTAAATGTTTGGTAAAAAATAAGAGTAATCCTGCTATGACAAACCGCTGTAGTGATCAAATATCTCAAAGAGATCGCGAAATTGCTAAAGACTACCGTGTTTCGCACGGTTTAGCTAAGGCCTGCAAAGATGATATTAAACAGCATCATTGTCGCCGTGGTGTGTCCGAGGATAAGCAAGTAAGATTGGCTCAGATTCTTTTGTGTTTGGAAACAGTTGAGAAGAATGGTACAAAGATAGCGCCTGAATGTCGGGCCGAAATAGATGATCATCGTCGCATGTTGATGTTGGATGGTCAATTGTCTCCAGAAATTCTTAATGATTGTGCTGATGATATACCAAAGTTTTGTATTAATGGTTACAAGTTATCGAATATTGCCATGGGTCAAGGTACGGGAGGAGAAATTATTCACTGTCTGATGGAACATGCTCGTAAAAGACGCAAAGACAGACGCATAACTTCCCAATGCCAAAGATCGTTGGAAAATCTGATAAAAGTATCAGATGTTGGCGAAGATTGGCGTGTTGATCCCGTTTTACGTAACAACTGCAAACCAGTGGTTGATGTAGCTTGCCGTGATACTGATGGTGGTAATGCTCGTGTTATGTCATGTTTGATGGAACAATTGGGTACACCAGCCATGAATCCGGATTGTGAACATTCACTACTACTTATTCAATATTTTGTGGCCAGAGACTTTAAATTAGATCCTCAGCTATATAAACATTGTCACGATGATGCCATAAAATACTGCCATGCTAAAAAGCAATGGGATGATGTTACCGATATGCAAATGGATCCTGAGCGCGGTCCACTTATACTGCCATGTCTTCATCGTATGGCCTATAGTGATGATGATCAGAATACCCTTAAACCAGCCTGCTTTAAGGAAGTTAAACGTGTTATGCGTCAACGAGCTGTGTCAGTTGATCTAATACCTGAAGTGGAGGAAGCTTGTATAGAAGATTTGTCATATTATTGTTTTGAAAATACTGGAAAGGGAGCAGAAATGGATTGTTTGCAAATTCATTTGGAAAAATTGCAAACTTCCTGCAGGGTAAGATTAGCAAATTTGATAATATACTCTTAATCTAGGTTATTTGTCCTCATTTTAGGAAGCTGTTAGCCAATATACAGAAGAAGAGGCCGCACACGTTGAACTTAATCCTGTTATAATGTCGGTATGCACCGATGCTATGAGGACACATTGTGATCACATACTTAAGGGTGGCAAAGATAAAGGCGATATGATGGATTGTTTAATTTCGCACAAAAATGATGCTGATTTGAGGCAAGATCTCAAATGTCGTGCAGCAATTGAACATTTCCAAATAATTTCTCTTAAAAATTATCACTTTACCTATAAATTCAAAGAAGCCTGTCGTCCTTATGTAGTACGTTTTTGTTCCGGAAGTAAAACGAAAAATGATGTAGTAGCATGCCTCAGTGAAGTCATGCGAAATGATACTATACGTGGTCAACGTCCACGTATACCCAAAGAATGCAGACAACAGGTCAAGGCTCAATTATATCAGCAGAGAGAATCATTGACTTTAGATCCGAAATTAGCAAATGCCTGTAGCAAAGAGATAGAAGAATTTTGTTCGGATAAAAAGGGACCAGGAGAGGTGAATAATAAGAATGCAAGTTCTATTTTTCATAAAACATCATTAATCTTTTAATTTAATTTCATTTCATTTTTTTTTTTTTTTGAAAAATTGTTTAATGTCCTTGGTTTTTAAAAGATAAATGGCAAATTTTTTAATATAATTTTCTTAATTACTTAATTTGCCAATATATTTCTTTACAGTTCTACAATTTTGTAATGTACACAATAATCTTTTTATTTACATTTTTGCAACCTTCCAGGCCCTCGAATGTTTAGCTATGAATACACCGCGCTTAGGTAATTCTTGTCATCATGCCATATTTTTGGTAAAGAAATCCGAACTGGGCGACAGCGCAACAGATTATACTTTGATTAACACTTGCAAAGAAATGACCTATAAATATTGTTCCAAAACCGATCCAATGCGTTTGTTAGACTGTTTGAAGACCTATAAAGATGATCCCACTTTTGATGCTCGCTGCCATTTGGTGGTGGTAAATCGTATGATTGAACAAAATACTGATTTTAGATTTAATCCAACATTGCAATTGCATTGTGGTAAAAATATTGATCGTTATTGTTCTGATGTTGTAGCTAAAGCACAGCCTAATGAAGAGCTTAATGGCAAGGTAAGTCAGAGTTAATTAAAATTTTTTTAAATTATAGCAAATTTATTATGACTGCATTTTTTTAGAATAAAAAAAAATGTTCTTAAGAATTTTCACTTGCATATTTTTTTAAATTATAGCAAATTTATTATGACTGCATTTTTTTAGAATAAAAAAAATGTTCTTAAGAATTTTCACTTACTTGCATATTACCGTTAGTATCATTCTGTTATCATTGTTGTTACATGCTTAAACATTACGGCCCTTGTTTAAAAACAGATAATACAAAATAAAAATCTAAAAATAATTCATAACCTACACCCCATATATTCTACTGATCTATTGCATAGAAACTTTAAGCAAAAAATGTTTAATTCATTAAAAATATAAATAAATACATACATATATATATATATATATATATATATATATATATATATATATATATATATATATATATATATATATATAAACCTCTCGAATACACATTTTTTAAATAAGTATCTTGTTTTTTAAATTAAGTTTAGATCTTCTGTTGAGTAAGGGGTAAAACACGGCCGCATTTGATTGTTTTATCACAAATATACTATATGTTATTTAAAAGACAGTTTTTTTTATCAAAGATACGAATAATTCCTAGATATTTGATACTGGTTGGTTCGTTGGTTTACGTGGTAGCCCGTTACCTTACGGGCAATCAATTAGACTCGTTAGAATCCGTTTTGATGGAACCACACTACTCGCCAGATGAATGAGGTGTATTGAGTCTGTAATGAGATAGAAGTGTAGGGAAGAACAATAAGAACATAAATTAATTAGATCCAGCCTGTAGCATCCAGGCTCAAATATCTCCCAGAGGTTGTCTAATTGGTACCCTCCCAGAAATTTATGTCTGATTGCGTTCAAGGCTGGGCATTCACATAGAAGATGAAATATGTCTCCTCCTTCCCGCGATTGCCACAACTACGACAATAATCATTGTAAGGGAGACCAAGTCTGCTTGCATGTTTTCCGATCGTCCAGTGACCTGTAAACAATGCTATTAGTCTCGAGATGTCTTTGCGTTGCCACGTTTCTTTCGCGACTCTATATTTGTCCAGATTTCGCCATCTATTTTTTGGATTCTGCTTTTTGGATTCCCTATGCGCAGGAACCCAGACTATAGTAATGTCATACAGTCGACTTAGTCCTAGCAGTTCCTCTTTACACTGTCTGACTAGAATAGAGGTAGTTTTCGGTGGTTTGAGCGACAGTATTGCCGCTTGACTGTCGATAAATAAACCAGTATTCCCTTGAATATTTCTATCGCGAATTAGTTTACACGCTTCCCTGACCGCTAGTATTTCCGTTTAGAATACGCTTGCCTCGTCAGGGAGTCTACATGAGTGTCTAATTCAAAGATCATTAGAGAAGACACCAGAGCCGACACCGCAGTTCATCTTTGAGACGTCAGTGTATATCCTAATTCCAAATTGTTCAAGAAGATTTCCCCTTCTCTATTTACTTCTGATGAGGAATAGGACTTTAATAGTATTTCCGAAGTCCATCTGGGGAATCATATAGTCGGTAAATTGATTAAGTTGCGAGGGTATTAAACTTAATATTCTCGCGTGCCCATACGTTCTTGATCTCCAGCTTTCCATTGCAGATAATCTTATCGCACTATTAACTGATGATTCAATTATGTATAGGTCTATAGGTGTTAGGTGCAATATAGTGTTCAGAGCTTCTGATGGACTAGTACGTAATGCACCGCAATGCTTATGGAAGCGGATCTTTGTATCCTGTAAAGCTGATCCACCACATATCTCTTACTAGTAGCGGTCCACCACACAATAGATCCATATACAAGAATGGGCCGTACTATTGCAGTGTATAGCCATTTTGTCAATTTTGGACTCAAACCCCATTTCACACTGAACATCTTTCTACAGGTGTAGTATGCTACCGTAGCCTTACTAACCCTATGTTCAGCTTCCATGAAAGCTTGGAGTCCAAAATAATACCCAAGTACTTTGCATTGTCCGACAAGGTGAGTTCACAGTTTTCTAACCGTGGTAGTCTGAAGCTCGGAATCTTGGTCTTTGTGGTGAAAAATACCAGATCTGTCTTGCCCGGATTCACTCCTAGTCCACATTCTTTGGCCCAGTCACTGAGTGTAGTCAGAGCAGTTGACATGATATCACTTATCACGTTCAGAAACAGTCCTGATACTAGTATCACCACATCGTCCGCGTAAGCCACGACTTTCACTCCCTTGTCTTCTAATTCGCACAGGATGGTATTAATGACAATAAGCCACAACAGCGGAGAAATCACACCTCCTTGTGGAGTTCCACGCATAACTTGTTTGGTCTTAACACTGTTGCCTAAATTCGCAATAACGATTCTTGTCTCTAGCATTGACACCAGCCAGTTGGTGATATAATCCTCAACTCCTAGTTCGTGCAGAGCTCTCTGTATCGCCATAGTCGTGACATTGTTAAAGGCGCCTTCTATGTTCAGAAAGGCAGCCATAGCGTATTGTTTAAATTCAATGGATCGCTCGATGACCCTTACGACATCATGAAGAGCCGTCTCCGTGGAGCGACCTTTAATATAGGCATGTTGACTTCCTGAGAGTCGAGTTGTACCCTCTAGACGCTGCCTTATATGTAAATCAATGAGTCTCTCCAGAGTTTTCAACTAAAAAGATGAGAGACTAATTGGACGGAAATCCTTTGCATTCTCATGACTTCTTTTTCCGGTTTTTGGAATGAACACTACCTTCTCTCTCCTCCAATTCCGGGGAACATAGTTGAGGGTTAGACAGAGTTTAAATATTCTAAGTAACCAGGGTATGATGCATACCATTGCACTTTGTAGCATCCGTGGTATAATACCATCAGGCCCTGCAGATTTGTACGGAGAGAAGCTATCCATTGACCATGGAATTTTCTCAACGGATATTATGTCATCCTCGATTCCTTGCGAGGATTTAATATGCCCCATCTCCTGGTCTGTACCATCTGTACAGCCAGGAAAATTAGTATTAAGTAAATTGTCCAAAGATTCCGCCGACGGTTCTGGCCATGAGCCATCCATCCTTTTAATATAGGATGGATTATTACGATCATTTGGCAAAACCTTACTGAGTCTAGCAGATTTCTTGGTATTGTCGATAGATTCGCAGAAGCCTTTCCATGAATCTCTTTTTGCGATCTTTATTGCATTCTTATATTCCCTACGTTTATCGTGATACAACTGCCACGATTTTGTTCTGTAGCCAATATTGAAAGCATTGCGTGCCTCCTTGCGTAGCTTCGAGAGTTCCTTGTTCTACCAGGGAGGGAAACTCTTTTTAGCCTTCGTCATTGGACAGGATATATTAAAAGCTTTAACAATTTCCTTGCTTAATGTGCTCTCAATTTGGTCAAGACCCTCAATCGTTGGTTCGATCTCCAGTTGAACCAACGACTGACGGTCTTGACCAAATTGAGAGCACATTAAGCAAGGACTTGGGTGTCCTTTTCCGCTAAAAGAAGCCTCAGATTGTCTGTAGCACATTTTGAATGCTGCAGATTCGTTTAGCTGCATGTCTGTCAGCAGATTATTGTCTACCTCCAACTCGTCTGCTTCGCCAGCTCCTGGACCTGTGGGACGGAACACCTTAACCTTGGCGTCCCTAACCCCAAAGTACAGTTTTAGCCCCGCCTTCTCTAGCTCAACTGCGCTATTTTCTGAGACGGCGAAGATAATACACTTTTTGTTGTCCCCATGATCTTCTGAACGGATGACTGTCCAGTCACCCATGGGGATACTGGGGTTCTGCAGCTTCAGACACTCCAGTATTTTCTTGTTGTCGCAGCTCAACTTTGGTAACCAAACCTTTGCCCGCGGTCTCATAGGGATTTCCCCCGCTGGGATAAGCTTAAGGCTTAAGCCTTCCCATGCATCGCTAATCTTTGCTATGCATTTGCTGAGGAATTCTTTAGAGAACACGTCCAAGCATTTGATTATCCTGTAGCCCCGGTGTATCTCACCAGAGTCAAAACTAGGAACTGTAGAGTCTTTATTGGTGAGTACGTGTTCCATCACGAGTTCAGCCAATTTAGACTCTATAGCACCCCATTCTGCTACCACAGGAGTTAGATAGCCGCTTTTGTCGTTGGCCAGTGCCATCAGCAAGTGATTTTAACCACCTCGTTAAACGGCCTTCTTGCTGACGTTATTGTGGAAGGAGCCGGAGTGGTCGATTTATCTTGGACCTTGGCCAGTGCCATCAACAAGTGATTTTAACCACCTCGTTAAACGGCCTTCTTGCTGACGTTATTGTGGAAGGAGCCGGAGCGGTCGATTTATCTTTCGGCGAATTGCTACCCTCAGCTTGAGAGCGGTTTCGCTACGCTCTTTCCTGCGCCGCCTGGGATGTGGATGGTTAAGAGTCCTTAACCACCGATTGGTGTATGACACGATCTTCCTTATCGCGTTCATGAGGAGTGCCACTTGCTTTATTCTTGGCAATTTTTTCTAGTATAAAGAGAGCTTTGACATAGCGTTGTCTCAGAATCTCTTTCTGGCTCTTCTTTTTCTTTCGTTTCTCCTTCGACTGGTCGTCAGACGTGACATCCTGTCGAGGAGCCATTGTGTTTTGTGACATCGGGGTGCTATGACTTTCTCCCCTGCTGCCAGGTTGTTCGACCAAGGTCTCTTGACTAGAGGCCAAAAGGTCGTCTTCCGAGGAGATACCCATATCCACTTTTTTGTTGTTGTTGTTTTTGTTTTTTATTTGTTTATTTAAATTTTTCATTTGGTTCCCACGAGTAGGCACGTAAGGGGATGGACCATCTATGCAGGGACGGCGTACATGGACTAGACAAAGAAAATTTACAACTGGCCCGTGTCCTGGCGCCAGAGGGGAGCTGTTAGCGACTAGTCTTCTTTAACCACTGACTAGCCAGTCAGGTTCTCGGCACTGCTACCAACCACCTTAACCTTACAAGTGGGGGAAAGAGGATGTGGAATAACTAAATAAAAGCACTGTCGTCAGCGTAAAATGCTACTTCTTGATTCTTGCGAACAGTAAAATCGGAAATATATTGAATAAAGAGTAGGTGACAATAAGTATCCCTGCATCAGGACCGAAGGGATTTGTCTATCACTAGATAGCGTGTTATCTATAGATGCAACAAATGAGAAATGATCTAAAAAACTCTTTATTATCTTTTGTAAGTACTTTGGATAATTGAAGGAATTTAATTTAAAAACCAGGCCTTCATGCCATATTGAATCGAAGGCTTTTTCAATGTCAAGAAAAATAACTCCAGTTACTTTTATTTGATTCAATAAAATTAACGACTCTTTTTAGTTGATGTGCTGTAGCGTGCTCCTTGCGGAATCCAAACTGTTGAGGGTTAATAATATTATTTTGGTTATAAATGTCTGAAATTCTCTTATTAATTATTTTTTCAAATACTTTATCCAATAGGCTTAGGATGCTGCTTGGTCTATAGCTAGACGATAATTTAGGATCCTTTCCTGGCTTACGAATTGAGATAACTTTTGCCTTCTTAAAAATCGTTTGAAAATAGCCTAACGTTAAACAAGAGTTAAAACGTTTATATAGAGCTTCAAAAAAGCAATCGGGTATCATGAATGACTCTTGAAACAGCTGTGACTATAGGTGAATAATTATTTAGAGTAATGGTTTGAGAATTATCATATAGGTCTGCTATTGAATTAGCCTTTTTATTGCCAGTTTTTAAAACTTTAGCGTTTACATAAAGATCAGTAAAAGACATTTTGTTTTCTTTAAGGGCTTTCTTTACTTTCCGAGTCCGAGGGCAAATTTGAAATAAATTTTGACCAGGATTCATTTCGGTCTGGATTAAGGTGGAAATCAATAAGTTTATTTAATAGCTTCAAAATACTTTTCAATTGATTTCTATAATTAAAATCCAAAGCGAGTGTATTCATTTGGGTAGTATATGTAGTAGCTGGATTGAAGGCAGTGTTTGTAGAGCTCTTTACCAGCCGAATTACTTGACACACAATTCCAATGTGTGTGATGGGCATTCAGATCACCGAAGAAAAAAAAATCGTTCGAAAATGAAGTTTTTTTTAATTAAATCAGCCTTGAAATTGGAAGTGTGAACTGGATTATAAGCTGAAGTAAATATAACTGGTCTTCTATTAATCATAGCTTGTATTGAAATACTCTCTGCAGTACCTGTTTTGATATTCGGTAATAACAAATGCTTAATATTACCCTTTATTACAATAAGGACTCCTCCATCATGCGTAGATCGATCCTCTCTATAAATTTTATAGCCACCAAGTTAAAATTTGTGGTACGGTTTCATTGTGAATACAAGTTGAAGCATGTTGAAGCATCATACTCAAAACTTGTAACTTGTCGTACGTGTTCTGACATCTTTGCAAAGCATCGACAGCATCAAAAAATATTTGCATAAGTTTTTCGTTTGAAATGTCAGCGTTATTATCCCTTTCGTAGCTTTTATTTTTAGCTACCTCAGAATACAAATTACCATGAGGACGGGAATTACGTACATCATTTTGGGGTATTTGATGAAATCATGATCGTTTTTGTTAAAATACGAAACAGTTCTTCTGCTGGTCGCCCTAGCTCTAGATGTTAACCGATGTCGGATCTCTAAATGTTCTTGAAGACTTGGGTGGAATCTTTTCTTTGACAGCAACTGCTTCTTCGTCTTCATATAGAAGTTGAAATCTGTTGGCACTAGTGTTGGAACCGTCTAAAGTTTTTGGCACCTTGAATTTAGGGCTGTTGCCCCAATGCTTTCTTCCTCTTTGAGCAAACAAAAGAAAACAAACAAAAGAAATTTAAAGCAAATATAAGTAGTTTTTACACTTTTTAATTTAAAAGTTCAATTAATTTTTTCTAGGAAAAATTAACACGATGTTTTTATCTTGAGGCAGAGATGCCAGAGATGAATTAAATTAACTTTCTAGATACAATTTTGAACGCAATATCTTTATCTTTAAAATGATACTAAAATAAAAATTTTATTGTGTATGGTTCAGAAGTTATTAGTAATTATATTTTATTTTGGTCCATAGCTTCTAAACTATATGAGTGTCCACCTTGAATTTTTACATGCGTATGGAGAAGAGTATGTCAACATATTATTTTTTATGAATTTTAAAAATACCGTTTTTTGAGATATAATGGTTTAATTTGTATATGCCTAACTTTGACCTTTGAACTTTTGATATAGAAAAACTTTATAAATATCGTTATAAAGGTAATATCTTTGTCTTTAATATGAAACTAAAACTAAAAGTCAACCATGTATAGTTTAGAAGTTTAGAAGCAATTAAACATGTCCACCTTTGTAAAATTTTTATTTAATTTATTTATATTTTTGGACCGGAAAATGACATGAGTCTAAAATGTTATGACTTGAGAAACACTTCCAATAGCCATTGTCTGTAGTGAATTTCATTGACATCGGAGATGTTAAATCCGATTGATGTCCGTTTTGACATGAGATGAAATCACTGAATTGTTACAACAACAAAGCAATGAATGTTGCTACTGCATGTCGCATAAAGTAAATCTCGTTTATGAGTTTTAAAATAAAACTCAACAAATAATGATTATTCTCAAATATTTTACTAAAAATCAAGTATTTGACGAAAAATCTAAATTTTTCACTTAAACAAACAAATTTAAATTTTTTCTACAAATCTAAATTGTCGCTAAAAATCTAAATTTTTTCTAAAAATCAAATTTTTAATGTTATCTATTTTTTAATAAAATTTTTTATAAAAATCATAATATTCTTATAAAAATCATGTTTTTCACTAAAAATGCAATTTTCAATTAAAAGCCGAAATTTCATTTTTCACTAAAATTTGATACTTTTCAAAACATAAAAAAAGAAAAAAATAAATAAATAAATAAGAAAAATAAAATAAAAAATATCATCATAAAAATATTATTTTTTGTAAAAAATTTGATTTTTTTAATTTTACTGTAAAAAATGATTTTTAAAAAAATTAGATATAAGAAAAGTATATTTTTTACTAAAAATCATTTCGCAACATATGTTTTGTTTTGTGAGCAAAAAAATAACTAAAAAATATTCATAAATTGAGCAAAACAATTAAAGGTAAAAATAGCTTTTTAACCGTATGCATTAGGTTAGTTTGGGCAGCTGCAAATGTAACTATACAGCTCACTTGGGTCATATTGGTCCCCGGTATGCCCACTAACTGGTCCATTTCTTCTCTTTGAAGAAGGGAACCAGTTCTGGCTAATTCATCCGCAATAATATTTCCCGAGGTACTTGAAGAACCCCTTACCCAGACCAATTCTAGGTTTGAATGTCTCGCCATCTCATTTAAAGATGTCCGGCATTCATGTACCAGCCTGAATATCGAATAGACACCCGAAAGAGGCTTAATCGCGAGTTGACTACTGGTACAAATTTGAATATCCACTCAGAATACGCTATAGTACATTAGCCAATTTACCGCTCTCCTAATGGCTGAGATCTCCGCTTGAAGAGTAGTGCAATAATAAAGCAATTTAAAGGAGATGTTAATTCTATATGCAGGAATGAAGACACCTCCCCCAATGCCTTCAGAAGATTTGGATCAGTGTAAACCTCAATCGATCCGTCTCTTATAGTGGGATCGACTGAGATTGAAACTGAGAATCCTCTGTCCAGAAAGTATTTAGGAATACAATATTCAATATTGCCAGGGATGCCATCCGAGATTCCCAAAATGATCGCATGGCCATAGCTTCCACCGTTCCATGCACCTATAGTACCCAGCCTAGTCTCCGACATGATGGCGATTTGTTTGGTCATTAGATCCACTGGCATCCGAACAAATAATGCTCATCAGAACAAATAGTTCCTTGGATGTCGTACGTATCGCACCTGTAATTAGTAGCGCCGAACTACACGGAACCTTTTCGAAGATTCCGCAAAAGTTGGACTTTTCCATCGCTTTCCGCCATACTATCGCTCCATACATAAGTATAGGTTTGATCATCATGGCGAAGAGCCATTTTGTATTCTTAGGATTTAATCCCCAAGATTTCCTATGGCCTTCCTACACATATAAAGGGCAATGCCATTGAAGCCCTAGTCTGGGTATTCTGGAGCCAGGACGGTATGCATTAGTATCAGAAAAATATTTTTACCTAAAATTTTCAAACATTTTGAAATTCCCATAGACCAACAAAATTTTTGTATGCCTTTTCAGGTTATACAATGTTTGAAGGACAAATTCCGTAAATCTTTACTGGATGAAGAATGTTCACAAGAAATGGTGAAGATATTACAAGAGCAGGCTCTTAATTATAAATTAAATCCATTATTGCAAACATTTTGTAAACATGAAATTGCTGTTCTTTGTCATCCAGAGAAAATGGTTAAAGAGCATGGACTAGTGGAAGAATGTTTGAAGAATGCTTTCCTCAATGAAAAAATAATTAATCGTGATTGTCGTTTAGAAGTGGCCACTTTGATAGCCGAAGCTAAGGCCGATATACATGTAGATCCCATATTAGAAGAAGCTTGTACTGATGATTTGTTGCGATATTGTTCAAATGTTAAAAAGGGCAATGGAAGAAGTAAGTATTTAATCCATTTTTTTTTTTTTTTTTGATAAATAATTAATTTTTGATTCTGCTTAAGAATTTACAAAAATAACGAAATTAATAAACTTAATAAACTATTTTTTTCTCCACTAGAATTAAAGTGCTTGCAAACAGTTTTACAAGATCATTCTAAAGCCATGGAACAGGATTGCCGTTTAAAATTACAAAAACGCATTGAAATGTTTAAAAATGCTGATACAGTAAGTTCCTAATAAAAAAATTTATTATCAAAACAAAATAAAATTAAAAAACATAAAAAATTCAGGTTTTGGTACAACCACCGGAAAATATGGAACAATTAGTAAATCAAGTTGTAAGCTCGCCGGCTAAAAAATTTTTTATTGTTATTCTTATGACGGCCGTAGGCATGATCTTTATAATGGGCATATTTTTGGGTCGTGTTACAAAACGTGCAATGAACACCAAAAATAAATAATATTTATTAATTAAGTATGATGCTAAAGTGACTTAATGTATGTTTTGAAAAACGAAATATTTAGAAAGTACTAATCAAAGTCTACCAACGTTTGTTAGAGCTAATTAGTGTTTTAACCTAATAATATAAGATACATCCATTAGAACAAATTAGTTTCGTCAAATACCACCATTAATTACTCCACTTTATAACATACATATAACTATGTACTCTTAAATAATTTTGTGTTCCTTGTTTTTATTGTTTAGTTAAACTTTATTCCATGTTTGCTTTTTTACATTATATTTGATAGAATATAAGAAACCATGATATAAAAATAACAAGGTAGCGCCGCTCTAGTTTTATCATCATGATAACCATCTGACCTTCAAGCCAACACTAATTTCATTCTCTCAAATCGTGTTACCGTACAAATTAAAAAAACTGAGGAGCTTTTTGTTAAAAATGATCAAAATTGTATTTATATGTCCGATCTTGACAAATTTTCTTAAACTTTTAGTAGATGTTTTTGCTCTAAGGTTAGTGATATATACATTTTAGCTAAGCAGTTTTTATATGTTATTCGTAAACCTATTTTTATAAAATGTATACCATAGTGCTTTCAAATATCTATCAAATTATATTATATTAATTTGTTAAATGGTCTAATAGTTTTTTTTCTGAGTTTGTTCATAAAAGTACTGATATCCCGGAAATATATCGATATAACGGTAATATTTAAGTTATCATATTTTATAGAGAATGGTTCAAGCATTCATTTAATGCAAAAAAGATATTTTTGTTTGAAAATTATTTATTAAATGGATATTTTTAAATATTCAATAACTAGGTACATCAACAAAAACGCTGATGTGTATTTTTTTTAGTCGCAACAATACCATGTATGCGACAAAATTGGTTATTTGAAATATATATATAAATTACACATAATAAAAAATATTCATAAACTAGTTTTTCCTTTTTATTTTTGTGGCAACGCTTTTCAAATAATTGGCTTAAATGTCAAACAAAATTTTGTGAGAACGAAGTGGAACTACCCCCTTATATTTATATCATGTGTATCATGTCAATATGTTAATCTTTCAAGAATTTTTTTCATAAAATGAAAATTTATTTGTAAAAGTGTTTTTGTTTTATAAGTGCTGAACACAAGCTTGCGGATATTTTTTTATATGAAGATTTGACAACTAAAACAGAACAGCGCATCTGCCCAAAATTAAAATTTATTTTATTTTCACAACAGTTTCTCAAAAGCTCTCATCTTTTTACTCTTTTTGCCATTTTTGCAAAATAAACCATATATATTTACATTAAATTTCTTTTAAATTTATATTTACATTAAATTTAAGAGAAAGAAAGCTTTGCTTTATATTTTTATGTATGTAGTTTAAGAGAGGGAGAAAATTATTTTTTATACATGTATTTTGTTGTCGTGAGTTTTGTTGTTGAATAAACAAAAACAAACTGGAAACAACCACCGCCGCCGCTTGCTTGTGTTTGGGCTTTAATACAGATTTGTGTACGTTTTCATAATACTTACACATACTTATGTATATTTAATTAATGTTTATGCTGCTCCCATTAACCCTAGATAGTAATGAAATTACATTTAAATACTTATATTTTATATGAATCATTTGATTTCCTTTTATATTATTTGAAGGTAATTTTTTTTATTGATTTAACCAGAATAATAATAATGTATTATTGAAACATTGTCAGAGGCATAACAAAAAAAAAAAAAAAAAAAAAAAAAAAAAAAAAATCGGTAGCATATTCACTAATAACTTCTTGTAATAGAAGGAAAATAATCAAAATTGTTATTGTATAGTTCGATTCGAAAAGGTTGCTTTCGAATCGAATTTCGCAATAACCCTGGATTTACTTTAATTAGTGAAAATCTCACTAGAAGCTGAAAATACATTGCTATCATTTTATTTAGTTTGCCGTATTCACAACAAATTTCATATTTCTAGAAAAAAATCACTGCATATATATCAGAGCAGGTGTTCCCACAATAATTCACATCACGGACCCTTCCAAGAATTCTTTTATTTTCCCGCGGACCCGCAGACATATTTTAATTTGCAGTGACTCCAATATGAATAAATTTTACATATTAACATCGTTTTTAAATAACAAATTATGTTTATTTCAAGCCAAAGGTATTTTATTCAAAGTATTGTCCATCGGAATCTACGATTTTTCCCATCTTTCTAGCAATTTATGGATTCCATTCCAAAATTGCTCTTTAACTTTTGAGGCAAGAAACGAATCATCACAACTTTTGATAACTTGTTCCGAAGTAAAGCGTATTTTATCTGCAGCACCCAAATTTACATGCTTTTATATACTATTTTAGAACTCTTCACAGATCCCCTAAAACGTTACTACGAACCACCATTTGGGAACCCCTGTATTAGATGATAACAATGTTTTAATAGAAGTTTAGTAGTCAATCAAAGAGGTGATTATATCAACTGCAAATCAACAACAATTTAACTTTTGTTTAAAAATGTCGACATCGACTTTCTTGTTGCCAGATCATTGAAAATAGTCGACAAGTCCGAAAAAGTCAAACAAAGTCGGAAATAATCGAAAATAATCGAAAAAGGTCGAAAATAGAAAAAACTCGAAAAAACTTACTTTATTTAAAAGATGCATTTTCTTAGCAGTTTTTATTTCAACAAAATCATCTAACTGTTGGGAAACATATTTGTGTGTGTAACTAGCACTTTCATTTCATAGACTGTCTGTTTGACTGCGTTGTATATATATATATATATATATATATATATATATATATATATATATATATATATATATATGTATATTTAATTGATAATTAATATAAATTCAATTATAACTATCCTAGTCTATTCCCAAATTGTATTACACTTTCAATTAAATTATCATTCTTAAATATTAACATATATTTCTGTTAACCCTCAAGGTATCTTAAGCCGAAAAAGCACTATTTGATATATCAACCGCAGGGTATACCAGAGTAGAACATATCGACTGGTTTTTGTAACAAAAAGCATTTTGTTTTGTCGATAATATAATAAACATTTTTATTACTTTTTTTTTTTTTTTTGTTTATCTAAACAATATTTAGATTTAAACAAAAAAATTAAAAAAAGATCATATATTAATATGCAGCATTTTCGTCTAAAAATACTGTAAATAAAAGTTAATTATGAGTAGCACAAAATGTTATAATCCTTTTTTGATCAGTATAATAAGTTTACAGTGTGTTATTATTTAAAATCCGGTAACCTCAATTAGAGCATAATAAATTTGGGTAATAAATTATGAACTTTGAAGATTTTGTCAAAAACAAATTCACATGATAATAAAAATAATTAGATGTTTAATAAAATTATAATTAGCAACGTTAATATGAAACCTAGACTTTGCACATTTAACATAAACTAGTATTATGTTTATTAGCAATATTAATGGCAGCTAATGTTGTTTGTTTCTCTTTCCATTTTTATGTAATTATTTTAATTAACTAACATAATAATTTTTATATAATGTACTATATTAATACGAAATAACAAAAATAATAACTATTTTTTATAATTAAATACAAATTTAGTCCAATAAAATGCTTATTAAGCTTAAAAATTAAATTACGTTTCATTTTAAGTACCAATTTATATATAGTAAGTAATATATTTATATTTATATTTATATTTATATTTAGGAAGATTAAAAATCAACGTCTTTTCTAATAAATCTATCTTTATTTGGATCATCTATGGTAACGGTAAATTCATCGTAAACATCTTGCCCCAAGGTAATTTCACTGTCGATATGAAAATAGGGTCCACTATCAGCTAGCGATAAAAGAAAGTTAAGAAATTAGGAAAACACAAGTTTAATTAATAAATTTTGATTAAACATCAATCGTTCTTTTATAATAATAATAATAATAATAATAATAATAGTAATAATAATAATAATAATAATAATAATAATAATAATAATAATAATAATAATAATATGTAATCGGAGATTAATTATGATTAATAATAATTATTATTATTATTATTGTTATTATTATTATTATTATTATTATTATTATTATTATCATTATTATTATTATTATTATTATTATTATTATTATTATTATTATTATTATTATTATAATAATAATAACAATAATAATAATAATAATAATAATAATAATAATAATAATAATAATAATAATAATATGTAATCGGAGATTAATTATGATTAATAATAATTATTATTATTATTATTATTGTTATTATTATTATTATTATTATTATTATTATCATTATTATTATTATTATTATTATTATTATTATTGTATAATAATAATAATAATAATAACAATAATAATAATAATAATAATAATAATAATAATTATTGTATAATAATAATAATAATAATAATAATAGTAATATGTAATCGGAGATTAATTATGATTGGCAACAAAAAAGTATATCTAAAATAATAAAATTTTGATCTTTATGAATCATTGTTAAAGTTCTTTTATCTATGGACTCTTATCTGAATAATTTTTGTCGTTTCATTATCAATTTTCAAAGTATTTTTCACCACAAACTTATTTTGAATCATACAAATAAAGATTCAAAAGGCTTAATTATGTAATTAATTTTACAAAATCGAATTAAGTTTAATATGCTAGTCATTTCTTTAATTTATTCATACAAATTTAATTCATAGATTTAAATTCTTTTTATTTCACATGTATTAAATTAATTCTATAGAGAATTAATTTCTTAAAGAATTTACAAACAATTTAACTATTCAAGCTTAAAAATATTGTTACGAAATTGTACTTAAATTAAAATATAACGGTTAACGTCTGGTTTAAAATTAAATAATGCTTCTCAACCGTTCTCAATGCTTCTAGACCTTTCTGTTTATGTTAACAGCAGTTAACATATCTGTAGAAATTATTAACATAGTTGTAAACATACAACATTGAATAAAAAGCTTTCGCCATTGTTTGTAAATATGGCAAAACTAAATGTTGAAACTGCTAACATTAACATCGAAAGCTCTAAAATTCGAATATACTAGTTTGTCCGTTAAGAACATTGTAGAAAAAGATATATCTTTCGACAAGCATCTAGGTGGCAGTGCAGTATATATAAATTGGCCGTGAGAACACCACTGAGTCAGTCTAATTGGAAGCGTCGTTATTTACAGACAAATTAACTGCCTTGGCTGTATATTCTTAAAGTGTGCTGTATAAAGTGTGTAATTTATGTGTGTGTGTATTAAAACGCAAAGTGACTATTTAGACTGTTACTGTTGTACATTTTTTTAAATAAAATAAAGAGTAGTTACAACTTTTAAACTACTAAACTGCTTTTATTTGTAATCAAAGTATACGGGTTATTTAAAGGAAATAAACCACCGTTTTTAAAAGGTAAAAATGTAGCAATATATATTGAATCATTCAAATTTTCTTTAATTCAATTCTATTACCAGGGTAACCAAAAATATGCAAAATCGTATTTTCATAAAAAAATCCTAGCTATTTAAATAGCATATTTTATATTTAACAGCATATTACTAAATACCATACTTTTGCATATTTTACAGTTAAGAGAAAAATTTGTTTACATCCAAAATAATTTTTTACATAATTTGCCAGAAGTGAAATTTTTTTTTTACTGACACATACGTTTTTCCGATTCTCTAATAAAACTTGTTTGGAAATAAAATGTTTTCGTCCTTCTTTAAAACTAAATACGATGGAATTCGACCTGCAAAATAGGAATCTGCTTTCTTTTCCATCAGGTCGTGATTTTTGTATGGACACGACTAATATTTCCCCCTTAATAATACGAATACACGAGTGTATATTACTATAAATAGAGAACAGGTTGTCCGATTTAGACAATTGAAACAACAGAAAATGCAGACGGAGTTATTCAGAAACAAGTGTCGTGAAAAAACAAATTTTCATGTAAAATTGAAGAATTTTTTTTTCCTGAAAATTTCTTTTAAAAAATGAAATCGCCAAAATTTGCTGTTTTTAAAAATGAATTCGCAATTGAGGGAAAATACCCATGTATACCTAAAATTAAGTGATGATACACTGGTGGGCAAATATATATATATATATATATATATATATATATATATATATATATATATATATATATATATATATTTATTTTTTTTTTCAACGCTTCAAATTTCAGTTCATGAAATTTTAAGCTAAGAAATTCTTATTTGTAAAAGCAGTAATATAAAATATATAACACATTTGAGGGTGTGATCTATATATACATGGAAGTAATTCATTAAATCGACTAATGAATTTTCGATTTCATTATCATTAAATTAAACAATGGTGCTTAAAATGTTTTTCATTACTATAATGATGTCTTCTTATTAATAATTATTTATAATAATTATTTAAAAAAATTTAATTATTATCATTAAATAATGATCTATTTTACAAATTCATTATCAGTATTTAGCGGAATTTTTCATGCAATTCAAACTTTTTTTTATTATATGTATGTAATTTGTAATAATTTACTCTTCTATGGTACATATATTTTTGCATAATTTTTAAAAATATAACATTTTATATTTCTCAAAATTAGCTGTAATGGAGATTTATATTTAAATGATTTACAAATCTTTATTAGATCGATATTAAACTAATTCCGAAATATTAGAAACATATTTGAATAAAAATTGTTTTCTACACAAACAATATTTTCTTCAGTAATTATAATCAATATTTGAGAATTTTTTTGTAATTTCGTTACCATTGGTTAAAAAATTATAATTTAAAAAATCGCTATCATTAAATGGTAAATAAATTTTGTACATTATCATTATTTTTAAATAATGGTAATGAAAATTCAATGCTCAATGAAAAATTCATATGTATGATATAGAATTAAGAAGTTGTGATCATACACAAATCACGAACTAAATACTACTTACTTTTCATAGGCAAAATTTCAATATCACTTTTGATTTTTGGCTTCCCTTCAATAGCAAATGAAGTCCATATCTCCACCATTTTCATGGACATTTTTGTGTCTTCAGCATTCAAGTCGTGTGTTGAAAACAAATAAAGGTTATCATTTGAATGGTGAACACCGCCTTCAAAGGGATAGTGTTCATTACCAAATTCATAACCAAAACGTGTATTAGACCCCTCATAATCAAAACTATATAAATAAACGGGTGCTAAATTTTTATACAACATATTTTTAGCCAGAGTAAGTACAGGAGATTTCATGGTCACAATACTAGTTAGCTGAAAAGTAAATAAAGTTAAATAATAAATATATATTTTATACGATTTGAGCCTTGTTTTTCATTATGTTTTAAACATACAAACATATCTAAATTTACAGCTAGGTTACAGCTAAGTCGTTTTTGCAGATATAATGGTTTAATTTTTATAAGTCTAATTTTAACCATTAGCTTACTCCATTGTCTTTAAAATAATAATAAAATGGAAATTTATACTTCAGAAGTTATTAGTAATTAGATTATATTTTGGTCCATAACTTCGAAACTAAATGAGTGTCTATTTTGAAATTTTATATGAGTAACTAGAAGAGTTCTGTCAATATTATAGCAATTAAGCAATTACACTTTTGTGAAGTTTTTAGTTTTTTTCTTCTTTTTCAAAACGACATATTTTTGGATCGGAAAGGGCCATGAATCTAAAAATGTATGAATTAAGAAGCAGTTCCATAGTCAATGCTTATAGTGAATTTCATTGAAATCAGAGATGTCAAATCCGAAAGTGGCTGTTTTTTGTCCGTTTTGATAAGGAATAACTCAGTTACTTCTAAATTAACCGCTACCTTATTACTTATTATCGGTGGATATGATAACGTGGTCGATATTTCAAACAGCCGACATCATGGTATTAATAAATTGAATTCATTGATAGGTAGATAGAAAAGGTTGTGATACCATATTTTATTTTCAGTCTAATAAAGTCTCTATAAATCTGAATCGCCTTATGTAGAGCCACACGTAGGTTTTATAATTCAAGCGCCGGATTTTGTTGCTAGGAGTCACGAAGTTTATGTTGGTTCGAGGGTTTCATATTTAGTACGAGAAACTTGAAATATCCAAGTTTGCCAGAAACTCCTTGGATTGATCTGTGTCCCATGAGTTGTTAAACCACTTGTTTTGATTATATTTCTTTGCACGGGACAGTTTCAGTCACATGTCCTTGATTGAAGTAGAGTGAGAAAGTACCTGTAGAAATTTGCTAAATGCTTCGTTTTAACGATCGTTAATATTTTTAGGAGATTTTCGGTTTCCTCGAACTTGAAGTCTTCCGTCCTGCCGGATTTAAGAATAGGTGTATGTTATCCAAAAAATGATTTGAAGATACTTTTAATTCGCCTTGCGCGTTTTTTGCTGATTCTCTGAACTTTAATGTTTCGATTAGTGATTCTTATACTTTTTAATATTTTTCATATTACTTTTTTAGACCGGTCCAGGGATGATTTTATATACGTTTAATTAACATGTAAAATAATAAAGGCCTCATTTTGTATGACGAAAATTCGTTTCGAAATTTTATGTTGAAAACAACAAATAAATTCAAATTTATTTTTTGAAAACAACAAATAAATTCAAATTTATTTTTTGTTTTCAGTACAAGTTGTCGAAATAAATTTTTGTTTCGTTTTATAAAATCAGAACATAAGCCTTCATATGTTAAAAACTTACATCAAAATATGCTGCTGTTGCATTTTTATGGTCATTGCTGTCTAGCAAATCTTTTGTAAATAAAAGTTTTGTTAAAAGATTGTTTGAAAGTCCAGACTCATCTTTTATCATATCTATCATTCCTTTGGCAAAGTCTCGGACAGTTACAGTACTTAGATTTTCTAAATGCACCTTCATAGTATCGTAATAGGCTAAAAATGTTTAATAAAATAAAAAAATAAATAAAAAATAGATAAATAAATAAAAACAAAATTGTGGATTTATCTAAAATTTTAGAAAAGATTTAGCAACAATATTAGGAAAAGATGCAATGGAATCATTTAAATTTAACTTTTATTAATTTTGTTAATGTATTTGCGCATATTCTACATTAGCGGAAACTAATCTGGTCTCATTAGTACTTACAAGCCAATACAAAAGAGCCATCATGCTTGGTAAATCCCGTCATTATAGGAACAGATCTATTATAGTCTTTTAATAAACGCTCTGGTTCTTCTGGCAAAACTCCATAATAATCACCTACAATAGGTGAAAATGATTCCTAAAGCCGAAAAGTAATATAAAAATGATATAACAACAAAAATCTAAGTACTAACCGATTCAGTGACTTTCAATAATTTGGAAACTTTAACATTTTTTAAGCATTCATACAGTTCATTTTTACTTTCACATTTATCGCATTCCAAAGCCAAGCAAACGCGTTTAACTTGTTGTAATGGTTGACGATTTATAGCCCATGTACCAAATATCGAACCAGATTGTACAATAGATCTTTGAAAATATTCAGGTGGAGTATATGGACTAAATAACAAGGCACCGGACATCGCGGTACCAGCACTTTGACCAAAAATGGTCACTTGTTTTGGATCCCCGCCAAATAAACCTATATAATCTTGAACCCATTGTAGGGCCAAAAATATATCGCCAACTGGAGCATTACCAGGCATATTTGAGTCTAGTGTAGAAAGCCATCCTAAGGCTCCAACACGATAATTGGGTACCACTAAAACAATGTCTTTTTCCAACAGATGTCTTGGAGGATGATCGATATTAGAACCATTGTAGAAACCACCGCCATAAATGTAAAACATTACCGGCATTGCAGCTGTTAGCTATTGAAAAATAATTTGTTAAATTTGTAAAATGTACATGGAAAAAGTTTGTGCATAAATATAAGAATTTACTTTTATTGATTTTAGTTCATAATAATAGAATAATGTCACAAATATTAACACTTTTTTACATTTTTTGAAATGAATCAAAAGTCAAGAAGACTTAAAATAAATTGTTTAAATTTGTATTTATATTTTCAATTTGTAAAAAAATGTGAAATTTTCTTCGGAATATTTTAGGTTTTTAATGATTTTTAGCTACATTATGGGAACAGAAGAGAAGCGCTTTTCATCAAAATTATGTGCTGCAGAATGCGAGCGAAATTATGAAAATTTCTGAACATTATTTTTTTACAGATTTTCCTTGGAATTTTGCCATTTTAAGGCGTTTGTTGTTATTATTTTCATGTATAAATATTTTCATTTATCATTTACAATCAAATCTAATAAAACTAAACCAAATATTTAACAAAATTTTTGCAAAATTACTAAAATTTTCATTATGAACAATTTAATAATATCTATGAACAAAATTTTATTTTTTATGAAAAGAGTTTGGGATTCATTCATAGAAACCAGGGTCTGTAAATAACAATTATTTTTAATTTTTTAAACAAAAAAAAAAAAAAAAAACAGTGATAACCAAATATCGGGCAACTGATTTAAACACACTATTGCGTTATGAAATAAATTTTTTATTTTTATTTTTTTGAGCAAAAATAAAAATTATTTTTTTTATTTTTTGAGCAGAAATAAAAGTTATTTAGTGATTTTTTTTTCGAACAGAAATAAAAATTATTTTGTAATTTTTATTTATAATTTAAAAAATCATAAATTCATGAATAAGTTAATGAATTTATGAATTTACGCATTTAAGACTTTATAAATTTACGAATATAGATAAATAAAAAATTTTTTTAATAAATACAAATTACAAAAATAATAACATCAAAAAAATATGTGTTATTTTTGCTTGAAAAAATAAAAATCACAAAATAACTTATTTCTGTTCGAAAAAATAAAAATCAAAAAATAACTTTTTTTGCTCAAAAAAAAAAAAAAAAAAAATAAATAAATAAAAAAATAAAAATCGCAAAATAACTGTTATTCTCTGACTTTTTTGATAAAAGTCATATAACTGTTACGGTCCCTGATAGAAACACGTTTACTTACATTTTTAGTATAAACACATAAATTTAAACAGTCTTCTAGATCCTCTTTTAATTCATTCTGGTTAAGTTGGGAAATTGTAGTGATAACAGGGCAGCGGCGTCCATATGTAGTGGCATCTAAAACATGACGCCATGGTAGACGTTTAATAGGAGGCTACAAAGAGGCATTTATTTTATATATGAATTACTTAAATCAAGGCTTGTGTCTGATTTAAACCGGCATATCGTCACCTTAAATGCATGGTAAGCTATATAGTACATGGGTTGCCAGGGTAATCCAAAAAAATAAAAATAATAATAATAAAAATAAATATCCATTTCAAAATTAATTAAATACGAAAAAAAAATTCTTATCTAAGGGAACCTAATATTTTAAAGAAAAATTCTTAATTCTTATAGCAGGGCTGGGCACGCAAATTGCTTGAAGGGCCAAATTTGGAAATTTGCAGATCTAATGGCATAATAATATACAAATAAAAAGAAATAATGACAAATTTGTTGTGAGTTTTTACATTTTTAAATTAAAGTACCAATTATAAATTGAATATATATATATATATATATATATATATATATATATAAGTACCAATTATAAACTGAAAATATATATATATATATATATATATATATTATATATATATATGTATATATACATATATATATATAAATATGTATATATATATACAATTTATAATTGGTACTTTTGATTATTTTAAAAATGTAAAAACTCACAACAAAGCACATTAGGTCCAATGAAGTCCATTTCTGAAGTATGAATTTTTAAAAAATAAAAATGTCACTTTGTAGCCAACAAATCAAAAGGTACAGAAACCAGATTGTACTACATGGCTATTTACTAAGAATTTTAAGTTGCAATTTTTTTATTATCTTTTATTTTCAAAGTTTAAGTGTAAATGGAGTGATTCTATATCAAAAAGGACAGAAAACATGGATTTTCCGGATTTGATATTTCCAATTTCAATGAAATTCACTACAGACATTGGCTATTGGAAGTGTTTCTTAAATCATAAACCTTTACACTCATGACCTTATAATGATTTGAAAAACGAAAAAAGCTAAAAATTTCACAAAGGTGTACTTCTTAAATTGCTAATAACTTCTAAAATATACACGGTAGATCTCTGGCTTCATTTTCTTATTAAAGACAAAGATATATTACCTTTATAACAATATGTACAAAGTTTATTTATACCAAAAGTACAAAGATCAAAGTTAGACATATAAAAATCAAACCGTTATATCTCAAAACACGGCATTTTTAAAAAAATTATTAAAAAACTAGTTCTGGAACCCTTGCATAGAATGGATACTGGCTAGGTAACACTTCCACAGAACTAGATCTGAGGGTGACAATTTCGAACAAAAATCAATGGTCGTAACGCCAAACTAGAATGAGTGCAGGCTATTTTCATGCATTCGGGGACTAGAACTAATACATTTATTCCTACAAATATCACTTAATATCTATGTATTTCGTATTATGTATTTTGCAAACATATTCACAAATCTGTGTGTTTTATTTCACTGGACTGCTTAATTATATCAATTTCCATTTGTATTACTAAATAAAACAACCTTTGATACTTGGCATAATATAACAAAACACTTTATATAAAATAACCACATTTTTATTATACTTGCCTTAAAACGTAACAGACCACGTGGTGACTCAGCAAAAGGTATGCCACGAAAACTCATGAACGTCTGTTGAGACCATAATGTGGTCTCATAATTACCCTGAATTATCCCCTGGTTGGGTATGTCAATTGTTACCGTAGACGAATCATGATATTGATTGGTCGATCGAATAAAATATAGAATCACTACGACAACTGCTAGACATAAGAGCAACGAATTCATTATGAATATGATGAGCGTTCGCATTACACTAAAGGTATTTAGTCAACGGTATTAGTAAATATTTTTAAAATAAAAGAAATAAAATCGCATAAACGTGAATGATTTGCTAAATATATATATATATACATATATATAGTAGTTTTCTTTTAACTTTAGGCATGTAAACTAATAACGTAAAGTGTTAGATAATTATAATATTTAACATTTAAGTATGTCGACGTTTAGCGAAAAATATAAACAAAAAAGCCAGCAATTATTGTCACTCTTAAATTGTTTGAATAGATAAGGAATAAATATAATCTTTATAATGTATACAATGTAAATATTTAAAAGAAGATATAAATGTATAATTCTAATGTTTATTAAAATTGCATTTTAAAATGAAAGATTTAATAATAAGGAACTAAACTATTGTAATGTGATTTATAAGGGCATTTCAGGAGCTAAAAAACTAGTGAGAAACTTATAGTCGTCAATCTCGACAATATGATGCCCTATATTATGTATGTGCGTCAAATTGATTTTCGATATTTTTGAAAGTCGGATTTTTATGGAAGGTATAGTCAATTCTGAACCGATCCTCATTAAATTTGGTAGTTGTTAACATATATAAATCTTATTTTTGCTAAATATTATCATGATTCTAACCAGAGACTGTAAATAACGATTTTGGAAAATTTTTTAACCAAAAAAAAAAAAAAAAAAAAAAATAAATAAAAAAATCAGTATGATCCAAGAACGTTAGGAACACTTCTTTTATTATATCCTTCATCACAGGTGTAAAGGGTATATATATAAGTTGTCATTCCGTTTGAAATTTTTCCACAATTTTCATCGGAGAGCAAAAAAATTTATATTTTCTGGATGCTTGCAAGAAATGATTTCGATAGGACGATGCTCTTAAACTTTAAAAATAACACCCGATAATTCAGCTATACAGGTACGATCGGATATTAAAGAGTTAAGATGCCTTCCGTAGTTCATATTATATGCTTGAACTTTGGTTTTTGTTAAACTCATAACCGAAAATATGCATTATACACATGCGTTGCTTGTAGGGATTATTATTAAGAACTGGTTGTGCAAGTTCTTTATAATGACATATAAATGTAGCATCTTCAAAATTATATGCTTTTGTTCAACATTAAAAGTTTGTTATCTAAACAAAAGATACAATTATTACATAATTTCTCAGAAAAAATCTCCAAAATATTTTGGATAACCCAATCCCCAAAACAAAATTTTTATTATATTTTATCCTTTTCTGCAATAAAAATTACCCAAATTTGGGGTTAAAACTCCAGCCTGAGCATAGCAATGCATGTATGTATATAAATTTATTAGTCATTTTTGTATAAGCAAGCAGTGGTTGTCGTTTGTATATATATACACATAAATATTTATATGAATATTTATTGTATATGCATATATCTACATGCAAAAATATATAAACATATGTATGCTTATAAGTTGTTATTGTGTTTTTTTTTCTTTTTTAAACAACAGTTTTGTGGAACAAATGTATGTATTATCTTTTTAAGTATAAATATGGAAATATTAAGGCATACTATTTCTTTTTATTTGTTGGTAAAGTGGTGAAGGGTATAAAAGATTCGTTACAGTCGAATATAGCGCTCTAAATTGTTTTTTAACCCCCTTTCCAAACATGCAGTAAAACTTTATTTGTTGATTTTTACAAAAAAAAGCTCAATAAATAAAAATTATTTTTGAGTTTTATTTCCTGCTCAAAATATATTGATTAATATATGATTGTTATTTATTGATTAAAATATAAGGATTATTTTTGTTTTTTTTTATTTTTTTCTCAGAAAATCGTTCTTTTATAATCGAAAAATAAAAATCAAAAATAACAGATATTAAAAAAAATAATAATAATAAAAATCAAAAATAATAATTAAATTGTGATTTTTATGATATTGCTCACAATCGTTACGGTGCCTAACATTTATGTAGTACTTTGAAGAAATTTTCAGAAATGGGCCTTATATGGAAGGTATGGTCACTCATCGTGAAATTTGCTATACTGATTGATTCTTATATTTTGTGCCGAATGTTATGAACATAGTGATATATTTATAATCGTTAAAACATTATACTTGGAGAACATTTATATAGAGGCCGATCATAATCAATTTCAATAGGTTTTGTACCAAAATCAAGATATCTTCAAAATGGCTTTACTTTGTTCTCAAGGCAGCACTCTGTGATTCTGAATCTAACTGTATACTTTAAGGTGGGGTTACGACAAATTTTTCTATGCGTTAAAAACATCAGCTCAAAAGCCTACCTATGCAAGTTTGCTTCCGGGTTCTAAAAAATTTTGGAGAGTAACAAAAGCCCTTAAAGGCAACAAAATGCCATTTATAGACCCTAAGGTAGAAGATGAAGTTTTAAAAACGTGCGCTGAAAAAGCCAATTCAATAGCAGACATATTTTTTAAATAATTATTCACCTATGGACACAGCTGTTAAAAGATTTATTCATGATCTTAACGATAAGATTCTTGACAGATCAAACGTGGAACTTACCAATTCAGCTGAAGTTAACTCGTTTGTACTTTTATTGAAGAATAATAAAGCCCTTAGTTTAGATAGCATTATCCTTAAAAATAATCTTAAGTAAACTTTTGAATTCTTGTTTAATAGAAAGATATTTTCCAACGATTTTTAAGAAGGCAGGAAAGGATCCTAAATTAACGTCCAACCATAGACCAATCAGTATTCTAAGCCTATTGGATAAAGTATTAGAGAAAATAATAAATAAAAAAATTTTAGATTTTTCTAATCATTATCAACCCTCAACAGTTTGGACTCCGCAAGGAACACTCTACTGTACATTAATTTTCTTGAAACAAGCAAAATAAATCGTAAGAGCACTAGAATTATTTTCCTTTGCATTGAAAAAGCCTTCGATTCAATATAGCATGAAAGCATAGTTTTTAAACTAAATTCCTTCAATTATCCAACGTAGCTGCAAAAGGTAATAGAGCTTTTTAAATCAATTCTCATTTGTTGTATCTATAGATAACACGCTATCTAGTAATAGATAAATCCCTGCAGGTCTGCCTTAATGATCGGCATTATCTCTGATATTTCTGATACTGTTCGCAAGAATCAAGAAGTAGCTTTTTGCGCAGACAATAGTGCTTTTATTTGCTGCGGTAAGATGTCTATCACAATAATAAAAAAATTGAAAATAGTTTAAAATTTACCACAAATACTTTGATAAATGGAAGATAAAGATAAATATTAAACATTAAAAGTAAATATAATAGATTGAAGAAACTTATTCCTACTAAACATTTATATATTGTATAGAAGTTTTTATCCCATTGCAGGATAGTATCAAATATTTAGGAATTATCGTAGATAAAAAACCATCATTTAAACAACACATAAAATATATTTGTAATAAAGCAATCAAATATGGTCTTGCTCTTTACCCTTTACTCAACAAAAGATCTAACTCAACTTAATTTAAAAAACAAGATCCTTATTTACAAAATATGTATTCGGCCAATTTCGACCTACGGATACCAAGTCTGGTTTTATAAAGCTGCTAAAACTTACACAAGAAAATTGCAGAAACTTTAACCATAAAAATTTAATTCATTTCCAAGAGAACTGACTGTCATTTAATGATAACTATTGTCTTTGAATGATAAGACTCTTTTTTATTTAAAGACTGATAATGATTATTTTTAAAAATTCTTATAATGTTTAAAGTAGGTGATATTAGTAGTTTCCTTATTAAATTATTTAGATGCCAATTGTTGTAATACTTTTAAGTGAATCCTCACAAGACTGAAATTAATAATTTTATAAAGGCTTCAATAAAGCAAATAACAATAAAATAAGTTAGAGAGCTATATTCGGTTGTTCCGAATCTTTTATACCCTCCACACTTTACCGACAAATAATAAATTTTACGCCTGAAAGTATGCTTCCATATTTTCACATTTATACTTACAAAAATAATCTACATTTATTTCCAAACTTCCTTACAAAAAGCAACACTTATTACGTTTATACGCAGGATTATTGCAAATAAAAATAACTCACAAATAAATAACTAAATGTTTATACACAAATTGCACTATGGGAAAAATACAACGCCGTACTATTTATTCGCAATTATTTTCACTAATCACGATTAGTTTTCGTGAGTTACTAACATAGTGTCTACATTAGACAATTTTTTATCAAGGCAAACGTCAAACTTAACGCGAATTTATGGAAAATGTCAACAGTTGCAAAAAAAACAACATTATGGCGTATTCCTTATTGTTTTTTACATATGCAGTTTGACAACTGTAACAACCAAAATAATAATCAGCTGTTTAAGTAAGTTTACCTTGTATATATTCGCACTGATTTTGACGTTTGTTTTGATAAAAATTTGCCTAATGTAGACACTAGGTAACTTACAAATAAAATATTAATTCACCGTTTATACGCCAAAATTTTCATATCGCAATACTTTTAATTGCGAGTAAGAAGTGTGTATAATCGTAGTTACTGATAGCTTCTGATGACTACTAAATTTATATACATATGTATATAAATTTAGTGTATGTAGATACAAAAAACAACAACAACACTAAGTCATTGCAATACTTCTATTTTCAACTAAAAAATGTTCAAACGTATATAAGAAATGATTGTGTGTATGTATATACACTCAACAATTACTGCTTGCTTATACAAAAAAAACAACACTGAAAGTCATTGCAGTGTGTTTTTGTATACAAATGTTTGAGTGTGTATATTTTTAATAATTTTTATGGACCGATATGGTTAATTCATAAAGTCAAAATTTTAGAAAAATATTTATGACCGATGTATATAAAAACAAAATTCGTTCAGCATAAAAATGAAAAAAAAAACAAATCTTATTTGCAAAAAACGAAGTCCCTAGCTTATATAGAGGCTTTAGAAAATCGAAAACGGTTTAAAAACCCGATTTTTTGACATATGACATTCAATAGCAAAATTCTCGAAAGGTTTTCCGATTGTTTGATTTATTATATATGGGAATTATCGGTGAGCTTCATAAACGCCACATAAGCCGACAAACGGACGGATGGACATCGTCCTATCGACATCATTTCTTACAAGGATCCAGAAAATATAAACTTTTTTGCTCTCCCATGAAAATTACAAACGGAATTACATCAGAATTGACAAATTGAATTAAAATATAAATAGACTCTTTTCAAAATAAAAATATATTTGTTATAAATGTACATTTAAGAGCTTTAACAAAATACTTAACAAATAGAATATTATATTAAATATTAAAGATTTAAACTGAATTATAATTCCATTTAATAAATTTAAATTAAAGGTCTTACTAATGTTTCCCTCCTATTTCAAAATATATATAGTTGATTCATGTAATTAATAACATTAAAATACAACTCTGACCATACCAAAATATATTAATATAATGCAACTCTGTTGGTGTCCATTACAACAACTGTGTAATTTTTTTGTTGCTCTTGGAGACAAGTAAAAATTTTTCTGCATTGAAAAATTTGGAAAAATATCCGAGAAAGCATTATAATAAATAAAATTAAAAATATTTCGTTTGTTATTTTACCCTATATAATATTATAAATAAATTAAAAGTTGTTGTAAACAGATCCCTCTTGGAATATTGAGTTAAATTAAAAGCCACAACAAAATCCGCTGTCACCAGCGACGTTTTTGTATAGAAAAAGTTCATGAAATTGTGTAAAATACAAATTGGTGCAAAAACAAAAAAAAAAAAAAAAAAAAAATACAAAACCTAAAAAGAAACAAAAAACGACATAATTTATGGTTTATATACTTCAATTTGTAAAACACCACAAAATTGTTTGATTAATTTTGATAGTGAAAATTAAACGCATACACAAACAAACCAATGCAAGAGTGGCAAAGATAAAAAATAAAAGAAATAAAATTGAATTGAAAAGCGGCGCTCACGCAAGCGTCTACCGCAATATTAATTCTTGTTGTTTTTGCTGTTGTGTGTAAAATTCCATTCAGTGTCTAACTGTCTCGTCTTGTTGCTGTTTTTGTAGTTGTTGATATTTAATATTTCTTGAATACGCTCACTCGTTAGCTAGTTATTGTTTTATTATTTTAATTGTCGTCAACCATCAGTAGAAGTAGCAGCAGCAAAAAGACCAATTAAAAACTATGGGTTATGACCTACATCGTTTCCAGGGCGAGGTCGATGAAGAACTAACATGTCCAATTTGTTCTGGTGTCCTAGAAGAGCCTTTACAGGTGAGTTTTTTCTACGTCCTTATTTTTTGAACAGTTGTACCTAGATTAATTTTGTAGGCTGCTATGTGTGAACATGCATTCTGTCGTGCCTGCATCAATGAATGGCTATCACGTCAACCTACATGCCCAGTTGATCGCAATGCCTTAACCACGGCCAACCTACGTGCGGTGCCCAGAATATTACGAAATCTTCTATCACGGTAAGTTGCAAAAGCAACAGGTTTTTTTTACAAACTACATATATAGAAAATTTGATTTTGCGCTTATTTCAAAAAACTGTTTTAAAACAACACAAAGTTCAAAGAATAGAAACAACATTACTTAATATAAACTGATTACTTTTTAATATGTTATACAATTTTTAAATTATTAATATATCCCATAGACTCTCTATTACCTGTGATAATGCTGCCTATGGTTGCACTTTAGTTCTGAAACTTGATGCTCTAAACAGTCACCTAGAGGAGTGTGAACATAATCCAAAAAAACCTTTACCTTGTGAAAAGGGTTGTGGATTTGTTATACCCAAAGATGAGCTAAAGGATCACAATTGTGTACGTGAATTGCGTACAATGATTTTGACACAACAGCAAAAAATGTTTGATTTTAAAACAGAAATTGCCGATCAAAATATAACAATAAACGAACTGAAACGTGAATTACAATTATTTAAAGACTTTATGCGTGCTATGAGAGTTTCAAATCCAGCAATGCGTGCTATAGCAGATCAAATGGAACGTGATGAGGTTATACGTTGGAGTAGTACATTGGCACGTGCACGTGTAACACGTTGGGGCGGCATGATCTCAACCCCAGATGATGCTTTACAGGTGGGAAGTTTTTTGAATTTTATCATACTGTGAATTTATATAATTTATGAAATTTGATATTTTTCTTACAACTTTAGATGATGATAAAACGTGCTTTATCAGAATCCGGTTGCCCTCCACATATTTTAGATAATCTAATGGAAAATTGTCATGAAAGACGTTGGCCGCGTGGTTTAAGTTCGTTAGAAACAAGACAAAATAATCGTCGTATATATGATAATTATGTGTGTCGACGAGTACCAGGTAAATAAGCAAATTTTTATTGAAACATTTGGGGAAGGAACACAATTTTACTATTAAACACTTTCATTTTGGGGAGGAAAATTTCCTTTTTCCCTTACAGTGAATACGCTATTTGAGTCTGCATTCAAGGCAACTGTACACAGTTTTGTAACTTTAAGTGTATATAAATTGAACCTGTTAATGGAATTTAGTTTAAATGATGTCACTTTTAAATATTTCAATTTTAGAAAATTTGAATGTTTAGCGGGTAAAACGGGTAAAAAAAAAAAAAGAAAATAAGGGGTATAAATCTACCTATTTTAGGTACATTTTCGTAAAATATATTTTCCATTTATTGACATATACATATGAATACTTTATTATGCGAGCCCACTACAAATTTTAAAATTTTTTGGGAAACTTTATTACATCCATGCGGGAAATATTTCTTCATTGATTCAATTTTGATAAAATTAGTATTATTGGTTGATTCATTTAGTCATACAAAATAAGCTAATGGAACTTCGTTAGAAACTGGGGTACCAAAATGTAGATAGGACCAAATTCGGGTAAATAATTTGGTACTTTTTTTAAATATACTTTTTCTTAAGTAAATGAAAGCAGTTTTGAATCGTTTGAGTCATATCTGTGGCATACAAATTTAAAAACTGAGCATTTTTGAAATTCTTTGTTTATAATATTACTTTTCTAATGTTTTAATTAGTTTTTTCCCTCTATTGGTACCAAAGAGGGAAGTCTAAATTCATTTTTATATTTTTTTTAGTCGGAATCCACGAAAATCGGGACTTACTGGTACATTTTGGTACTTTTTATAACCTACACAAAAGTGATTGTGCTGATGTTTGTAACATAATATTGGTCACTTAATGTGCTTTTGGATATCCATTTTCCGGGTTGTAAGGATCCATTGATGGAAGGGTCAGGTGAAGAAGAGCACTTCTTCAAAAAGCCCGTCATCGGGATAGTTGAAACAGTAGTGAGAGACCTGATTACGGTTGAGAAAGTTACATGTGCGGTAAATTCATTCGAGCCTTAGAAGTCACCAGGTCCGGATGGTATTTTTCCGGCCATGTTGCAAAACGCACCGTTGACTGCTCGTCTACTAATAGTTGATATTTTTAAAGGGTGTCTGCTAAGAGTCATATTCATACCTAAAGGTGGTAGGACTTGTCACTCGAAACCTAAGGATTATAGACCTATCAGCCTATCGTTTTTTCTTTTGAAGACATTAGAGAGACTGATAGACCTATATCTAAGATCATCTGTTGGCACCAACAGCATAAATAATGCTCAGCATGCTTACCTGAAGGGTAAATCTGTTGAGAGTGCGCTGAATGATGTGGTGTGTTATATAGAACAAGGACTTCGGTACAGGGAATTTGCCATGGCCGCGTTCTTGAATATTGAGGGAGCGTTCAACAATATTAAGATTGACGCTATTAAGCAGGTGCTGGTGGATCTTAAAGTACATGACTTCTTGATCGAATGGATAATCCTAATGCTGAGCAACAGGATTGTCAACTCGAGCTTGGGTGGAGTATGTTTAAGGAAACTGGTGACTAGGGGGACACCGCAAGGGGGAGTGCTCTCACAACTGCTGTGGTTATTGGCTGTCGACGTGATTTTGCGTCAATTTGACAGCAGAGGGCGAAAGATCGTGGCATATGCTGATGATGTGGTCATACTGGTGAAGGGAAAAATTCTTCCCACAATCAGTAAGATCATGCAGTCCGCGCTAGGTGAGCTGTCCTCTTGGGCCACTGATAGGGGGCTGCGAGTGAATCCGGAAAAGACAGAGTTGGTTTTGTTCACTAGAAGGTACAAGGTAGAGAATTTCAGATTGCAGGTACTATGTGGAACTGAACTGAGACTTTCCGACTCAGCTAAATATCTAAGGGTATTCCTCGATAGTAAGCTGACCTGGAAGAGGAATGTTCAGGAGACACTCAAACGTGGCCTCAATGCCTATTACACCCGTAGAAACTCCCTAGGAAAGAATTGGGGGCTCAAACCAAAAGTTGTAAATTGGATTTACACCTCGGTGGTGAGACCAATTCTTACTTATGGTTGTTCTGTCTGGTGGCAGGCACTGGAACGTAGGAGTAATAGGAACCTTTTGTCGAAAGCACAGAGGGGTGCTTCAATTGGCTCTGGATGTCATACTTCATCTCTTACCCATTGAGGAGTTTGTGAAGGGTATGGCAGCAAGGAGTCTGCTGAGACTTAAGGAATTAGGACTATTAGGTTCGTCAAGAGCAGGATACTACCGGGTCATATATGAGATTAGTTATGGTGAGGTTAATTTGAACTCCATGGGGTATCAGATTACATGGCCGCTGAATCGGACTTTGGGGTAAATGCTGTCGTAGTGATACCTGATAGGGAGATCTGGTCCGGCACTGAGAGACTTTACGAAGGTTGTGCAGTGTTCAGGGACGGATCGAAGATGGACATAGGTACTGTGGGGGTTTATATTATGGGAACGGATCTGAAAGGCTCTTTTAGACTTTCTAATGAGTGCAGCGTTTTTCAGGCTGAGATTCTCGGTATCTTGAACTGGCAAGACAAGGCGCAGCAAAGGATGTCTCTGAGGGGGAAACCTATGTGAAACCACCACTAAGTTTCTTCTTTGGGAAGATCATTGATTGGATCTTGGTCAGAACCAATTCGGCTTGGGAGAGTAGAGAGGACTGTAAGGTGTCGAGGGCGATATGGCCGGCACTCGACAAAGCAGGCACAGGCACTCATCTGGGCTTGAGTAGGAGGAGCTTAAGAATCATGATAGGGCCATAACGGGTCACTGCTTGATAGGGAAGATGAGGTCTAGGTGGGACGCTAGCTATTCTAATTTTTGTAGAATGTGTGGAGACGTCGACAAGACCGAGTCTGTTGAACACATTATGTGCCATTGCCCAAGATTGTAGCATCGTAGGATGAAATGGCTGGGCAGCCAATTCCTCGGCGGTCTAAGTGACGTTCGGAACATCGAGCTTGTAGACGTTATAGGCTTCGTAATGGGAATCTACTGTCTAAGGGAGAGCCCCTAGAGGGATTGGCAACATTGCCAATCCTCTTATATGATTCTATTTATTCCTATCTTTTTTCTATTACTACTTTCCTATTTTCTGTATTCTGTATTTTGTATTCTATATCCTATAGCTTTTCAATGAAGGGACTCACAATGGACCGAGATCGGTCTCTGGGTGGAGATGTGGTACCTTTGGTATCACGTCAACCTTCTCTACCTATCTGAAGATAGGAAGAAAGTTGTATATGAGTATAAATCTTAGTGCGAAATTTTATTAGGATCGGTCCATAATTCACCATAGCTCCCATATAAACTACCCTTGCGAAAATCACTTTTACGTGCATAAATCGCATAAAAATGTTAGTATCAATTTAATATTCAACACAAATAAATTTATACAAATATAAATGACCATAGCCTCCCGTATAAGGCCACTTTCGAGAATCATCCAAAAGTGCAAAAATTCATAAAAAATTGGTATCAACGTAATATTCTGTATGTTTACACTAAATGCAAATATTGGTCCACAACTGGCCACAGGTCTAATAAAAGATCCCTCCCCTAATTTTGCTGTCATATACAGCAGTGTAGGGTATCATGTGGTTAGGCTTGACCGACTATATCTTTCTTACCTGTTCTTTCATCTAATGGTACTTCTCGAATTTTTATAATATTGAACCTAGAAATATGAAATTAAAAATACATGGTCATATGTAGATAACTATTTTTAAGGGGACTCTCTGTGATATTTTTACTTTCTTCTAATGGTATATTCTGTAAAAATTAACTTAGAAACATGGAATTGAAGATATATGGTCCTATGTGGCTGAAAAACCATAATCAAGCACTTTGTGGATACGTTTTTGGTCACCTATTGGTACTTTTCTAATTTTCTATTCTATAATATTGAACCTAGCAACATGCAATTAAAGATATATGGTTCTATGTGGGTGAAAATCCATAAGCGGGCACTTTGTGGTACTTTTTCGTTCTTATGTTGCTACTTTTTTCTTTAATTTTTCTAAAATATTAAACATAGCAACATATAATTAAAGATATTCTATCCTGAGGGAATGAGAATCTACAAGAGGGAATTTTAGGGTACGTTTTCGTTCTTCTTATGACACTTTGAATTGAATTTTTTTTGTAATAATAACATAAAAAAAAGTAATTACAAATATACAATTCTGTAAGAATCCACAATCGGTACTTTGTGATATTATTTTTTTTTTTTGTTCTAATGATACATTTTGATTTTTTTATAATAATAAAAACATAAGATAAAATACATGACTCTGAGTGAAAATACAACAAACCGGAACAGAGAAAATCCTCTGGCAATATCCGCGTATATTCGCTATTAAAATTTTAATAATTCAATACGGAATTATTAAAAGGAGGCAAAGGAAGCAACAGATACACATTCCATTAAAAATTCTTTTCACCAAAATTATTTGAATGTAATCTACTGTTTTTGAAATTTATCATTAAAAATCAATAAAAGTTCTCCATCTACTATGGTATAAACTATGTTCCACAAAGTTTAGGATGTGTAAATAATACTTTTTAAAATGTGCTAGATTTTTGTTTAAAATTTTTTTATTTCAAATATACTAAATTTAGCGAAAATTTTAGAATAGTTACAGTAGTTGGAATTTTGCAATGTTTTAACACAATAGTTCGTAAAATGTTTAAACTTTCAATAATTTTCAAAAAAAAAAAAAAAAAAAAAAATATGATCAGCTCATATTTTAGCATTTCACATTGTGCTACAGTGCACGATTTATAGTGCCAGGAACAATGCGTTCGCGGTAGCAGTTAGGAATACTGCACCAACCGGCTCTTAATTGTGCTTGTAGTGACCTTGTTTGCCTGAGAATTTGCCTCTCATCATCCGAAATTGTAGGTTTGTGTTCATCTAGGACTCTGTTGCACCTATAGCCATTAATTGCTTCTGAGACCGCCTGTTGATGCAATTTTTTCCTTGCATTCTTCAAGGACAATCGGTCGAGGTCGGTTAGAATGATATACTGGATGTTCTCGGGAT